>BSUD01000005.1:25152069-25392314 GCA_033239045.1 Fagopyrum esculentum | reverse complement strand
GGGGGGGGGTTTAGAGGGTTGCTTTGTCCCTGCTAGAAATCCGTTGGGATTGGGATTTCGGGAATTAATTGGAGGGGCTCGCAGGGACGAAGGACCCACAAGGTGGGTTTTCTTGGTAATTTTCGGAGGTTAGGGAAATTTCGGTGGGGTATGTTGTGGACTTTGTAGGTTTGGGGGTTTGTCGATGTGGAGAACGGAAAAATGTTCTCGTAAAAACACGCATCCTGCATTGTAAAATTTTTCTTAGTATCAAGATCCAACATTTTTAAGCCTTTTGTAAAGATAGTTATCCTATAAAGACACATTTTTGACCCCGATGTCAAAATTTGTGCGAAGACCGAGGTATAAGAGAACAATAAGCAAGACACCCCAACACTCAAAGATGGTCAAAACTAGGTGGAAAGCTCTAAAAGAGCTCGTAAGGAGTTTTATGATGGAGGATGAATGTAGGGGTGCGATTGATGAGGTAACAGGTTGTAAGAACACATTCTCTCCAAAGAGAAATAGGAAAATGCCCTTGAAACATCAATGATCTAGCAACATTAAGGATATGACGGTGTTTGTGTTTCTACCCTCCCATTTTGTTATCGTGTGTAGGTGCAAGAGGTTTCTAAATGGATACATTTGCCCTAAAGAAAAGGTTGGAGGGAAATAAAGTCCTTAGATTATCGATGCAAAAGCTTTGGACACAAGAATTGTATTGCGATTGAACCATAATAGACAAAATGTTGAAGTAAAGTAACGGCTTTATCTTTTCCTTTATTAGATGAACTCATGCACAATGAGAGTAATTGTCTAAAATATTAAGAAAGTAGGAACACACGGAAGTGGAAAGGGTACGGTAAGGTCCCCAAATATCTAAGTGTACTAAAGCAAATAAAGAGGAACCACGAGAAGTGATAATAGGAAAGGATGATTGAGGTAGTTTGGCCCGAAGACAAATGTCACATAGAAAGGCAACTATGGTGTTGGAATGATGGCCAAGACGGTTATGGAGTGTGTTGTTGTCGATAGTGGTAAGTCATGAAACCGATGGAGAATTATTTGCGATCCAACGAAGTCAGTAGATTCCATCACAGGCTTCACCTATTCCGATCGCCATCCTTGAAGTACGATCATGTATAACAAAAAGTTTATTAGTTATCACAAAAACACAATTTAAATTTGTAGTTAGTTGATTCAGGGAGAGAAGATGGCAATCAAGTGCTGTAACTAATAATATTCGGGGTAGGTGAAGGGAGGCGTTGATGCGTAGACTCCCTGCATATACGGGTGATACTAGAACTCCGTTAGGGAGCTTGATCTGACATGTGGTAACTGCTATAAGTTTAAAGAGTAGAGAGTGATCCCTTGTCATATGAAAAGAGGCTCCGGAATCAAGTATCCAAGGTAGTGAAATAATACCTGAAGTAGTATCTTGGGATGAATCAAAGCGATAGGAGTTCAAGATAGATAAAATAGTGTTCCAATGAGTATCATCAGTTGTATGGCCAATGTCTTTCAGATCCTGAGGTGTTAAGGGACCAAGAGAGGCAAATTTAACTTGTCCGGCTTGTCCGGAGACGATTGTAGTTGCTGAGCGAGGAGTTGGCTTTGATGGTGGAGGAGTCGGTGCCGACGAAGGAGGACCATTAGTTGACGGCTTAGTTGAAGGCGTACCATTGCGAGCGATTCACCATTCTGGATAGCCGTGGATTTTGAAGCAGGTTTTGATGGTATGACCCGATCTTGTGCAATGGTCACAAAAGAATTGATCCTTTTGTGGTGTAGGGGTACGAGAACTACGTTGAGAAGTTGCCAAAAAATTCGTTTTTTCAGGGCGGTTGTCTCGTTCTCGGGCAATAGTTTTGACACGTTCTTCTTGAATTGCGAGGGAATATACCATTTTGAGTTTGAAAAAGGGTTCTTGAGCAACAATATTTGATATGAGAGATGCATAAGCATTGTCATCTAGCCCAAGGAGGAATTAATGAACTTCTTCCCTTCTTTGGCTTTGATTTTGTTACCTTATGTGCATACACATTAACACATATTGGTAAGTTGGTATGATATCTCATCCTATATCTTTTTAAGGTGGCTGAAGTAGACACCAATTGTTTGACTATTTTTTGTACAACGACGAAAATCTGTGTGTAGTTGAAGTAGACGGGGTCGTTGCCAGGATCAAAACCTTTTTTTAGGTCTTCCCAAAGAAGATGAACATTAGCACAATAGTTTACCAATTTTTGTAGGGATGTATCTATGGATTTAAGAATTCAACTTTGAATCATAGAAATAACACAAATCAAATTGGAATATTTGTCTGATGAGGCATCTGATTCAGTAGGTTTGCCGTTGACGAAGGTAAGTTTTCGTTTTGCGGCTAGGAAATGAGTCATGACAATAGAGCAATCACCATAATTGTCGTTGGATAATTGAATAGGGATATTTGCAAACCATGATGATCCGAATGATGCAAGTAATAGATCGAAGTATGGGAAAATGTTGGTGGTTTTTGTTTGTCTTCTTTCATGATTTTAAGATGAACAACTACGGTCAAAGTCGTTTCTGATACCGACGGACAAAGTCGTGTCTATTACTGGCGGAGAAAGTATTCTTTGATACCGGCGCCAAAGTCCTTTCTGATATCACTACGGCGGCAAAGGGTTATTTTAGGGTTAAAATTTTGTTTTGTGCGGAAGAGTATGTTAAGAAAGTGCTCTGATACCATGAAAAAACTTATGAACCAAAAACATGTTTATTTCATTGATTAAATAATGTTTATATAGGCAAATATTACGACATAAAACAATAATCTAATATTTAAAGGAATAAGCCCAATATACGGTCCAATATATTGGGCACATACTCTAACAAAACATTAATACAATTTGTTTTACTTGTTTGTTTTCATTTGTTTAATTCAACACATTTATGTTGCCTTTGATTGGCGGAGAAGTCAATCAAATAAATGGCGATAAGGTTTAGTTTCAAACCAGAAATGTCCAAGCGTCTCTAAAGGTTAGCTTTTGCTTCTTCATTTCGTTAGATTTACTCTTTTTCTTTTCCATAAATTTTGGTCGAACTTAAAAAGAAGTGAAACTTGACAGAGGTGTCTCTTTTCTTTTCTTTTTTTTTTAAATGTTTTTTCGAAAAATAATATGCGGTAAAATAAAAAAACATTGATTTTTAGATCAAATATCTCTTAAAGGTTCTCGCTGCTTATCATAAGGTAACTCTTAGAAGCCTTATTTGGCATGCACACGAGTACACTATTTTAGTATACTTGTAAAAATTGAGTGGCTCACTATCCTTTTAATTTTTGTAGGTTAAAAACAACTTCTCATTTGAAATATATATATACATATACATATATATATATATATATATACATATATATAAAAGGATTGTGAGCCGCTCATTTTTAACAACAAAGTTACAACAATTTTGTGCGCACACTAAAGCCTAAAAAGTGCACAACACGAAAGCAAAACCCAATTTATTATTGAATTTTGGAGAACTGGTTGTAAAAGTACATAGATAATGTCCAAAGTTGCAAAATAAAAAAAAATGAACTAGAAAATTCTCCCAAATAAGAGTCGAAGTGCAAAACTAAGATTATAATGCACAATTGTGGATCAAAAGTAAAGGATTAAAAAGTGCAAAAATAATGAGGCTAAAGTACTTAGAGTTTCAAGGGCGCAGGTAATGGAATAAAGTGTATACACAAGCGCTAAAAATGCACAATTAAGAAAATCCAAAAGTAAACCCTAATTAATTTATCTTTCATTTTATATAATCACTTTTAATACCGAGTCACAAATAAGAACAAAAAGAGTAACACATCATTTTTTTTATACTTCATTGGAGTTACGACCATTCGCTCCTCTACAAGGCTCTTCCTCCACAAACAAAAGTACGCCCATAAGATTTTGGTTAAACTCAGTTTGTCATCCTACAAGCCTGCCGCTACTCCACTTGACACAAAAGCTAAGCTCGGTGAGTTTTGGAGTTTCACTATCACAATCCCACGACACCGACTACGTACTCAATGTTGACTGGATTGGGTGTCCGGACACCCAACACTCTACTCTAGCTAATACGTTTACCTTTGGACAACATCTTCTCGTGGTCATTCAAGCAACAAGTCGTGGTCTCCAGGTCCAGTGTTGAGGCAGAGTGCTAGGGTATAACCAACATCGTCGTTGAGGTAGAGTACTAGGGCATAAACAGCATCGTCGTTGTAACAAATAAGGATAAATCAGTCTTTATATGTTTTAATTAGACCTGATCATCACCGGGTAGCCCGTCCGGCTTGACCCGCTTGCCCAAATAAAACGAGCCGATATGAACATAGGAGAAAGCCCGACCAGACAAAAAGCCCGGCCCACCAGACCAGATCCGGACACCACTCTAGGCACGACCCGGCGGCCCAAATAAAAATATACAAATATATATATATATATATATATATATATATATATATATATATATATATATATATATATATATAGATATAGATATAGATCCTGACTCATGTGTAAACAACTCTTATCGTGTGAACATGTAAACACCGAATATATGTGAGTATATCGCCGAATATATGTAACTATACCGCCGAATATATAGATTCAGGTCCGGCGAATCTTCTTCCATTAATAACACGATTTTTTTTATTCTTTAATATCGCCTAATCTCAGCCATCTATTTAACGATCTAACGGATACAATTTGTTCTCATTATACATGTTAAGAGCTGTTTACATGGGAGTCAACCCCTCTCTCTCTCTCTATATATATATATATATATATATATATATATATATATATATATATATATATTTATTGCATATATTATAAATAGTAAGTATAAATATAAAAATATTTAATATAGTTATAATAAATTTAATAGATATTACATAAAGTACCTTAATTATAGTTTACTTTGAACAAAATTTATATTAAAAACAAAATTTCAATTTTTTTTACATAAAAAAGGGTACCCGGCGGCCGAGCCCGTCCGGGCAGGGACGGCAACCACTAAAGGTCCTCCATTTGGGTTCGGTCCATGTCCGAATAAACGGGGCACATTTTTGTATAAAGCCCGACCTGAATGCGGATATGAACATGTCTAGTTTTAATATGCTACTTACTAATTAAATTATAGAAGAAAGACATCCACTAACTCATTTTAGTGAGGTAGGGTCATTTATCCAATCCTCTCACATTTTTAAATGGTTTGTCTACGTACTTGTTGGCATTTTATATACTGATTTACTCTTAGTTATTGATTGTCTTTCTTCTTCCCACATATAGGTAAGACTAAATCTTTTTTGGAAACATCTCACATGGCTGAACCGAATGCAAGAAGGGAAACAATTCGTGGAGCAAGCTAAAATCCTGTTTTAATTTATTAATTTAATTTATTTATACACACAATTGGTAACTCTACTTCAAATAACTATCTATAATCATACAAAAATATTAAAAGATATAAATTTATATATTTTTGTTTCAGTTGTCCTTTGTTTTGTTGGCGACAATAAGTCATCGATTTTGTTGGCAACAATAGGTCGGGTTTGGTATCAGCTATAGGCGACGTTCTGTTAGTAACAATAGAACGCCGATTTGTTGGCGTCAATAGGTTGATGACACTAAGGTGATGGTCGGGTTGACGACATCAAGACACCGATTGGTTGACAACAATATAACCAGTAGTTTGAAGTTTCAATGTAGCGAATTGGACCTACTGTAACACCCCGAATTCTTGGAACTCGGGGAGTTACTGGTAAGGACCTCACAATGGGTCCCGACCTTGGTTTAACAACAACTTTACTATGATCTTACAACAAGGCACAAATGTATTTAAATTCTTTGAAAATAATAAATAGTATTTGTATGAATGATCAACACATGAAAACCTTACAAAACATAAATATATATAACATGCATGCTGAATGGAAGACTGCCCCGTCCCCATCTAATGAATACGTGGACCCAGATGACCATCTTTTCCGGATCTCTCTGCAACTGTCTATCTCTACAAAATCTACAACACGGAATAACCGTTAGCTAACAATCCAAATATAAATAGAATAAAGATAACACAAATACATCCAATGTAACATAAACACTCATCATGCTGGCACACAATCCAGTTATTATCTGATAGCTTAGGTGACCCACTTTATTCCGTTTTAAAGTTGTGGCACGAAGAAATGTTAAGATTTCTCGCCTCCATTCCTTATCCAACTGGTGTAGGTCTAGCACACATCCGCCTGTAGCATCACTACAAACCAAGTATGGACTAGTCCCTAAAGAAACCCCAAAGCCCTCGGGCTAACCGGGCAGAATGCCACCGTCCGTTACTCTTAGACCAAATAAGTAGGTCCACCGATAAATAATAAAAGTACACTTATAAACACATAATTCAAACACCATTATCGTTATTCACACTCATTTTCAGAAGCTAGCTAAGTAAGCCCAAATGACTTACCTAAATCAATCTCGACTCTCAAATCTCAACCCGGTCAGCAACCATATATTACTCAATTGCCTGTGACTAGAGGCAAGCGGATCAAAACATTTCCCATAAATTTATAAGTCTATGACTTCTAAAATGTAAGATTCTAACATAAGAGAAATTACTAAAATACCCTCCTAGGGTAGAATGACCATTTTACCCTTGGTTCCGAAACTTTCAAAAATCCCCTAAAATATGTCTATCCTCTTCTTTGGGACATAATTCCATATTCTAACTTCTAAGAATGAGTTTAGGTAGAAACTAGAAGAAACACACATTCTCCTCACTTCTCAAAAAGGTCACTAAGATCCAACTTTAGCCTATAATATAAAAATTCTAACAAAATCTCTAAGTCTTCTATGCTATGCACTCTATCCATAGAAGCAAGAATTTTACTAAAAATACCTAATAACCTCTTCTACACAAATTCCCAAAGTCGGTTCCAAAACCAGAAATTCAGACTTAAAAACTGAGTATTTCTTAATTGCTCAACCAGTCAACTTTGGATCATCATAAATCTACATCTAACCGTTGGATCAGCCTCAAATTTTGATACGTCACCCTATGCATGGCACTATATAACATACTAAAAACTGAACGATGGATTATATTTTTAAGGTATCTAAAAATAAGTTCAAACATGAGTGCACAACACAAAATATTACCACCACTTAGAAAATTTTAGTAACATCAAGAAAACTGCTTACAGCCTCGACTTTGAAAAATCATAACTCCTAAACCTCTTAATGAAATCCTCTCAAATTTTGATATATTATACTATATAATCCTAACTATCACATGTCCGAAATCTAAGTCCAATAGAGTTAAAAACCTATTCAAAACTATCTCACAAAACTGCATCACACGCAGTTTTTCGAAACACTCAACACACTTATAAAAACTGCATGAGGAGCCAACTTTGGGACACTATAACTCTCAAACTGTAACTCCGATTCTTCTCAAATTTTAGTATAATATATTATGCAATACCGACAAAGACATATCTAAAAATAAACCAAAAAGGAAGAGTCTAGCGTACCCAAAATCTGACCTAGAGTTATCTGTTCATCACTTCCGAAAACTCAGGAAACATAACAAGTCATCTTCCATGGCTGCTATGGATGGTTTAAGCTACAAATGAGGGTTCTCATCCGTACTGATATAGAGAGGGTAATGCAAATGAAGGGAGGGGAGATGTTTACCTGACAAGAGAGACTCGACAAGCTCACTAATACGAGTAGAAAAAGGGGAGGTAACCACTGTCTCAGGCGTGCTTCCACGGCATCATCCCAGCCGCACCTGCGGTTCAACAAGGCGTGTTTCCTGCGGCCTGGTTGCTCGATCCGAACGAAAGGTGCAGCAAGGTGGGACGATTGTGCTTGACTGCTATTTGAAAGGATGAGAAGGAGGGTCTCATGCGGCCTGGTTGTTGCTTGACGGAAACAGGGAGAAGAAGGAGGGGAAAAGGTTCGGTGAGGGGGTCGGCTGCGTGAGGTCGGCGACTTGCAAGAGGAACGGAGGCTGGCGGTTGAAGTCGGGAGTGGAGATGCCCTCTAGGGTTTTCCATTAGTGAGTTGATCATAAGGAGCAAGAGGAAAACAAGGTAGCGGCTGAAGACGTAAGCTGCACTTCTAAATGGGCCCGGTTGACATTTCTTGATGGGCCCGGATGGACCATCTTGAAGGTTAAACCTCTTCTAATGGTTAAGGAAGAAATACATAAAGAAACACTTGATATATATATATTTTATGAGGAAATTCTCCCATAAGATAATAAGAAGGGAAAATAAAAGATGATAAAATAAAAAAAAATAAAATAAATAAATAATACTAAGTATCATATAACAAGATAAGACGATGGAAGAAAGTCCCAAACTAGTCGAAGTCCAGTTATCTCGAAATTAAAATTTTCGGGTATTACGCCTACTTTGATACTAATGGATATAACAATTTGTTAACATAAAAAAAATATATATATAAAGGAAATATACCCATAAAGACCCTCCATAATGGAGGGTCCGGGCTCCTAAATCACCCTCATGTCATCAAGTTGATGACATGAATTGATGACATGGAAGAGTGGGCGACATATGAGCCCGGGAGTCGACACCAATATTAATGTAACTCCTATCTGATTTTTTTTGCGTATCATAACGATATCGTTTGGCTTTGTCATAGGAAGAGGCGTGATCTCACAAGTCAAAATCTGGTCAGTGAGAACGCGTCATGTGGTAGGGGGTTTTAATTGAAATTAACAACTCTATTTTCCGTATATATATTAATTAAAAAAAATATTTTTGAATAAGATTTAATTTTATGTATCCAATGAGACCCACTTTGCATATGTGTCAATACAATTTTTTTTTGTCTTCTTGTAATGTATATAAGTTTACGTAATGAACATTTAGCGTTTTTTCAATTTATTTTTTACATAAGAATTTAGTTTTATCTATCTAATGAGATATTGTTTTACATGTATTTTCATATTTATTTATATACAATTAAAAATACAATTTAAAATGGATCATAGACATAAAATGAAACATCAACTTACAAGTAAAATTTCAATTTAATAAAAACACAAGTTAAAAGTGATACATTAACTTCAACATACACGTAACTTATAACATAAGATTGAAATAAAATACAAACGATAAATCTAAACATAAACTAAATACTTAGTTCCTTGAGCAACAAATTTATCACCTTCTCTTCGTCAGGAGTCAAGGAACCTATCCTCTCCATCAAACAAGAAAGAATGGTTAACTTGTTTTGGTTCACCTTCTCTTTTATCTCCTTTTTCTTGATTTTCATTTCTTTGTCCTTCCTAACTTCAGAAACAACATATAACCTCAACAATTCCTTTTTTTTACTTCCAATTCTTGGAGACGTATCTCAAATCCATAGTCTTCAAATTGCCTAAATATTAAGTGCTATTGAATTATCAAAGGTCTCCGTTGTACTTACCGGTCACTTCCCCACCCTCTTCGAACTAGTTTGTCCTAGAGGACGGACAAATGAGCTATATGGAATTCCACCTCCACTTGATAGAGTTCCAAGATTGAAGCTTGATGTATTTTTCTCTAGAATCATTTACCTCTATCTTCTTGGAGCTATCACCTTATTTTGATGATGTTGGTTGAATATTGTTTTGCCATTCTGGCTGATTTTTAAGCATGGGTCATGTGGTCTCTTGATTGAACTTTGATTTGGAGGGATGTTGTTCCGTAGACAAAATATGAGCCCTTGCAAGTACATCGTTATTGGATTCCCTACTCACGCTCCCCTTTTTGATGTTGCATAGACACCCCAAAATGTAGAACAACTGTATTAAGCTTTTGGTAGCGGTCCATAAACTGTTTCCATGAGAGACATGATAAATCGCTCCTCCTTTATATGTAAAAGGAAGAAGCTTGATTCCAAAAGCTGTTTCTAAAGTGTTTGTCTCTTGGACAAAATCTTTGCCCGTGTTTATCCATCCACTAATAAGTAAATTGTCTTTGTTTTCCCAACACAATCTTTTGACAACTAATTCAATTTCCACTTGAACATCATCTTCATTATCATTTTCTAGCTCAACCACCGGTTTTTGAGTCCCAAAAGATATAATATGCGGAGACACTGGGATCAAGTGTTCGGTTGGGTTTGTAGTTTGGTAGTTTGCGGAACATTCATGTATTGCGGATATTGAGTGTGGTGGTATTGCATAATATTCATGTATGTGGGTTTTAAGTGTTGTGGTATTGAGGAACATTCATGTATTGTGGATTTTGAGTTTGATTATGTCATTGTGTTCCCAAACTTTGAAAAAATGGGTTTGGGAGGGGATTTCCGTTTTGATCCATTGTAGTGTTAAATAAAAAAAGAGAGAAGTTTTGTTAGTTGAATAAGATGAGTGTATAAGATGAAGTATTTATGTGATAGGTTTTTGCGATTTGAACCCTTTATAAAAGGTTTAAATGGGTCACATGTCTCTTTTACACAATAATCAAGTCATGAATTGACAACTCAATCATGTGTCTTTTGTACACAATAGTTGAACATTAAATGACAACTCAATCATAAGAATTTTGGACTTATATTTCTCATTTATCATACGAATTTTATTTCGATGCAGTTACAGTTGCAAGAAGAAAAAACGATGACCATCAAAGAAAGCAAAGCAACTAGAAAAGATATCAAAGAAGCATATCTAATGAACGAAAGACTTGTCATAAACGAAGGTTCAGAAAAGATTAGCTCATCATCTACTTAGCTAGAAAAAAATACGGTGTGTTTATTGTTGTTAGTTTTTTGGTACGTGTTTCCCCTACAATTAAGTTCCATAATTGGGTTCTCAATTTTGATGAGCTAACATGTTGCGAGTGTATCTTTAATTGTGCAAGCAATATTACAAGTAGAAACAATGTCCAAGGAAGAGATGACACAAGCTTTTATTAGTAATAAACTTTCGGCTGTAAAGATTATGGCGTTGGCTGCAGCGAGGATTTCTAAGGATAAATGAGAGGATATATATTATTTGTTGGCGGAACTCTTAGGATGGTAATTATTGAATTGTTATGGGTCGTCATTATGGTCAACATGGTCATAACACTTCACCAACATCTTCCATTTACACTATAATATGGAAGTTATTGATTCCAAAGAAAATTAAAATGTTTCTCTGGACTACTGCAAAGGAGACAGTACTCACTAATGCAGAAAATTTTAGACGTCATATAGCTACTTATGGACACTAGTTACATGCTCTGACCAATCATAAACCCTACACTGTTAGAGATTATCTCACAAACCAAATGAAGTAAAATTGGATTTATGCCCGAGGGTGTGAGTGTTTTACCCTCTTTCAATACCAAAACAAACGAACTGAAAATGGATTTTGCAATGCAGTCTAAAGTATATGCTAACAAACCAAAAGAAAGGAACTATAAAGGCAACTTATGGTTGATAGACGAATCAAAATAGTGGCCATTTATTTAGTGTATGTAAGCTTACTCGAACGCTCATTCATTTTCCTTTCTAAGCGCTGCTTCTTCCTCGGGAGTGAAATCGTCATCAATGTTGAATATCTTCCTTGCATCCTCAACAGACATATCCTTAATCGAGTCTACTACAACTTTGCATGTCAATCTGAAAAGCCCCCTGATATCTAGATAGTGTGCAACCTAAAAAAAAAAATTCAATTTTCAATAGCCAGTTAGGGATATATCGTACAGATCGGTAAAAATTCAATTGAAATCGATCAAAACAAAGATAAAATTACCATTAGTAAACCGTAGAAATGGCTCTTGTCAACCTTCACAAGCTCAACATCGAAGGCCTCGGAATCATTGAGATCTTCAGCGAAGGGTGTGGGACTCTCAACATGCTTCTTGCAGTACTCAACCACCTTAGCGAGGGATTTTCCGTCAACGTTGGGGAGATGGAATGTGTTTTCGTCGACGGCATCTTCAATCATGTGTTTGATTGTCCGCGATTGTAATGCCACACTTTCGTCTACTTCGAAGGATACATTATCGATGCTCACTAGAGTAATCTTTCTTGAAGATGAAGCCGCCATGGAGTTTTCGCAATTTGGGAGAGAAACCCTAACTCGATGTAAATAATTGAGAAGACAGTGGTGAGGCTGAAATCAACTTATATGGACTCGGTTGTGTGTGTGCGAAGCACGCGCTTTGTAGATTAAGTACGGTAGGACGAGACTTTTTTTAAATCTGCATATTATTACGAGAAAATTACATCGCTTAACAAAATAAATTAACGTGTTTGTGAAACAAACTGCTTAATAATGCCCAAAAATCATAATCACGAAAAATGTCATACATAAGGTGTAGTTATATATGAAGCTCCAAAAATCGATATAGGTCATCAAATCTGATGAACATTGACTTTTATGCAAAATGTCATCAAATATAGACTACGGTCGTCTCCTTTATTCTTTTGTTCTATAATCTCTTTTAGGATAGACTATGGATGAATTCGAGTGGATCATTGAAGAAGAAAAATATAATTTGTGGAATTTATCTCGGACCAGCTTAGCTCAAGCGTGTTATGTCTATATTGATTGTGCTCTATGATCGATCGGTTGTGCTCGGATTTCAGACTAGGATACTGTTGTTAAGACTCTTGACAAGTCACCTGACAATAGTTTACTATTAAAGATTTTACTCGCGAGACAATCAATTCAGTGAAACAAAATAACATTATAGAATATCTTATTAACATATTTGCCTAAGATTAATGTTTTAAAAGATAAACTAATATGAAGTAAAATTTGTTGATGCAAAGTTTGGCATACAAAGAAAACAACAACGTTGTACTTCTTCAAGAAAAGCTTTCTTGATAGTTGATAATGAAAAACGATGAATCTACCACCGTTGTCCTGTGTTATCCCGAGGACATTGGTTGCTTGATTGAGTCCAAAGAATAGGAATTGAAATTTCCTCATTTGAAAAATGTTTAGCTCCGGTAGAAATTGATATGATGTTATGACAACGCTGAATGTTAAGTGGACGTCAGTCCTGACTGCGAAGATTCTTGGTCGATCTATTGCATTACTGACACTAGAGTGCAAACTACAGTGGATATAAAGCCTTAAAGGAATATTTTTGGGTATTATATTACAGTGAGACCATGACATCCATATTTCGATCCATCTAAAGAACTCATACATACCTTGTTTGTTTGGGCTAGGATCTCAAATCTCCCACTATAGTTATATAAAGAATCAATGTTTTATGAGCTTGCTTCTACTACAGGTAAACCTATAAAAGTGGATTCAAATACCATATATGTGCTACTACTAGAGGAAAATATTTCGTGAGTATATGTTGAAATTGTTTTGGACAAACCTCTTATGGGAACAATATTGATTTGTGGGAGACAAATTCATGTAGAATATGGAGGTTTGCATACTATTTGTTACGGATGTGGAAAATATGGACATCGTGTGGAAATATATGCTAGGAAGGATTGGAATACACACAACAATCGGAAAGATTCTAAACGGCAAAGTCTGGGAGAATCAAATGAACAACCAAATATGAATGATTTCTCCATCAAACGTATGTTCACTAGATTTCTCCATGTGCTTATTATGGAATGGAGTGATGATAACATCCTTTAATACTATGAGAGGATTTATGGTTAACTTATAAGGATGAACTATTACTCATGTCAACAAGAATTCTTCTTTTTAGTGGTCGATTGAGAAAAAAGAACTCTGAAGTTAAGTGTGCTCGTGCGGGAGTAATTTTAGGATGGGTGACCTGAGTTACGAGTGTGCTTTTCCTAGTAGGCGGTCACTCGACTCGGTGGACGGTCCTTGTGCTTGACGCAGACGTTATAAGTTTAAGTGGGGAAGTGTCAACAACGAGGTCTTATAGAGTCCTTCAACGATGCCGACAAGCACGACTACTCAAGACACGTCTGTAAGACCCATCTTGAAATTACTCCTGAATGAGTATGGTTAAATTCGGAGTTTTTTGTCCTCACTCGACCACTAGAAAATAAGAATTCTTGTTGATATGGGAATCAATTCTTCCTTATAAAGTGGATATATCCCGATTTAACTAATGCGGGTCCATCCCTATAAGTTAACGATAAATTCCCATTCAAATGATGCGGGATAATAATTTTACGGGGTGTTACAGCAGTATTGAGCACACAATAGCTGAAGGAATTTGGAAACCAATCAAGCTTAAGAAAGAGGTTACGTAGCTCTTTCACTTTGCTGGTGATATTATTTTATGTGTAGAAGCATCATAATATCAAATTCAAATTATAACAAATTGCATCTAGTAGTTTTGTAGATTGTTTGGGCAAAAGGTAAAATAAGTTAAATATATCATTTTTGTTTTCTTCTAATATGGATAGAAGGATGAAATCAAATTTACAACAAGCTATTTATCTAAGAGTGAAAAGAAAACTTGGAATACATTTGAGAATTCCCATAATTCAATCTAAGGTGAGAAGGATGATTTTCAAAGGGTGTTACAGAAAACACAACAAAGATTAACAAGTTGGAAAATGAAAAGTTTGAAATTGGTAAGGAGAATAAATTTGTTGATTTGAAATTGAAAATTTAATCATAGATCCTCCATTTTTAAGCTAGTTTCAAGAGCCAAAATCTACGCCCTTTAACCATGCTCTTCAATGTTGCCAAAAACACACATAAGTCCTCTTAACCGGTCTTTTCAGTGTTTTCAAGTGGAACTATAAAATTTGATTCAATAAGTGGGTCCTAGTATAGTTGTTAAGTGAGACTCCCTTCTTTTGTAGGGTATTCTTCTTGTCCCGCATGTAACGTCTCTTTCCTATTGTCCGGTCAGTTTTTCTCCACCGCTTAGCAGTTTCGCGTGTTTCCTTTCTTGTTTACCGATGGAGGACATCACATTTTCTTGAACAAAACTTACACTTTAGGACATTGAGAAATTTTATAAGTTTATTGGTTACATTTACACACCCGCCGGCCTGTCTTTTTCCTCTCCGTCTTGTTGAGAAGTTACTTCGTTTTGGTAGATACAATATGAATGCACTAAAGAACACCTTCCTCCAAATCTTGCAACCAAAAAATGGCATGTGAATATGGGAGATTGGTGAGGGGGTTCTGATTGTTCAGTTCTTCAATGATAGTGATCTCCACTTTGTTTAAGATAACTGCCCTTGGTGCTTTGATGATCACCTTTTGGTCCATCGACACATTGATGGTTCATCTTGGCCTTCGACATGACTTTCAATACAGTTTGTGTAACACCCCATGTTTTGGGAACTCAAAGCGTTACGAGATAGGACCTCACAATGCGTCCCGACTCTCAGAGTAACAACAATAAAATCGGATCTTGCAACAAGGCACAAATAAATGAAAACTAAAACTATATAAAAAGCACAAGGTATAACAAAGGGAAAAGCAAAAGACTCTCAAATGAGTTAAAAAACATACTGAAAAGACAACAACAGAAATATAAACCCGATCCCGTCCTATAATGTACGGGAACCCCGGGTGACCACCCTGTCCAAATCACTCAGTAACATCTCTAACCTGTAGGGCATTTACAACATAGGTAAGTTATCTAACATTCTAGAAATTAGAAAGTTAGTCTAGACACAAACACATATAAAAACATAAACATATAGCATGCTCACACACATCCGGCTATTATCTTTATTAAAGTTATCCGTTATTAATTGAACTTCCTTTATCACACGAGAATCTCCCGAAACTCGCCTCCGTTTCCGTTACCGAGAAGAATAGATCAGATGCATACTATCCGTTACCTATAGGCCTGACCGCAAGAGCACCTCCCAGTCTCCCAATTCTGGACTGGACAAGTGGTCACCGCCTGGTTATAATACACTTGGGCCAATTAAGGTATAAGGTCGTCCTAGTCCGGTTTTCCGTTATCATAATAAAGTAAACAAATACCACTAATACGGTCAACTAATACACAGAATACAGCTAAGTAAGTCCAAGGGACTTACCTCACTCGAAGGTAACTCAAGAATTAGCTGACTGCTCAGCTTCCCGAATGAAAGGATGAATGCCTACTTAGACAAGGGATCACGAATCAGAAACTATCCGAATGCTAGAAGTCTACATACTTCTAGTCTCAATGATCTCAAACAGATCTACTGTAGCGTGCTAGAAGTATCCTACTTCGATGATCGCTAACTGATCTCAACATGCTAGAAAGAACGATTCCTAGTCTCATCATCAACATCATAAGTCAAGATACTCAAACCATAACTAACTCATGGGGATCAACAAGCCACTAATTGGCATTCACCCTAATCATCTAGGTCCAGCCTAGCATGATCCAACATAATGAAAGGGAAAAGGAAGCAGGGATGGAAGCAAATCACCAAGGATGAGAGTTACTGTAGAGAAACCGCAGGGGCGGTTGACAAGAGGCCCACGGGCGGTGACAAGGTGCAGCCACAGGGGCGGGTAGTCCAAGGCGCGGAGGCGGCTTTTAGGTAAAGCCGCAGGGGCGGAGTGTTGCAGCCGCGGGGGCGGTGTAACGACAGAGGCAAACGTCGGGGATTTTCTTGACATCAACTTCACAACAAAGAGACCAGAGCTTCGACCTTCACTCCACACACGACAGTACTCAACCAATGGAGGTTGTAGCACATACGCATCAAGAATGAAGGCAAACAAGAATCAAGACCCGATCTTAATTCATGTTAAGAAGAATAAAAGAGCAAAGAAGAAGAGGGAGAAGAGAAAGCATGCAACAGGGGAATTAAGAAGAGAAGAAGGACAAAAGGGAGCAAGAACATACAAAGCTTCTGCAGAAATTCACATGGAAGGCTGCAAATTTGACTCGAGGTTGAAGGAGAACGTAAGAAAGAAGAAGGAAACGAAAGAGAAGGCAGGAATATGGGGAACAATTGGGAAAGAAAGGAAGGTCAGATTTAGGGTTAAAGATAGAAGGAAAGATGACCCAAAAGATAGAAGAGCGGATCTTCTAAGAAAGGAAAGAAAATATAAAACAGAAGAAAAACATATCTTCGCGATCCGGGGTCAGCCACAGTGGCAGGCTAACCCTGCGGCCACTGTCACCGCGGGGGCGGCGACCGCAAAAACCGGCTGTTACAGTTTGTTGTTCGCCTCAAAGTGTGCGTGCAAATATGTTTTTAATTATAAAACTAGAATAAAAGCAAGAGAACCTGCAGTGTAAGGATCGGTGTAGATAAGCAAGTATTCAAGAGTATCGAACTAAGGGATTTGCTGAAACAAAATCAGTTTCAAGTAATCGAGCAATCAAAAGTGTAGAAGCTTTGCAAATATTGGGGAAAACAACAAACCTAAAGATCCAGATATTCAATTGTGGCAATCAATTCAAGATATACTATGGATATAAGGACAAAGTTGAGAACTGCAAAGGTAAACTAAGGTAAGGTAATGTACGGTGAAGTTCAAAAACCCTATATGTCTAACCCAAAGACTCTCTCTATAAAGATTGTTGAGGCTGCAGTGTAGAAAGGATCTAAAGGTAATAATTAATCTCAAATACCCATGCCCAAACCCAAGGAATCAAAGATAAACTAAAACGGTTAAGGCTGGGACACTCAAAACCGAAATAGAGGATGTTGAGTCTCACTACTACCTAAAAAGGGCAAGCCAAGGCTAGGTTAAAGCTAATCTTTAACTTTGGATGAAAGCAAAAGCAAGGGTCGTAAAACAGGGGAAATCACGGTTAGTTCTTGAGGAATCACGGCCGTGGAGTTCAAGAACAGGCCATGATTTAGGTTGGTCGACAAGTTTTCTCACACTCTCAGGGTCCAATCTGTTTACGATCGATCTATCATCATCTAAGCCACAACTATCAACCCTTCACCTTAGAATTGCTAAAGGGTTTTAGCCAACAGTCATTGTCATTGATTCAATATTCAAATAAGAAAGATAGGAAGATGAAAACCCTCGAAAACTCAATAAACACTTGAAAAAAATTCTCAAATTCAAATAACAAAACAATCTGTTCAATGGATTCAAAATATGGAATAAGAATCCTAACAATAATCTCATAGAACAAAGAAGAATGGGTGTCAATCCGTCTCCCAAATCGAACCTAAGAAAATCTCCAAACTTCCGCCGCAAGCAATCTCCGATCTCAACCCTAACAACCGTCTCCAAAACTCTAAGCGAAGGTGTCAACAGCCGGCTAAGCGAACTCAGCAAAATTCTATTCTCCAGTCCTTTGATAAGGTGAAAATAGGGTTATGGAAAAGCCCAATACGTTGCTGACGTGGCAAATATGACACGTCATAAAATCACCAAAATCACGGCTATGTACAACTTTCCACGGCCGTGGTTTTGTAACACCCCAAATTCTGAGAACTCGGGGAGCTACTGGTTAAGACCTCACAATGGGTCCCGACCATAGTTTGACAACAATTTCACTAGGATCTTACAACAAGGCACAAAAGTATTTAAAACATTTGAAAACTTTAAACAATATATACATGAAGAATATGTATCAGCCTTACAAAGCAAAGGTACCAAAACGACACATAAGAAGAACAAAAGACTTTCCCGTCCCCAACTAAATAAGTACGTGGACCCGGCTGACCATTCCCTCCGGATCTCTCTACAACTGTCTTAACCTGCAAGGATTCTACAAGCGGTATAAAACCGTAAGCTAACATTCTATGCATAAGTATAAAGGTAAAATCACAAACACACAACATACACAATCAACATGCAACACTCAATCCTTTTATTATCTTTAATTAGGTGATTGGTTATTATTAATGATACTTATTTTGTGACACAAGGGATTCCCAAACCTCGCCCCTGTCCCCGTTTACCAACGCGGAATGGTACTAATGCATTTGATCGTCTACCTGACTGGGCTGGTCGCAGGGAACCTCCTAGACTCTCGCAAGAGCTAGACAGATGATGTCACGACCCGTTATCATACACTTGGGTCAATTACATAATATAATAAAGTCGGCCTAATCCGGTTTCGTTGTTTATCATAACTAACAAACACCACTCATACACATTACACTCATACAAGAAGCCAGCTAAGTAAGTTCGTGGACTTACCTGAATCAGATCTCGACTCTCTAAATCACAACTCAATCTGTAACTGTATAACTCGGTTGCCTGTCAAAGGAGGCAAGTGTGTCAGCACACTTTCTAGGTAATTAGAAGTCTAAGACTTCTAAGGTAATAGATCCTAGTAGAACAGAATTTAATACAGTACCAATTTATGGTAAAATGACTATTTTACCCTTGGTCCCGAAACTTCCAAAAATTCCATAATTCATGTCTAAACTCTTATTTGAGACTAAAGAGTCATATTCTAACTCCTATAGATGTGTTTGGTTACAAACTGACAATTTACCCATTTTCCTATTTTCGGAAAGATCGTTAAGGTCCAACTTCGGCTTCAAATATAAAATTCGAATAATCTTATAAAAATTCCGAAATAATTCCCTAGATCATCTATGATATCTCATCTATTCCTAGGAGCAAGAATTTCTTAAAACTGTTCAACCATCACTTCTACAAAAATTTCCAAAGTTTGTTACAACACTTGAAAATTTCTATACTTAGCCAAAATCTGAGTATATTTCCTAACTGTACAACAAGTCCACATTGAGCCTCTATAACTTTGAATCCCACCATTGGATTCATCCCAAAGTTTTACATATTAACCTATGCATGACACTAACCAACATCCCAAAAACTGAACATTGGATCTTATCTCTAAGGCATCGAAAAGTATACTCAAACTTGACTGATCAACACAGTTTCTGGAAATTCAGCAAAGACTTAACAAAACAGCACACTGTCTTAACTTTGAAAAATCATAACTCCTAAACCACTTGCTCGATTTATTCCAAATTTTGATATGTTCTACTACAATTTGCCAACGATATCATATCCAAAATTCAAGTCCAACAGAGATCAAAAGCCTATTCAAAACTATCTCACAAAACAGCATCACATGCTGTTTTTCCCAATACTCAGCACAGTTATAAAAACTGCATGAGGAATCAACTTTGCAACATCATAACTCTCAAACCGTAACTCCGATTGTTCCCAAATTGTAGTATGTTATACACTGCAATACCGACTATATCATATCCGAAAACCAGCCAAAACAGAGGAGTCTAACTTACCCAAATTGTGACTCCAAGTAGACTGTTCGTCACCTCCGAAAACTTAGAAAATTCCCAGCCCTTCTAGCTTTCTTC
This sequence comes from Fagopyrum esculentum, assembly GCA_033239045.1. Taxonomy (NCBI): domain Eukaryota; kingdom Viridiplantae; phylum Streptophyta; class Magnoliopsida; order Caryophyllales; family Polygonaceae; genus Fagopyrum; species Fagopyrum esculentum. The sequence goes on along the minus strand of BSUD01000005.1, from coordinate 25,372,104 downwards.
CATGGCTGTTATGAAGTGTTCTAGGATTCAAATGGCTCACATCAGCACATAGATATAGAGAGTGCAATGTAGAGAAGGGAGGGGAGATGTTTACCCAACAAGAGAGACTCGACAAGCTCAAATATACGAGTAGGAAGAGGAAGGACGTTGGCTGTTGTGTTATTGTGTGCAGGAAGGAGGAGATGGTTGCTGTCCTTGGAGGCCCACCAGTAGCTCGAGCCTGCCGCACCAACAGTGCCTGAGAAGGCTGCAACCACGACTCACAAGTCCGCCCTTGCGGCCATGGTGCTGGGACGCTCCAGCGGCTCCATTGCAAGAGGTAAACATCTTCAGTTCGTCTTCCGTTGTTGCATTGTTGTGTACCGTCAGGAGTGATGCTAAACCTATGGTTACTAGTGTACGGAGAGGAGGAGCCTCCGGCTACTGGTTCGACGTCGCAGGAGGCCGAGTCCACCCGACAAATGGAGCCATTGTCTCCGGCTGGCACAGACGAGCAGCAGCAACCTTGCTTCACTGCTGGTGTAGGAAGGGATTTCGCCGGCGCCATCAAGGCTGTAGTGTAGAAGGCAACGTCCAAGGAGGGGTAGAGGGAAGGGGAAAGAAGCTGCCCCCGGTGCCAATCGAACGTGAAAGAGAGAAGTGAAGGAGAGGCAGAAGAAGGATTGTCGTAGGCACGGTTGAAGGAGAAACGAGGCTAGGGTTATAGGAGCGGCTAGCGTAAGCGAGAGAGGTTACACGCAGGAGGGAAGGGAGTCTTGCGTGAACGAGGTTAGGGTTCTATGTGTATACAAAGAGACTGTTGTTCACGTTTGAAAGGGGAAGTGGAAAGGTTATTTTAGGAGTAAAGTAAATGTAATTTAAGAGGGTGAAGATATGAAATAACGTTAGTACTTACAATAGGAGATATGGCTGAAATATGTTTATACGTACCCGTAATGTAAAGTGTAAGATAGGAGGATGAAATAATTTTATGTATTTTATGTAAATAAAAACTTCACATGGTAGGATAGCACATGGAGTAGAGAGTATATAGCTATACTCACAAAATAATAAGAATAGATGACTTATGACAATAAGTATCACATCAAATGATAAGAAGATGGATTCTATAGAATAAATGACTTATGACAATAAGTATCACATAAAATGATAAGAAGATGGATGTATAGAATGTTGGTTATGGGAGTACTCATGGTTTGAAACTAAGATGGAAGAAGTTCAAACCGATCGAATTTCCGGTTTCACTTGGAATTACACGGAATAGAAATTCCGCATATTACATCAGGCGCCTCTTAAAATAAGTTTCATCCCTAAACTTAGAACAAGGTATTTAATCAAACGACTTCAAAAATTAATCTTGGATCTCCTAGTCTCAATAAATTTTAATTTCGTTTTCTAAACTCCTGTAACCCAATCAAAGCGTAACGAAAAAAAAAAAATCCGCTCGTTACATCAGATCTCCCTCAAAATAAGTTTCATCCCGAAACTTAGGGTAAGCCAATCCTGATCGGCCTTTAAGGCACCAAATGGGTGTGTTTGATCCCTACACAAAAGTCTCGTCGTTTCCACATCTAAGTATCCCGCACATCCAAGTTACCCAAAAGAACACATCACTGACTAAACACTCAATCATGAAATAAACAAGAAGTCAAACAATATCACACATACAAGGTCAAGCCCTAACTCGTCACTCCTGAGGTTACAACTATCGCTACATAGGTCTTTGAAAGGTTACATCTATTTTTATCCCCCATATCTTAGGTAGCCTTATCAACTTTTCATAAAACCACTGAATCTTAAATTTGTTCAGGTACTTAGATCACCATCGTCTGCTACAACGTTCTAGGGTGGTTACCGGATATCTCACCGGTATCATCCGGCTCAACTGTTTGATCCTATAATTTGATGACCTAACTCGTGTCTGGTAGCTATCTCTCCAACTGAAATTCTAAAACTCAGTTCCCAAACTTAGTCACCGTGGAAAACTGGAGCTGCATTCTCCAATAGGGTGAGGAATATTAGTCCATCAGTCACTTTTAAACCGCTTTAAAACTTCTAATGGTTGCCTTACACAACTCACTTCTAGATTGATAACACGATTTATGACGTTAGTATAGGCATACAATTAGATAGTTTCTCCCGTTATTCATGCACGGTTTTGGCATTAGTTCACGGCGTTTACACTCATTTCATGCATAATTCTAGAAAAGACGTCTACACGAGCTTTTGTCGGTGTTGTAGGTATTTCAGGGCTCTTTTGGACATTAACCGAAGCATTCGAGGGTCAAGCCTCATGGTGGTACACATCCAAAGCTTTGGAGAAGCATAATTGGAGCAACAAAGGACACAAAGACCGCTATTGGTGCAAGCAATGGAGCAACTCATGGCTAGACGATCATAGCATGCTTCTGCTGAAGAAAATCGGACCAACTGCCAGGAAAATCGGCCGATTTAATCCTCTGGGTCGATTTTTCTGCCTTTGACAGCTTAAGCCACGTGTCCCACGATCTCTTGATCCGGCCTTGCTCTTGGTGGAGAATATAAGTGGTCCTGCAAGCTGTTGTTGAGCATCTCTCCTCTCCCACATTCTCATTGACAGCTCATCCAATTTGGGGGATAGACTTGGAGGAGAAGAAAAACTCTCAAGGATGGAAGGAAGAAGAAGAACACCATTTGAGGAGTGATAGTGAGGTATTGAGTGATTTGGAGTTATTTTTGTAGTCTTGGATTGAAGAACTATTGCAAGAATTGTTAGGAACGTTTTGGATCTTCATTTAAGAGTTTGTAAGTCTTGCTACAACTTAGATTCAGCTGAGATTTATTGATTTTACTTGCTTATCTTTCATTATTCATCTATGAGAACCATGTATGCTTGTATGATGATTTTGGATCTTGATATGCATTATATTGGCTAGTTTATTGTGATTCTGGAGTGATAGATTGATGGTTATGGCTAGGGTGATGATAGAATGGACTTATATGTTAGTTTAGGATGATTTGTATGCACGAAACTCAAACCAATCAGAAAAATCGCCCTGTTCTTCATGATAGATCGGCCGATTTAGCTGTAGAACAACCCGATTTATTCTCCTGTTGCTCTCTAATTGATGAATCTGTATGTTAGGGTGTTTGGTTGTTTAAATCCTAGTGTTTGTTAAGCCTAATTTAGCTTAGGATCACCTAATGCTATCAATCTAAGTGAAGGAAGAGATCTACCCGATGATTTCCGACCTTAGATACCTAAGATGATGAATACTAGGTAGTAGTGAGCCTCATAAGCCGCTATTGGATCGAGTGTGCTAGGATTATTGCTTGAGACTTCCCTATTCCGAGACTTACCCGGTAAGGAGAGGGTTACCCCTTAAGTAGTATCCGGTTTGTGTAGAATTCCCTACTTTAACTCCTTGAGACCTACCCGGTAATAGGAGTTTGATGCGGGACTAGTGAAGTGAGAGACCTACCCGGTAATTACTTTCGTTAGTGAAACACTCTTTCCCAACACCGCAGCTTGTCCTTAGAATCCTTAGAACCTTGAGTCCAATGCCATAACCGGAAATCTTGACCTCTAGAATCCACTTTTCTATCTTTGATCTCATATCTTGTGTTTGTGTCACTTGTTTGATTTGCTAGCTTGAGTTGTTAGATTCTTTTATTGTCTTGCTTGATTTGTGATCTTTGCTTGATCATGACAAAAACTAACCAAAAATATCATCATTTTCATTTCTTTGTTCCTTGACCTTTTCTTTGATTAGATCCACACTATCTATGACCATTGTTTGACTCGATTTCACCTTAGTCTTTGTGTTCGACCTCGGAATACTATCCCTACTACAAACGTTCCGTACACTGCAGGTTCGCTAGGAGTTAGGATAATTATAACGAGTATAAATTTAAAGCTTATTGCGTACACACATCACATATCCTGAGCGTAACAAGTTTTTGGCGCCGTTGCCGGGGACTAGGTCTAGATTGAGTCGATTTTGTGATTGTTTATAGTTTAGATCTTTCTTGTTGCTTTTGATCTCTCTTTGGTTTGTGTCTTTGCTTTTCAGGACATCTCTTACTCTTTAGGTGTATGCGAAGATCTCGTGGCAAGGATTTAGCTCCATTCGATCCCGAACCGGAGAAAACCCTTAGATCTAGATCCAAGAGCATTAAAAAGGGAAAAGAGATGGCCGGAAGAGATCTCCAAGCTTAATTGGATGAAGCGTTAGAGCAAATAAGGCTAAGAGATGAGCTCTTGGAGGAAGAAAGGAGACTTTCCAATGAGAGGCAAGAAGCAACTAGGAGGGAGATTGATGAGATTAGGCAAGCCCTTGTACAAGGAGAGCTTAATCGCCAACCACCTCCACCTCCACCACCACAACCGCAGCCGGCGGCGAATGTTAGGGTTGTACCCATTGCTATTGAAGAGCCACAAACTTTGGGGAGACGTATGGATCCGGCACAAAGAGCACACCGTCCGGGTGTGAACTTAGGAGATCCCGCAGCCCAAAACTACGAGCTCCGCCCTCAAGTTCTACAAATGATCCGGTATAATCAATTTGGAGGGATGGAAGGAGAGTCTCATCATCAACACTTGATGAACTATGAGATTTTGATGGAGACTCTTAGACCGCCAAGATTGGAGAGCAACAACCATAAGCTTAGGGCTTTTTCCTTCTCTCTTAAGGACAAAGCCTTAGCTTGGTATCAATCTATTCCACAAGGGCGAGTTGATACTTGGGAGGAGATGACAACCGAGTTTTTGACTAAGTTCTTCCCACCTTCCAAGACTACCGAGTTAAGAGGGAAGATCAATGCCTTCGTGATGAAGGATAGAGAGAGTTTGTTCAAGTCTTGGGAGAGATTCAAAGACCTTCTCCTAGATTGTCCACACCATGGCATACCGAAAATTGAGCTATTGGAGATCTACTTCAAGGGACTTGATGAAGATAGCCAATTCAAGCTTCAATCTCTTTCCGGTGGGACTTTCATGGAGAAGCATGTGGATGATGCTTGGGAGTTTGTAGAGAAACAAGCTCTAGTGATTGAGAAATACTCCCATAGGAAGAGTGAAGGGAGAAAGGCGGGAGCATATGAGGTGAGTGAGGTCACCATGAGCAATTTCAAGCTTGACGCCATCAACAATGAATTGAATTCCTTGAGGGAGTTGTGTGCTACAACTTTGAAGAACCAAGCAACTCCTCAAGTACTTCCACAAGCTAACTTATCTTCCAAGGAGGAGGATGTGAACTACATGGGAAGGGGCAACTACAACAATTGTCAAGGCCCAAGGAACTTCAACAACAACCGGCAATTCAACAATTACCGGCCCAACCACAACCATCCCGGGTTCTTCTATTCTAACCCGGATGGAGCCTTGAACCCTCCCGCTTCCACAAGCACAACTCCACCACCAAAAGCTTTGCAAGAACCTCCACTCGGATTTACTCAACCTCCAAAGGATAGAACCGAAATGATGTTTGAGCAATTGCTTGGAAGGTTGAGTGGTCTTGAGAGCACGGTGACTTCCATTTCCAAAGCTCAAAAAGTGTTGGAAGCACAAGTGTTCCAAAAAGCGGGTGAAGCCCATAGAGATCCGGGGAAGCTTCTCGGAAGGACCGAAGACAACCCAAGAGGCCAAGTGTTGGCTATTACAACAAGGAGTGGGTTGAGTATGAAGGATCCTTTGCCCAAGGAGAATACTAAAGGGAAGCAAGTGGTGAATGAAGGAGAGCCATTACAAGAAGATGGAGGCAAGAGCAAGGATGTTGAGCCAACATATGTGGCACCGCCTCCATACAAGCCACCACTACCGTTCCCACAATCACGAGCAAGAGCTCGCTTGGACAATCACTTTGGTAAATTCCTTGAACTTATGTCCAAATTACATATTAACATTCCGTTCATGGATGCTATCTTAGGTATGCCGGCATATGGCAAGTTCTTGAAGGAAATACTCTCCAATAAAAGGAAGTTAGAGGAGTATGGGGAGATAAGAATGACGAAGAGATCCTCGGAGTTGATTAAAACGATGAAGGAAGAGATGCCTCCTAAGCTAAGGGATCCGGGATCCTTTTGTGTGCCAATCGGAGTAGGAGAAGTGAAGTATGACGCCCTATGCGATCTTGGGGCAAGTGTAAGCATTATCCCGCTTGCACTTTGCACCAAGGTTGGGCTAGGAGAGCCAAAGCCGGTCAAGATGACCCTCTATATGGCGGACCGCTCAATCACTCATCTGGTTGGAATCTTGGAAGACATTCCGGTACAACTAGGGAAGTTCTATGTGCCCATAGACTTCGTTGTTTCGGATATCCCGGCGGACTATCCGGTTCCCATCATCTTGGGGAGACCTTTCCTAGCTACTTCCGGATGTCTAGTAGATTGCAAGAATGGGACCCTCTCCTTCAACATTGGAGAAGAGAACATCAAGTTCAAGCTATCCACAATGATGAAAGGGCCAACCCTTGATGAAGATGTATTCAACATAGATGAAGATGTATTCAACATAGTTGAAGAAGAAGAGTCTAGAGAGGTTGTGAGCTCAATCTTGCTCAAGGATCCACTTGAGAGGGTTCTTAGCTCAAGCTTGGTGGAAGAAGGAGTTGAGGAGAGTAGCAATGAAGTAATCAAGGCCTTGATTGCATTAGACGAGCTACCAAGTGTTGGATTTGAAGTGCTAGAAGAAGAGAGAAACAGGCAGAAAAATCGGCCTGAAGGGGCCAGATCGGCCGATTTTTGGCCTTGTGCTGAAATTTCGTCCAGTTCTGCAAAAACAGAAACTCAGATCGACCTACCCTCAGAAAAATCGGCCGATTTTTCCTCCTGGGTCGATTTTCCTGAGTCTTTTCAGCACCAACCACTTGAATGTGAGCACTCATCAAGGGACTTCAAGGAGGCTTCCATGGCTTTGCAATCATCCCAACCTACATTGTATGGATCGTCTCCAACCGAAAAAGGTCCTCCTCAACTTGATCTTAAACCTCTTCCTTCTCATTTAAAGTATGCTTTCCTTGGTTCAAATTCTACTTATCCGGTGATTGTGAATGCATCTTTGAATGATGATGAGCTTAATAGATTGTTGAATAAATTGAAACTGCATAGAAAGGCTATAGGATACACCATTGATGATCTTGTTGGCATTAAGCCCTCTTTATGCATGCATAAGATAATGATGGAAGATAACCATAAACCCTCTATTGAACATCAAAGAAGATTGAATCCTATAATGAAAGAGGTGGTTAAGAAAGAGATCATTAAGTTGCTAGATGCGGGAATTATCTACCCTATCTCGGATAGTAAGTGGGTTAGTCCCGTTCATGTAGTTCCTAAGAAGGGTGGGATGACCGTAGTGACCAATGAGAACAATGAACTAATCCCGACTAGGACGGTTACGGGGTGGAGAATGTGTATTGACTATAGAAAGCTTAACATAGCCTCTAGGAAAGATCACTTCCCTCTCCCTTTCATTGACCAAATGCTAGAGAGGTTAGCTCAACATTCCCATTTTTGTTACCTAGATGGCTATAGTGGATTCTTCCAAATCCATATCCACCCGACGACCAAGAGAAAACCACCTTTACATGTCCATGGGGAACTTTTGCATATAGGAGAATGCCATTTGGGTTGTGTAATGCACCCGCCACCTTCCAAAGGTGTATGATGGCTATCTTTTCGGAATACATTGAAAATATCATGGAAGTGTTCATGGATGATTTCTCTGTTTATGGTTCTTCCTTTGATAATTGCTTGGCTAACTTGTCATTAGTATTGCAAAGATGTGAGGAGACAAATCTTGTCTTGAATTGGGAAAAATGCCACTTCATGGTAAGTGAAGGTATTGTGTTAGGACACTTGGTGTCCAACCGTGACATTGAGGTTGATAGGGCCAAGATTGAAACGATAGAGAAGTTGCCACCACCTACCTCGGTGAAAGGGGTAAGGAGTTTCCAAGGGCATGCCGGTTTTTACCGGAGGTTTATTCAAGACTTCTCTAAAATTTCTAAGCCTCTTACTAACCTACTAATGAAGGATGTTGAATTTGTTTTCTCCAAAGATTGCCTTGAGGCTTTTTGTAGGTTGAAGAACGCCTTGATCTCCGCACCTATCATGCAACCTCCGGATTGGAGCCTACCATTTGAGATCATGTGTGATGCAAGCGACGTAGCCGTTGGGGCTGTTTTGGGGCAAAGGAAAGATGGGCGCACTCATGCTATTTATTATGCTAGCAAGACGCTAGATGATGCCCAACTCAATTATGCTACCACCGAGAAGGAGTAGCTAGCGGTTGTGTATGCATTTGAGAAGTTCCGCTCATACCTTGTTGGAGCGAACGTCATTGTTTATACGGATCATGCTGCGATCCGTTACCTCCTTACAAAGAAGGATGCCAAGCCTAGGTTGATTCGGTGGATCCTTCTTCTTCAAGAGTTTGATTTGGAAATCCGGGACAAAAAGGGACCCGAGAACTCCGTGGCGGATCACCTTAGTAGACTCTCACCATTGGAGCTTGAAAGAGATGACATCCCGATTGATGACTCATTCCGGGATGAGCAATTGCAAATGGTGGAAGAATGCTTGTTCCAAGTGTCTAGAGGAAGTGATCCATGGTATGCCGACATTGTGAACTACTTAGTGTGTGAGGAAGTGCCTCCCGGATTGACATATGCCCAAATGAAGAAGTTCTTCAAGGATGTGAGGCACTACTATTTGAGTGAACCACTTTTGTTCAAGAGAGGGCCGGATGGAATGTGTAGAAGGTGCATACCGGAGGATGAGGTGGAGAGTGTGATCCGCCATTGTCATTCTTTGCCATGTGAAGGGCATGCTAGCTCACACAAGACATGTGCTAAAGTGTTGCAATCGGGCTTCTTTTGGCCAAGTTTGTTCAAGGATGTGCAAAGCTTTGTGGTAGCTTGTGATGCTTGCCAAAGGACGGGCAACATCTCAAGGAGAAATGTGATGCCCTTGAACAACATACAAGAGGTAGAGATATTTGATGTGTGGGGTGTGGACTTCATGGGACCATTCCCTTCTTCATGTGGCAACCTCTACATCCTATTGGCGGTTGACTATGTTTCAAGATGGGTGGAGGCAATCGCCTCTCCTACAAATGACGCCAAGGTTGTGGTGCGGTTCTTCAACCGTGTGATCTTCCCTAGGTTTGGAACACCAAGGGTGATCATAAGTGATGGAGGGAAGCACTTCACCAATAGGAACTTTGGGGCACTTTTGGCTAAGTATGGGGTGACCCATAAGGTGGCAACACCTTACCATCCCCAAACTAGTGGCCAAGTGGAGATCTCCAACCGGGAGATAAAAGGGATACTAGAGAAGACGGTCTCTAGGACGAGAAAAGATTGGGCTATGAAGCTCGATGATGCTTTGTGGGATTATAGGACCGCTTTCAAGACACCAATTGGCACCACTCCTTACAAGTTAGTCTATGGCAAGTCTTGCCACCTTCCGGTAGAGATGGAGCATAGAGCGTATTGGGCTATAAGGTGGTTGAATTTTGACCTCAAGGAGGCCGGTGAGAAGCGGTTGCTAGACATGAACGCTCTTGAGGAGATCCGGTTGGATGCTTATGATAATGCTCGGATCTACAAGGAGCGGACCAAGCGTTGGCATGACAAGCGCCTCATCCCAAAGGAGTTGAGTGAAGGCAACCTTGTCCTTCTCTTCAACTTGAGGCTGCGGCTCTTCCCCGGAAAGCTCAAATCAAGATGGACCGGGCCATATGTGGTGAAGAAGATCTTTCCTCATGGAGCGGTAGAGATAGGAGGAGATCATTGTGGTGACTTCAAGGTGAATGGGCACCGTTTAAAGAAGTACATCCCGGAAGCCCCGGTGGAAGTGATTGCCCCGCTTCACCTTGATTGAAACGCTCCTGAATTTGGTCAAGCTAATGACCTTAAAGAAGCGCTTAATGGGAGGCAACCCATTGGTACATATTTTTCCCTTTCTTTTTCTTGCTTTTGTTTGATCTCACTCTTGGTGTGCTTTGTTTTTCTTTTGTGTTTTTGGGTGCTAGATCTTGTTGATTGTCGTGTGTGACGAGATGTTGGAGGTCATGTGAAGGCCTCATGGAACTGTTGAAGGTACAAGATCCAAGCACATGGACGAGGGAGAAATCACCCAGAAAAATCGGCCTGTTCTTCACCAGATCGGCCGATTTTCCTGGGCAGTTGGGGCAATTTTTCCTCTGTAAAGGAAGGTGATGATCTCCAATCAAGCATGGGTGGAGCGGACGTGGAACTTGGACGGCTTGCGGTGCCAAGCGCGGGTTCCGACACCATAATGAGCATCAAGAGCTCTCTACCATCCTTGATCGATCATCCACCATCATCATTCGATGTGAACCGAAATACCAAAGCATCACCTATTTTACATTGTGAGGACCCTCTTTCACTTCTTTATTTAGTTTACACATTAGGGATAATGTGTTTCTAAGTATGGGGCGGGGTTTTCATGATCACTTGCATGATTAGCATCTAGGATAGTTTAAATTTTGTCACATGTTTCATTATGTCTTGCATTGTACACACTTATTTCGAAAAAATAAAAAAAAAAAAAATCAGAAAAATTTTAAAAATTTTAGTACTTCTAAGGCTTGGATATGACCCTAATGATGAATCTTGTCTTGTGGATTGGCTATGGATGGCCTTATGTGTTAAATTGATGAATGTATATGTGGACTTGAAGTACTTCTCTTGAAATTCCATGAATGATTTGTGATCATGATGTTTGCCTAGAATGGATTGAGTATTGAAGGTCGAAATTACATGCTAGTTCTTGCACACCATCTAGGAATGAATGAGGCAATTCATCTTCCTCTAATTCTCATCTTGATCATGTTGTTTGAGCACCTCAATTGATATAAATTGACCTCTTTTGACCCATCCGGGAATAGGAGCATGTTAGTGTGTTGATGTGTGTGAAAAGCAAGTGTGGGGTGAAGATGTTGATGAAAGAATGTCATGAATAAAATGCTGAATTTGTTGTGAAAGTGTAGACAAAAACATAGGTTTGGGGACGTTGGTTTAAATTGCAAGTAACTCGGTACACTTCACATAATCGGGTGTTGGTGCTTTGCCAAAGTCGAATAATCCAATAGTCCTAACGAGCTTTGGTATGTGTGCCCGGTGTGGATGCACCTCGAAAAATAGAAAAAGCCCGAGGATGGCTAATCACCAAGGTTTCGGCTTTTGTACACCAATGCCATTGTCTCAAAAATAAGTGAAAAAGAAAAGAAAACAAAGAAAAGATGGAGAAAATTATACACTTGTTGGGAAGTTGAGCAAAAACGAGATTGTGGAGTTAGTTCCTTTCCCGGATTAGCATCACATGACCTAGAAATTTCCACCTAATCACAACGTTTCTTAGCCTTTTCTTTCCTAAGTCCTCGTGACCTAATTGCATGTGTGTAAGACTTAGTGATCTAGATTTGACATGCTCATGATCATCTTGACTTCTTCATTTTCACCTCTCATGCATGACTTCTAGTTAGGTATGATTGTCTTTCCATGCCTTCATTTATTTCATGCATGATTGCTTGTCCATGGCTATGAACATGACTATGAAGGTGATCCAATGCTAGAAGCACAATTCCAAAAAGATTTTACCATTTTTCTGCATACATAAATCATGTCATCTCTTAGTCTATAGTTGGGATGTTGCTCGGGGAAGAGCAAACCTTAAGTATGGGGTATTTTTGATAACACGATTTATGACGTTAGTATAGGCATACAATTAGATAGTTTCTCCCGTTATTCATGCACGGTTTTGGCATTAGTTCACGGCGTTTACACTCATTTCATGCATAATTCTAGAAAAGACGTCTACACGAGCTTTTGTCGGTGTTGTAGGTATTTCGGGGCTCTTTTGGACATTAACCGATGCATTCGAGGGTCAAGCCTCATGGTGGTACACATCCAAAGCTTTGGAGAAGCATAATTGGAGCAACAAAGGACACAAAGACCGCTATTGGTGCAAGCAATGGAGCAACTCATGGCTAGACGATCATAGCATGCTTCTGCTGAAGAAAATCGGACCAACTGCCAGGAAAATCGGCCGATTTAATCCTCTGGGTCGATTTTTCTACCTTTGACAGCTTAAGCCACGTGTCCCACGATCTCTTGATCCGGCCTTGCTCTTGGTGGAGAATATAAGTGGTCCTGCAAGCTGTTGTTGAGCATCTCTCCTCTCCCACATTCTCATTGACAGCTCATCTAATTTGGGGGATAGACTTGGAGGAGAAGAAAAACTCTCAAGGATGGAAGGAAGAAGAAGAACACCATTTGAGGAGTGATAGTGAGGTATTGAGTGATTTGGAGTTATTTTTGTAGTCTTGGATTGAAGAACTATTGCAAGGATTGTTAGGAACGTTTTGGATCTTCATTTAAGAGTTTGTAAGTCTTGCTACAACTTAGATTCAGCTGAGATTTATTGATTTTACTTGCTTATCTTTGATTATTCATCTATGAGAACCATGTATGCTTGTATGATGATTTTGGATCTTGATATGCATTATATTGGCTAGTTTATTGTGATTCTGGAGTAATGGATTGATGGTTATGGCTAGGGTGATGATAGAATGGACTTATATGTTAGTTTAGGATGATTTGTATGCACGAAACCCAAACCAGTCAGAAAAATCGCCCTGTTCTTCATGATAGATCGGCCAATTTAGCTGTAGAACAACCCGATTTATTCTCTTGTTGCTCTCTAATTGATGAATCTGTATGTTAGGGTGTTTGGTTGTTTAAATCCTAGTGTTTGTTAAGCCTAATTTAGCTTAGGATCACCTAATGCTATCAATCTAAGTGAAGGAAGAGATCTACCCAATGATTTCCGACATTAGACACCTAAGATGATGAATACTAGGTAGTAGTGAGCCTCATAAGCCGCTATTGGATCGAGTGTGCTAGGATTATTGCTTGAGACTTCCCTATTCCGAGACTTACCCGGTAAGGAGAGGGTTACCCCTTAAGTAGTATCCGGTTTGTGTAGAATTCCCTACTTTAACTCCTTGAGACCTACCCGGTAATAGGAGTTTGATGCGGGACTAGTGAAGTAAGAGCCTACCCGGTAATTACTTCCATTAGTGAAACACTCTTCCCCAACACCGCAGCTTGTCCTTAGAATCCTTAGAACCTTGAGTCCAATGCCATAACCGGAAATCTTGACCTCTAGAATCCACTTTTCTATCTTTGATCTCATATCTTGTGTTTGTGTCACTTGTTTGTTTTGCTAGCTTGAGTTGTTAGATTGTTTTATTGTCTTGCTTGATTTGTGATCCTTGCTTGATCACCACAAAAACCAACCAAAAATATCATCATTTTCATTTCTTTGTTCCTTGACCTTTTCTTTGATTAGATCCACACTATCTATGACCATTGTTTGACTCGATTTCACCTAAGTCTTTGTGTTCGACCTCGGAATACTATCCCTACTACAAACGTCCCGTACACTGCGGGTTCGCTAGGAGTTAGGATAATTATAACGAGTATAAATTTAAAGCTTATTGCGTACACACATCACATATCCTGAGCGTAACATAGATCCTTTGATGACCCTACGGAAAGTGATCTATTCAACTTTCTTTCCTTCGTTATGACCACTTGCTTCCGGCCTTGTGAAAAGGTTTTGACTACACAATCAGGTCAAAGGTCTTGAACATCCACCAACACTTACCAAGTGCTCAATGCTCTTCGTATCGCGACCTACCTGGTATTGTCTTTTAATATTACGTAGTCATCTTATTCCTCACGTAAGAAATCATCACTTTTACCCTTTTCAAGTCTAACACTCGAGACAACTAAAAATCAAATCTAGTGGTCATCCTATGTGTTCACTTGGCATTATTATATTATTTATAGATCTCTAATATATCTTTAGCTCTAACCTAGGTTTTGCACGCATTTCTCAAGATCTTAAGTGACAGAATATGTCCGGAATGACGGTATTAGACACAAAGTGATCTTATATCACAGTTATTTGATCATAAGTACTCGATAAATGCTAACACACCGTCAACATTGAACTCTTGTATCCTCCACTTTTATCGGACTAGTAATATCCCTCTAACTCGAAACGCAAGTAGGCTTTGTTCCGACATAACATTATACATAAAATCTACTCCGAGATTATGCTTTCTTTAAGCACGGTTAGTAGGTTGCAAGTATGCTCCTGCCGCTTCTCTTTTTTATGTATCTTCGACTCAGGATGGTAGTTACTCAGTTTGAGCTTTCTAGTGTAGGCCTTGCACAATACTTTTATTACATCATTAATTCTTTCCTAATCCATCCAGAAAACTCACTCTAGAATACCCCATTACGTATTAGATTCAGAACTAGTTATCTGACAACATGAGACAAGCCGTCTTTATTCACTTGAATCCATAATAGGGTACTAATTTCCTTCTATAACCTCTTACATGCACATACTTTCCCGTCTACCTTGATGGTGGTACAGCTCCCATACAATATTTTCAGTCACTCCGCATAACCTATCTTACGTTCGTCCAAGCGAAATGCATTTCACCAACTATCATCATCTTAAACTCCAGCTCTGCGGGTTTGGACCCACCACGCTTCTGCTACGCTACTCTGATAATTCTGTTGTCACTCATAAATCATAAGGACATTTTCTGTGAGTCCCAAGTGATTAACCTCAAACTCTTTCTTCCAATCATACCATAAGTCCTAACCGAATGAGTACCAAGTACCTTCCTTAATTGTCTTAATGAAACAAAATAACGATTGGAGAACAACTTCTTCCGTTTACTTTCTTAATTCTCTTAGCACGGGTACAAACTACCAGACTCGACCGGAGTTTGATCTTAGCCAACCAGGAAGTAACCTCTAACACGATTCCCTATACCTTTAGTTCTCTAAGAAGATTGTTGCTGCATACTTGAGGAAATCCTCCCGGGCGTCGGTAAAACTACCCTATAAATCCACAGTCGCAATTATCTTTTCTTAACGGTACATTACTCGTCAATACCGAACAACACTTGCACATCCTCAGCTGACGTCGGTCAGTCTATATTTGACTCATCTCAGTATCCCGAACTTACTCTTCTCATACCCATCTGGTATTAAAATTCTTAGGTAAGCATCACCTACTCAATTAATCTTTTTATACTTTTTTAGTTTGTTCTATCTTTCGCCCTCCCGCTTCATTTGGGCTAACTCTATTCCTCTAGTCCGCTTGGGTCATCCATCTAACATAAATATTCGTTTTATGTTTTCCACGATAGCTTGCAAGCGTCTTTGCAATTCTAAGGCCATAAAGATCATCCACTTGTAGTTCCTTTTCCATGGACCGTCTGTGTTGATTTCTTTCAACACAGACCCCCCACACTTGTGGGGTTTCTTTCAAACTTCTTATATCTCTGAGGAGGTCAAGACCCCCCACACTTGTGGGGTCTGCCTTTTAACTTTTACACTCAATTCTGGGTCTTCATTACGTGCACCTTAGATTCTCACACCCGGATTGACACTCTGTCTCTTGTGGTTCTCATGCCAATAATGGACTATGGGGCATCCGCCTCAATTGTAATGTCCTTGATTCCGCAATCTTGGTTGCACTCAATTTTACTTGTCTTGTTCAAATATTGTTATCTTTACTCCGCACTCTTGTAGTCTCTTGCATGGTTCTTCTAATTCCATCTCTCGGTCTCGTATACCCGAGTTCCTTGTACGACCTTCTATTCCTTCTAACAGAACTGACTCAGGAATTTCTTCCTCATCTGATTGTGCTTGTGGTAAAAATTTTCTTCACAACTTTACTTCCTTGATCACTTGTTCTTTGGATGATTTGTAAGGATCACCAAGCAGCCTAGCCGAGTATAATACTCAACTCAATGTCCGATTCCATTGCTTCGTGTTGAAGATTCTTCAAGTCCGCAATCTATTTATAGTGAGGCGATAATCGCTTCGTGATATCACGACTAAAGGATATAAAACATCCTTTAGGATACTAACAAGCTAAGCATACACATGTATATAACATATTATAATAAACATCATAAAAAGTCTATAAGCTAACTCCAATCGATCCAAGTTGCAGAGATCCACGGAGAGTGATGGTGGTCTGACGTACTACTAACCCAACAACCCGACTATGCGTGCGTGTAAAAACATAAATCCGTTTTGAAAATTTAGACCCCTTTCGGGTTCTAGTTATTTTATACATTCGTTCTTTCAGAAGATTTCAAGTGCCATTGTTGGCAACCTAAAGCTCTGATACCATATTGTAACACCCCAAATTCTGAGAACTCGGGGAGCTACTGGTTAGGACCTAACAATGGGTCCCGACCATAGTTCGACAATAATTTCACTAGGATCTTACAACAAGGAACAAAAGTATTTAAAACAATTGAAAACTTTAAACAATATATACATGAAGAATATGTATCAGCCTTACAAAACAAAGGTACCAAAACGACACATAAGAAGAACATAAGACATCCCCGTCCCCAACTAAATAAGTACGTGGACCCGGCTGACCATTCCCTCCGAGTCTCTCTACAACCGTCTTAACTTGCAAGGCATCTACAAGCGGTATAAAACCGTTAGCTAACATTCTATGCATAAGTATAAAGGTAAAAGCACAAACACACAACATACACAATCAACATGCAACACTCAATCCTTTTTTTATCTTTAATTAGGTGATAGGTTATTACTAATGATACTTATTTTGTGACACGAGGGGTTCCCAAACCTCGCCCCTGTCCCCGTTTACCAACGCGGAATGGTACTAATGCATTTGACCGTCTACCTGACTGGGCTGGTCGCAGGGAACCTCCTAGACTCTCGCAAGAGCTAGGCAGATGATGTCACGACCCTTTATCATACACTTGGGTCAATTACATAATATAATAAAGTCGGCCTAATCCGGTTTCATTGTTTATTATAACTAACAAACACCACTCATACACATTACACTCATACAAGAAGACAGCTAAGTAAGTCTTTGGACTTACCTGAATCAGATCTCGACTCTTTTAATCACAACTCAATCTGTAACTGTATAACTCGGTTGCCTGTCAAAGGAGGCAAGTGTGTCAACACACTTTCTAGGTAATTAGAAGTCTAAGACTTCTAAGCTAATAGATCCTATTAGAACATAATTTAATACAATACCAATTTATGGTAAAATGACTATTTTATCCTTGGTCCCGAAACTTCCAAAAATTTCATAATTGATGTCTAAACTCTTATTTGAGACTACAGAGTCATATTCTAACTCCTAAAGATGTGTTTGGTTACAAACTGACAATTTACCCATTTTCCTATTTTCGGAAAGATCGTTAAGGTCCAACTTCGACTTCAAATATAAAATTCGAATAATCTTATAAAAATTCCGAAATAATTCTCTAGATCATCTATGCTATCTCATCTACTCCTAGGAGCAAGAATTTCTTAAAACTGTTCAACCATCACTTCTACAAAAATTTCCAAATTTGGTTACAACACTTGAAATTTTCTATACTTAGCCAAAATCTGAGAATATTTCCTAATTGTACAACAAGTCCACTTTGAGCCTCTATAACTCTAAATCCCACCGTTGGATTCATCCCAACTTTTGACATAATAACCTATGCATGACACTCAACAACATCCCAAAAACGGAACGGTGGATCGTATCTCTACCGCATAGAAAAGTATACTCAAACTTGACTAATCAACACAGTTTCTAGAAATTCTGCAAAGACTTAACAAAACAGCACTATGTCTTAACTTTGAAAAATCATAACGCCTAAACCACTTGCTGGATATATTCCAAATTTGGATATGTTCTACTACAATATGCCAACTATATCATATCCAAAATTCAAGTCCGACAGAGATCAAAAGCCTATTCAAAACTATCTCACAAAACAACATCACATGCTGTTTTTCCCAACACTCAGCACAAGTATAAAAACTGCATGAGGAATCAACTTTGCGACATCATAACTCTCAAACCGTAACTACGATTCTTCCCAAATTTTAGTATGTTATACACTGCAATACCGACTAGATCATATCTGAAAACCAGCCAAAATATAGGAGTCTAACTTACCCAAATCGGGACTCCAACTAGACTGTTCGTCACCTCCGAAAACTCATTTCCCAGCCCTTCTAGCTTTCTTTCATTGCTGTTATGAAGGGTTCTAGGATTCAAATCGCTCACATCAGCACATATATATAGAGAGTGCAATGTAGAGAAGGGAGGGGAGATGTTTGCCCAACAAGAGAGACTCGAAAAGCTCAAATATACGAGTAGGAAGAGGAAGGACGTTTGTTGTTGTGTTATTGTATTTAGGAAGAGATGGTTGCTGTCCTTGGAGGCCCACCAGTAGCTCGAGCCCGCCGCACCAGCAGTGCCTGAGAAGGCTGCAACTACGACTCACAAGTCCGCCCTTGCGGCCATGGTGCTGGGACGCTCCAGCGAATCCATTGCAAGAGGTAAACATCTTCAGTTCGTCTTCCGTTGTTGCATTGTTGTGTACCGTCAGGAGTGATGCTAAACCTATGGTTACTAGTGTACTGAGAGGAGGAGCCTCCGGCTACTGGTTCGACGTCGCAGGAGGCCGAGTCCACCCGACAGATGGAGCCATTGTCTCCGGCCGGCAGAGACGAGCAACAACAACCCTGCTTCACTGCTTGCGTGGGAAGGGACTTCGCCGGCGCCACCAAGGCTGTAGTGTAGAAGGCAACGTCCAAGGAGGGGTAGAGGGAAGAGGAAAGAAGCTGCCCCCGGTGCCAATCGAACGTGAAAGAGAGAGGTGAAGGAGAGGAAGAAGAAGGTTTGTCGTAGGCACGGTTGAAGGAGAAACGAGGCTAGGGTTACAGGAGCGGCTAGCGTAAGCGAGAGAGGTTACACGCAGGAGGGAAGGGAGTCTTGCATGAACGTGGTTAGGTTTCTATGTGTATACAAACAAACTGTTGTTCACGTTTGAAAGGGGAAGTGGAACGGTTATTTTAGGAGTAAAGTAAATGTCATTTAAGAGGGTGAAGATATGAAATAACTTTGGTACTTTCAATAGGAGATATGGCTGAAATATGTTTATACGTACCCGCAATGTAAAGTGTAAGATAGGAGGATGAAATAATTTTATGTATTTTGTGTAAATAAAAACTTCACATGGTAGGATAGAACATGGAGTAAAGAGTATATAGCTATACTCACATAAAATAATAAGAATAGATGACTTATGACAATAAGTATCACATCAAATGATAAGAAGATGGATGTATAGAATGTTGGTTATGGCAGTACTCATGGTTTGAAACTAAGATGAAAGAAGTTCAAACCGATCGAATTTCCGGTTTCACTTGGAATTAAACGGAATAGAAATTCCCGATATTACATCAGTACCCCTTAAAATAAGTTTCGTCTAGAAAGATAGAACAAGGTATTTAATCAAACGACTTCCAAAATTAATCTTGGATCTCCTAGTCTCACTAAATTTTAATTTCGTTTTCTAAACTCCTGTAACCCTATCAAAGTGTAACGAAAAAAAAAAATTCCTAAGTTTCGTCCCGAAACTTAGGGTAAGCCAATCCTGATCGGCCTTTAAGGAACCAAATGGGTGTGTTTGATCCCTACACAAAAGTCTCGTCGTTTCCACATCTAAGTATCCCGCACATCCAGGTTACCCAAAAGAACACATCACTGACTAAACACTCAATCATGAAATAAACAAGCAGTCAAACAATATCACACATACAAGGTCAAGCCCTAACTCGTCACTCCTGAGGTTACAACTATCGCTACATAGGTCTTTGAAAGGTTATGTCTCTTTTTATCCCCCATATCTTAGGTAGCCTTATCGGCTTTTCATAAAACCACTGAATCTTAAATTTGTTCAGGTACTTAGATCACCATCGTCTGCTACCACGTTCTAGGGTGGTTACCGGATATCTCACTGGTATCATCCGGCTCAACTGTTTGATCCTCTAATCTGATGACCTAACTCGTGTCTGGTAGCTATCTCTCCAACTGAAGTTCTAAAACTCAGTTCCCAAACTTAGTCACCGTGGAAAACTGGAGCTGCATTCTCCAATAGGGTGAGGAATATTAGTCCATCAGTCAATTTTAAACCGCTTTAAAACTTCTAATGGTTGCCTTACACAACTCACTTCTAGATCCTTTGATGACCCTACGGAAAGTGATATATTCAACTTTCTTCCCTTTGTTATGACCACTTGCTTCCGGCCTTCTGAAAAGGTTTTGACTACACAATCAGGTCAAAGGTCTTGAACATCCACTAACACTTACCAAGTGCTCAATGCTCTTCGTATCGTGACCCACTTGGTCTTGTCTTTTAATATTACGCAGTCATCTTATTCCTCAGGTAAGAAATCGTCACTTTTACCCTTTTCAGGTCTAACACTCGAGACAACTAAAAATCAAATCTAGTGGTCATCCTCTTTGTTCACTTGGCATTATTATATTATTTATAGATCTCTAATATATCTTTAGCTCTAACCTAGGCTTTCCACGCATTTCTCAAGATCTTAAGTGACATAGAATATGTCCGGAATGATGGTATTAGACACAAAGTGATCTTATATCACAGTTATTTGATCATAAGTACTCGATAAATGCTAACACACCGTCAATATTGACCTCTTGTATCCTCCACTTTTATCGGACTAGTAGTATCCCTCTATCTCGAAATGCAACTAGGCTCTGTTCCGACATAACATTATACATAAAATCTACTCTGAGATTATGCTTTCTATAAGCACGGTTAGTAGGTTGCAAGTATGCTCCTGTCGCTTCTCTTTTTTATGTATCTTCGACTCAGGATGGTAGTTACTCAGTTTAAGCTTTCTAGTGTAGGTCCTGCACAATACTTTTATTACATCATTAATTCTTTCTTAATCCATCCAGAAAACTCACTCTAGAATACCCCGTTACGTATTGGATTCAGAACTAGTTATCTGACATCATGAGATAAGCCGTCATTAATCACTTGAATCCATAATAGGGTACTAATTTCCTTCTATAACCACTTACATGCACATACTTTCCCGTCTACCTTGATGGTGGTACAACTCCCGTACAATATTTTCAGTCACTCCACATAACCTATCTTACGTTCCTCCAAGCGAAATGCATTTCACCAACTATCATCATCTTAAACTCCAGCTCTGCGGGTTTGGACCCACCACGCTTCTGCTACGCTACAATAATAATTCTGTTGTCACTCATAAATCATAAGGACATTTTCTGTGAGTCCCAAGTGATTAACCTCAAACTCTTTCTTCCAATCATACCATAAGTCCTGACCGAATGAGTACCAAGTACCTTCCTTAATTGCCTTAATGAAACAAAAAAACGATTGGAGAACAACTTCTTCCGTTTACTTTCTTAATTCTCTTAGCACGGGTACAAACTACAAGACTCGACCGGAGTTTGATCTTAGCCAACCAGGAAGTAACCTCTAACACGATTACCTATACCTTTAGTTGTCTAAGATGATTGTTGCTGCATACTTGAGGAAATCCTCCCAGGAGTCGGTAAAACTACCTTATAAATCCATAGTCGCAATTATCTTTTCTTAACGGTACATAACTCGTCAATACCAAACGACACTTGCACATCCTCAGCTGACGTCGGTCAGTCTATATTTGACTCATCTCAGTATCCCGAACTTACTCTTCTACTACCCATCTAGTATTAAAATTCTTGGTTAAGCATCACCTACTCAATTAATCTTTTTATACTTTTTTAGTTTGTTCTATCTTTCGCCCTCCCGCTTCATTTGGTCTAACTCTATTCCTCTAGTTCCTTGGGTCATCCATCTAACATAAATATTCGTTTTAAGTTTTCCACGATAGCTTGCAAGCGTCTTTGCAATTCTAAGGCCATAATGAGCATCCACTTGCAGTTCCTTTTCCATGGACCGTCTATGTTGATGGCTTAGGTCCCGTGATAATTGGAGTTACCTTGGATTCTCGAGTCCAGCAAGGACGTTCTCCCATACACATTTCTTCACTGGTGTTGGTGGTAATATCGTCTTCATGAAACTCTGTTGACCCTGCTACAGGCTTTCATTCTTTGGATATTGGCGTCGTGATTTCTTTCAAACTTCTTATATCTCTAAGGAGGTCAAGACCCCCCACACTTGTGGGGTCTGCCTTTTCGCTTTTACACTCAAGTGTAGGTCTTCATTCCGTGCACCTTAGATTCTCACACCCGGATTGACACTCTGTCTCTTCTGGTTCTCATGCCCACAATGGACTATGGGGCATCCGCCTCGATTGTAATGTCCTTGATTCCGCAATCTTGGTTGCACTCAATTTTACTTGTCTTGTTCCGATATTGTTATCTCTACTCCGCACTCTTGTATTCTCTTGCATGGTTCTTTTAGTTCTATCTCTCGGTCTCGTATGCCCGAGTTCCTTGTAGAACCTTCTATTCCTTCTAACTGAACTGACTCAGGAATTTCTTCCTCATCTGATTGTGCTTGTGGTAAAAATTTTCTTCACAACTTTACTTCCTTGAACAGTTGTTCTTTGGATGATTTGTAAGGATCACCAAGCAGCCTAGCCGAGTATAATACTCAACTCAACGTCCGATTCCATTGCTTCATGTTGAAGATTCTTCAAGTCCGCATTCGATTTATAGTGAGGCGATAATCGCTTCGTGGTATCACGACTAAAGGATATAAAATATCCTTTAGGATACTAACAAGATAAGCATACACATGTATATAACATATTATAATGAACATCATAAAAAGTCTATAAGCTAACTCCAATGGATCCAAGTTGCAGAGATCCACAGAGAGTGATGGTGGTCCGACGTACTACTAACCCAACAACCCGACTATGCGTGCGTGTAAAAATATAAATCCGTTTTGAAAATTTAGACCCCTTTCGGGTTAGTTATTTTATACATTCGGTCTTTCATAAGATTTCAAGTGCCATTGTTGCCAACCTACAGCTCTGATACCATATTGTAACACCCCAAATTCTGAGAACTCGGGGAGCTACTGGTTAGGACCTCACAATGGGTCCTGACCATAGTTTGACAACAATTTTACTAGGATCTTACAACAAGGAACAAAATTATTTAAAACAACTGAAAACTTTAAACAATATATACATGAAGAATATGTATAAGCCTTACAAAACAAAGGTACCAAAACGACACATAAGAAGAATAGAAGACATCCCCGTCCCCAACTAAATAAGTACGTGGACCTGGCTGACCATTCCCTCCGAGTCTCTCTACAACTGTCTTAACCTGCAAGGCATCTACAAGCGGTATAAAACCGTTAGCTAACATTCTATGCATAAGTATAAAGGTAACATCAAAAACACACAACATACACAATCAACATGCAACACTCAATCCTTTTTTTATCTTTAATTAGGTGATAGGTTATTACTAATGATACTTATTTTGTGACACGAGGGATTCCCAAACCTCGCCCCTATCCCTGTTTACCAACGCGGAATGGTACTAATGCATTTGACCGTCTACCTGACTGGGCTGGTCGCAGGGAACCTCCTAGACTCTCGCAAGAGCTAGGCAGATGATGTCACGAACCTTTATCATACACTTGGGTCAATTACATAATATAATAAAGTCGGCGTAATCCGGTTTCGTTGTTTATCATAACTAACAAACACCACTCATACACATTACACTCATACAAGAAGCCAGCTAAGTAAGTCCGTGGACTTACCTGAATCAGATCTCGACTCTCTTAATCACAACTCAATCTGTAACTGTATAACTCGGTTGCCTGTCAAAGGAGGCAAGTGTGTCAGCACACTTTCTAGGTAATTAGAAGTCTAAGACTTCTAAGGTAATAGATCCTATTAGAACAGAATTTAATACAATACCAATTTATGGTAAAATGACTATTTTACCCTTGGTCCCGAAACTTCCAAAAATTCCATAATTCATGTCTAAACTCTTATTTGAGACTAAAGAGTCATATTCTAACTCCTAAAGATGTGTTTGGTTACAAACTTACAATTTACCCATTTTCCTATTTTCGGAAAGATCTTTAAGGTCCAACTTCGGCTTCAAATATAAAATTCGAATAATCTTATAAAAATTCCGAAATAATTCCCTAGATCATCTATGCTATCTCATCTACTCCTAGGAGCAAGAATTTCTTAAAACTGTTCAACCATCACTTCTACAAAAATTTCCAAAGTTGGTTACAACACTTGAAATTTTCTATACTTAGCCAAAATCTGAGAATATTTCCTAATTGTACCACAAGTCCACTTTGAGCCTCTATAACTCTAAATTCCCACCGTTGGATTCAACCCAACTTTTAACATATTAACCTATGCATGGCACTCAACAACATCCCAAAAACGGAACGGTGAATCTTTTCTCTACGGCATAGAAAAGTATACTCAAACTTGACTGATCAACACAGTTTCTGGAAATTCAGCAAATACTTAACAAAACAACACAATGTCTTAACTTTGAAAAATCATAACGCGTAAACCACTTGCTGGATATATTCCAAATTTTGATATGTTCAACTACAATATGCCAACTATATCATATCCAAAATTCAAGTCCAACAGAGATCAAAAGCCCATTCAAAACTATCTCACAAAACAGCATCACATGTTGTTTTTCCCAACACTCAGCACAGTTATAAAAACTGCATGAGGAATCAACTTTGCGACATCATAACTCTCAAACCGTTACTACGATTCTTCCCAAATTTTAGTATGTTATACACTGCAATACCGACTAGATCATATATGAAAACCAGCGAAAATAGAGGTGTCTAACTTACCCAAATCGGGACTCTAACTAGACTGTTCGTCACCTCCGAAAACTCAGAAAATTCCCAGCCCTTCTAGCTTTCTTCTATGGCTATTATGAAGGGTTCTAGGATTCAAATGGCTCACATCATCACATATATATGAAGAGTGCAATCTAGAGAAGGGAGGGGAGATGTTTACCCAACAAGAGAGACTCGACAAGCTCAAATATACGAGTAGGAAGAGGAAGGACGTTTGTTGTTGTGTTATTGTGTTTACGAAGGAAGAGATGGTTGCTGTCCTTGGAGGCCCATCAGTAGCTCGAGCCCACCGCACCAGCAGTGCCTGAGAAGGCTGCAACCACGACTCACAAGTCCGCCCTTGCGGCCATGGTGCTGGGACGCTCCAGCGGATACATTGCAAGAGGTAAACATCTTCAGTTCGTCTTCCGTTGTTGCATTGTTGTGTACCGTCAGGAGTGATGCTAAGCCTATGGTTACTAGTGTACGGAGAGGAGGAGCCTCCGGCTACTGGTTCGACGTCGCAAGAGGCCGAGTCCACCCGACAGATGGAGCCATTGTCTCCGGCCGGCACAGACGAGCAGCAGTAACCTTGCTTCACTGCTGGCGTAGGAAGGGACTTCACCGGCGCTACCAAGTCTGTAGTGTAGAAGGCAACGTCCAAGGAGGGGTAGAGGGAAGGGGAAAGAAGCTGCCCCCGGTGCCAATCGAACGTGAAAGAGAGAGGTGAAGGAGAAGAAGAAGAAGGTTTGTCGTAGGCACGGTTGAAGGAGAAACGAGGATAGGGTTACAGGAGCGGCAAGCGTAAGCGAGAGAGGTTACACGCAGGAGGGAAGGGAGTCTTGCATGAACGAGGTTAGGTTTCTATGTGTATACAAACAAACTGTTGTTCACGTTTGAAAGGGGAAGTGGAAAGGTTATTTTAGGAGTAAAGTAAATGTCATTTAAGAGGGTAAAGATATGAAATAACTTTGGTACTTACAATAGGAGATATGGCTGAAATATGTTTATACGTACCCGTAATGTAAAGTGTAAGATAGGAGGATGAAATATTTTTATGTATTTTGTGTAAATAAAAACTTCACATGGTAGGATAGCACATGGAGTAGAGAGTATATAGCTATACTCACATAAAATAATAAGAATAGATGACTTATGACAATAAGTATCACATAAAATGATAAGAAGATGGATGTATAGATTGTTGGTTATGGGAGTAATCATGGTTTGAAACTAAGATGGAAGAAGTTCAAACCGATCGAATTTCCGGTTTCACTTGGAATTAAACGGAATAGAAATTCCCGATATTACATCAGTACCCCCTTAAAATAAGTTTCGTCCAGAAACATTGAACAAGGTATTTAATCAAACGACTTCCAAAATTAATCTTGGATCTCCTAGTCTCACTAAATTTTAATTTCGTTTTCTAAACTCCTGTAACCCTATCAAAGCGTAACGAAAAAAAAAATCCGCTTGTTACATCAGATCTCCCTCAAAATAAGTTTCGTCCCGAAACTTAGGGTAAGCCAATCGTGATCGGCCTTTAAGGCACTAAATGGGTGTGTTTGATCCTTACACAAAAGTCTCGTCGTTTCCACATCTAAGTATCCCACACATCCAGGTTACACAAAAGAACACATCACTAACTAAACACTCAATCATGAAATAAACAAGCAGTCAAACAATATCACACATACAAGGTCAAGCCCTAACTCGTCACTCCCGAGGTTACAACTATCGCTACATAGGTCTTTGAAAGGTTACGTCTCCCGAGGTTACATAAATCATAAGGACATTTTCTGTGAGTCCCAAGTGATTAACCTCAAACTCTTTCTTCCAATCATACCATAAGTACTAACCAAATGAGTACCAAGTACCTTCCTTAATTGCTTTAATGAAACAAAATAACGATTGGAGAACAACTTCTTCCGTTTACTTTCTTAATTCTCTTAGCACGGGTCCAAACTACCAGACTCGACCAGAGTTTGATCTTAGCCAACCAGGAAGTAACCTCTAACACGATTCCCTATACCTTTAGTTGTCTAAGATGATTGTTGCTGCATACTCGAGGAAATCCTCCCAGGAGTCGGTAAAACTACCTTATAAATCCACAGTCGCAATTATCTATTCTTAACGGTACATAACTCGTCAATACAAAACGACACTTGCACATCCTCAGCTGACGTCGGTCAGTCTATATTTGACTCATCTCAGTATCCCGAACTTACTCTTCTACTACCCATCTGGTATTAAAATTCATAGGTAAGCATCACCTACTCAATTAATCTTTTTATACTTTTTTAGTTTGTTCTATCTTTCGTCCTCCCGCTTCATTTGGGCTAACTCTATTCCTCTAGTCCGCTTGGGTCATCCATCTAACATAAATATTCGTTTTAAGTTTTCCACGATAGCTTGCAAGCGTCTTTGCAATTCTAAGGCCATAATGATCATCCACTTGCAGTTCCTTTTCCATGGACCGTCTATGTTGATGGCTTAGGTCCCGTGATAATTGGGGTTACCCTGGATTCTCGAGTCCAGCAAGGGCGTATGCCCGAGTTCCTTGTAGAACCTTCTATTCCTTCTAACTGAACAGACTCAGGAATTTCTTCCTCATCTGACTGTGCTTGTGGTAAAAATTTTCTTCACAACTTTACTTCCTTGATCACTTGTTCTTTGGATGATTTGTAAGGATCACCAAGCAGCCTAGCCGAGTATCATACCCAACTCAACGTCCGATTCCATTGCTTCGTGTTGAAGATTCTTCAAGTCCGCATTCGATTTATAATGAGGCGATAATCGCTTCGTGATATCACGACTAAAGGATATAAAATATCCTTTAGTGATACTAACAAGCTAGCATACACATGTATATAACATATTATAATAAACATCATAAAAAGTCTATAAGCTAACTCCAATCGATCCAAGTTGCAGAGATCCACGGAGAGTGATGGTGGTCCGACGTACTACTAACCCAACAACCCGACTATGCGTGCGTGTAAAAACATAAATCCGTTTTGAAAATTTAGACCCCTTTCGGGTTCTAGTTATTTTATACATTCGGTATTTCAGAAGATTTCAAGTGCCATTGTTGCCAACCTAGAGCTCTGATACCATATTGTAACACCCCAAATTCTGAGAACTCAGGGAGCTACTGGTTGGGACCTCACAATAGGTCCCGACCATAGTTTGACAACAATTTCACTAGGATCTTACAACAAGGAACAAAAGTATTTAAAACAATTGAAAACTTTAAACAATATATACATGAAGAATATGTATAAGCCTTACAAAGCAAAGGTACCAAAACAACACATAAGAAGAACAGAAGACATCCCCATCCCCAACTAAATAAGTACGTGGACCCGGCTAACTATTCCCTTCGAGTCTCTCTACAACTGTCTTAACCTGCACGGCATCTACAAGCGGTATAAAACCGTTAGCTAACATTCTATGCATAAGTATAAAGGTAAAAGCACAAACACACAACATACGCAATCAACATGCAACACTCAATCCTTTGATTATCTTTAATTATGTGATAGGTTATTACTAATGATACTTATTTTATGACACGACAGATTCCCAAACCTCGCCCCTGTCCCCGTTTACCAACGCGGAATGGTACTAATGCATTTGACCGTCTACCTGACTGGGCTGGTCGTAGGGAACCTCCTAGACTCTCGCAAGAGCTAGGCAGAGGTTTCGTTGTTTCTCATAACTAACAAACACCACTCATACACATTACACTCATACAAGAAGGCAGCTAAGTAAGTCCGTGGACTTGCGTGAATCAGATCTCGACTCTCTTAATCACAACTCAATCTATAACTGTATAACTCGGTTGCCAGTCAAAGGAGGCAAGTGTGTCAGCACACTTTTTAGGTAATTAAAATTCTAAGACTTCTAAGGTAATAGATCCCATTAGAACAGAATTTATTACATTACCAATTTATGGTAAAATGACTATTTCACCCTTGGTCCCGAAACTTTCCAAAATTCCATAATTCATGTCTAAACTCTTATTTGAGACTAAAGAGTCATATTCTAACTCCTAAAGATGTGTTTGGTTACAAACTGACAATTTACCCATTTTCCTATTTTCGGAAAGATCGTTAAGGTTCAACTTTGGCTTCAAATATAAAATTCGAATAATCTTATAAAAATTCCGAAATAATTCCCTAGATCATTTATGATATCTCATCTACTCCTAGGAGCAACAATTTCTTAAAACTGTTCAACCATCACTTCTACAAAAATTTCCAAAGTTGGTTACAACACTCTAAATTTTCTATACTTAGCCAAAATCTGAGTATATTTCCTAACTGTACAACAAGTCAACTTTGAGCCTCTATAACTCTAAATCCCACCGTTGGATTCATCCCAACTTTTGACATATTAACCTATGCATGGCACTTAACAACTTCCCAACAACTGAACGGTGGATCTTATCTCTAAGGTATAGAAAAGTATACTCAAACTTGACTGATCAACACAGTATCTGGAAATTCAGCAAAGACTTATTAAAACAGCACACTGTCTTAATTTTGAAAAATCATAACTCCTAAACCACTCGCTGAATATATTCTAAATTTTGATATGTTCTACTAAAATATGCCAACTATATCATATCCAAAATTCAAGTAAAACAGAGATCAAAAGCCTATTCAAAACGATCTCACAAAACAGCATCACATGCTGTTTTTCCCAACACTCAGCATAGTTGTAAAAACTGCATGAGGAATCAACTTTGCAACATCATAACTCTCAAACCGTAACTCCGATTCTTCCCAAAGTTTAGTATGTTATACACTGCAATACCGACTATATCATATCCGAAAACCAGCCAAACGAGAGGAGTCTAACTTACCCAAATCGTGACTCTAAGTAGACTGTTTGGCACCTCCGAAAACTCTGAAAATTCCCAGCCCTTCTAGCTTTCTTCCATGGCTGTTATGAAGGGTTCTAGGATTCAAATGGCTCACATCAGCACATATATATAGAGATTGCAATGTAGAGAAGGGAGGGGAGATGTTTACCCAACAAGAGAGAATCGACAAGCTCAAATATACGAGTAGGAAGAGGAAGGACGTTGGATGTTGTGTTATTAAGTGCAGGAAGGAGGAGATGGTTGCTGTCCTTGGAGGCCCACCAGTAGCTCGAGCCCGCCACACCAGTAGTGCTTGAGAAGGCTGCAATCACGACTCAAAAGTCCGCCCTTCCGGCCATGGTGCTGGGACGCTCCAGCGGCTCCATTGGAAGAGGTAAACATCTTCAGTTCGTCTTCCGTTGTTGCATTGTTGTGTACCGTCAGGAGTGATGCTAAACCTATGGCTACTAGTGTACGGAGAGGAGGAGCCTCCGGCTACTGGTTTGACGTTGCAGGAGGCCGAGTCCACCCGACAGATGGAGTTATTGTCTCCGGCCGGCATAGACGAGCAGCAGCAACCTTGCTTCACTGCTGGCGTAGGAAGGGACTTCGCCGGCGCCACCAAGGCTGTAGTGTAGAAGGCAACGTCCAAGGAGGGGTAGAGGGAAGGGGAAAGAAGCTGCCCCTGGTGCCAATCGAACGTGAAAGAGAGAGGTGAAGGAGAGGCAGAAGAAGGATTGTCGTAAGCACGGTTGAAGGAGAAACGAGGCTAGGGTTATAGGAACGGCTAGCGTAAGCGAGAGAGGTTACAGGCAGGAGGGAAGGGAGTCTTGGGTGAACGAGGTTAGGGTTCTATGTTTATACAAACAGACTATTGTTCACGTTTGAAAGGGGAAGTGGAAAGGTTATTTTAGGAGTAAAGTAAATGTCATTTAAGAGGGTGAAGATATGAAATAACTTTGGTACTTATAATAGGAGATATGGCTGAAATATGTTTATACGTACCCGTAATGTAAAGTGTAAGATAGGAGGATGAAATAACTTTATGTATTTTAAGTAAATAAAAACTACACATGGTAGGATAGTACATGGAGTAGAGAGTATATAGCTATACTCACATAAAATAATAAGAATAGATGACTTATGACAATAAGTATCACATAAAATGATAAGAAGATGGATTCTATAGAATAGATGACTTATGACAATAATTATCACATCAAATGGTTAGAAGATGGATGTATAGAATGTTGGTTATGGGAGTACTCATGGTTTGAAACTAAGATGGAAGAAGTTCAAACCGATCGAATTTCTGGTTTCACTTGGAATTAAACCGAATTGAAATTCCGGATATTACAAGTTTAGACAGTGTAAGTTTCTGTAATGCTCCAAACTCTTCTCCACGTTCATGTTGCCAAATCCACGGCCGTGGACTACAGCGTGGAATTCAAATTGTCATCTCCACGACCGTAATTCAGGGCGTGTAATTGCAAATGTCTTTGGTTTTGCCTTTGATTCGTGACATTCTCCATTCATGCTCCTTCCTTAGCCTCTCTAATACATCTCCTTGCCTTCGAACATGATCGAATACTCCTTTCCTTCCTCATTTTGCTCCATTCCAAGCCTTTATTCACCTAAAAACAAAACGAAGCTAGTGTAGATCTCTATATCGACAAAGTGGGTGAATAAGCTCACAATTGCTTCGAGTGCACATCCAAGAACACAATAAAGAGGGAAAAGCAACTAAAAAAGTGCCTAAAATATAGTCATATTTCATGCTAACAAAATACCCCATACTTGCCACTTGCTTGTCCCCAAGCAAGGTTTTCAAAAGCTTAGAACATAAGGTAGAATGAAATATGAATGCAAAACAAAGAAAAATAATATTTTTGGTTAATGTGCTTCTAGTCGATAGATCATCCTCAAACCTTGCTTCATTCATCCTTGAAAACGTTTATACACACAAACCAAAGTATGCAAAGCAAAGAAACTTCATACATTGCATTTACTTCAAGACAAACATCATAACCTTCAAGTATTGTCAAAATCAAGCACGTGAAACTTCAATTTAGATCACCAAGTCAAATAACACTCTTATGATCTCAAGGACTTTCAAATAAGGTCAAGAATGCGGAAAAGGTGGGAAACTTGTAAAGGAATGTGGTGTATGAATCCGGGAAGAAGGGACAACACAAACTCTTTTCTTTTAACCATTTGAACTAGCCACCAACTTAGAGCTTTTCTCTACACTTTTGCACTTAATTTTTCGACTTTACTTTTGGAGTTATGGACAGCGGTGCACAATAACCGAAGCCTAGGAGATATGCGTTTCTCAATTTTGAGATACCTCAAACCCTTGATGCACATACCATAATCCGTTAGGAATATCGCTCAATCCGACTTTGGCAAGACACAAACACCCGGCTATGTGAATGGTGCCGAGTTACTCATCGTCATGATTGACTTCCCCAAACCTATATTTTCCTACTCTTTGAATTAAAACTATTGCTTTCATGGCCCTCCCACATCAAACATGCCAAAATCAACTCTTCCTAAATCCCGGATAGGTAAAGGAAGCAATTATTTTCATTGAGGGGCTAAATGATCAAAGAAGAAGTAAAAAAATCGAGGTTCCTTAATTATTTCATAAAGAAGTATAAGAACTTATATTGTGATTTCAACCTTTGCTTCTCAATATGATTTAGATAAAAACCTTCACATTATGAAACTTGCAAGAAAGGATAAACAACATACTTAATCTCTTCACATCTCATAATTCAATTCAAGCATACAATTGTCATCAAAAACTCATTCCACAAGTGGTTTTCATCATAGAATTCATCTCTAATCTTAGAAACACAAAATCTTGTCAAAATTTTCAAATTTTTATGGGTTTTTCAAAGACTTTTTCTTGAAATGCAATAATGAAAACGTGAGACAATGAAAGAAAACATGCAAGTGTTCATAGACATGCTAAGTAAAGCGAGTAGAGTTATTACAAACCATAGTCACACCCCACCCCATACTTGAAACATACATTGTCCTCAATGTTCAAAAGAAAAATAAAGACAAGAAAAGAAATCAAAGAAACTCACTAAACGGTGGTGGAACGGCTCAAACCGGCGGTCATCTCAACATCATCACTGGGAAGGCGGTGGAGGGAATGGACGGAATTCTGAGCTGAAGTTCCGCCCAAACTGCTGACGATAGCCCACGCCGGTATATCATCAGTCTCCCGATGGATCTCTAGGTCTCCTACCCTCCTCGAAAGATCGGTAGCCCACGCCGGTAGCTGTTGGTACCAAGTTGGTGGTTGTTCATACCATGTGGGAGCATCCTGAGGAGGAGTAGTCGGTGCCTGCTCATACCATGGAGAAGGAGATCCCATCCATGATGGCTTCTCTCCATGCAAATCTGGTGGAGTCGTCATCCAAGTCGGCCTCTCACTCACACTAGCCCTGCGTGAAGAAGAGGAACCGGAAGCTCTAGAAGGGTGGGGAGATCGTCTAGGTTGCTCCGGGAGATCGTCCGGCTGATCCGGAAATGTACCAAAAGCCTGCTCATCACCACCTATATCATGGCCATCACCTCCTCCCATCTCCTCATCATCGTCCCCAGCTTGGACCTCATTTGGCACATATGGAGGAGGTACAAGTCTATTCGCATGCATGGCTGCGAAGGTCTCCTTCCAATTATGACGACCTAGCGTGAAGGAGTACTCGGGAAGCCATGGGATACCTCTACCACCTCTCTCCTCCCATGGCATGGTTGCGGTCGGTGGGGCTTGGTGGCGGCGAAAGATAATGCCTTTAGTCATAAGACTAATGAGACCCAAAGGTCTTGCCGCTATCCTAGTGCAAGCGGAATAGTCTATCCCTTACTGGTTGGCTATATGAGTCACCATACCCCCATAACCAATGTTCCCGGCTTTCTTATTCTTCAATTTACTCATGGTTGAGGCAAGAAGGGTGGCACAATCGGCGGGTCTACCGGTAAGGATACAATAAAGGAGGAAGAGCTCATCGGTCTTAATCTTTTGCGGGGTCTCGATCCTAGGGAAGAGACACTCGGAAAGGACCCTATGAGCTATCTTCAAGGCTAAGTGGTAGATGAGCTTAACCTTGGTGTCGGCCGGTTGCCAACGATCCTCACTAGCATATATCATGGCAATTTCCTCCCGAAAGTCCTTAGCATATACTCCACAAGGAAACCAACCATTGAAGCTCTCATGAAACCCAAAGAAGGTTCCAAACTGAACAATGGAGAACTCATAGTCTTGCTCTATTAACCTAAAGGAGACCGTTCGGTTCATATGGCTATGCTCAAAGGAAGTCACAAACTCCCTTGTTATCTCCTCATAGGTGTCCTCTCTAGTAGCGGAGAAGACGATCAATCGAGCTCTATCCAAGAGCCAGATCAAGTCATTCACAACATTGAGCGGCTCAAGCTCCTCAAGGACTAGGTATCGAGGTCCTATGACCGGCCTCTTCTCAATCCTTTCTAAGGCTCCTAAGTAGTCTTCATGGATAGTTGGGATTCTAGGAGGTGGTGGTGATGGTGGTTGGCTAGGAGGGGGTTAGGAAGAGGAAGAACTATCATCTTTCCTCTTCTTCTTCCTGCTAGACTTTCTCTAAACATTTTTCTCTTCGACAGAAAAAATCACGGCCTGTTCTTGGCAAACCACGGCCGTGGAACGTACAATGACCGTGATTTTGGTCTTTTTTCCTCAAATCACAACAATTTCACACCAAACTCATCAATCAATGTCCTAGACTAATTCCATTTCCAATTTCAATAAGTTCTCCTAAATTCTTGCGAAGAAATTGAACCGAATTGACAAAGTAGAGAAAAGGGAGAAAAACCTAGGTTTTGGATCTTTCAAATCAAAATTCCTTCTTCTGAGTAGATTGTTCACTTGGTTTGTTGCTTGGATCTCGTAGATGGTTGAAAATGCTCCACTTTAGGCTACAAAATCGATTGAATCAAACTTCGAACGAAGAATTGCGAGTTAAAGAGAGGTGTCGGCGATTCTGGGCGTGGAAAGGGGGCGTGATTTTGGATTTTGTTGTGTTTTTGTGAAGAAAGGTGGTTTATATAGTGCCCGTAATTTTCTTGAAAATCACGGTCACTCGGGGGTTTCCACGGCCGTGGAAATGTACGGACCCGTGATTTTTCTCGATTTGTCTCAGATTTTGTGAAATTACGGCCATTTGTTACTTCCACGACCGTGGTTTAGGGCGTGGAACTCTTTGTTTTGTTCCAAAATCCAAGTTTCGTCAATTCCTTCCAAACTTTTCTTCCTTCTTTTGCCCAATCCTTATTCCTACATCCCAAAACATAACATACCGGGAGGTATCGAGAGAAAAACAAAACAAAAACAACTAAACTAAACTAATCTATTAGAGAAAAACAAAAACGTAAGTGAAATACCTTGGGTTGCCTCCCAAGAAGCGCTTGTTTTGAGGTCCATAGCTAGACCGTTCCTGGATTTATTTGAGGACAATCGGAGTGATTTCCTCAACCGGGAGTTCCGGTGAATACTTCTTAAGTCGTTGGCTATTCACCTTGAAACTTCCGCTCTTTTCACCCCATACTTCAACGGCGTCATGGGGAAAAACACGTTTGATTAGATACGGTCCAGTCCAACGAGATTTAAGCTTACCTGGAAAGAGCCAAAGTCTCGAATTGAAGAGGAGAACTTGATCTCCTTCTTTGAGGTCCTTTGGAATGATATGCTTATCATGCCAACGCTTCACTCTTTCTTTGTAGATCTTGGCGTTCTCATAGGCGTTCAAGCGGAGTTCTTCAAGCTCATTAAGGTCCAAGAGGCGCTTCTCACCCGCTTCCTTCATGCCGAAGTTCAACCACTTTACAACCCAGTACGCCTTGTGTTCTAGCTCCACCGGGAGATGACAAGACTTCCCATACACAAGGTTGTATGGTGTTGTACCTATGGGAGTCTTATATGCAGATCTATACGCCCATAACACATCATCTAGCTTCAAAGACCAATCCTTCCTTGTCTTTGAAATTGTCTTCTCTAGGATGCCCTTGATCTCTCTATTTGAAATATCCACTTGCCCACTCGTTTGTGGATGAAAGGGAGTGACGATCTAGTGAGTCACCCCATACTTAACTAGTAGAGCTTCGAATCGTCGGGCAATGAAGTGTGAACCTTCATCACTAATGATGGTCCGTGGTGTCCCAAACCTTGGGAAAATAGTTCTATTAAAGAACTTAACAACAACCATGGCATCATTAGCTGGAGAGGCAATAGCTTCGACCCATCTCGAAACATAATCTACAGCTAAGAGTATGTATTGGTTTCCACAAGATGATGGGAATGGTCCCATGAAGTAAACTCCCCAAACGTCGAAGATCTCTACCTCCTGAATGTTGTTAAGAGGCATCTCGTTTCTCCCGGATATGTTCTGTGTTCTTTGACAAGCATCACAGCAGGAAACAAAGGTTTGCACATCCTTAAACAAAGTAGGCCAAAAGAAACCGGATTGCAATACCATAGCGCTAGTTTTATTGGAACTAGCGTGTCCTCCACAAGGAAGTGAATGACAATGACGAATGATGCTTTGCATCTCGTCTTCCGGCACACATCTTCTATTGATGCCGTCGAGACCTCTCTTTAAGATTTGAGGTTCGTTCCAAAAGTATTGCCGGACGTCCTTAAAGAACTTATTCCTTTGCGCGTAGGATAGTCCGGGAGGTATATCTTGATGTTCGCCACTTAGCGTGCGTACCAATAAGCTTTAAATTTATAAAACTAGAATCAAGCAAGCGAACCCGCAGTGTACGGATCGATATAGTTGAGCAAGAATTCCAGAGTATCGAACACAGGGACTTTGGGGGTTAAATCCAGTTGTAGATTATCAAGCGAGTAAATATAAGAGCTTTTCGAATTTTTGGGAAAACAACAACCCTAAAGATCCGGGAATCCAGTTGTGGCAATCTATTCAAGATATACTAAAGATATAAGGACAGAGTTGAGGTATGCAAAGGTATACGGATGTAAGGTAATCGTACGGTGAAGTTCCAAAAACCTTATATGACTCACCTACAAGACACTCTCTATAAAGGTTGTTGAGGCTTTAGTATAGAAAGGTTCTAAAGGTAAGGATTAACGTCAAATACCCAAACTTATAATCCAAGGATCAAGACTAACTAAACCGATTGAGGTTATGACACTCACAAGCGGGGTAGAGGTTGTTGAGGCTTCACTACCACCAAGAAAAGGCAAGCCAAGACTAAGTTAAAGCAAATCTTTAACTTTGGATTAAAGTAAAAGCAAGTTCGTAAACTGACACAAAATTACGGGTAGTTCTTGAGTTCCACGGCCGTGGAAGCTCAAGAACAGACCGTGGATTAGGGTCCGTCGGCGATTCTCTCTAACTCTCAGGGTCCAATCTAATTACGACGATCTATCATCATCTAAGCCACAACTATCAACCCTTCACCTTAGAATTGTTAAAGGGTTTTAGCCAACAACAATCATATTGATATCAAATTCAAGATTTAAAAGAATGAAAGATGAAAACTTCTGAAAACTTTCAATAACTCTTAAATCAATCTCAAGTTCACAATCAAGAACAATAACGTCAACAGATTTGGAATAACACAAACAATCACGAATCTTAGATAAGAAAGGAGAACGGGATGTCAATCCGTCTCCTAAATCAAACCTAAATGAGAGGCGAAATCTTCTCACGAACAACCTTCCAAATCTTCAACTCTTCCGTCAATCCGGAAATCGCAATGGTAGAACGCCAGTCTCTCAATCACAATCTCCGCAAGATGTGAAATTAGGGCAATTCCCAAGCGTAAGCGTAAGCAAAAGTGCGTCTAAGGAGAGGTGTGTCTAAGCGTAAGCGGAGATCGCGGAATCTCTCTTCGTCCGTCCTTTTATAGTGTAGGATAAAATATATGCCCGGCCCAATTGCGTAGGAGATCGTGGCTTAAAGTGTGGCGAAAAAAATCGCCAAGATCACGGTCGTGGAAGGGTTCCACGGCCGTAATTTAGAGCGTGGAAATCATCACGGTTTGACAAAACTCCTCCACGGCCGTAGAAGTTGCTGTAATGAACCACGCTTCCCTTGCCATGGTTCCACGGCCGTGGACTTGAACGTGGAATGTAGTACGGCCGTATTTTAGAGCGTGGTTTAGGGCTAGAACGTGATTCTTCCTTAGTCTCGTGCATTCTTCAAGTTGGCACTTCCTTAGCTCCTAGGAATGTCCTCAATTCATGGACATGCTCAATCAAATCCATCCTTGCTCAATTCCGTTCGGAAATAACTCTTAATTACCTAAAATCAACATAAAGCTTGTGTAGATTTCCATATCGACAATATAGACAAACTAGCTCACAATTGAATCAATGCTTAATCAAAGACTATCATAATGGATGAAATACACTTAGAAAACGTGCCTAAAATATCACAATATTTCATGCTAACACTTGACAAACCAAGTAATTTACAAAATCAGCAAACCATGGTTCGTTACTCTAGATATTTTGTCGATGCACTCCTCTATGATGTGTAAATGCTCGTCCGGGAAGGAGTCATCTATAGGTAGGTCGTCGTCTTCAATGTGTGGTAGACGACTTAAATGATCCGCAACAGAATTTTCCGAGCCTTTCTTGTCGCGGATCTCTAGATCGAATTCTTGTAAGAAAAGAATCCATCTAATCAGCTTGGGTTTCACGTCCTTCTTGGCAAGTAAATATCGGATCACAAAATGGTCTGTGTATACAATCACTTTGGTACCTACAAGATAAGAGCGAAACTTTTCAAATGCATACACAATAGCTAAGAATTCTTTTTTAGTTATGGCGTATATAAGCTGCGCTTCATCTAGCGTCTTGCTAGCATAATAGATAGCATGGGTTCGGCCTTCCTTCTTTTGCCCCAGCACAACTCTAACAGCTACGTCACTTGCATCACACATAACCTCGAGCGGGAGATTCCAGTCCAGCGGTTGGATAATCGGGGCTGAGATGAGAGCTTCCCGGATCTTGTAGAAAGCATCTAAACAATCCTGTGAGAAATCAAAAACTGCATCCTTCATCAATAGATTAGTAAGTGGTTTTGATATCTTAGAAAAGTATTTGATAAAACGTCTATAAAATCCAGCATGTCCTAGAAAGCTTCTTATCCCCTTCACCGAAGATGGAGGAGGAAGTTTCTCTATGGTCTCTATCTTAGCCTTGTCTACCTCAATCCCTCTACTAGAGATTAAGTGTCCTAACACAATGCCTTCCTTAACCATGAATTGACACTTCTCCCAATTAAGAACTAGGTTAGTGTCGTCACACCTTTGCAACACAAGAGAAAGGTTAGAAAGACAATTATCGAATGAGGAACCATAAACAGAAAAGTCGTCCATGAAAACCTCCATGATTTCCTGAAGATACTCCGAGAAGATGGCCATCATGCACCTTTGAAAGGTGGATAGGGCATTGCAAAGACCGAATGACATCCTTCTATATGCAAACGTACCTCACGGGCACGTGAATGTGGTCTTCTCTTGATCGTCCGGATGGATCGAAATCTGGAAGAAAACCACTATAACCGTCAAGATAACAGAAAAAGGAATGTTGTGCTAACCTCTCAAGCATTTGATCTATGAATGGTAGCGGGAAGTGATCCTTCCTCGTTGCATTGTTTAGCTTGCGGTAGTCAATACACATCCTCCATCCTGTCACGGTTCTTGTACGAATGAGTTCATTGTTCAGCTTCCTTTATTCTAGACAACTTGAACGGGGCTCAC
Source organism: Fagopyrum esculentum (assembly GCA_033239045.1). NCBI lineage: Eukaryota > Viridiplantae > Streptophyta > Magnoliopsida > Caryophyllales > Polygonaceae > Fagopyrum > Fagopyrum esculentum. The sequence goes on along the minus strand of BSUD01000005.1, from coordinate 25,332,700 downwards.
CCACTTGCTATCGGAGATAGGATAGATGATACCTGCGTCAAGCAACTTAAAAATTTCCTTCTTGACAACCTCCTTCATGATCGGATTTAACCGTCGTTGAGGTTGCCTTGAAGGCTTAAAATCTTCTTCCATTAGAATCTTGTGCATGCATAGTGAAGGTTTAATTCCTACAAGATCCTCTATTGTATAACCTAAGGCCTTTTTATGTTTCCTTAAAATAGCCATTAGTTTATCATGCTCATCTTCACTTAAATCGGAACTAACAATAACGGGAAAAGTAGAATTAGTTCCAAGAAATGCATACCGAAGATGTGTGGGGAGTGACTTCAATTCCATTGCTATTGATGCCTTTGATGAGTCTTGAGGTGTGTCCGATGCTTCCTTAGAAGTCTCGAAGGGTGTAGGAGTGATTAAGGAAGACTCAAGAGCATTTGTGGAAAGAACGGAATTGTTCTCAGAAATTCCCTGAATTACGGCACCACTAATACTTCCACGGCCGTGGTTTAGGGCGTGGAATTCAATTACGGCACCATTATGATTTCCACGGCAGTGGTTTTGGCCGTGTAACTTACTAGTGCTCTCAAAATAGCTGGTTACGGTCATCATGGGTGAAACCACGGCCGTGGAATAGCACAACTGACCGTGATTCCTCACGTTTTCTCACCCATCGTAATGTTTTTCAAAATCTTCTTCTTGCACTTCCTTTAGCTCCTCCAAGGCTTCAATCTCATCATTGCAATCCTCTTCCTGTCCTTTTTCCATAATGCTCATGATAATGACCTTTTACAATGGATCCTTGAATAGAATCGAGCTCACTTCCTCTCTAGATACTTCCTCGTCATAGAAATTGAACATGTCCTCTCCAAGAGCTGGCTCTTTCACCAATGTTGAGAGAAAAAACTCAACCTTCTCTTCTCCTATGTCGAAATCTAATCTAGCGTTCTTGCAATCCACCATACAACCGGATGTTGCAAGAAACGGTCTTCCGAGTATGATCGGGACTTGACAATCTACAGAAATGTCAAGCACAACAAAATCAATTGGAATGTAAAATTTACCGAGCTTGTCTGGGACGTCTTCAATGATACCGACAGGACGAGTAATGGATCGATCCGCCATGTTTAACGTCATCTTCACCGGTTTAGATTCACCTAAACCGACCTTCCTACATATGCCGAGTGGGATGATGCTAAAGCTAGCTCGTAAGTCACAAAGAGCGTCATAAGTGGCTTCTCCTACTCCAATCGGAATGCAAAATGACCCCGGATCTCTCAGCTTTGGGGGCATCTTTTCCGTCATTGTTTTTATGAGTTCCGAAGATTCCGAACTCATCTTGACTTCTCCAAAGTCTTCTAGCTTACTCTTGTTAGAGAGGAGCTCTTTCGAAAACTTCCCATAAGCAGGCATACCTACAATCGCATCAATGAAAGGTATATTAATGTGTAGTTTGCTCATGAGTTCAATGAACTTACCGAACTGCTTGTCTAGACGCGCTCTCGCTCTAGATTGCGGGAACGGTAGGGGAGGTTTATAAGTTGGAGGAGGAATATAGATGTCTTCCTTCTCCTTCCCCTTTTCTTTCTCCTTCTCGACGGGAACTTCGAAAAACTTAGGTTGTGGGTCGGTAGTTGTCATTCTGCTCCTAGTTTTGATAGCCATCACCCTTCCCTTCGGGTTGTCCTCCGTCTTTCCAAAAGCATTCCTTGATCTCTAGGAACTTCTTCGGCCTTGCTGAACATTTTGTTTTCTAAAGATTTTTGAGCTTTATCAACCTTAATAACGTAGCTCTCTAATCCTTGAAGCTTTCTTAAGATCGTTTCCAACATGGGATCTGGCTTCTCCTTCTCCGAATTGCTTGAGTTGTTTGATGGTTGCCCCTGGCTTTTCAAAGGGGTAGAAGAAGGAGGAGGTGTTAGTGAATTTCCAGAATTTGAGTGGGAATTACCGGAGTTTTGTTGATTGTTGGAACACCAATTGTTGTTGGAATTTTTGTTGTTGTTGTTTTTGTTATTCCAATTTGAATTCCAATTGTTGTTCCGGTTATTATTCCCATTCCCTTGATAGTTATTGTTGCCTAAGTAGCCGACGTCCTGCTCCTTCGGGTTTTGAAGGCCAGCTCTAATGATTTCCTCAAACTCCTTGATTACGGTGTTGAGGGAGAAGATTTGATTTTGTGCAGCTTGTGTTAGCTTAGCTCCCGGATCTCCTTGATTCCGGTTATTAGGATCAACCTTGTGGTGGGAATACTTCTCAATCACTTGGGCTTGCTTCTCAATGAAGTCCCAAGAATCATCTTCCCTTATGTCCATGAATGTATCACATAAAAGGGATTGGAGCTTGAATTGTGTTTCCACATCCAACCCCTTATAGTATATCTCCAACAATTCTAGCTTTGAAATGCCATGGTGTGGGCAATCCAATATTAAATCCTGAAACCTTTCCCAAGATTGAAACAAACTTTTGTTAGATTTCATAGAAAATGGGTTGATCTTACCTCTCAACTCCGCCGTTTTTTATGCCGGAAAGAACTTGGTAAGGAACTCCGAAGATAGATCCTCCCATGTGTTGAGTCTTCCATTTGGAAGCGCTTGATACCAAGACAAAGCTTTGTCCTTCAAAGAGAAGAAGAACGGTTTGATCTTGTAGTTGTTGGTGGTAGCCTTCTTCGGTTTCAATGTCTCCATTAGAATCTCTAAATTCTTCAAATGTTGGTGTGGAGATTCAGCGCTTGTTCCACCAAACTGACTTTGGCGAACCATGATGATAACTTGTGGACTAAAGCTGAATTCCTGGATATCTTCAGCTTCAAAATTCACACCTAGACGGCATTGTTGTTGAATCGGGTCCATCCTTTGTCCAAGGGTTCGTGGCTCCTCATTGACACGAACGGCTCTCACACCCCCAGCTGGGACGCGAGGATCGACAGGTGGTCTTGGATCATTCTGGACTGGATGGATCACCGGATTAATGTCCTCTAGTGCAGGCATATCATCATCCTCATCGTCGGATGATTCAGCTCTAATGGACCTAGTTGGTTTGGTTTTCTTCTTCATCTTGTTGTCATTCACCTCCAACTTCATGTCCAACATCATAGCTTTGAGCTCATCAATTTGGAATTGATGACGGTCTAGTTCTTCCATCCTAGCTTTCTTACTCAACTTAAGTTGAAGTTGATCTTCATCCAACTCCGCTTGGATGTTTCTCTCGTTGTTTTCAGCCATCTTTCTTTCTTTAGCCTTTTTCCTCAAAGTTTTCTCAAGTTCCGGATCAAAAGGTAAGAGATCCTTGGTGGATCTAGACCTGCGCATATACCTAAGAGAACCTGCGAAAATCACTCAAAAGAGATATCAAATAACAAGAGCAAAACTCCTAAGCTCGACAACCGAGAACCGAAGTTTGGTCTTGACCAAATCCCCGGCAACGGCGCCAAAAACTTGTTCGCCTCAAAGCGTGCGTGCAAATAAGTTTTTAATTATAAAGCTAGAATAAAAGCAAGCGAACCCGCAGTGTACGGATCGGCGTAGATAAGCAAGTATTCCAAAGTATCGAACTCAGGGATTTGGTGAAACAAAATCAGTTTCAAGTAATCGAGCAATCAAAAGTGTAGAAGCTTTGCAAATATTCGGGAAAAAAGCAACCCTAAAGATCTAGGTATTTAATTGTGGCAATCGATTCAAGATACTATAGACATAAGGACAGAGTTGAGAATTGCAAAGGTAAACTAAGGTAAGGTAATGTACGGTGAAGTTCCAAAACCCTATATGTCTAACCCAAAGACTCTCTCTATAAAGGTTGTTGAGGCTGCAGTGTAGAAAGGATCTAAAGGTAAGAACTAATCTCAAATACCCATGCCCAAACCCAAGGAATCAAAGATAAACTAAAATGGTTAAGGTTGTGACTCTCGAAACCGAAATAGAGGATGTTGAGTCTCACTACTACCTAGAAAAGGCAAGCCAAGGCTATGTTAAAGCTAATCTTTAACTTTGGATTAAAGCAAAAGCAAGGGTCGTAAAACATGGGAAATCACGGTTAGTTCTTGAGGAATCACGGCCGTGGAGTTCAAGAACAGGCCGTGATTTAGGTTCGTCGACAAGTTTTCTCACACTCTCAGGGTCCTATATGTTTACGATCGATCTATCATCATCTAAGCCACAACTATCAACCCGTCACGTTAGAATTGCTAAAGGATTTTAGCCAACAATCATTGTCATTGATTCAATATTCAAATAAGAAAGATAGAAAGATAAAAACCCTCGAAAATTCAATAAACACTTGAAATCAATCTCAATTTCAAATAACAAAACAATCTGTTCAATGGATTCAAAATATGGAATAAGAATCCTCACAATAATCTCAGAGAACAAAGAAGAACGGGTGTCAATCCGTCTCCCAAATCGAACCTAAGAAAATCTTCAAACTTCCGTCGCAAGCAATCTCGGCTCTCAACCCTAAAAACCGTCTCCGAAACTCTAAGCGAAGGTGTCAACAGCCGGCTAAGCGAACTCCGCAAAATGCTATTCTCCAGTCCTTTTATAAGGCGAAAATAGGGTTACGGAAAAGCCCAATACGTTGCTGACGTTGCAAATATGACACATCATAAAATCACCAAAATCACGGCTATGTACAACTTTCCACGGCCGTGGTTTAGACCGTGTATGTTTCTGTAATGCACCAAACTCTTCTCCACATTCATGTTGCCAAGTCCACGGCCGTGGACTAGAGCGTGGGCTTCAAATTGTCATCTCCACGACCATAATTCAGGGCGTGGAATTGCAAATTTCTTTGGTTTTGCCTTTGATTCGTGACATTCTCCATTCATGCTCCTTCCTTAGCCTCTCTAATACATCTCCTTACCTTCGAACATGATCGAATACTCCTTTCCTTCCTCATTTTGCTCCATTCCAAGCCTTTATTCACCTAAAAACAAAACGAAGTTAGTGTAGATCTTTATATCGACAAAGTGGGTATAAGCTCACAATTGCTCCGAGTACACATCCAAAAACACAATAAAGAGGGAAAAACAACTAAAACAAGTTCCTAAAATATAGTCATATTTCATGCTAACATTTGTTTCTGGGTGGTGGCGAAGGATTTTCCCCTTGGATATTGCACCAACCAAGTTTTCGCCCTGTTGAGGAAAACGCACGCGTTTCCCGACTCTCACCGAATATATTTATAATCGGGTATATTGTTGCGCACTCTCACACTCATACAAACCTCACTTGTATATAATAAGCCATTGTGATCGAACTCATGCTTTTACATTACATTATAACACAAACACATTTATATATATGGATGGGTTTATTGCACTACTAACCACCGACCATCACTTTAAATTAGGCTATAATTATTCTAGACTTATCTAAATTAATGATTAATTAATTCTAATCATACTTATCCAAATTCTAGAGCATTCTCATCTTCTCTTCACTTTTTCTCCCATTCCAATACTTTTCTAAAAATATCTACTTACTTCTTTTAATTGATTAGCACACTAAGTATAACTAGCCTATAATTAAACTAAGTCCAAGTAATTAAAATATGAACTATACTCCACCAAATAATTCCTTAATTCATATTTTGAATGCCTTCACAGTATCTGAAAATGTTATCTTTGTCCGCTTCTTGGCTTCGGTGCTACGACCTCTTTCTTGCACCGTTCTTTCATCTAAGAAGCAAATATTATTCTCGTCTTTAAGGCCTCGCATTACCAAGCATCTTCCCATGAACACCTTGTACCAACTCCTCGTGTCGACGAACTTGTACCCCTCCAACGTCATCGCACCCAACGAGATACCATTCACATTCGTTGATGGCACATACCTCACATTGTATAGAATGTGGCTTGTACTGTTCTGAAGCCTCATCCTCACGCTTCCGGTACCTTCGACCTTCAACTTCTCACCACTCACTGAGTTGAAGTGACCAAACTCTCCACCAATCATCAAGGTTTCAAACATTTCTTGGTCTCTACAAACATGCATTGAGGCCGCCCTCTCGGACTTGGCGGTCACCCACTCGGACTTGGCGGTCTCTACCAATCATCAAGGTGTCAAACATTACTTCAACTCAGTGAGTGGTGAGAAGTTGAAGGTCTCTACAAATAGGCTTAGAGAGGACTTGGCGGTGTTTGAGAGGACTTGACGGTCACCCACTCGGACTTGGAGGTCTCTACAAATAGGCTTAGAGAGGGCGGTCCCTCCCATCAACGAATGTGACATTCACATTCGTTGATGGGATGGCGGTCACCCACTCGGACTTGGTGGTCTCCTCAGTTGTTGCTAAGTACACATCACCGTAATCAACATCACTGTTGACTTCACTAACCCAAATTGTGTGGGAGTCCCCTCTCTTCTTTCCAGGCGACATCTCTCTTTACTTCTAAGTCCTCCCTCATTTGAGGACACCGAGCTTGCATGTGACCCGTCTCCCCATAATAGAAGCACTCAACCTCACTAAACTTTCATCACGAGCCTATACTTTGTCTCGGGTCCTCATGCCTTCTCCCTCGTTCTCGCTCCCCTACAACTAGTATGAGATTCTCTCCTTTCTCGGTATCATCATTCTCTCACTCTCCCACAAAGCGACGATCACCTCATCTAGAGTGATAGACTTCCTTCCTACAAGTATAACGGTTCCTATTGTTATGGAGGAGATCAATCCTCTAAGAAAATATCTAAAGCGTAAGCTCCTTAAGCCTTAAGAGTTGGGGAATTGCGCAAAGTATGTGCAGGTTTTGGAGGGAGGAAATGTCTCCCAAGTAGCGAGTGTGGGTGTGGCCAAAACTCGCAAAGTGCAATCAAAATATATTGTTGGAATTGTTGCGCTCTGGACAACCACAATATTGTAGCCTCTCTCTAAGCCTGGATATGGAGAGACCGCCCTCCCATCGTTTTCTTGATGGAAATAATATCTCCAATAGGGATCAATAACTTATGATGCATAATGTGGATTTCCGGATGGTTATATATTGATAGTACGGGATGATTTGGATGTGGATGCAACTATCATTTCGTTCTCACAAAATCATATCCAAGCCACTATCAAGCTTGATAGATTGTCAAACCAGTGGAATTTAGTAGGCATTTATGGCTTCCCTGAGAGGAAAAATAAGAGGGGAACTTGGGATCTCATGAGATCCGTATCTTCAACTAACTCTCTTCTCTAAGAGAACAAATTGGAGATTTCAACCAGATACTCTCTTTAGAGGAAAAGGTCGGTGGGACACATCCAAGAGATCAAGACATGCAAGCGTGTAGGACTCTTGATCATTTATGATCACATGGTTGTTTGACGGTGATGGTGTTTGGCAAGATTCTGATATAGCGATGGAGCACGAAATTGTGCGTTATTATATTGACTTGTTCTCTATGGGCCGTCTTTCGATTATCATCGCATCTTGACGAGTGTGAGTACAAGGGCCCAAAATACAAATAATGCGGAACTTAACAAGGAATCAATGTTGAACTCGATGACATGCATGCGTTGTGTAGAAGTATAGGATACATATATAGAATACATGAAATAATTGGGGACAAAATGTAAATAGACATACTTACTAACTGAATTTTGTTATATGAAAGCATGTATAAGTAAATCTTGTAATGGATCATTTTGATACATGAGATATTTTATTTCATTCGCTACTTATCATGGTATCAGAGCCATAGAGGTTTTACTAATCGATTGAACTTTTCAATCTGAGTATTTCTAGCTTTCTTCCCTTATTCATTCTTCATACACAAACCTTTTCATTTCTTCCTCAGTCATGGAGGAGAATCAATAAAACTCTACATCTGGTAATCCTATGATTAATCAGAATCTAAATTTAGCAAATCAAAATCTAAACGCAATCAACATTGCGAATGATCCGTTATGTCTTGTCAATTCAGACAATCCAGGAATGCAATTGGTCTCCTTCCTGTTTAATGGATCCAAATTCCATTCCTAGAGAAGAAGCATTGGTATGGCGTTAGTTACGAAGCAGAAGTTGGGATTTGTGGACGAATCTTGCACAAAACCAATTGCCAACGACGATGAACAACTTGCTCACTGAATACGTCACTATTACACAAAGTACTTGTTATTCCATGAGATAATAAAACGCTGAAATTTATATAATATTTTAAAAAAAGAACCCGAATATGAATGACACACATGGGATATTTAGTCGTCTAATAATTCCAAACGTATGTGTCAATATCCCGTACAATAAAAAACAGAATTTTTCTTGCACACGGGGTATATATTCCCTTATATTAAATCCCTAGTTTTTCATATTGTGGATATTTGGATCAACCCAAAATTAGGCGGAAGCTTGCCCCCAATCACCCAAACAATCTGTTTGACAAAACCTTTCTCTCGTTTTTAACTCATACAACCCTCGCTCTATAAAGCCCCAGTTTAAGCCTTCATTGCCCCCGTGGTGAAGGGAGCCGCCCCCGCGGCAGGGCAAACTGCCCCCGCGGTTTTGTCACAAATTGCCCCGATCTGTTTTCCGTTCGTTTTTATTTCCTTCCATAGAAAGAAGATCCGATCTTCTATCTTATGGGACAACTTTCCTATCTTCTCCTTAACCCTAGAACGCCTTTCCTTATATCTTTTCATTCTTCTCTATAAATCCCACCTTCTTCCCGTTTTTTCCGCTTCTTGCATACGTTTTTCTTTAACCCTGAGAGTTGCAGCCATTTGTCCTCTTCCCTTGCTGAACGTGTAATTTTTCTTCTCTGAGTTCTTCATCACGTTCATGAGTTGTTGCATGCCTTCCCTTCGGTTTTTCTTTCTTTCTTTCTTCGTTCTTCTCTTTTCTTCTTCTCCAAGAATCAAGTTTGATTCTTGATTCTTGTGGAGCGTTCCGTTGTTGGTATGTTGTTGTTCACAAGCTCCCTTGGTTGAGTTGTGATGTTTGAGTATGTTGAGAGAGGCAAGCTTTGGCCTTTGCTGGATTCCTTGTTGTCGAGTCGACAACAACTTCTTTACCATAACTGTCCCCGCGCCTCTGTTGTGCCGCCCCCGGGGGAAGAGCTTAGTGCTGCCCCCACACCTCTAACAGCCGCCCCTACGGTTTTCCTGCAATAACTCTCATCTTTGGTGAGCTTCTTCCTTCCTTGCTTTCTTCGTTCCTTCCCTTGACTTATGTTGTTGTTGTTGACCCTTAGTGATTTGTAAGACTAAGGTTCAGACCTTAGCTTGTGGAAACTTCTTAGAGATCATGGAGACTAGAAGTGATAGACTTCTAGCAATCGTTTTGGTTTCTTATTCCGTATGCCTTGTTTGAGTAGGCATACCTTTCTTCCTATCCTTCGGGAACTGAGTTGTTGCTGAGTTATTTGAGTGAGGTAAGTTCTGATGTGATCCGGGAAACCAATACAAACGGCTTCAATTTAATTTGACCCTTTAGTATTTTGGTCATAACGAATGCTATGTTTATCCAATGAAGGTCCTTAAATACTTGTTGGAAAGCTCATTTCAAGGGCTACAATATTGATACAGACTTCAAGAGCAGATTCGTCCAAGAGATGGGTCTTAATTTCAGTTCTTCAAACAACAAGATTTATAGTCAACATGTGAAGAGTCCAAAACCAATGCCTCATTATGTGGATCTTTAAGGCCTATATTTTTATTATGACTTTTGGCCTTGCTTTTGATCTTTCATCTATCCTTATTTTCCCTATTTAAAGGCTTGATTGATTCGTAGGAAAAAATAAGTGAGAGTTGATAATATTTGGAAAACAATTTGGTTTCTTGGTTTTTGGTGAGATACCGAAACCTCCTCCTTGGTGAGATGCCGGGTGGGTTGCTTTTGTGAGATGCGAGGGCGAAGGCATTAGTTCTCATAGGTGAGAGGCTTGTGAGAGTTGATGCGAGTATTGTAGAGTTCATGGTGAGATGCTTGAAGCTCTAGCAATACATATCTTGTACTTTATTTTCAATTATCACAAATCCAAAACACGTGTATGTTTTCTGTAGTTTTTCGTTTGTCTTGCATCGTTGAATCCTTTGGCTGGGGCGTATCATTTGGTATCAGAGCCTTATTCGATATAATTCAATAAGAGGCATGAATATTCGAGGACGAATTTTTGTAGAAGGTGGAGAGGATGATGTGATCCGGGAAACCAATACAAACGGCTTCACTTTAATTCGACCCTTCAGTATTTTGGTCATAACGAATGCTACGTTTATCCAATGAAGGTCCTTAAATACTTGTTGGAAAGCTCATTTCAAGGGCTACAATATTGATGAAAACTTAAAGAGCAGATTTGTCCAAGAGATGGGTCTTAATTTCAGTTCTTCCAACAGCCGGATTTATGGTCAAATGTGAAGAGTCCAAAACCAATGCCTCATTAAGTGGATCTTTAAGGCCTATATTTTTATTATGACTTTTGGCCTTGTTTTTCTATCTTTCATCTAGCCTTATTTTCCCTATTTAAAGGCTTGATTGATTCATAGAAAAAAAATAAGTGAGAGTTGATAATATTTGGAAAACAATTTGGTTACTTGATTTTTGGTGAGATGCCGAAACCTCCTCCTTGGTGAGATTCCGGGTGGGTTGCCTTTGTGAGTGCGAGGGCGAAGGCATTAGTTCTCATAGGTGAGAGGTTTGTGAGAGTTTATGCGAGTACTGTAGAGTGGATGGTGAGATGCTTGAAGCTCTAGTAATACATATCTTGTACTTTATTTTCAATTATTACAAATCCAAAACACGTGTATGTTTTCTTTAGTTTTTCGTTTGTCTTGAATCGTTGGATCCTTTGGCTCTGATACCAAATGATATGCCCCAGCCAAATGATCCAATGATGCAAGACAAACGAAAAACTAAAGAAAACATACACGTGTTTTGGATTTGTGATAATTGAAAGTAAAGTACAAGATATGTACTGCTAGAGCTTCAAGCATCTCATCATCCACTCTACAATACTCGCATCAACTCTCACAAGCCTCTCACCTATGAGAACTAATGCCTTCGCCCTCGCATCTCACAAAGGCAACCCACCCAAGGAGGAGGTTTCGGCATCTCATGACCAATAACCAAGTAACCAAATTGTTTTCCAAATATTATCAACTCTCACTTATTTTTTTCTATGAATCAATCAAGCCTTCAAATAGGGAAAATAAGGCTAGATGAAAGATAAAAAACAAGGCCAAAATTCATAATAAAAATATAGGCCTTAAAGATCCACAAAATGAGGCATTGGTTTTGGACTCTTCACATCTTGACCATAAATTCGGCTGTTGGAAGAACTGAAATTAAGACCCATCTCTTGGACGAATGTGATCTTGAAGTCTGCATCAATATTGTAGCCCTTGAAATGAGCTTTCCAACAGGTATCTAAGAACCTTCATTGGATAAACGTAGCATTCGTTATGACAAAAATATTGAAGGGTCGAATTAAAGTGAAGCCGTTTGTATTGGTTTCCCGGATCACATCAAGTCCCTTGGACTTACTTAGCTGCATTCCGTATATTATTTTGATTGTGTTGGCTTGTTTGTGTTGTTGTTTATGGCTATAATTGATAACCGGAATAGGATTTACCTTGTTATACCTTAATTGGCCCAAGTGTATTATAACCGGGCGGTTACTGCTTGTCCAAATTCAGAATGGGAAACTGGGAGGTGCTCTTGCGATCAACCCTGCAGGTTATAGAAGGATGCATATATTATATTCCTGTTGGTGAAAGGGGACAGAGGCGAGATCGTAACGATTCTCGTGTGACAACATAAGTTGAATTAGTAAAGGGATTAACCTTAATGAAAGATAATAACCGGATGAGTGTGCATGTTACATGTTTATATTACCTTCTGTGTATTTGTGCCTTTACTGTCTTTTTGATATCTAGAATGTTAGCTAATAGTTTATACCGATGTTGTAGATGCCTTGAAGGATATAGGTATTGCTGAATGATACGGACGGTATTCTCAGCCGGGATTCCCGTACATTATAGGATGGGATCGGGTTTATGTTTCTGTTTGTTGTTTTCCCTTTTTTTTCAACTCGGATGCGAGTCTTTGACGCTTCTTTTCTTTAATCCTTTGGTTTATTATTAGTTTTGGTTTTTATTTGTATGTGCCTTGTTGCAAGATCCGATGTTGATGTTGCTATTGTGAGGGTCGGGACCCATTGTAAGATCCTAGCCCGTAGCGCTTCGAGTTCCCAGAACTTGGGGTGTTACAATATTGTATCAGAGCTCTAGGTTGGCAACAAAGGCACTCAAAATCTGCTAAAGGGCGGATAGATAAATAAATAGAACCCGCAAGGGGTCTACGTTTTCAAAATGGGGTTTTTGTTTTAAACTTGTCGGTGTGGGATAGATGTATGAGCGACCACCACTACCTCCGCGGATCTCAGTAGTTAGTTTTCTTTGGTGTTGGCCTTTATGTGCTTTTTTCTGGATTATGCTTTAGTTATAGCGTGCCCTTATATATATCCCTATCGCAAGTGGTGCATACTAGAGCTACATCAGCTATGGGGCGAGGAAGGGGTCGACCACCTCTTCCACCTGCCGTCCATGGACGAGGAAGACCTCCACTAGATAGAGGTCAGGGTCAAGCCCCAGTTGCTGATCCGCACCTATCGCTGAGGTGTTTCCAGAAGAAGTTGCTAAGAGTGTTGTTCCCCGGGCTAGAAATGGGACCGCTGCTAGGTCCGAAGCACAAAGAGCGCAGTCGACCGAGTCCGGTCGAGTACCCATATGAGCTTCTTCATACCGCGACTATGTGTAGAGAGTTGAGGAGGCTATTAGGACTAGAGGACCTGCACCAGCACCGCCAGTTCCCGTGAGATCAGTTGTGGTTTCAAAGAAAGTTATGTAGGTTGTTGTTGCACCTGCTCGAGTTGATAAGGTTGTTAGAGCACCGGATGAGGCGAGAGAGCCGAGGCCAGACTGTTGGTTGAAGTCTTTCAACTAGTTGCAGTTTCCTTCTTTCATGGGAAAGACTAGATTGGAGGTAGAGTTGTGGCTAGGATAGTTGGATTCTACTATGGAGGTGATCGGTTACCAAGAGAGACGTCGAGTCGACATAGCGTAGACGTTGCTGAAGGATCAGGCTCATTCTTGGTGGAGGACTGCTCGCAGCAAAGTTACGAGTTACGAGCAGATGAAGACGGTCATCAGGGATCACTATTCCCCTGCAGCTATTAGGAGAGATCGACTTCAGGATTTCCTTGAAGCTGGCTTTGAGGATCTTCCTATTGTTGAGATCATCAACAAGTTTCAGGAGGAGTTGTCTTTGTTGTGTCCGTCTGCACCACCCGAGGATCAACTTGCTTATCTTTTCTTTAGGAGGTTGAGAGAGTCTATACACTCTTATCTTGCTGGTTTCCGTTGCAACTCCTTGACGAACTATTAGGATACATCATGTGCTTATGAGAGAGACCGCCCGACTCAGAGTAGAGCTTCTCAGACAGGAGCTCCTGAGAAGAGGCAGAGGACTGGACCAACCAGTGCTAGAGCTGAAGCATCTAGATTTGGACGTAATTAGACGCCGGGACGTTTTGGTTTCTAGCAATCTGTATAGAGTTCTGACAAAGGACGACAATGCTTTAACTATGGAGGTGTCGGACACCTGAGAGCTGATTGTAAGAAGACCCCAATGACTTACTTTTCTTTTGACAAGTCAAGACACAGAGCTGCGTTTTGCCATCAGGGCTAGAAACCATCTCAGTAGGGATCTTCACCTGCTAGCATTGCCGGAGGTGGACAAATACCTCAGTACAAGCAGAACCAGCAAAGAGCTCCACGACTTACCACTCCTCAAGGTTCCGCTCAGGGACAAGGGAGAGGTAGAGGATGAGTTGGTGGTTCTGCATGTAACACCACGAATCTAAGGGACTCGGGATGCCACATTGGGCTAGGATCTCACAGTGGATACTGACCCTAGCCTGACAACAAGTTCACTGGACCATGCAATATGGCTCTTGTAGATATAAAACAAATACATAAAATGGTATAAAATTGTACATTAAAAGCTATACAATCATAACCGATTATAAAACATCATCCTCACACAAGAGGTATACAAACATCAACCTCACCCAGGATGTATAAGTAACATCCCCAAAACCGTAACCACCTAATGTACGAGAGTCCTCGGCCTGTCACCCTGCCGGATCACTCTGCAACTCTCCTATCCTGCAAAGCATCTACAATACGGTATGAAACCGTTAGCTATCCATACAAATATAAGTTAATGCATAAGCACAAGTACAAATCATGCAAGATAAACACATAATCATGCTTTAAACATTTACCCATTTTAATCATGTTTATATAATATTCATTCACTAAAATTGTATACATATATATAGATGAAACTATGTGACACGAGGACCGTATCATCCTCGCCTTTGGGCATGCTATCCACCTAGAAGTAGTGTCGGTCACACAACCCGTGTACGCTATGGGAGTGGATTGCGCCCTTCTTGTATACTAGGTGGCCTAACGTCATGCAAACACCACTCATGATATCATATCCAGCATATAACACACAAACCACTCATACAAACACCCAATATAAGGATGGTAGCTACGTAAGTCCTACGGACTTACCTCAACCTTGTATAACCTTAACCGTGATCAACCTCCAATCCTGAGAGGGACACTGCCTAATAACAAGGCATAGAGATATATCAATCTCCTATCAATCAAAGGGGTCACACATAGACCCAAGGGATCCATAGAATCATCATCAACCTAAGCCTCACAACCTAATAATTCTTAAAGCCATAACCGGCATAACATCATCATAACATCATCATCACACTCTCATCTATACCTAGTATGATACTATATACCCATACTAGTAAAGGAAGGGACAATGCCATCCTTAGGCAAGCCTAGAAGCAAGACACACCTGCTTGACAAGAGCAACACAGGGTTGGAGACCCGCACGAGCGGCCCTGAGGTGGCGCAGGGGCGGCATCTTGCTGGTAGCCCCAACATACATATACATACATATATGCATCAAACAAAGCCTATGAAGGTTGCCACAAGATCAAATTTTGTTTAATCCTAAGCTAGAACGGAAAAAGAAACGAAAAGAAAATAGGAAGAAGAAAGAGAGGAGAACTCACCAAGCTGAACCTAACAGAGGATGAATCCTCACACCACAACCATGACTGGCTTCCACACAAGCTCAACAACATCCTCCATGTTGTAAAACCGTACTCAAATGACCGGCATGCTCCTCTCAACTCCGAGAATACACGAGAATGTCATCAATGAAGACCACCACAAACTAATCCAGGAAGTTGATAAAGATACTGTTCATCAACTCCATGAAAATTGTTGGGGCATTCGTGAGCCCAAATGGCATCACTACAACTCGTAGTGTCTATAACGGATCCGAAATGCCGTCCTATGCATATCCTACTCCCTCACCCTCAACTGGTGATATCCTGAGCGTAAGTCGATTTGGGAGAACACAGTCGCTCCCTGAAGTTGATCAAGCAGACCATCAATATGAGGCAATGGACACTTGTTCTTGATGGTCACCTTGTTCTACTCTCTGTAATCAACGCACAGTCTCAACGATCCGTCCTTCTTCCGCACGAAGAGGACAAGTGCTCCCCACGGGGATACGCTAGGGCAGATGAAGCCCTTCTCAACCAAATCCTCAAGTTGCTTCTTCAGCTCCAACATCTCGACATGCGTCATACGATATGGGGCCTTTGAGATCAGTATCGTGTCAGGCTCCAACTCAATGCTGAAGTCCACACCCCTCTAAGGCGGCAAGTTAGACGGCTTAACAAACACGTTTGTAAACTCACAGACCACTGGAATATCCTCCAATGCTAGACTCTCTCCATCCTTCATGGCATAACACCAGAAGGAAACACATCCTTGTGCTATCAGCCTCACTGCTCGTACAACACTAATGATAGATCCCGTCTTCCCAAGATCCCAACCTCGGAAGATCTCTATCTGACCTATCGCGGTAGAGACTGTCACATCGCTGCTACCTACATCTAATACCGCATGGTGTCTACGCATCCAATTCATACCTAAAATGACTTCATCATGCACCAAGGGCATGACAAAGAAGTCTACAAGCAACACACGAGTCCCTAACCGAAGAGGACAACCACGTATCTCACGGGTACCTCTGACCCTACTACCATCAGGTAATCCTATTGTAAAGGGTATCCCCTCTATAGTAGCTAAACTCAAACGCTTAACACATACATCCGAAATAAAGGAATGTGTAGCACTCGTATCAAATAAAACTCTAATAGGTAAACCATGAAGCAAAATGGTACCTGTAGCAGCCGGTGTAGGTAGCTCCTCTGCACTCCTCAGCTCAAAGACTCTACCCTGAGCTCCTTTGGTGTCAATGGTACTCCCACCACGACCTCTACCTCTACTCGGCACGGGAGCAGATCCTTGAGTAGAAGGACGATCTAGGACTCTCTATTGTCCTTGTGTCTACTATTGAGGTGTCCTCTGCCCACCTCTTGTCACAGTAGCAGGGGAAGAACCCTGCTGCAATGCAACTCCACCATGTCTACAAAAGGCAGCTCTATAAACTGGCCTGCCACATGTGAAACAAGTCACTAGTGGCCTCGTACACTTTGGTCATAAATGTACAGGATGACAATAGTTGTAGCACTGTCGTCCATTCTCTACAATTAATACATATGAGGGGTAACTCTGGCGTCTCTGGCTCCGCCCAGAACCTGAAGCTCCACCAACGCCACTAGTATGTCCAGTCCGCTGCCTCTTCTCAGACCGTCCCGTCTGAGAAGTCCTACTCTGACTGGCCCGCTCACCCTCATAAACTGAGGCCCGATCCTGGTAATCTTTCAAGGTATCGCAATGGAATCCCGCCATATAGGAACGTGTAATCTCCCTCAGTCGACGGGAGAACAAATACACGAGATGATCCTCAAAAGGTGCAGCTGGACCCAGTAATGCCAGCTCTATCTGGAAGCGGTTGATGGCATCTGGTATTGGCACATCCTTAAAGCCTGACTCCACAGAGTCCTGTGGTTTCTCCCTCCTCACATCTGATCATAAATAGTGGCCCGATCCCGCATGGTCCTCCACCACTATTGTGCTAATTCACGCAATAGAGTCTATACTACTTCTATCCGTCTATCCTCAGGACATCCGATAGACTCCAAAGCTGGGTCCGCATGTCCGATCCCGACATCCGTCTCTAATCCAACCTTCCCAGAGAAGGTGGTACTCCCAGCTGATGGAATGCCTTCAACTAGGTATCTGGTCGAAGCCCTCTATACTCCTCTAGAGCTCTAAAAGTCTCAACAGCATGTGCCGGTAAAGGTGGCGCCTGAGTGGCTCCCCGGGACATCTAAAAAGATCCCTTAGGCACGGGTAGATCCGGGGCCCGTCTTCCCGCTTTGGCAGCCTCCTCTACACGCCGGATTTAAGCACGAAACTTTGGCCTCCTCATGGAGACACGATCCGAGTCATCTGACTATACTCGGTGTGACCGCTATCTCCCAGATCCACCGCTCCTCGTCTCTAGGACAACACTCTTAGTAATCTCCTCGTGATCCTCCTCCACCATTGGTGGATCAGCAACAGGAACTGGTCCTTGTCCTATCATGCCCGGAGGAAGAGGTGGTCTACCTCTACCCCGGCCTACAGCAGGAGCTGCTCTAGTCCGAGCCATCTACGGGGTATGCACACTAACTTATAAGGCTATATATATTCCATATGTATATATATAACACATACACATAGTCCAGAATACATATATATACATATCTATACTACTGAGATCCACGGCAGAGGTGACGACTTCTCATACATTCTATCCCAAAACAACAACTTTTAAAACCAAAAATCCTTTAAAAACGTCAGACCCCTTTGGGGTTTCGTTTATTTTAGCAATTCGACCTCATTGTAGGTAGCAAGTGCCATTGTTATCAACCTAAGGCTCCAATACCAACTCTGTAACATCCCGAATCCGCGGGACTCGGGATGCCACATTAGGCTAGGATCTTACAATGGATCCTGACCCTAGCCTGACAACAAGTTCACTGAACTTACAACATGGCACTGACAAATATAAAACAAATACATAAAATGGTATGAAACTGTACATCAAAAGCTATACAATCATAGCTGAGTATAAAACGTCATCCTCACACAAGAGGTATACAAACATCAACCTCACGCAGGAGGTATAAGTAACATATGCAAAACCATAACCACCTAATGTACGAGAGTCCTCGACCTGTTACCTTGCCGGATCACTCTGCAACTCTCCTATCCTGCAAAGTATCTACAACACGGTATGAAACCGTTAGCTATCCATACATATATAAGGTAATGTATAAGCACAAGCGCAAGTCAAGAAAGATAAACACATAATCATGTTGTCACATATTTACCCATTTTAATCATCTTTATATACTAGTCATTCACTCAAATTGAATACATATAGATAGATGAAACTATGTGACACGAGGACCATATCATCCTCGTCTTTGGGCCTACTATCCACATGGAAGTATTGTCGGTGACACAACCCGTGTACCCTATGGGAGTGGATTGCACCCTTCCTGTATATCAGATGGCCTCACGTCAGAGAACCTCCCAACTCCTTACAATATGAAAGGGAAAGGTTATCACTGCCACGCAATGGGGCTATCAATTTAACATAGGTCGGTAATGATCGACATCGCATGCTATCATATCCAACATATAACACACACACCACTCATGCAAACACCCAATATAAGGATGGTTGTTAAGTAAGTCCTACGGACTTACCTAAACCTCGTATAACCTCAACCACGATCAACCTCCAATCGTGAGAGGGGCACTGCCTAATAACAAGGCATAGAGATGTATCAATCTTCTATCAATCAAACTGGTCACACCTAGACCCAAGGGATCCATAGGATCATCATCAACCTAAGCCTCATAACCTACTAATTCTTAAAGCCATAACCGGCATAACATGATCATAACATCATCATCACACTCTCATCTATACCTAGCATGATACTATATACCCATACTAGGAAAGGAAGGGACAATGCCATCCTTAGGCAAGCCCGGAAGCAAGACACACTTGCGTGACAAGAGCAACACAAGACTGGACACAAAGACCCGCAGGGGAGGTCCTTAGGTGGCTCCAGGGGCGGCTGGTGTACAAAATGCATACTTTTAGCTCCTCTTTACTTCTTCACTCGTACCTTTTCACTCCTTCTTCAGCCAACAGCCTCAACATACATATAAACACATATATACATCAAATAAAGCCTATGAATGCTGCCACAAGATCAAACCTTGTAGAACCTAAGCTAGAAAGGAAGAAGAGAAGAAAAGAAGAAAGAAAGAAGAAAGAAAGAAGGAACTCACCAAGCTGAACCCTAACAGAGGATGAATCCTCACACCACAACCATAGTTGGCTTCCTCACAAGCTCAACAACATCATCAACATCTAAAGCCACACAAAACTCTCTTCAAAACTCTTACAAGAACAAAGAAACAAGAAGAAGATTCAAAAGAAGAAGAAGAAGAAGAGAAGAATGTAGGAGAGAAGATGGAGCAAGAGAGAGAGAGTGGAGAAACCCTCATCAGGAAGAGAAAGAAACTTATAGGGAAAGGAAGGATCAAAACCAAAGGCACGAGTCAATGAAGACGTCTGCAACACACTCAAATCCGCAAGGGCGGCTCAAGTGGCCCACAGGGGCGCCTAACCTTGGCTGTCGGGGCGGTTCAGGCAGGAACTGCACACTCAACAACTCAACAATTAAGGCTCTTGTAAGAGCCTAGTTGCTGAGTTGCTGAGAGAGTGAGTAGAGGGCCAGGATTGTGCCTAGACCGCCCCTGCGTGACCTTGGAGGCGCCCCTGCGGTTTGCCTGGCCGCCCCTACGGCTCACAGAGTCCGCCACTGCGGCTCTGTGTGCTGCATCCGTGTTCTTTGACCCTTAGACCCGTGCTTTACTCTTTTTACCCCCTTACAACCTTCATCTCCTTCCTTTGATGAGGGTTTACCATTCTTAGATTCATCTCTCTATCCTACGTACATCTTCTTCTATCTTCTCCCTTGGATCATCCTTGCTTGATTCTTCCTTGAGTTTGGTTGAGTTTGTGAGAGATCTTGATGGCTTTGCTTATTGTTGTTGAGAGTTGTTGTTGTTGAGCCTTATGAGCTAGCTTGTGGTGGTGTTGGTGTTTTGCTGATCTCTTGGAGAGCTTGGTTGGTAAGCTTCCGTGGCTTATCTTGTTTCTTTCTTCTTTTCTTATTCTTTTCTTCTCTTTCCTTAGCCTAGTTTAGTTTCCTTAGGCTGGGATCATGTTCCAGCCATGTTTGGCTTTTATTGATGTATATATATGTATGTCCTATATGTATGTTGTTGTTGGAATGAAGAAGGAGTAAGTAATCAAAGAAAGAAGTGAAGAAAGGGCTAAGGTGGTGTCTTCTGCTGTCCAGCCGCCCCTGCACCACCTTGCAGCCGCCCCTGCGCCGGCCAGGATCCGTCCCTGCGCCACCTGTGAGCCGCCCTTGCGCTCACCTCATAAGCAAGGTCTTGCACTTGGTTTCGCAGGTGTGTGTTGCTTCTAGGATTTCCTTAGGATGCCTTTGTTCCCTCCTTTCCTAGTGTGAGTGTATAGGATCATGCTAGAGGTGTGAGGATGTGTTTGGTTGAGGTTATGATTGGTTTATGTCTTGTATGGCTTTAAGGACTTAGGTTGATGTTGGTTAAGGTTTTGAGATTGAGTATGATCCCTATGGATCCCTTTGGGTCTAGGTGTGAACCCTTTGATGAATAGAGGTTGATATCCTTTTATGGCTTGTTATTAGGAAGTGCCCCTTTCTCAAGATTGGAGGTTATTTGTGGTGAGTTGTGTACGAGGTTGAGGTAAGTCCGTAGGACTTACTTACCTGCCATCCTTATATTGGGTGTTTGCATGAGTGGTGTGTGCTTTATATGATTTGCTATGATAACATGAGATGTCGTTTATACCGACCTATGTTTTATTGATTGCCCTATATGCGTGGTTGTGATAACCTTTCCCTTTCATCCCACCGTGGAGTTTGGGAGGTTCTCTGATGTCAGGCTAGTCTGACTTTACAAGAAGGGCGCAATCCACTCCCATAGGGTACACGGATTGTGTGACCGATACTTGTGCAGCTGGCTAGGAGGCTCAGAGGCGAGGATGTATCGGTCCTCGTGTCACTTAGTTTCCTATATATTTATATATACGATTTGAGTGAATGACCATTATATTGAGATGATAAAATGGGT
Organism: Fagopyrum esculentum; assembly: GCA_033239045.1. Lineage (NCBI taxonomy): Eukaryota > Viridiplantae > Streptophyta > Magnoliopsida > Caryophyllales > Polygonaceae > Fagopyrum > Fagopyrum esculentum. Next base: position 25,311,469 of record BSUD01000005.1, on the reverse strand, counting down.
AAATGTGTGAAAGCATGCTGATGTGTTTATCTTTCCTTGATTGTGGTTGTGCTTATGCATTACTCTATATATGTGTATGGTTAGCTAATGGTTTATTATCATATTGTAGATGCCCCACAGGATAGGCATGCTGCTGGGTGAACTAGCAAGGTGGCAGGCCGAGGACGTTGCGCACATAGGTTATTGTGGGCTTTTGGGTTGTTTAACTTTCCCTCCTGCGTGAGGATGATCTTTTGTTACCTCCTGTGTGAGGGCGTTGTGTTTTATACACGGCTATGTTAACTTACCCTTTTGGTTGTACAATTTTTACAGTTTTATGTTTTTGTTTTTATATCTTTCACTGTCATGTTGTAAGGTCTAGTGAACTTGTTGTCAGGCTAGGGTCAGGATCCATTGTGAGATCTTAGCCCAATGTGGCACTCCGAGTCCCGCGGATTCGGGGTGTTACAGCTCTTACACTACAGACACCAGAGATGCATCAGCCAAATTTTATGAGCTGAGGATTGCTGAAAAGCCGACAACGCCGGCAATAACAAGTACCATTCATATTAATGGTATTCTTGTTAGAGTTCTTTTCGATGCCGGTACTATGCATTCTTTTATATCTGATACAAGTGTAGATAGATTGGCCTTAGTTACTGTATAGGGGAAACCCTTCTTTATAGGATTACCCGATAGGGGTAAGATCAAGGGTACACGAGAGGTTTGTGATTGCCCTATTAGATTGGGAGGTCGCGATTGGCCAGCTGCCTTCTTTGTCATGTACCTAGTACATGAAGAAGTTATTCTGGGGATGGATTGGATGGATCGACATCAGGCGGTTCTTGACATCGGCAAGAAGACAGTGAAAGTGACTATAAAGTCAAGCCATGCAAAGATTTTCCGACGATGGGATCTCGAAATGACCAGTAAAATTATCAGTGCAATCCGAGCTGCGAGGCTTATCGGTCAGGGTTGTGAGGTTTTCTGGTGCTATTCTTTGAAGGATAGTTTGAGCCCATCATTGGAGGAGATTCCAATAGCCTGCGAGTTAACCAACGTTTTTGGAGAGCCATCAAGTTTACTAGTGGCGGTGGCACGTACGGGTGCTGAGATGGGTCAAAAGGATAGCCCATGATATGCTGAAACTGAATCTCAGCCATCACGTGTTGGTAATCCTGTCTCTCCTGCATCTCTCTGATCCCCAGCTGTATTTGTGCCCGTATCCATGGGAGCACCACCATCACCATCATCACCATCATCATCCTCCTCAGCCTCATCCTCCTCAGTTGGCCCCTGAGCTGCTGCTGCTGCCTCTCTGGCGTCCTCCATCAGCCTGATCCATGCAGTCTTCCAGTAATACGGATCATACACGGAGAATTGAGCTGACCACCTGATACCCTGGGGTGCAGTCTGCTCCTAGGGCATCGCCACATATGGTGTAGTAAGACAAACGAGGGACCAGTATCCTCCTAGTGATCATCTCTTGAAGCCCGAGCGGCTTGGCTGCCGCCACCATAGTGCATGCACTCAGATCCAAGTCCATGTAACTCGCTATATGAGTCACTATCCCTCCGCAGCAGATATCTCCCTTGGCCTTCGCCTTGATCTTATGCAGGTCCTCCGCCAGTATCATCCCAAAGTCCGGAACTCCTCCGGTCACCATGCAGTATAAACTCAGAAGCTCACCCTGTCTGATCTTCTGGGGCATCTGTTCGCTCCAAACGGTGTGTGCAAGCTTTAAATTTATAACCCTAGACTTAAGCTTAAAACAAGGATGCGAACCCGCAGTGTACGGGTCAATCGTAGTAAAAGCAAGAAAATTCCAGGGGTCGATCACAGGGACTTGGTGAAACAAAGTCAAAACGGTATGCTACGTTAATTCTAACCACAAGAGCGATTAACACAATCAAAGATGAATAAGATGTCAAATAAGCAAACATGCAATTCTAGGGATTAAAGCATCAAGTTGTGGTTCCAACTCAAGATCTATAGATAAGCGGACAAAGCTGAGATTTTTGCGTGGGGAAGGCGTTTCTAAAGTGGAGTAGATCACCGGGTAAGTCTCACTACACACTAATCCTAAACCGTAACTCCTATTACCGGGTAAGTCTCAAGGAATCAAGATAAAGAACTATAACCTCAAACTAACATACCATCTAAGGGAATAGAATCAACCTTTACCGGGTAAGTCTCAAGCTAACTCACAAAGATGGGATGGAAGCACACTCAAACCCCAATAAAGGATAAACCTTTATTACCTACACTTATGATCGTTGGTACACAAACTAAGGAATTACCGGGTAAGTCTCATCCTAAGCTTGCTTCGAACCAGAATGGTGTAATAAGAATAGGATTTAGCAAACTCTAACACTTAACTCTCAGTTTAAGGTCGGATAAGTCACCTCGGTCAGAAGAATTCCACCCCGGCCGAGATGTTCATCAACCGAACGAGATGCTTAGGGTTAAGGTTAAAGACTCGAACTTTCAGGATCCTACTGGAATCTAAGATTATTCTATCATTGTTTTTCCCACAACCTTCAGCCAATCACCCTAGAATCACACAAGGAAATTAGCCACTCATCATCATAATGAAAGTATTAAAATATATGGGAAGAATATGAATATTTGAACAAAGAAGAATTTAATGAAAAGACTTCAATAACTGAATCAAATATCACAACAAAACGTTCCTTGGATAATAATCCAACAAGACAAGACAACAAGGAAAGGAATTGAAGACAATCTTACAAAACCCTTCAAAAAGCTATAAAAAGCTATGATCTTCAACCTTCCTTCAACCTTCAAAAAGGTTCTTCAAAACTCCAAATTGGAGTATACTGCGGCTGCTGCGCGTGTGGGGTATGCTGCGTCGTATGCGGGATGATAGCGGCCTCCCGAATCGTGGGAAATCCGACCCTTTTTATAGGAAAATAAACCTCCAAAGATAATAAATCTTAGAAAGATATTTTCCCATAAATATAGGTAAAATATATGATTCTGCATATCTCCTTCCTTCCAGGAGCCAAGCCCAAAAATATAAGATCACTTTCCAAATTTAAAAGATCTCCTCCAAGAATAAAATATTCTCGTTGCGTCCTAGGTGTTCGCCTCGGTCGAGTCGGCGTCTCTGGATCACCTCGGTCGAGGTGAATCAATGGTCAACCGAGGTGAGTCACAACTGAATGTGAAATCTCTCAAAACTGCTCCAAAGTAAATCTTTAATCCATGGCTATGCTCCCTGGATGTAGCTCCAAATGACTCATGACTCTTTTTGCTCCTTTTTGATGCAAAACGTACCATATTACCTGCAATTACAACGAAACTAGGTGTAGACCTCGATTCCCGCAAAGGTAGATGAAATGGTAGCAAAATCACATAATGTACATACAAGCATGCAGATTATGAAAGATAAAGCGTCCAAACAAACCCCAAAATATAGACTATAATTCATGCTATCAGCATCTCAGTACGCGCCAGAAGTGTCTCGCTGAAGATCCTGTGAGCTAGTCTAAATGCCAAATGGAATATAATCCGCTCCCTGGAATCTCCAGGTCTCCATCTGTCTGCGTGCTCAACCACATGAGCAATTTGTCCCCCGAACTCTCGAGCTACAACTCGAGAAGGAAAATCAGCAATAGTAGGGGCCGGGAAGCCAAAGATGTCCCGCCAGTGGTCCAGGGGAACTAAATAATTCCTGTTCATCTACCGGTACTTGATGGACCGCTCGGTGGGTATGTAGGTGACGGAGCTGACAAACTCTAGGGTCGGCTCAAGGTAGGGTGGAGCTCGGATCTCAGTGAACTGCTCCAAGCCCACCATGGAGATCATACGCCTCAAATCATCATCAACATAGAGGCAGTCGAAAGAAGATATGTCCAGGAAGCGTGGTGCAACCACTGGACGGGCCGCCATGCGGTCATAGTCGACCTGGTGACGCTCGTGTATCATCGGTCTAGTACGGCGTGATGAAGAAGAAGGAGAGGGAGAAGATCTGTCTCTCAACACAAGCTCCCTGTCAGAACTCATTTTCTACAATCTGTCAGATCACCTCGGTCTCTTTGACAAGTCTCAAGAACACCTCGGCCGAGGCGCAGGCCGACTGGACCGAGACGAAAAACTGTTCGACTACAACTCTCAAAAGTCCAGTTCTTTTCCCCCAAAATCACTACCAAAGGTTCCTACGGGGTACTTAATCCTTTTTCAGCAGAATGCAGGGGCAACCAAAGCGCAAATCGAAAGGAATAAGTGGAAGAAGAGGGAGTTAGGGTTTTCTCGAATTTTACCCAGATTTGCTCGATTCGGTTCGTTTTCTCTGCAGATTGACTGTTACAAGTCGATCTTCTACCCTTTCCTTGCAGTTTGGAAGCGAGAATCGTCGAAAACGATCGAAGAACGAAGGAGCGAGGTGAGGATTGCGCCGCGGTCGAGAAGAAGGTAAATGGAGGAAAGAGAAATTTCAGACCCCTTTTATACCCTTTTCTGGAACTGCTGTCACCTCGGTCGAGATGGTCTCGACTGGACCGATGTGGTACGGACCGAGGTGGATCTTTAGAAACCCTAGTCTCCTCGGTTGCTCAAGAATCATCTCGGTCGAGGTGCTGTAACAGCAACCGAGATGTGTATCAGTCAAACTCCATCTTCTCAAATTCTCGAAATTTTGTCCTTCCAATTGTGCTCCTGGGTTGTATTCCTTCCTTAGATGTCACCTGTTGTCTGTCTAGGACGCCAAAAACAAAACAAAGCAAAGCAAAAGCAAACTATCTAAAGCTAGACTAGAAAAAGGGAAAAGAAAGCAATACCTTGGGTTGCCTCCCAAGAAGCGCTTGATTTAAGGTCACTAGCTGGACCGTACGGCATTCCTAAACGTGATGGGAGGTATCCTCACCCCATACTTCACCTTCATCATGGGGTGAGATAAGTAAGTCTATCAAACGTTCCAACTAGTGCAAGTGCTCATCGGGGAATGAATCGTCTATGGGTGGGTCGTCCTTCTCGCGTGAAGATGGAGGTAGCCGGCTGAGGTGATCCGCAACAGAATTTTCGGATCCCTTCTTATCACGGGTCTCTAGGTCAAACTCTTGAAGCACGAGAATCCATCGAATAAGGCGTGGTTTGGCATCCTTTTTAGCAAGAAAGTAACGAATGGCTGCATGGTCGGTGTAGACAATGACTTTCGCCCCTACTAAGTAAGAACAAAACTTCTCGAAAGCATATACAACCGCCAATAGCTCCTTCTCGGTGGCGGCGTATTTACGCTGGGTTTCATCTAGCGTCTTGCTAGCGTAGTAAATGGCGGTGGTCCGCCCATCCTTCTTTTGTCCAAGCACCGCTCCTACCACCACATCACTCCCATCGCACATGATCTCAAAGGGCAAGGTCCAATCCGGAGGCTGGATAATAGGAGCGGAGATCAACGCTTCCTTAATCCTATAAAATGCATCAAGACACTCCTGCGAAAACTCAAAAACAACATCTTTGTTCAAGAGGTTAGTTAGTGGTTTAGAAATCTTCTAGAAGTCCTTGATGAATCTCCTGTAGAAGCCTACATGCCCGAGAAAACTCCTCACACCTTTAACAGAACAAGGGGGAGGGAGTTTCTCAATGGTCTTGATCTTAGCGCGATCGACCTCAATACCTCGATTACAAACGAATTGTCCTAGCACAATGCCTTCATTAACCATAAAGTGACACTTCTCCCAATTCAAAACAAGATTAGTGTCTTCACATCTTTGTAGCACTAGAGAAAGGTTAGATAGGCAATAATCAAAAGAGGAACCATATACTGAAAAATCATCCATAAATACCTCCATGATCTCCTCTATATACTCAGAAAAGATCGCCATCATGCACCGCTGGAAGGTAGCGGGTGCATTGCATAATCCAAATGGAATCCTCCTATAAGCGAATATCCCCCATGGACAAGTGAAAGTGGTCTTCTCTTGATCATCCGGATGGATAGGAATCTGGAAGAAACCACTATAGCCGTCTTAATAGCAGAAGTGTGAATGCTGTGCCAACCGTTCGAGCATTTGATCAATGAAGGGAAGTGGAAAATGGTCCTTCCGAGTGGCCACGTTCAGCTTCCTATAGTCAATGCAAACCCTCCAGCCCGTGACGGTCCTAGTTGGGATTAACTTGTTGTTCTTATTCGTCACAACGGTCATCCCTCCTTTCTTCGGAACTACATGTACTGGGCTAACCCACTTGCTGTCCGAGATAGGAAATATGATACCTGCATCCAACAACTTAAGAATTTCTTTTTTCACAACCTCTTACATGATCGGATTTAACCGTCTTTGACGTTCCCGTGAAGTCTTATGATCGTCCTCCATTAGTATTCTATGCATGTAGAAATAAGGCTTAATGCCAATAAGATCATCAATAGTATAACCCAAAGCCTTTTGATGCTTCCTCAGGACATGCATTAGTTTAGATAATTCAGATTCGGAGAGGGAAGCACTAACAATAACGGGATAAGTAGAATCCAGCCCAAGAAAGACATACCTCAAGTGACTTGGGAGTTGTTTAAGCTCCATAATTGGGGGTGCTTTCTGAGGGGGATCCTTGCTTCCTCCTTCCAATGGAGTAGATTGAAGAACTGGGCTTTCAGAAGTCTCAGTTGACATCATCTCACTTTCGACCTCGGTCGAGGTCCAGAGAGGTTGACCGAGATGTTCTTCAGTCACCTCGCTTGATCCAGAAAGTGCCTCGGTCGAGGTACTGCAACTGGAACCGAAACTGGAGATCATCTTCTCCTGGATTAGTCTTTCAGTTTTAGCTCTTGGATCTTCTTCCAGTGCCTTTAAGCTCCGTATAAAAGCATCACAAGAAGCATCTATACCTTACTCCATTAAGCTAAAGCTAATAACTTTTTCAAGTGGATCTTTAATAAGGATAGAGCTCACCAAATCTCTTGATTCTTCTTTGATAGCATGAATTTTTGTCTATATTTTGGGGCCTGTTTAGACATTTTATCTTCAATAATCTGCATGTTTGAATGTATATTATATGATTAGATTGTTGTTTCGTCTACCTTTGCGGGAGTCGAGGTCTACACCAAGTTTCGTTGTAATCGTAGGTAAAATGGCACGTTTTGCATCAAAAAGGAGCAAAAAGAGCTAAGGAGTCGTTGGAGCTACATTCAAGAGCTTAAGGAAGAATCCAGGAAGCATGGAAAGGAATTGAATATTCACTTTGGGCCAGATTTGAGAGATTTCACATTCAGTTGTGATTCACCTCGGTCAGCTACAGTACCATCTCGACCGAGGTGATCCAGAGGAGCTGACTCGACCGAGGCGAACACCTTGGACGCGGCAAGAATATTTTATTCTTGGCTGAGATCTTTTATTTCTGGAAAGAGGATCTTATATTTTTAGGCTGGATTCTTGGAAGGAAGAAGATAATTTAGCCCATATATTTTACCTATTTTTATGGGAAAATATCTTTCTAAGATATCTTATCTTTAGAGAGTAATTTTCCTATAAAAAAGGGTTGGATTTTCGACAAATCGAGAGGCCGCATACATCCGCTAACGGCTGAAGATCCGCTATCACCCGCAAGACGCTTAGAGCAGCCGCTTTACCCCACTATAGTTGGAAGATTTGAAGAACCTTTTTGAAGGTTGAAGGAAGATTGTAGGAAGAAAGTTGTAGCTTTTATAGCTTTTGTGAAGGGTTTTGTAAAACTTTCTTAGTTTCCCTTCTTTGTTGATTGTCTTTATTGGATTGTGATCCAAGGAACGCTTGTTTGATTAATAATCGATTCAGTTATTGAAGCCTTTCTCTTAAGGTTTTCTTGTTCAATTATTCTCTTTCTTCCCTTATATTTGATTATTGCTTTCATGATGATGATTGGCTAATTTACTTGTTTGATTCTAGGGTCATTGGCTGAAGGTTGTGGGAAAAACAATGATAAAATAATCTTAATCACAGTAGGACCCTGAAAGCTCGAGTCCTTATCCTTAACCCTAAAGCATCTCGCTCAGTCAATGAACATCTCGGCCGGGGTGGAATTCTTCTGACCGAGGTGACCTTTATGATCCGAAATTGAGAGTTAAGTGTTAGAGTTTCCCAAATCCTATTCTTATTACACCTTTCCTGGTTCAATGCAAGCCTAGGATGAGACTTACCCGGTGATTCCTTCGTTTGTTTACCAAAGATCATAAGTATAGGTAATAAAGGTTTATCCTTTATTGGGGTTTGAGTGTGCCTTCATCCCATCTTTGTGAGTTAGCCTGAGAATTACCCGGTAAAGGTTGATTCTATTTCCTTAGGTGGTGTGTTGGTTTGAGGTCATAGTTCTTTACCTTAATTCCTTGAGACTTACCCGGTAATAGGAGTTACGGTTTGGGATTAGTGAGTAGTGAGACTTACCCGGTGATCTATTCCACTTTAGAAACACCTTCCCTTTGCAAAAATCTCAGCTTTGTCCACTTATCTTTAGATCTTGAGTTGGAACCACAACTAGATGCTTTAATCCCTAGAATTGCATATTCCTTTAATTGACTTTATATCATCTTTGATTGTTTTAATCGCTTTTGTGGTTAGTAGTTGCATTAACAAACTATACCTGCTTTGTTTCACTAAGTCCCTGAGATCGATCCCTAGAATTTCTTGCTTTTTACTACGATTGTACACTGCGGGTTCGCATCCTTGTTTTAAGCTTACATTTAGGGTTATAAATTTAAAGCTTGCACACACCGTTTGGAGCGAAAATGTTTTTGGCGCCGTTGCCGGGAATCGAACCCGGGTCACCCGCGTGACAGGCGGGAATAGTTACCACTATACTATAAAAGCAGCTGCTCTAAGCGTCTTCCGGGTGATAGCGGATCTTCAGCCGTTAGCGGATGTATGCGGCGTGCAAATAAGCTTCAAAAACTTGTTCGCCACTTAGCGTGCGTGCAAATAAGCTTTAAATTTATAAAAGTAGAATCAAGCAAGCGAGCCCGCAGTGTACGGATCGGCGTAGTTAAGCAAGAATTCCAGAGTATCGAACACAGGGATTTTAGGGGAAACAAATTCAGTTTGTAAATTGTCAAGCAAGTAAATGTATGAGCTTTGCAAATATTGGGAAAACAGCAACATTGAATATCCAAGTATCTAATTGTGGCAATCGATTCAAGATATACTATATATATAAGGACAGAGTTGAGAATTGCAAAGGTATACTAAAGTAAGGTTATGTACAGTGAAGTTCCAAAACCCTATATGTCTAACCCAAAGAACTCTCTATAAAGGTTGTTGAGGCTTCAGTATAGAAAGGATCTAAGGATTAAAATTGATCTCAAATACCCAAACTTGTAACCCAAGGATCAAGACTAACTAAACCGATTAAGGTTGTGACACTCGAAATCGAAGTAGTGGTCATTGAGGCTTCACTACTACCTAGTGATGACATGAATTATGTACCATCATATTCATGCATATTGTAGAAGATTGTCTCAGTTTACCTTGCATTTAGAGAGATTTTGTGTGCTTTTTATGTTCTATTCAATCAATTGTCGAAAATAGAGGTCTACACGAGATTTTTATGAATTATAGGTAAATAGAGCGGAATTGGAAGCAAAAATGGAGCAAAGAGCATCTAAGGATGTTAAGGAAGCTAAAGGAGTCTTAGAAGGATCACAAAAATCTAAAGAATTGCAAAGGAGAAGCATAGAAGACGAACCAAAGGAAGAGCACTTTCTGTTGAAGAAAATCGTGCCAATATATATATAAATCGGACGATTTTCATACCTTGAAATCACACGGTTTTGCACCTAAATCGACTGGGTCGATTTTCTTCACGATTCAGCCAAATGAAAAGACGACACAAAGCCCAATTAATTTGGGCTAGAGGAGAGTTTTGCCAAAGGGCCCATCTGCAAGAAACTATAGAAGACAACCCTACGAACAAAGACGAGGAGGCCGCACTAGAAAATCTTTACACGTTTTGGAGAAATCAACGATTCTTGGAGAGAGATTGAAGAGCTTTTGCCGGAAAGTCATTCTTGATCTTTGATTGTGAGATTTCTTTATTCCATTGCATTGTTTGTGGTTTGTGAACACGAAATTGAGTTGTTTGAGAGATACATTGAGCAGATTTGACAATTATTTACAGATTTGAAAGTTATTGATTTTTTTCATCCAAGATTTGGTTTCTTTGCGATATCTTTCTCAATAATTAATTTGATTCGATTTTGAAAATGGTTGGCTAAAAACCTTGTGATTCTGGGGAGAATAGTTGATGATTAAGGCTTAGATGATGATAGACTGAACTCATTCGAACATTAGGACCCTGAGAGTTTAGATTTTAGTTTGGCGACAAACAGGAAAATCGGACTGTTCTTGAAGAAAATCGGCCGATTTTTCTTATGAACAGCACGATTTATTCTTCTGACGAACTTTAATTGAACTGATCTTTAATCAAAACTACTCCTTGCCTTAATCCCAATTTTGATTAACCTTTCTATCCTCTATTTGAATCTATGAAGGCACTTCAAACCTGTTTCTACATTTAATAGATTAAGATCGCAAGATTTGGGTAATAAAGAGATTCAACATCCTTTATTAAGAATTTAAATGTGCTTTCTAATATTTACTTTGGAGAGTCATATCCTGGAGTTTTAGATAGTTAGTTTGAACATAATTCTTATCTTTAGATCTTTCTATATTGCAGCCTCAACAATCCTTATAGAGAGAACCTATAGATTAGTCATATAGGTTTCGGAACTTCATCGTACGAATCCTACTTTTGAACATTTAATCTTGGCAATATAAACTCTGTCCTATATCTATAGAAGTGTCTTGAATCGAAAGCCTAAATCGGATACTTGAATCCTTGGAATCATTTCTCTCTTTATTAAATCACAAAAGCTTTTATACTTTTGCTAGATAATTGAAATCGGAATTAATCTCACCAAATCGCTGAGTTCGACTCTGGAATTCTTACCTTTCTACAGCTGATCCGTACACTGCGGGTTCGCTTTGCTTTTGAGTTCCAGATATAAATATTAAGACTTTGACGCACACCCTTTCGAGCGAACAAGTTTTTGGCGCCGTTGCCGGGGATTTGGTCTAGATCAAATCCGGTTTTCGGTTTTCTAGCTTGAGAGCTCTTGCTCTTGTGATTTGATTTGTCTACTTGAGTTATCTTTGCAGGTTCTTTAGGTATATGCGAAAGACTAGATCCACTAAAGATCTAGTCCCTTTCGATACCGAATTAGAAAGAACCTTGAGGAGAAAGTTGAAGGAGAAGAAAATGGCTGAAAACGATGAGAGAAACTACAAGGCTGAACTGAACGAAGCTCAAAGCCAACTCCAGTTGAGTGAGAAAGCACGAAAGGAAGCTGAAATAAGTCATCAATTTCAGATTGATGAACTGAGAGCTATGATGTTGGACATGAAGTTGGAGTTAAACGACTCCAAGAAGAAGAAGAAAGTCAAGACACCAACTAAATCCATTCGAAATGACTCATCCGATGATGAAGAGATTGATCCGGACATGCCGGAACTTGAGGAGATTGATCCATCACTTCGTCCTACCCGAAATACTCCAACACCAAAAGTCATCCCTCGCATCACGACTAGGAATGTTAGAGCTGTTAACAACGAAGATAGACCCCGAACTTTGGGGCAACGGATGGATCCAATTCAGCAACCACGCCGTCTAGGTGTGGATTTCGGAGCTCAAGACATCCAAGAGTTTAGCTTCTCACCACAAGTCATCACCATGGTTCGCCAAAGTCAATATGGCGGAGCAAGTACTGAATCTCCGCATCAACACTTGCAGAATTTTGAGATTCTCATGGAGACTATGAAGCCGAAGAAGGCTACTACAAGCGACTACAAGATCAAACCGTTCTTCTTTTCTTTGAAGGACAAGGCTCTAGCTTGGTACCAAACACTTCCGGCTGCGAAGTTAGCTACATGGTAGGAATTGTCTTCGGAATTCCTCACCAAGTTCTTTCCGCCATCCAAAACGGCGGAATTGAGAGGTAAAATAAATGCTTTTTCTATGAAACCTAACGAAAGCTTGTTTCAATCTTGGGAAAGGTTTCAAGATCTCTTGTTGGATTGCCCACACCATGGCATTTCCAAGCTGGAATTATTGGAGATCTACTACAAAGGGTTGGATGTGGAGACATAATTCAACCTCCAATCTCTATCTTGTGGCACATTCATGGATATGAGAGAGGATGATGCTTGGGACTTAATTGAGAAGCAAGCCCAAGTGATTGAGAAGTATTCCCACCGGAAGGTGGAATCAAATAGCCGGAATCAAGGCGATCCGGGAGCCAAGTTGAATCAAGCGGCTCAAACACAAATATTCTCCCTCAAAGATGACATCAAAGAATTGAGGGAAGTGCTCAAAACGAGTCTTCAAAAGACTAAGGAGCAAGAAGCCAACTACATGGGACGGGACAACAATCAAAGGAATGATAACCGGAATTCCAATTGGAGCAACAACAACAATAACAACCGAAACTCCAATTGGAACAACAACAACAATAGGAACTCAAATAACAATAACTGGAGGTCAAATCAGCAAAGTCCAGGTAATCCTTACTCTTATGCTGAAAAGGCTCTAACACCTCCATCTTCTTCTACTCCTTCAACAAGCGAGGGACAATCAAGCGGATCAAGCAAACCCGATCCCATGCTAGAAACGATCCTAGGCAAGCTACAAGGATTGGAAAGTTACATCACTTCGGTTGACAAAGCTCACAAAGCTTTAGAAAACCAAGTATTCAACAAAGCCGGAGAAGTTCCAAGAGATCAAGGGAAGCTTCCCAGAAAGACAGAAGATAACCCAAAGGGAAGGGTTATGGCAATAACAACTAGGAGCAGTAAGACAACTACCGATCCTCAACCCAAAGTAGTTGATACCACCACAAAGGAAGGAGAGGCAAAAGAGAAGGAAGAAGTCTATGCTCCTCCTCCCCTTACAAACCACCTCTACCTTTTCCTCAATCTAGAGCGCGTGCACGCCTAGATAAACATTTCGGTAAGTTTGTTGAACTTATGAGTAAGCTCCATATTAACATACCTTTTATGGATGCGATTTTAGGTATGCCAGCTTACGGGAAATTCCTCAAGGAGATCCTCTCTAACAAGAGGAAATTGGAAGATATAGGAGAAGTCAAGATGAGTATGGAGTCATCCGAACTCATCAAGACTATGACGGAGAATATGCCACCAAAGCTCCGTGATCCAGGATCCTTTTGCATACCCATCACCTTGGGAGAAGCTACCTATGATGCTCTTTGCGACCTTGGAGCAAGTGTGAGTATCATACCTCTCGCTCTATGCAAGGTAGTTGGTCTAGGAGAGCCCAGACCGGTGAAGATCACACTCTACATGGCTGATCGTTCCACCACTAAGCCGGTGGGAATATTGGAAGACATACCGGTAAAGCTAGGTAAGTTTTACATCCCTATAGATTTTGTCGTTCTTGACATACCTGCAGATTACCCGGTTCCCATCATTCTTGGGAGACCATTTCTTGCCACATCTAGATGCATGGTAGATTGCAAGAACGGCCAGCTATCCTTTCATATTGGTGAAGAAAAGATAGAATTCATACTATCTTCCTTAATCAAGGAGCCAGCCTTGAAAGATGACGTTTTTGACATTGTTGATGAAGAAGAATCTAGAGAGGTAGTAAGTTCGATCTTGATGAAAGACCCTCTTCAAAAGGTTCTTAGCATGAGCATCATGGAAGAAGGAGTAGAGCATGATTGCAATGAGGATGTGAGAGCATTAAACGATGTGGAAGAAGAACTAGGAGTAAAGATTGAAGAATTAGAATTGACTCCGGAAACTGTGAAGAAAATCGACCTGCCAGAAATAAATCGTCCGATTTATGAAGATGCACTCCGATTTTTCTCGACAGAAACAAAAATCGACCTGACAACATTAAATCGTCCGATTCACGAAGAGGTGACCCGATTTTTTCCGACAGAAAGAAAAATCGTGCAGTAGATCGACCGATTTATTACAGGGGAGGTCGATTCAATGGGTAATTCTCTGGATTCTCCAAACTTCACCGCAGCCGCTTCCGAATCTAATGATAAAGAACTTCCACCTCTAGAGACCTCTTCCACATCACCCGAAGGACACAATTCGTCACCTACCAAAGCACCTCCATCATTAGAATTGAAGCAACTTCCCATGCATTTAAGGTACGCATTCCTTGGCGCTAATTCCACATACCTGGTTATAGTCAATGCGAATTTGAATGATGATGAATTAGAGAAACTCATGCATGTTTTGAAGCAACATAGGAGAGCACTAGGTTACACCATTGATGATTTAGTAGGAATAAAGCCTTCTCTATGTATGCACAAAATTTTAATGGAAGAGCGTTACAAACCTTCACGCCAACCTCAAAGACGGCTAAACCCGGCAATGAAAGAGGTCGTGAAGAAAGAAATCCTTAAGCTACTTGATGCAGGTATCATCTTCCCTATTTCTGATAGCAAATGGGTGAGTCCGGTACAAGTAGTACCCAAGAAAGGAGGCATTACCGTTGTTGCCAACAAGAACAACGAACTCATCCCTACACGGACAGTTACAGGGTGGCGAATGTGCATCGACTACCGCAAACTGAACGTGGCCACTAGGAAGGACCACTTCCCCCTTCCTTTTATCGATCAAATGTTGGAAAGGTTAGCCCAACATGCTTACTTTTGTTATTTAGATGGATATAGCGGTTTCTTTCAGATACCAATTCATCCGGATGATCAAGAGAAGACAACCTTTACGTGCCCATGGGGTACGTTCGCTTATAGAAGAATGCCATTCGGCTTATGCAACGCTCCAGCCACCTTCCAAAGGTGTATGATGGCAATCTTCTCCGAATATGTAGAGAATATCATGGAAGTCTTCATGGACGACTTTTCGGTATATGGTTCTTCCTTTGATAAGTGTCTCTATAACCTTTCACTAGTTCTTAAGAGATGTGAGGACACTAACTTAGTCTTAAACTGGGAAAAGTGTCATTTCATGGTCACCGAAGGAATTGTGTTAGGTCACTTAGTGTCACAAAGGGGAATAGAGGTAGATCGATCAAAGATAGAAACCATTGAGAAGTTACCTCCCCCTTCATCAGTAAAAGGAATTAGAAGCTTCTTAGGACATGCGGGCTTCTATAGGAGATTCATAAAGGATTTTTCTAAGATTTCAAAACCTTTGACTAATCTATTGATGAAAGATGCGACTTTCGAATTCTCGAAAGATTGCTTAGATGCTTTTTGCAGGATCAAAGAAGCTTTGATTTCGGCACCAATCATTCAACCACCCGATTGGACTCTCCCTTTCGAGGTCATGTGCGACGCAAGCGATGTCGCTATAGGAGCCGTTCTTGGACAGAAGAAAGATGGTCGCACTCATGCCATCTACTACGCTAGCAAAACGCTAGATGAGGCTCAATACAATTATGCAACTACGGAAAAGGAACTTTTAGCCGTAGTATACGCTTTTGAGAAATTTCGTTCCTATCTTGTAGGTGCGAAGGTGATAGTCTACACGGACCATTCTGCAATTCGATACTTATTCACGAAGAAGGATGCGAAGCCAAGGCTTCTAAGATGGATCTTACTCTTGCAAGAGTTCGATTTAGAGATCCGTGATAAGAAAGGATCGGAGAACTCAGTTGCCGATCACCTTAGTCGTCTTCCGCAACTCACCGGCGAGTCGGATGAACTTCCGATAGACGATTCCATCCCTGACGAGCAGCTGCACGAGATTGAAGAGTGTCTTCAACACATATCACAAGGTAATGATCCATGGTTTGCTGACATTGTAAATTACCTTGTTTGTCAGGAGATTCCACCCGGACTTTCATATGCTCAAAAGAAGAAGTTCTTGAGAGACGTCCGGCAATTCTATTGGAACGAACCTCTTCTATTCAAAAGAGGTCCAGATGGCATCTACAGGAGATGTATTCCCGAAGATGAGATAGATAGTGTCATCCGACACTGCCATTCTCTACCATGTGGCGGACATGCTAGTTCCCACAAGACTTGTGCTAAGGTACTTCACTCCGGCTTTTATTGGCCTACACTTTTCAAAGATGTGCAAAAGTTTGTTGCTTCTTGTGATGCTTGTCAAAGGACAGGTAATATATCCAGGAGGAATGAGATGCCTCTCAACAACATACAAGAAGTAGAGATCTTTGATGTATGGGGCATCGATTTTATGGGACCTTTCCCATCTTCATGCGGCAACTAGTATATACTTCTTGCCGTAGACTATGTCTCAAGATGGGTGGAGGCAATCGCTTCTCCTACTAATGATGCAATGGTAGTGGTGAAGTTCCTCAACAAAACGATCTTCCCAAGGTTCGGAACTCCCCGAACCATCATTAGTGACGGAGGAACGCATTTCACAGCCCGTTGATTCGAGACTCTATTGGCTAAGTATGGGGTGACCCATAAGATAGCTACACCTTACCACCCGCAAACCAGCGGACAAGTCGAGATATCCAATAGAGAGATTAAAGGGATTTTAGAGAAAACCGTCTCTAAAACAAGGAAAGATTGGTCAATGAAGCTTGACGATGCACTATGGGCATACAGGACAACCTTCAAGACACCAATAGGTACGACTCCCTATAATCTTGTTTATGGTAAATCATGTCATCTTTTTGTAGAGCTAGAACACAAAGCTTATTGGGCTATCAAGTGGCTCAACTTCGACATGAAAGAAGCCGGAGAGAAGCGGCTCTTAGACATCAATGAGCTGGATGAGATCTGGCTAAATGCGTACGAGAACGCAAGGATTTACAAGGAACGGACAAAGCGATGGCATGATAAGCACATCATTCCAAAAGACTTGAAGGAGGGAGACCAAGTCCTCCTATTCAACTCAAGGCTGCGTCTATTTCCAAGTAAGCTCAAATCCCGTTGGACAAGACCTTTTGTAATTAAAAGAATTTTCCCCCATGGTGCAGTTGAAATATGGGGTGAACAAAGCGGAAGTTTTAAGGTTAATGGCCAACGGTTGAAGAAATACACACCGGAAGCTCCGGTCGAGGAGATAGCTCCTATCCTCCTCCATTAAACACAACATCATACACCGTCCAGCTAAAGACGATAAATAAAGCGCTTCTTGGGAGGCAACCCAATGATAGTATAATTTTCCCTTCTTTCCCTCACTTAGTTAGAATAGATTAATTGCTTTGTTTCTTCGTTTTTCGTTTTTATATGTTCCTCGATGCACTCTTTGTTTGTCGTGTCATTATTCGTAGGAAATTAGGTTCAAATGTGAGAGATTCATGGAGAATGGAGCACAGTTGAGTTATATCTTCGAGATTCAAGAAAAACAAGGAAGGAAATCGAGTTACCATAAGAAGATCGTCCGATTCAGTAACAGAGCAAGTCAATTTTTCTCAACAGAAACATAAATCGACCTGGAGATCAACCTGCCAAAATAAATCGGCCGATTTTTTTCGACAGAAACAAAAATCGCCCCGACAAATAAATCGACCTGATAAATCGGCCGATTTTCTTCAGAAATCATCGATCCTATATAAGGACTTCACACTCGATCTTCTTCATTCCAAAACCCCCAATTCTCGATTTCCCTCTCTCAAGAAAGCCGAAAAATCGCCACACCCTACAATCTTCATTCCTTAACCATTTTGAGTGATTCTTGGCTCCAAACTGAAGCATTTTCAACAAGGAACAAGGATCTAATAACAGCACGCACGGCAATCGACTCCTCCATAAGGAATTCAGGTTTTTCT
Source organism: Fagopyrum esculentum (assembly GCA_033239045.1). Lineage (NCBI taxonomy): Eukaryota > Viridiplantae > Streptophyta > Magnoliopsida > Caryophyllales > Polygonaceae > Fagopyrum > Fagopyrum esculentum. The sequence goes on along the minus strand of BSUD01000005.1, from coordinate 25,293,760 downwards.
TTCCAAAACCTAAGTTTCTCATTCGAATTTGAAGTTTGCTTAGGAAGTGTTTGTTTGTTGGAATTGATAGAGGAATCTGCTTAGAAACCATTGTAGGGAACTGTGTGTGGTGATAGATTGAACAGAACTTTACAGAATTGTGAGAATCGTTGAAATCGAGATAAAAATCGACCCAGCCCAAATAAATCGGCCGATTTTTGTGAAGAACAGGTCGATTTTTGGGACTTAGAATGGATCTTGTAAAGAGGATAACTAGAAACACGGGGAAGAAGAAGGGATCTTCTTCTAAAGCCCTGCCCCACCTCCACCACCACCTACCAACATCCCTAAGCTTCCTCCTCCCTTATCCAAGCACAAGAAACGCTATGAACGCATTGTAGATCGCCCATTCACCCCTCCTCGCTACATAGTGCTTGACGACTTAGATCCGTTGTATGTTCGAGAGGATGTTGATATGATGCTAGACAGAGCTGGGTTGAGATAGTTTGCTACGATTAGGGAGGATGCCTATAGAGAGATCACCCTAGAATTCCTTAGCACGTTTGAGCACGACCCTAGGGAAAGGATGGTCACTTTCCGCCTCATGAGCCAAGACCACACTATGTCCATTGATACTTTTGGCGACTTGTTTGGTTTCTCTTATTCAGATGCAGGCACATTTGCTAGAGGTCTCAGTGCTAGTGATTTTTGGGAAGCTATTTCTGTAGGTGAGTACTGAGGGGATAAGTGGAGACCCGGAAACTCCAAGGAGACAAGTATGTACAACCTTTCCTTTAAGGTAGTGCATAGGATACTTAGTGAGAGTTTATTTGCCCGGATAGAGACTCCACAGAAGCTCAAGGCTGATGAGCTCTTCATTCTCTACTGCATGACATCTACCACCATTCCCGACATCGCCACCATGCTTGCTGACTATCTAGGAAAGATAGCCAACAAAGCTAAGGGCGACATTTGTGCAGGAGGTCTTGTCACTCATGTGGCTAAGACCATGGGATTAGACTACTCCGGTTGCACTCTAGCTGAGAGTGCCCTCCCTTTAGGCTCACAGAGGTTGGTGGTTCGACAGGTCTTGATTCCTCGAGGGAGAGGAACTCTTCATGTGCCGATGCCATGGCACAGGGATCCGAAGAAGAAGACATCCGAGATCATATGGAAATCCGAATACACTATTCGGAACAAGAGGAACTGGAAGGAGACCTTTGAGGCGATGCTTGAGGAGTTCTCACCTCCTACTTATTATGATGATGATGCAGGTGATTCAGACGAGGAGGATGAGGATAGAGGACAGGAGATAATGCTCGAGTTTGAGAGTGATACTCATAGCGGGCATGCTACGGATGCCATGGACACTGATACTCATGGTGCAGGACCGAGCAGGACTAGCAGGCAGGATGAGGAGACGGAGGATGACATACAGCCACCTCGACATTCTTATGCACATGCTCCAGGCCCTAGACGAGGACGCCGAGCTCCACGCCACTTCAGGGAGCTAGTCACTAGCTTCCAGAGCCTCAACACCGACTACCGTACCCTCTGCACCAGTTATGACACCCTGAACACTCAGTTCAGGAACTACAGGGAGGAGACGGACGCTAGGCATTCATCCTATGATGGCCAGATGAGAGACTTGTACTACCACCAGTTCGGCCACTTCTACGATCCTAGCGCACCGATGTATCCATATCCACCACCTCCACCACCGATAGAGGATTGAGCTTCCACTTCTTTTACATTGTAAGTATTTTTCTCCTTCTTATGCTTGATTTTCACATTGGGGACAATGTGGATGTCAAGTATGGGGTGGGGGTACTTACAATACCTTATGTTCCACTTTAGCACTTTATGTACTTTCCACTACTCTTGACAATTTGGCTTGTAATAACTCTTGCACTACTTGCTTTCTATTATGACACTTGCATTTGCATGATCTTTTTCAAAACCTATGAATTTTCAAAAATTTTAAGTGCTTCTTATATGGAAATGACCTCTATGATGAGTATTGTGTATATGGATAGGCAAAAAGATGCTTAGTTGTGTTGAGATTTTGATTATAGCATGAATGAAATTGCTTTTGTTACTTGAACACATGAATAAGTTATATGATTTAGTTGTTTTGATGAGAGAATGAAATAATAGTCGAAGCTATATTGCAAGTTCTTTTACATCATTTAAGGATGACTAAGGCAATTCACTTCTTTTCTTTTCTCATATCTTGATCATGCTAGCTCCTCAATGAAATATGTAACCCTCCTTTTACCATCCGGGAATTAGGATAGGTGATTGAAAAAGGCATGTTTGATGCGGGAGGGCCAAGGAAAAAGTATTAAAAAGAAAGTGTATAAATTCATGAGTTTGGGGACGTTGAACATGAGGATGAGTAACTCGGCACCATTCACATAGCCGGGTGTTTGTGTCTTGCCAAAGTCCGATTGAACGACAAGTCCTAACGGGATATGGTATGTGCATCAAGGGTTTGAGGCATCTCGAAATTGAGAAACGCCGATCTCCTAGGCTTCGGTTTTTGTGCACCGCTGTCCATACTCTCAAAAAGTAAAGTGTAAAGAAAGCAAAGCTTTCTACATGCGAAGCATGTGCGGTGAAGAAAATTCTTGAAGGTGTTATGTGTTCCTCTTTCCCGGATTAGCACCACAATTGCCAAAAAGAACTCCTTCCCTTAATACGTTTCTTGAACCTTTCCTTTGATTTGAAGACCTTGAGACTTTTATGCATGTGTTTAAGACTTAATGGCTTAGATTTGTTTGACTTTGATTGCCTCTACACCTTTATCATGTTCTTTATTTATGCTTTCAAGGAAGAAAAGGGAGTTTGTTCGTCTTATAGTCATCATTGATACATGTTTTGCCCTTTTAGGCCTTGAAATATCACTTTGAGGGTGATCCAATAAGAAGAAGCACTACTAAAAGAAAAGTTTTTAAATTTTCATACATACATCATCCATGACATCTTATGTTCTAAATTTGAATCTTGCTTGGGGACAAGCAAGGGGCAAGTATGGGGTATTTTGATGACATGAATTATGTACCATCATATGCATGCATATTGTAGAAGATTGTCTCAGTTTACCTTGCATTTAGAGAGATTTTGTGTGCTTTTTATGTTCTATTCAATCAATTGTCGGAAATAGAGGTCTACACGAGATTTTTATGAATTATAGGTAAATGGAGCGGAATTGGAAGCAAAAAATGGAGCAAAGAGCATCTAAGGATGTTAAGGAAGCTAAAGGAGTCTTAGAAGGATCACAAAAAGCTAAGGAATTGCAAAGGAGAAGCATAGAAGACGAACCAAAGGAAGAGCACTTTCTGTTGAAGAAAATCGTGCCAATATATATATAAATCGGACGATTTTCATACCTTGGAATCGAACGGTTTTGCACCTAAATCGACTGGGTCGATTTTCTTCACGATTCTGCCAAATGAAAAGACGACACAAAGCCCAATTAATTTGGGCTAGAGGAGAGTTTTGCCAAAGGGCCCATCTACAAGAAACTATAGAAGACAACCCTACGAACGAAGACGAGGAGGCCGCACTGGAAAATCTTTACACGTTTTGGAGAAATCAACGATTCTTGGAGAGAGATTGAAGAGCTTTTGCCGGAAAGTCATTATTGATCTTTGATTGTGAGATTTCTTTATTCCATTGCATTGTTTGTGGTTTGTGAACACGAAATTGAGTTGTTTGAGAGATACATTGAGCAGATTTGACAATTATTTACAGATTTGAAAGTTATTGATTTTTTTCATCCAAGATTTGGTTTCTTTGCGATATCTTTCTCAATAATTAATTTGATTCGATTTTGAAAATGGTTGGCTAAAAACCTTGTGATTTTAGGGAGAATAGTTGATGATTAAGGCTTAGATGATGATAGACTGAACTCATTCGAACATTAGGACCCTGAGAGTTTAGATTTTAGTTTTGCGACAAACAGGAAAATCGGACTGTTCTTGAGGAAAATCGGCCGATTTTTCTTATGAACAACACGATTTATTCTTCTGACGAACTTTAGTTGAACTGATCTTTAATCAAAACTAATCCTTCCCTTAATCCCAATTTTGATTAACCTTTCTATCCTCTAATTGAATGTATGAAGGCACTTCAAACTTGTTTCTACATTTAATAGATTAAGATCGCAAGATTTGGGTAATAAAGAGATTCAACATCCTTTATTAAGAAATTAAATGTGCTTTCTAATCTTTACTTTGGAGAGTCATATCCTGGAGTTTTAGATAGTTAGTTTGAACATAATTCTTATCTTTATATCTTTCTATATTGCAGCCTCAACAACCCTTATAGAGAGAACCTATAGATTAGTCATATAGGTTTCGGAACTTCATCGTACGAATCCTACTTTTGAACATTTAATCTTGGAAATATAAACTCTGTCCTATATCTATAGAAATGTCTTGAATCGAAAGCCTAAATCGGATACTTGAATCCTTGGAATCATTTCTCTCTTTATTAAATCACAAAAGCTTTTATACTTTCGCTAGATAATTGAAATCGGAATTAATCTCACCAAATCCCTGAGTTCGACTCTGGAATTCTTACCTTTCTACAGCTGATCCGTACACTGCGGGTTCGCTTTGCTTTTGAGTTCCATATATAAATATTAAGACTTTGACGCACACCCTTTCGAGCGAACACCTAGAAAAGGCAAGCCAAGACTAAGTTAAAGCAAATCTTTAACTTTGGATTAAAGTAAAAGCAAAGTTCGTAAACTAATGTAAATTACGGGTGGATCTTAAGATTCCACGGCCGTGGAACTCAAGAACACACCGTGATTTTGGTTCGTCGGCGAATCTCTCTAACTCTCAGGGTCCAATCAATTTACGATCGATCTATCATCATCTAAGCCACAACTATCAACCCTTCACCTTAGAATTGCTAAAGGGTTTTAGCCAATAACAGTCATTATGATATCAAATTCAAGATTAAGAAGTATGAAAGATGAAAACCTTCGAAAACCTTCAATAAACTTCAAATCAATCTCAAATCCACAAACAAGAATGATAATGTATATCAGATTTGGAACAAACACAAATTAATAACTATCCTTGATAAGAATGAAGAACGGGATGTCAATCCGTCTTCTAATCAAACCTCGGAATCAAAGGTGCAACTTCCGCCACAAAACAACTTCCAAATCTTCAAGCCCTCGTAAATCTCCGCACGTCCAATGAAACCCTAGACCCGTGCAAATGAGCGTAAGCGAAGGTGCCGAATTCTCCCTCCTTCAGTCCTTTTATAAGGAAGGATAGAATAACCGTTCGGCCCATATGTGTAAACAATGTGTTCATATTTTATTCGTCAAAAGATTGCCTAAATCACGGTTTCATGGAGTTCCACGGCCGTGGTTTAGAGCGTGGAAGTGGATTACGGTTCTTCACAACTTCCACGACCGTACTTTATACCGTGTAACTCTCTGGAATGCTCCACGTTCTTGTTGCCAAGATCCACGGCCGTGGTTTTGGCCTTGGACTTCTCTACGGCCATATTTTAGAGCGTGGAACCATAAAATGCTCGTAGTTTCCTTTGTGTCGTGCCATTCCTCTTCTTAGCATCTCCCTTGGCTTCTTTGAGGTGTCCTCAATCCTTAGATGTGCTCAATTCATCTCCATCCTCTGTCAATTGGTTTGGTTTTAGCTCTTATTCGCCTACAATCAACACAAAGCTTATGTAGATCTCTATATCGACAATATAGACAAACTAACTAACAATTGCTTCAATGCCTTATCAATGAACACTGTAATGGATGAAAAACATCTAGAAAACGTGCCTAAAATATCACAATATTTCATGCTAACAAAATACCCCATACTTGCCACTTGCTTGTCCCCAAGCAAGGTCTTTAAGAAGCTTTAGAACTCAAGTTAGGATGAAATATGTATGCAATCTCAAAAATAAACCATCTTTTAGGTGAATGTGCTTCGAGTCAATAAATCATTCTCAAACCTTGCTTCATTCATTCATGAGACACTCATATACATAAGCAAAGAATAAAGAGAAAGGAAACATCGTGAATTGATCAAACTTCAATGTAAGCATCATAACCTTCAAACATTATCAAAATCAATCATAAGAAACTTCAATTTAGATCACCAAGTCATATAACATTCTCTTGATCTTAAGGACTTCCAAATAAGGTCTAGAATGCGGAAAGGGAAAGGAAACTATAAGGAATGTGGTGCATGAATCCGGGAAAGTGGATAACTAACTCTTTTCTTTTTCTCTTGCGGTTTTGCAACACTTTCAACTTAGAGCTTTGCTCTCTTCTATTTACATTATTTTTCGACTTTACTTTTGGAGTTATGGACAGAGGTGCAAAAAAACCGAAGCCTAGGAGATTGGCGGTTCTCAATTTTGCGAGATGCCTCAAACCCTTGATGCACATACCATAATCCGTTAGGAATATCGCTCAATCCGACTTTGGCAAGACACAAACACCCGGCTATGTGAATGGTGCCGAGTTACTCATCGTCATGATTGACTTCCGCAAACCTATAAATTCTTTCTATTCTTTAAACGCAAAATTTCGCTTTCATGGCCCTCCCACATCAAACATGCCACCCATAAAGCACCCCCAGTTGTGGAATGTCAACAGAGACTTCTGGAAGCCCAATTCTTCAATCTACTCCACTGGAAGGAGGAAGCAAGGATCCCCCTCAGAAAGCACCCCCAGTTGTGGAGCTTAAACAACTCCCAAGTCACGTGAGGTATGTCTTTCTTGGACCGGATTCTACTTATCCCGTTATTGTTAGTGCTTCCCTCTCCGAATCTGAATTATCTAAACTAATGCATGTCCTGAGAAAGCATCAAAAGACTTTAGGTTATACTATAGATGATCTTATTGGCATTAAGCCTTCTTTCTGCATGCATAGAATTATAATGGAGGACGATCATAAGACTTCACGGGAACCTCAAAGACTGTTAAATCTGATCATGAAAGAGGTTGTGAAGAAAGAAATTCTTAAGTTGTTGGATGCAGGTATCATATGTCCTATCTCGGACAGCAAGTGGGTTAGCCCAGTACATGTAGTTCCGAAGAAAGGAGGGATGACCGTTGTGACGAATAAGAACAACGAGTTAATCCCAACCAGGACCGTCACGGGCTGGAGGGTTTGCATCGACTATAGGAAGCTGAACGTGGCCACTCGGAAGGAACATTTTCCACTTCCCTTCATTGATCAAATGCTCGAACGGTTAGCCCAGCATTCACACTTCTGCTGTTTAGACGGCTATAGTGGTTTCTTCCAGATTCCTATCCATCTGGATGATCAAGAGAAGACCACTTTCACTTGTCCATGGGGGACATTCGCTAATAGGAGGATGCCATTTGGATTATGCAATGCACCCGCTACCTTCCAGCGATGCATGATGGCGATCTTTTCCGAGTATATAGAGGAGATCATGGAGGTATTTATGGATGATTATTCAGTATATGGTTCCTCTTTTGATGATTGCCTATCTAACCTTTCTCTAGTGCTGCAAAGATGTGAAGACACTAATCTCGTTTTGAATTGGGAGAAGTGTCACTTTATGGTTAATGAAGGCATTGTGTTAGGACACCTCATTTCTAATCGAGGTATTGAGGTCGATCGCGCTAAGATCGAGACCATTGAGAAACTCCCTCCCCCTTGTTCGGTTAAAGGTGTGAGGAGTTTTCTCGGGCATGTAGGTTTCTACAGGAGATTCATCAAGGACTTCTCAAAGATTTCTAAACCACTAACTAACCTCTTGAATAAAGATGTTGTTTTTGAGTTTTCGCAGGAGTGTCTTGATACATTTTACAGGATTAAGGAAGCGTTGATCTCTGCTCCCATTATCCAGCCTCCGGATTGGACCTTGTCCTTTGAGATCATGTGCGATGCGAGTGATGTGGTGGTATGAGCGGTGCTTGGACTAAAGAAGGATGGGCGGACCACCGCCATTTACTACGCTAGCAAGACACTAGATGAAACCCACCGTAACTACGCCACCACCGAGAAGGAGCTATTGGCGGTTGTATATGCTTTCGAGAAGTTTCGTTCTTACTTAGTAGGGGTGAAACTCATTGTCTACACCGACCATGCAGCCATTCGTTACTTTCTTGCTAAGAAGGATGCCAAGCCACACCTTATTCGATGGATTCTCTTGCTTCAAGAGTTTGACCTAGAGATCCGCGATAAGAAGGGATCCGAAAATTCTGTTGCGGATCACCTCAACCGGCTACCTCCATCTTCACACGAGAAGGACGACCCACCCATAGACGATTCATTCCCCGATGAGCACTTGCACTTGTTGGAGCGTTTGATAGACTTACTTATCTCACCCCATGATGAAGGTGAAGTATGGGGTGAGGATACCTCCCATCACGCTTAGAGATACCGTTGATTAGACGAGTACCGTTGATTAGAGAGAGGAAGATGGCTGCATAGAGTCGCCAAAATTCGTATGTAGACAAGAGGCGTCGGTCTCTAGAGTTCAAGATTGGAGCTCATGTTTGGCTGAGAGTGTCTCTTACGCGTGGCGTAAGACGATTTGGCGTAAAGGGGAAGCTGAGTCCCCAATATGTCGGTCCTTTTGAGATTTTGGATCGGGTTGGAAGAGCAGCATACAGATTGGCTTTGCCACCGAGATTAGAGGGTGTTCACCCTGTGTTTCACGTGTCCCAACTGAGAGAGTACATACCAGATCCAAGACACATTGTTAGCTATGATGACTTAGTGGTTGAGTCGGACCACACTTTTGTGAAGCACCTAGTTGTAGTCCTAGAACGAGGTGTGAGACGCTTGCATTCGAAGGACATTCCTATGCTGAGGATATAGTGGTCAAGACGAGGACCTGATGAGGCCACATGGGAGACAAAGGATAGTATCCAAAGGAACCATCAAAAGTTCTATGCCGAGATAGATGCACCTGTAGGATCGACAAGTAGACCTTACTACTATCTTGGTCAGTGTTATGTTATGTACTTATGTGATATGATGTGTTTTCGTGCTAGTTATGATGTGTGTATATGATCTTTTAGATCTTGTTAGCTAGCGCGAGTTGTGTTTGGCCGCATGTACGGTGAGCCGCCCCAACGGTACTAAAGACCCGCCCCTGCGGCTATAGAGGCCTCACCCGCTTTCTTTGTCCCATCGACCCGTGATTTTGGCCTTGGCTTCCTTTATAAGCCTTCTCTTTTCTTTTGATGAAGGGTTTCCCTTTCTTCTGTATCTTCCTCACGTCTTCCTCTTTCTTTCTCTTCTTTCCTTGGTTTCTTTCTTGTGTTCTTCTTTGGAGATCTTTGCTAGATGAGCTTTGGGTGTGAGTTGATGGGATGTTGGTTGTTGTAGTTGTGCTGAGGATAGCAAGCTGTTGAGGTTGAGGTTGTGGTTCCTTTTCCTGAGCTGTGGTGGTGAGTTCTCTTCTCTTTCTTTTTTTTTTCTTCTTTTCCTTCTTTCTTCTTCTTTAGATTAGGAATTCCACAAGCATGTGCTTGTGTAGATCTTTCCTGAACAATGATGGTGTATATGTACGTTGATTGCCTTTGAGGAAATGAAGAAATGAAGAGGATCGAGAGAAGCGGCGAAGAGAAGCAAAGGATTGCCCTCTACTGTGTTAACCGCCCCTACGACCAGGCCAGTTCGCCGCCCCTGCGGCTAGGTGTCACCATCCCTGTGGTATGTCATAGCTCCTGCGCCTTCTTATTTACGCAGGTGCATTTGTCTAGGACATACCAAGTGTGGTATGTATCCTTCCTTTCCTTTGGCCTTGGTTTTAGAGTGTAGCAAGGCTAGTGATGTGTTTGATGAGATGATGAGATATATGTTGAGTTAATGCCTTAGGCGTTTGTGAGATATGATGTGATTTCGAGGTTGGGAGTCGAGTTATGGTTTAGGTATGGTTATGGGGTTTATGAGGTGGAATTTCCTAACCTTGGACGGCGTTTGATAATGTTGTGCTTTGCTGATGCAGACACTGATCGTTTTCCCGAGGGGAAATTGTGACCACTTGATACGTATTACGTTTGTGGCAAGTAAGTCCTTGGGACTTACTTAGCGAGTAGTTATGGGTTTGAGTGTTGGCTTTAGTGGTGTGTGTGCATACTTATGTTGCATTAATAACCTAACCGGACTTGGACGACCATATATGCATATTAATTGGCTCAAGTGTATGATCGGGCGGTGATAACTTGTCTAGCTCAAAATTGGGTAGCTAGGGAGTTTTGTGCGACTAGTCCTCTAGTTGGTGATGATTGGCACCAATTCCAAATATGAGGGGAAATGGGGACAGAGGCGAGAGAGTTTTACTCCTCGTGTCACAGGGAATGAATTAGTAATGGTATAACATTATTAAAGATAATAAAACGGTTTTGTGTGTGACATTACATGTTGTGATATGATAATGTGTGATATATGTGGTATTGCTTCATTCTTATTCATACTCTGTTAGCTAACGGTTTATATCGTGTTGTAGACATTTTGCAGGATAGGAAGACTATAGAGTGAGCCAGATGGGTGATCAGCCGAGGGCTTCCGTACGCTAGGTTGTGCGAGGGATTATGAGATGTTTTGTACTTGTATGAGTATGGATTGCGGTTGTGTACTCGGTTGTGTTTTGTAAACCTTTTATTGTGTATATTTACATAATTTGAAGTATTTGGTTTTAATCTATTTGTGTCTTGTTGTAAGATCCAGTGAACTTGTTGTCAAGCTAGGGTCAGGATCCATTGTGAGATCCTAACCCTGTAGTGCCCCGAGTTCCGCGGATTTGGGGTGTTGCAATGGTATTGGGGAACCTTCTTGTATTGTGGGTTTTGAGTTTGATTATGTCATTGTGTTCCTAAACTTTGGAAAAAGGGTTTGGGAGGGGATTTCCGTTTTGATCCATTGTAGTGTTAAATAGAAAAAGAGAGAAGTTGTGTTAGTTGAATGAGATGAGAGTAGAAGATGAAGTGTTTATGTGTTAGGTTCTACTCTTTGAACCCTTTTATAGAAGATATAAATGATTCACATGTCTCTTTCACACAATAATCAAGTCATGAATTGACAACTCAATCATGTCTCTTTTACACAATAATCATGTCATAAATTGACAACTCAATCATGTGTCTATTATACACAATAGTTGAACATTAAATGACAACTCAATCATAAGAATTTTGGGCTTATATTTCTCATTTCTCATAAGAGTTTTATTTCGATGCAGTTACAAATACAAGAAGCAAACACGATGACCATCAAAGAAAGCAAAGCAACTGGAAAAGATGTCAAAGAAGCATATCTAATGAACGAAAGACTTGTCATAAACGAAGGTTCAGAAAAGATTAACTCATCATCTACCGAGCTAGAAAAAAAGATGGTGAGTTTATTAATGTTAGTTTTTTGGTACGTGTTTCCCCTACAATTATGTTCCATAATTGGGTTCTCAATTTTGATTAGTTGACATGTTGCTAGTGCATCCTTAATTGTGCATGCAATGTTACAAGTAGAAACAATGTCCAAGGAAGAAATAACACAAGCTTTTATTAGTAATAAACTTTCGGCTGTAAAGATTATGGTGTTGGCGGCAGTGAGGATTTCTAAGGATAATGAGACGATATATATTATTTGTTGGCGGAACTCTCAAGATGGTAATTATTGAATTGCTATGGGTCGCACTATGGTCAACATGGTCATAACACTTTACCAACATCTTCCATTTACACTAATATGGAAATTATTGATCCCAAAGAAAATTAAAATGTTTCTTTGGACTACTGCAAAGGAGAGAGTACTCACTGATGCATAAAGGTTTAGACGTCATATAGCTACTTATGGACATTGTGTTACATGCTCTAACCAATTATAAACTCTACACTGATGGAGATTATCTCGCAAAACAAATGAAGTGAAATTGGATTTATACCCAAGGGCGTGAGGGTTTTACCCTCTTTTAATACCAAAACAAACGAAGTGAAAATGGATTTTGCAATGCAGTCTAAAGTATATGTTAACAAACCAAAAGAAAGGAACGATAAAGGCAACTTATGGTTGACAGACAGATCAAAATAGTGCTCATTTATTTAGTGTATGTAAGCTTACTCGAACGCTCATTCATTTTCCTTCCTAAGCGTTTTCCTCAGGAGTGAAATCGTCATCAATGTGGAATAGCTTCCTTGCATCCTCAACAGACATATCCTTAATCGATTCTACTATAGCTTCGCATGTCAATTTGAAAAGCCCCCTGATATCCAGATAGTTTGAAGCCTAAAAAGTTCAATTTTCAATAGCGAGTTAGGGATATATTGTACAAATCGTTGAAATTCAATTCAAATCAATCAAAACAGAGATAAATTTACCATTAGTAAACCGTAGAAATGGCTCTTGTCAACCTTCACAAGCTCAGCATCGAAGGCCTCGAGATCTTTTAGATCTTCAGCGGAGGGTGTGGGACTCTCAACATGCTTCTTGCAGTACTCAACTACCTTAGCGAGGGATTTTCCGTCAACGTTGGGGAGAGGAAATGTGTTTTCGTCGACGGCATCTTCAATCATGTGTTTGATTGTCCGCGATTGTAATGCCACACTTTCGTCTACTTCGAAGGATACATTATCTATGCTCACTAGAGTAATCTTTCTTGAAGATGAAGCCGCCATGGAGTATTCGCAATTTGAGGAGAGAAAACCCTAAATCGATGTAAATAGTTGAGAAGAAAGCAGTGAGGCTGAAATCAACTTATGTGGACTCAGTTGCGTGCGTGCGAAGCACGCGCTTTGTAGATTAAGTACGGGAGGCTGAGACTTTTTTTAATCGGTATATTATTACGAGAAAACTACATCGCTTAATAAAATAAATTAACATGTTTGTGAAACAAACTACTTAATAATGCCCAAAAACCATTATCACGGAAGCAATGTCATAAATAAGGTATAGTTATATATGAAACTACAATAGTCGATATACATCATCAAATCTGATGAACATTGACTTTTATGCAAAATGTCATCAAATATAGACTACGGTCGTCTCCTTTTCTTCTTTTGTTCTATAATCCCTTTCATAATAGACTATGAATGAAGTCGAGCGGACAATGGAAGAAGAAAAAGATAATTTGTGGAATTTATCTCGGACCGGCTTAGCTCAAGCGTGTTATCTGTATATTGATCGTGCTCTATGATCGATCGGTTGTGCTTGGATCTTAGACTAACATATTGTTGTTAAGACTCTTGACAAGTCACCTGACAATAGTTTACTATTAAAGATTCTACTCGTCAAACAATCAATTTAGTGAAACAAAATAACATTATACAATATTTTATTAACATATTTGCCTAAGATTCATGTTTTAAAACATAAACTAATATGAAGTAAATTTGGTTGATAAAAAGTTTGGCATACAAAGAAAATAACAACGTTGTACTTCTTCAAGAAAAGCTTTCTTGATAGTTGATAATGAAAAACGATGAATCTACCATCGTTGTCCTATGTTGTCCCTAGGACATTGGTTGCTTGATTGATTCCAAAAATGGGAATTGAAATTTCCTCATCTAAAAAATGTATAGCTCTGGTAGAAATTGATATGATGTTATGACAGCGTTGAATGTTAAGTGGACGTCAGTCCTAACTGTGAAGATTGTTGGTCGATCCATTCCATTCTTGACACCAGAGCGCAGACTATACTAGATATGAAACCTTAAAGGGATATTTTCGGATATTATATCACAGTGAAACCATGACATCCATATTTTGATCCACCTAAAAAACTCATACATACCTTGTTTGTTTGGGCTAGGATCTCAAATCTCCCACTACAGTTATATGATGAATCAGTGGTATATGAGCTTGCTTCGACTATAGTTAAACCTATAAAAGTGAATTCAAATACCATATATGCTACTACTGGAGGAAAATTTTGCTTGAGTATATGTTGAAATATTTTTGGACAAACCTCTTAGGGGAACAATATTGATTCGTGGTAGACAAATTCATGTAGAATATGAAGGTTTGTACACTATTTGATACGGATATGGAAAATATGGACATCGTGTGGAAATATATGTTAGGAAGGATCGGGATACACACAATAATCGGAAAATATTCTAAACGGCAAAGTCAGGGAGAATTAAATGAACAACCAAATATGAATGATTGCTCCCTCGAACATATATTTGGTTGACAATGAAGCTCGAGACAATCAAATAACAAACCAAAGTAAAAAATAAAACTCATAACACCAGTAATGCTCAAAATACTCAATACTCAAAGTTAAAAGGTACTAATAAATTTTTTTATCATCATGTTCAATTCTCAACGAAAGCTACACCGCCTTATCTTACGGCTCTTTTTGAAACCAAAATATCAGGGGTTTTGCTCAAGAATCTTGTGAACAAACTTCATATGAGTTCAATAGGGATCAGGGCTTACTAAACATGCATGATTTTGGCACTAGATAATAAGTTGGAGAATAATCTTGCACATGAAGAGATGATATGGTTCCAGAAATTGATAGAGGACTAGATCAAACATGGAGACAAAAGTACGAAATTCTTCCATACATTTAACATAATTAGAAAAGGACGGAGAAAATAGGTAGAAGTTATCTAGAATGGGGATGGGATTTGGTTATCTAATCTTGAAGAAACCAAAATGGAAGGCATAAATATTACCAACAATTATATAGTCCTAGCAGTATTTCTCTTGACATGTGCGTCTTCCGTTATGCTTATTTTACCCCAATTTATGCAACAAAACTCGAGGGTACATAACATCCAATTATCGAAGAAGAGGTTGTAAGTGTTCTGAAGGATACCATGGAAGGCTCCGGAAAGTGATGGATTCCACCATGTTTTCTATCAACAATGTAGGAAGACGGTTGAATCATCCTGTTGTTAAGATGGTAAAAGACTTTTAGTCGACATGAAATCTTCCAACTGTTAGTATGAAATATGAAGTTCACCCACTTTGTCGATATAGAGATATACACTAGCTTCTTTGTGTTTTTAGGTGAATAAAGCTTGAATTGGAGCAAAATAAGGAAGGAAAGGAGTGTTTGATCACATTTGATGGCAAGGAGATGCATTGGAGAGGCTAAGGAAGGAGCATGGATGAAGGATGTCACGAGACTAAGCCAAAAACGAGGATTTGGAAGAACCACGTCCAAAAATACGGTCGTGGAAGAGGATTTGAAGAACCACACTCTAAACCACGGCCGTGGATTTGGCAACATGAACGTGGACGTGAGTTTGGAGCACTCCAGAGAGTTACATGGTCTAAATTACGGTCGTGGAAATCATATGGCACCGTGATTTGGTTCCACGCCCTAAACCATGGTCGTGGAAAGTTGTACTTGGCCGTGATTTTGGTGATTCTATGACGTGTCATATTTTTCCATGTCAACCAAGTCATTAAGCTTTCTCGTAACCCTACCTCGCCTTATAAAAAGGCTGGAGAAGAGAGTTTTTTGGACGTTCGCTTACCGTCGCTTACTCTTGCATACGGAAATTTAGCCGCCGGTGGGAGATTTTCTTAAGGATTGAAGATTTGTGAAGGACGTAATTTTGGAAGATTGGGTACTTTGAATATTCTAGGGTTTTCATTCGGGAACGGATTGACACCCCGTTCTTTGTGACTTCTCTAGATCTTTGTGAGGTTTATGTTTCTATTCTTCTAGATTCATAAACATATTACCTTTGTGTTTGGATTTCGAGATTGACTTTGAGTTTTATTTGAGTTGTCGAGGGTTTTCATGTTTTATTCTTCTTAATTTGAATATTGATATCAAGACAATGATTGTTGGCTAAAACCATTTAGCAATTCTAAGGTGAAGAGTTGATAGTTGTGGCTTAGATGATGATAGATTGATCGAGAATTGATTGGACCATGAGAGTGTGAGAAACTTCGTCGACACCCTAAATCACGGTGTGTTCTTGGTTTCCACGGCCGTGGTTCTCAAGATCTAGCCGTATTTTCCCTAGTTTACGAACTTTGCTTTTGCTTTGATCCAAAGTTAAAGATTAGCTTTAACCTAGCCTTGGCTTGCCTTTCCTAGGTAGTAGTGAGACTCAACATCCTCTATTTCGGTTTAGAGTGTCACAACGTTAACTGTTTTGGCTTGTCTTTGATTCCTTGGGTTTGGGCATGGGTATTTGAGATCAATTCTTACCTTTAGATCCTTTCTATACTACAGCCTCAACAACCTTTATAAAGAGAGTCTTTGGGTTAGACATATAAGGTTTTGGAACTTCACCGTACATTACCTTACCTTAGTATACCTTTGCAATTCTCAACTTTGTCCTCATATATATAGAATATCTTGAATCGATTGCCACAATTTGATACTTGGATCTTTAGGGTTGCTGTTTTCCCTAATATTTGCAAAGCTTCTACATTTTTATTGCTCGATTACTTGAAACTGGTTTTGTTTCACCAATTCCCTGAGTTCGATACTCTGGAATACTTGCTAATCTATGCCGATTTGTATACTACGGGTTCACTTGCTTTTATTCTAGTTTTATAAATTCAAAACTTATTTGCACGCATGTTTTAGTGCAAACAAGTTTTTGGCGCCGTTGCCGGGGAGTTGGTCAAGACCATTTCCGGTTTTCGGTTGTCGAGCTTGGGAGCTTTTGCTCTTGTTATTTGATATCTTTTTGTGTTTTTTCCAGATTCTTTAGGTATATGCAAAAGACTAGATCTACCAAATATCTAGTTCCTTTCGATCCAGAACTTGAGAGAACTTTAAGAAGAAAGTTAAAAGAGAAAAAGATGGCTGAAAATAATGAAAGAAACATCCAAGCTGAGTTGGATGAAGCTCAACTTCAACTTAAGTTGAGTGAGAAAGCTCGCGTGGACGAGGCAACGAGTCATCAATTCCAAATTGATGAACTCAAAGTTATGACGTTGGACATGAAGTTGGAGTTGAATGATGCAAAGAAGAAGATGAAGGTCAAGAGACCAACTGAGTCCATTAGAGATGATTCATCCGATGATGAAGATCCAGACATGCCGGAACTTGAGAAAATCGATCCGGTGATTCATCCCATTCGTAACAACCCAAGACCACCGGTTGTTCCTCGCATTCCAGCTGGAGATGTGAGAGTTGTTAATGAAGGGGATGAACCACGAACTCTAGGGCAAAGAATGGATCCAATTCAGCAACCACGCCGTCTAGGTGTGAATTTCGGAGCTGAGGATATCCAGGAATTTAGCTTTAGCCCGCAAGTTATCACCATGGTTCGCCAAAGTCAATTTGGTGGAACTAGTGCTGATTCTCCACACCAACATTTACAGAATTTTGAGATTTTAATGGAAACATTGAAGCCGAAAAGGGCTACTAACAATAACTATAAAATCAAGCCGTTGTTCTTTTCTTTGAAGGACAAAGCATTGGCTTGGTATCAAGCTCTTCCAGCCGCAAAGCTGGCCACGTGGGAGGATCTATCATCGGAGTTCCTCACCAAGTTCTTTCCGCCATCCAAAACGGCGGAGTTGAGAGGTAAGATTAATGCATTTTCTATGAAAACTAACGAAAATTTGTTTCAATCATGGGAAAAATTTCAGGACCTCTTATTGGATTGCCCACACCATGGCATTTCAAAGCTTGAATCGCTAGAGATTTACTACAAGGGGTTGGATGTAGACACATAATTCAACCTCCAATCTCTCTTGTGGTACATTCATGGACATGAGAGAGGATGATGCTTGGGACTTTATTGAGAAACAAGCCCAAGTGATTGAGAAGTATTCCCACCGGAAGATTGAGCCGGGAGTGAAGCTAACACAAGCTGCACAAACTCAAATCTTTTCCCTCAATACCGAAATCAAGGAGTTGAAGGAAATCATTAGAGCTGGCCTTCAACAACCGAAGGAGCAAGTGTTGGCTACTTAGGCAACAACAACAACCACTAAGGGAACTTGAACAACAACCGAAACAACAATTGGAACAACAATAATTGGAATAACAACAACAACCAAAATTCCAACAACAATTGGCGTTCCAACCAACAACAACAAAATTCCGGTAATCCCTATTCAAATTCTGGAAATTCACTAACATCTCCCTCTTCTTCTACCCCTTTGAAAAGTCAGGGGCAAACATCAAATGGTTCGAACAATAAAGAGAAGGAGAAGCCCGATCCCATGTTGGAAACAATCTTGGGAAAGCTTCAAGGGATAGAGTGCTACACAACTAAGGTTGATAAAGCTCAAAAATCTTTAGAAAACCATATGTTTAGCAAGGCTGAAGAAGTTCCTAGGGATCAAGGAAAGCTTCCCGGAAATACGGAGGACAACCCACAGGGAAGGGTGATGGCTATCACCACTAGGAGTGGCGTTACAACCACCAATCCGCAACCCAAGTTTGTGGAAGTCCCAGCTGAGAAGGAGAAAGATAAGGGGAAGGAGAAGGAAGATGTCTACGTTCCTCCTCCAGCTTATAAACCTCCCCTACCATTCCCGCAGTCTAGAGCAAGAGCGCGCCTAGACAAGCAATTCGGTAAGTTTATTGAACTCATGAGCAAACTGCATATTAATATACCTTTCATTGATGCAATTGTAGGTATGCCCACATATGGGAAGTTTTTGAAAGAACTCCTCTCTAACAAGAGGAAGCTAGAGGACTTTGGAGAAGTCAAGATGAGTTCGGAATCTTCGGAGCTCATCAAAACAATGACTGAAAAGATGCCCCCAAAGCTGAGAGATCCGGGGTCATTTTGTGTTCCAATTAGAGTAGGAGAAGTCACATGTGACGCTCTTTGTGACTTGGGAGCAAGTGTGAGCATTATTCCACTTGCTTTGTGTAGGAAGATCGATTTAGGTGAACCTAAACCGGTGAAGATGACGTTATACATGGCGGATCGATCCATAACTTGTCCCGTCGGTGTCATCGAGGACGTCCTAGTCAAGCTCGGTAAGTTTTACATTCCCATTGAATTTGTAGTGCTTGACATTCCTGCAGATTGTCCGGTTCCGATCATACTCGGAAGACCGTTTCTCGCAATATCCGGTTGTATAGTGGATTGCAAGAATGCTAGATTGGCGTTTGACATAGGTGAAGAGAATGTTGAGTTTTTTCTCTCAACTTTGGTGAAAGAGTCAACTCTTGGAGAGGACATGTTCAATGTCTATGATGAGGAAGCATCTAGAGAAGAAGTGAGCTCGATTCTATTCAAGGATCCATTGCAAAAAGTTATCACCATGAAATTCATGGAGAAAGAGGAAGAAGAGGATTGCAATGAGGAGATTGAAGCCTTGAAGGAGCTAAAAGAAGTGCATGAGGAAGAGTTTGAAAAACTCTATGATGGGTCAGAAAACGTGAGGAATCACGGCCAATCGTGCTATTCCACGGCTGTGGTTTCCCCCAACATGACCGTAATCAGATATTCGGAGAGCTCCAGTAAGTTACACGGCCAAAACCACGGCCGTGGAACCACCAGTGGTGTCGTAATTGTCTTTCACGCCGTAAACCACGGCCGTGGAAGTAACAGTGATGCCGTAATTTTGGGTATTTATGAGAACAATTCCGTTCTTTACACAAATACTCTTGAGCCCTCTTCCACCACTCCTACACCCTTAGAGACTTCTAAGGAAGCATCGGACACACCTCAAGACTCATCAATGGCTACGGAATCGAAGCCACTTCCCACACATCTTCGGTATGCATTTCTTGGAACTAATTCTACTTTCCCGTAATTATTAGTTCCGATTTGAGTGAAGATGAACATGAGAGATTAATGGTTGTTCTAAGGAAACATAGGAAAGCCTTAGGTTATACTATAGAGGATCTTGTAGGAATTAAACCATCATTATGTATGCACAAGATCCTAATGGAGGAAGATTTTAAGCCTTCGAAACAACCTCAAAGACGGTTAAATCCGATCATGAAGGAGGTTGTCAAGAAGGAGATTCTTAAGTTGCTTGACGCAGGTATGATCTATCCTATCTCGGATAGCAAGTGGGTGAGCCCCGTTCAAGTCGTTCCAAAGAAAGGAGGAATGAAGGTTAACACTAACAAGAACAATGAAATCATTCCTACAATAACCGTCACGGGATGGAGGATGTGCATTGATTACCGCAAGCTGAACAATGCAACTAGGAAGGATCACTTCCTGCTACCATTCATTGATCAAATGCTTGAGAGGTTAGTACAACACTCCCTTTTTTGCTATCTTGACGGTTAGAGTGGTTTCTTCCAGATTCCGATCCATCCGGACGATCAAGAGAAGACCACATTCACGTGCCCATGGGGTACGTTTGCCTATAGATGGATGTTATTCGGGCTTTGCAATGCCCCAGGCACCTTTCAAAGGTGCATGATGGCCATCTTCTCAAAGTACATTGAGGAGCTAATGGAGGTTTTTATGGACGATTTTTCTGTTTATGGTTCTTTGTTAGCATGAAATATTGTGATATTTTAGGCACGTTTTCTAAGTGTGTTTCATCTATATTGGTATTCATTGATAAAGCATGAAAGCAATTGTGAGTTAGTTTATCTATTTTGTCGATATAGAGGTCTACATAAGCTTTGTGTTGATTTTAGGCAATTAAGAGCTAAAACCGGACGAATCAAGGGAGAATGGAGATAGATTGAGCATGTCCAAGGAATGAGGACATCACTAGGAGCTAAGGAAGATGCTAAGATGAAGAATGACACAAAAACAAAGGAAATTACGAGCTATGTACATTCCACGCTCTAAAGTACGACCGTATTAGAGTCCACGCTCTAATCCACGGCCGTGGAACCTTGGCAAGACAAGCGTGGTGCATTCCAGCAACTTACACGGCCGTGGAGAGTTGTGAGAAACAGTGATCCAACTCCACGCTCTAAATTACGGGCGTGGAACCCTTCCACGACCGTGATCTTGACGATCTTTTACGCAATATTTTAAGCCACGATCTTCTACTCACATGGGCCGAAGACGCATTTTATTTTGGCCTATATAAGGACGGAAGGAAGGAGATTCCGTCACCTCCGCTTACCCTAGTTTACGCCTTCTCTTAGACCTCCGTTGAGAGATTTGCGCCGAGCCCGATTGAGATTTCCGGATTGACGGAAAGTTAGAGGAAGAGTGAAGATCTGGAAGATTGTTCGTAAGGAGATTTCATACTTTGTTCCTAGGTTTGATTAGAAGACGGATTGACATCCCGTTCTTCGTTCTTATCTAGAATAGTTACTTGTTTGTGTTTATTCCAAATCTGAGTTGCATTATCATTGATATTTGTGGATTTGAGATTGGTTTGAAGGTTGTTGAAGGTTTTCGGGAGTTTTCATCTTTCATTCTTTTAAATCTTGAATTTGATATCAATATGACTGTTGTTTGCTAAAACCCTTAGCAATTCTAAGGTGAAGGATTGATAGTTGTGGCTTAGATGATGATAGATCGATCGTAAACAGATTGGACCCTGAGAGTTAGAGAGAATCGCCGACGAACCTAATCCACGGTCTGTTCTTGAGCTTTCACGGCCGTGGAACTCAAGAACTACCCGTAATTTTTTGTCAGTTTACGAACCTTGCTTTTACTTTAATCCAAAGTTAAAGATTTTCTTTAACTTAGTCTTGGCTTGCCTTTTCTAGGTGGTAGTGAAGCCTCAACAACCTCTACCCCGATTTCGAGTGTCATAACCTTAATCGGTTTAGTTAGTCTTGATCCTTGGATTACAAGTTTGGGTATTTGATGTTAATATTTGTCTTTAGATCCTTTCTATACTGAAGCCTCAATAACCTTTATAGAGAGTATTTCTAGATAAGTCATATAAAGCCTTGGAACTTCACCGTACATTGCTTTGCATTCGTATACCTTTGCAAACCTCAACTCTGTCCTTATATCTTTAGTATATCTTGAATCGAATGCCACAGCTGGATACCTAGATCTTTAGGATTGTTGTTTTCCCAATATTTACAAAAGCTCATACATTTTCTCGCTTGACAATTCTTAACTGGATTTAACCCCCCAAATCCCTGTGTTCGATACTCTGGAATTCTTGCTTAACTTATTCGATCCGTGCACTGCGGGTTCGCTTGCTTGATTTCTAGTTTTATAATTAAAGCTTATTTGCACGCACGCTAAGTGGCGAACATTCTTCATTTGATAATTGTCTATCTAACCTCTCTCTTGTGTTGCAAAGATATGAAGACACTAACCTAGTTCTTAATTGGGAGAAGTGTCAATTCATGGTAAAAGAAGGCATTGTGCTAGGACACTTAATCTCTAGTAGAGGGATTGAGGTAGACAAGGCTAAGATAGAGACTATAGAAAAACTTCCCCCTCCATCTTCGGTGAAGGGGATAAGAAGTTTTCTAGGACATGCTGGATTCTATAGACGTTTTATCAAGGACTTTTCTAAGATATCAAAACCGCTTACTAATCTATTGATGAAGGATGTAGTTTTTGACTTTTCGCAAGATTGTTTAGATGCATTCTATAAGATTCGGGAAGCTCTCATCTCAGCCCCGATTATCCAACCTCCGGACTGGAATCTACCGTTCGAGGTTATGTATGATGCGAGTGACGTAGCTGTTGGAGCTGTGCTAGGAAAAAAGAAAGAAGGCCGAACCCATGTTATCTACTATGCTAGCAAGACGCTGGACGTAGCGCAGCTCAACTACGCCACAACTGAAAAGGAATTTCTAGCTATTGTATATGCCTTTGAAAAGTTTCGTTCTTATCTTGTAGGTGCAAAAGTGATTGTATACACGGATCATTCTGCGATCCGGTATTTACTTGCCAAGAAAGACGTGAAACCAAGGCTGATTAGATGGATTCTTCTCCTACAAGAATTCGATCTAGAGATCCGTGACAAGAAAGGCTCGGAAAATTCTGTTGCGGATCATTTGAGTCGTCTACCACACATTGAAGACGACGATCTACCTATAGGTGACTCCTTTCCGGATGAGCATTTACACATCATTGAGGCGTGCATCGACAAGATATCAAGAGGTAATGAACCATGGTTTGCTGATTTTGTTAACTATTTGGTTTGTCAGGAAATACCTCCCGGATTATCCTATGCACAAAAGAAGAAGTTATTTAGGGATGTCCGGCAATACTTTTGGAATGAACCTCTACTCTTCAAGAGAGGTCCTAACGGCATCATTAGGAGATGTGTGCCGGAAGACGAAATGCAAAGTGTCATTCGTCATTGACATTCACTACCTTGTGGAGGACACGCTAGTTCCAATAAAACTAGCGCTAAGGTATTGCAATTTGGATTCTTTTGGCCTACTTTGTTTAAGGATGTGGAAACCTTTGTTTCGTCTTGTGATGCTTGTCAAAGAACAGGAAACATCTCTAGGAGAAACGAGATGCCTCTAAATAACATTCAGGAGGTGGAAATCTTTGACGTTTGGGGAGTAGACTTCATAGGACCTTTCCCATCATCTTGTGGAAACCAATATATACTTCTAGCTGTAGATTATGTTTTGAGATGGGTTGAAGCTATTGCCTCTCAAACTAATGATGTCAAGTTGTAGTCTAGTTCTTTAATAGAACTATTTTCCCAAGGTTTGGGACACCACGGACCATCATTAGTGACGGACGTTCTCACTTCATTTCCCGACGATTCGAAACTCTACTAGCTAAGTATGGGTGACTCACAAGATCGCCACCCCCTACCATCCACAAACAAGTGGACAAGTGGAGATTTCGAATAGAGAGATCAAAGCCATCCTTGAGAAGACGGTCTCAAAGACGAGAAAGGATTGGTCTTTGAAGTTGGATGATGCATTATGGGCATATAGGACTGCATACAAGACTCCTGTTCGTGCAAGCTTTAAATTTATAACCCAGGACTTAAGCTTAAAACAAGCATGCAAACCCGCAGTGTACGGGTCAATCGTAGTAAAAGCAAGAAATTTCGGGGTGTCGATCTTAGGGACTTAGTAAAACAAAGCAAGTGTAGGACGTCTATGTAATTACTAACCACAAAAGCGATTAAAGCAATCAAAGATGATAAAAAGTCAATTAAGGAAATATGCAATTCTAGGGATTAAAGCGTCTAGTTGTGGTTCCAACTCAAGATCTAAAGATAAAGCGGACAAAGCTGAGATTTTGCAAAGGGAAGGTGTTACTAAAGTGGAATAGATCACCGGGTAAGTCTCACTACTCACTAATCCCAAACCGTAACTCCTATTACCGGGTAAGTCTCAAGGAATTAAGAAAAAGAACTATAACCTCAAACCAACACACCACCTAAGGGAATAGAATCAACCTTTACCGGGTAAGTCACAGGCTAACTCACAAAGATGGGATGAAAGTACACTCAAACCCCAATAAAGGATAAACCTTTATTACCTACACTTATGATCTTTGGTAAACAAACAAAGGAATTACCGGGTAAGTCTCATCCTAGGCTTGCATTGAAACAGGAAAGGTGTAATAAGAATAGGATTTGGCAAACTCTAACACTTAACTCTCAGTTTCGGATCAGGAAAGGTCACCTCGGTCAGACGAATTCCACCCCGGCCGAGATGCTCATCGACTGAGCGAGATACTCTAGGGTTAAGGATAAAGACTCGAGCTTTCAGGGTCCTACTGGAATTTAAGATTATTCTATCATTGTTTTTTCCACAACCTTCAGCCAATCACCCTAGAATCACACAAAGAAATTAGCCACTCATCATCATGAAAGCAAAAATCAAGTATAAGGGAAGAAAGTGAATAATTGAACACAAAAACCATAAAAGAAAGGCTTCAATAACTGAATCAATTATCAATCAAACAAGCGTTTCTTGGATCACAATCCAATAAGACAATCAACAAAAGAAGGGAAGCTAAGAGAATCTTACAAAACCCTTCACAAAAGCTATAAAAGCTATCAACTTCCTTCCTTCAATCGTCCTTCAACCTTCAAAAAGATTCTTCAAATCTCCCAGCTGTTATGATGGTAGCGGGGTGTAGCGGTTGTCTAAGCACCGTTGAATTTGTGGAAAATTTAACCCTTTATATAGGAAAATTGCCTCCCAAAGATAAGAGATCTTAAAAGATATTTTTCCATAAAATAGGTAAAATATATCAGCTGAATTATCTTCTTCCTTCTAGAAATCCAGCCTAAAAATATAAGATCCTCTTTCCAAAAATAAAAGATCTCAGCCAAGAATAAAATATATCTCGCCGCTTCCAAGGTGTTCGCCTCGGTCGAGCAGCTCCTCTGGATCACCTCGGTCGAGATGGTATTGTGGTCAACCGAGGTGGCTCTAAACTGAATGTGAAATCTCTCAAATCTGGTCCAAAGTGAATCTTTAATCCATTTCCATGCTTCGTGGATTCTTCCTTAAGCTCCTGAATGTAGCTCCAATGACTCCTTCGCTCCTTTATATCCATTTTGATGCAAAACGTGTCATTTTACCTACGATTACAACGAAACTTGGTGTAGACCTTGATGCAAAACATGCCATTAGCCCTTGCTTGTCCCCAAGCAATTTCCAAATCTAAAATACAAGATAGAATGGATTGTAAGTCATAAAGATCACAGAAAACGTCTTTCAAAACATTTTAATGGTGTGCTACAATCATAGATCACTCTAAGAGAATGTTTCATGGAATTTAAAATCAAAACACATGCTCAAAACATTTTATAAATATAAGAAAGTCGTTCATATTTGCATAAAATCATAGAATGCTTAATAAATCATAATTATCGAAATTAATCATGTATAATCCAGTTTAAACCACTAGGTCAATTAACAAGCTCGAGGTCTCAAGGGCTTTCAAAAGAAAGGTCAAAAAAACGTGTGAGGGTGGGATGTATATAGGGAATGTGGTGCTAAAATCCGGGAAAAGGGATCTTTACTTCACTTCCTTTTGAACTTCAACATTCTCCACCAATAAGCTTTGCTTATTTTACTTTTTACTTTACTTTTTGGGATGCATGGACACATGTGCACAATAACCGAAGCCTTGGAGATCAGCAATCATCAATTTCTCGAGATGCCTCAAACCCTTGATGCACATACCATGACCCGTTAGGAATATCGCTCAATCCGACTTTGGCAAGACACAAACACCCGGTTATGTGAATGGTACCGAGTTACTCATCATCATGATTGACTTCCCCAAACCTATTTGTTTTTTTCTAACTTTCAGCCAACATCTCAACTTTTCTTTCACTTGCTTTTCACTTTTGCTTGCTTCCAAATTCCCGGATAGGTAAAGGGAGGCAAATATGTATATGAGGGGATAAGCATGATCAAGATGAAGAAGAGAATATAATGAATTGCCTTGGTCTTTCTAGGAAGAAAGTGAGAGAACTCATCATGTGGTGTCAACCTTCAAATTCAACATAATTTTGATAAAAACAAAGTATTAAACATGCCAAAATTTCAAACAAAGCACTTAGCAACTTAAACATATCATAAAACCTTTCAAACATATAAAGATTTCAAAACCAGTCAGCAAACAAAAATCATCACTGAGGTCATATCCAGATAAGAAGCACAAAAATCGTTTCGAAAACTGTTCCAGTTAAGCCACCTTGGTCGAGATGATCTAAGTCAACCGAGGTACTGCACCTCGATTGGTCAGTCACATCGGTTGAGGTCATAAAATTTTTTTTTTCAAACCAGTTTTTGACGTTTTTTTCAATCAAATAACCTGTATACATGCATGTAATCTCAGATAAACACATAGAGCAAAATAAAACAGTAGATATCATCAAGAGTCAAGTCATACATCCACATAAGTCATATAAATACATCCAAATACCCCATACTTGGGACACATTGTCCCAATGGGTCAAATAAGTCTAAGAAAACAGAATACTCACCAAATAAAGCTGAGCTGCATAATAAATAAATAAAGAAAATCCTGCAAGCTCTCAATAATCCCGATCCGGTGGTGGTGGTGGCACGTACGGGTACTGGGATGGGTCGAAAGGATAGCCCATGACATGCTGAAACTGAATCTCAGCCATCGTGTGTTGGTAGTGTAGTCTCTCCTGCATCTCTCTGATATCCAAAGACAAGGCAGCGTAGGAATCTATCATCTGTTCTGTCAGATCATCGATCCGACGGTGAGCAACTTGATCCCTCTGCCTGCGTACCCTACACCTAGCAGGGCGTGCCGGTGCTGCAGCTGGCTCCTCCTCTATCTCGTCGTCGTCCAGATCAATGACCGGCGCACTAGTCCCAGCTGTATTTGTGCCCGTATCCATGGCAGCACCGCCATCCTCATCATCATCCTCCTGCTCCTCAGCCTCATCCTCCTCATCATGTCTTTGAGCTGCTGCATCACTGGCATCTTCCATAAGCGGAATCCATGCGGTCTGCCAGTAGTGCGGGTCATAGACAGAGAAC
Source organism: Fagopyrum esculentum (assembly GCA_033239045.1). Taxonomy (NCBI): domain Eukaryota; kingdom Viridiplantae; phylum Streptophyta; class Magnoliopsida; order Caryophyllales; family Polygonaceae; genus Fagopyrum; species Fagopyrum esculentum. Next base: position 25,266,511 of record BSUD01000005.1, on the reverse strand, counting down.
TGAGCTGACCACCTAATACCCTTGGGTGCAGTCTGCTCCCAAGGCATCGCCACATATGGCGTAGTAAGACCACGAGGGACTAATATCCTCCGAGTGATCATCTCCTGAAGCCCGAGCGGCTTGGCAGCCGCCACCATAGTGCATGCACTCAGATCCATGTCCAAGTAACTCGCTATGTGAGTCACTATCCCTCCGCATCAGATATCCCCCTTTGCCTTTGCCTTGATCCTGTGGAGATCCTTTGCCAACATAACTCCAAAATCCGGAACTCCTCCGGTCACCATGCAGTACAGACTCAGCAGCTCACCCTGTCTGATCTCTTGTGAGCAAGTCTAAAAGCCAAGTGAAATATAATCCGGTCCCTGGAATCTCCAAGTCGCCACCTGTCAGCTTGTTCAACCACATGAGCAATCTGGCCCCAAAACTCTCGAGCTACAGCTCGAAAAGGAAAGTCAACAACTGTGGGGGCTGGGAAACCGAAAATGTCCCTATAGTGGTCCATAGGAACTATATAGTTCCAGTTCATCAACCAGTACTTGATGGCGCGCTCGGTGGGCAAGTAGGTGACGGAGCTAACAAACTCCAGTGTCGGCTCAAGGTAGGTCGGAGCTCTAATCTCAGTGAACTGCTCCAGCCCCACAACAAATATCATCCGCCTCAGATCCTCATCCACATGGAGGCAATCAAAAGCAGAAATGTCCATGAACCGTGGTGCAACCACTGGACGTGCCGCTATGCGGTCATAGTCTACCTGGTGACGCTCGTGAATCACCGGTATAGAGCGGCGTGAAGAAGAAGAAGGGGAAGGACAAGATCTGTCTCTCAAGACCAACTGCCTGTCAGAACTCATCTTTGTCTATCACTATCAGGCCACCTCGGTCTCTCTGACAACTCTCAGGAACACCTCGGCCGAGGCACAGGCCGACTGGACCGAGGCGAAGCGCTATGTGATCGATTCTCTCAAAAATCCAATTCTTTTCCCCCAATATCACTACCAAAGGTTCTTATGGGGTACTTAATCCTTTTTCAGCAAAATGCAGGGGCAACCAAAGCCCAAACCGAATGAAATCAGTGGAAGAAGAGGGAGTTAGGGTTTTTCCGATTTTACCCCAGATTTGGTCGATTTGGTTCGTTTTCGCTGCAGATTGATGGTTGCAAATCGATCCTCTACCCTTTCCTTGCAGTTTGGAAGCGAGAATCGTCGAAAACGAGCGAAGAACGAAGAAGCGAGGTGAGGAGTGCGCCGCGGTCGAGAAGGGGATAGAGGGAAGAGAGAGAAATCAATCTCCCTTTTATACTCTTTTTTGGAACTGCTGTCACCTCGGCCGAGATGGTCTCGACTGGACCGAGGTGGTACGGACCGAGGTGGATCTTCAGTAACCCTAGTCGCCTCGGTTGCTCAAGAATCATCTCGGTCGAGGTGCTGTGACAGCAACCGAGATGTATCTTAGTCAAACTCCGTCTTCTCAAATTCTCAAACTTCTTTCCTTCCCGTTTTGCTCCTGGGTTGTATTACTTCCTTAGATGTCACATGTTGTCTGTCTAGGATGCCAAAAACAAAACAAAGCAAAGCAAAAGCAAACTATCTAAGCTAGACTAGAAAAAGGGAAAAGAAAGCAATACCTTGGGTTGCCTCCCAAGAAGCGCTTGATTTAAAGTTGCTAGCTGGACCGTACGGCATCCTTAAGCAAGGTATAGTGGTGCAACCTCCTCAACCGGGACTTCCGGTTTGTATTTCTTAAGTCTATGACCATTGACCTTGAAGCTTCCACTTGTTTCTCCCCAAATCTCAACTGCACCATAAGGAAAAACATGTTTCACAACATAAGGTCCGGTCCATCTAGATTTCAACTTACCTGGAAAGAGACGTAGGCGGGAGTTGAAGAGTAGAACTAAGTCTCCTTCGTTAAGCTCCTTTGGGACGATACGCTTGTCATGCCATCTCTTCGTCCTTTCCTTGTAGATTTTGGCATTCTCATAAGCGTTCAAATGCAGCTCCTCCAGCTCGTTGAGTTCCAACAGTCGCTTCTCGCCGGCCTCTTTGATGTCGAAATTCAACCATTTGATCGCCCAATACGCCTTGTGTTCTAACTCAACGGGCAAATGACAAGACTTCCCATATACCAAATTATAAGGGGTGGTACCAATGGGAGTCTTGAATGCGGTCCTATAAGCCCAAAGAGCGTCGTCCAACTTCGTGGACCAATCCTTCCTCGTCCTAGAGACGGTCTTCTCCAAGATTGCTTTAATTTCTCTATTTCCTGTCCACTAGTTTGAGGGTGATAAGGGGTTGCTACCTTGTGGGTTACCCCATACTTCGATAGAAGGGCTTTGAACATCCGGTTGATGAAATGTGTCCCTCCATCGTTGATGATGATGCGTGGAGTTCCAAAACGTGGAAAGATAGTCATGTTAAAGAACTTCAAAACCACCATGGCCTCATTAGTGGGAGAGGCAATGGCTTCAACCCATCTAGAGACGTAGTCGACAACTAGGAGAATGTAGAGGTTTCCTCCGGATGATGAGAAAGGTCCCATGAAATCTACTCCCCGTACATCAAAGATCTCAACCTCCTGTATGTTATTGAGTGGCATATCATTCCTTCTAGATAAGTTCCCTGTTCTTTGGCATGCATCACAACAGACAACAAACGTTTGCACATCCTTAAATAATGTAGGTGTTCGCCCCTAAACGTGCGTGCAAATAAGCTTTAAATTTATAAAACTAGAATCAAGCAAGCGAACCCGTAGTGTACGGATCGGCGTAGATTAGCAAGTATTCCAGAGTATCGAACTCAGGGATTTGGGTGGGAACAAATTCAATTGTAGATTATCAAGCGAGTAAATATGAGAGTTTTTGCAAATATTGGGAAAACAACAATCCTAAAGATCCAAGTATCCAGCTGTGGCAATCGATTCAAGATTTACTATTGATATAAAGATAGAGTTAAGATATGCGAAGGTATGCTAATGTAAGGTAATCGTACGGTGAAGTTCCAAAAACCTTATATGACTCACCTACAAGACACTCTCTATAAATATAGAAAGGTTCTAAAGGTAAGAATTAATGTCAAATACCCAAACTTGTAATCCAAGGACCAAGACTAACTTGATCGATTAAGGTTGTGACACTCACAATCGAGGTAGAGGTTATTGAGGCTTCACTACCACTTAGAAAAGGCAAGCCTAAACTAAGTTAAAGCAAATCTTTAACTTTGGATTAAAGTAAAAGCATGTTCGTAAACTTAAAGGAAATTACGGTTGGATCTTGAGATTCCACGGTCATGGAACTCAAGAACAAACCGTGATTTAGGGTTCATCGACGATTCTTTCAAACTCTCAGGGTCTAATCTGTTTACGATTGATCTAGCATCATCTTAGCCACAACTATCAACCCTTCACCTTAGAATTGTTAAGGGTTTTTAGCCAATAATAGTCATGTTGATATCAAATTCAAGAATTAAAAGATTGAAAGATGAAAACTTCCGAATCTTCCGTCTTCTAAATCAAACCTAAACAAGAAGAGAAGTCTTCTTGCAAGAAATCTTCCGAATCTTCCGTCAATCCGAGAATCCTGGAAATCCCAAAGATAATCTCCACCAAAGTGCGAGATTAGGGCAAATCCAAGCACGAACTTTAATCTCCAATGAGATGTAAAATGCCTCTAAGCAAATGCCTCCGAAGTCTCTCTCAACGGTCGGCTCAATGCGTCTAAACTAGGGTAAGCGTTGATGTAAGCAGCGGTAGCGGGGATTCTAAAGCGAGTAGCGGCGATGACGGAATTTCTCTTCGTCCGTCTTTTTATAGGGTAAGATAAAATATCGGCCCGGCCCAATCTTTAAAAGATCATGGCTTCAAAATGTGGCGAAAAAGATCGCCAAGATCACGGTCGTGGAAGGTTCCACGACCGTAATTTAGAGCGTGGAAAGTGTCACGGTTTGGACCATGGATTCCACGACCGTAATAGTTACTGGAATGCATCACGCTTCTCTTGCAAGGTTCCCCGGCCGTGGAACTGAACGTGGTTTGTAGTACGGCCGTATTTTAGAGCGTGGTTTAGGGCAAGAACGTGATTCTTCCCTAGCCTCGTGCACTCCTCAAGTTGAGCTCCATTTTGCTCCTAAGAATGCCCTCAATCCATGGACATATCAAACAACTTCGTCTTTGCTCAATTCCGTTCGGAAATGGCTCTCAATCACCTATAATCAACATAAAGCTAGTGTAGACATCCATATTGACAATATAGGCAAACTAGCTCACAAATGTGACAATGCTCAATCAAAGACTATCAATATGAATCAAATACGTTTAGAAAACGTGCCTAAAGTATCACAATATTTCATGCTAACAAATAACCCCATACTTGCAACTTGCTTGTCCCTAAGCAAGGTCTCTCAAAAAGCTTTTAGAATAAGAGTTAGGATGAAATATGTGTACCTTCTCAAAGCAACATTTCTTTTGGATGAATGCGCCTTCTAAAGAATAGATCATTCTCAAACCTTGCTTCAATCGTTTATAAGACTTTCATACACTTATCCAGAGAGTAAAAAGCAAAGAAAACTCATGGATCAATTAAACTTCTAAACAAGCATCATAACCTTCAACCATTGTCAAAATCAATCATAAGAAACTTTAATTTAGACCACAAAGTCATATAACGTTCTTTTGATCTTAAGGACTTTCAAAGAAAAGGTCTAGAATGTGGAAGGGAAGGAAACTTTTAGGGAATGTGGTGCATGAATCCGGGAAAGTGGACAACTACTCCTTCTTCTTCTTTTGCGGTTTCCGCAGCACTTCCAACTTAGAGCTTCGCTCTCTTCTCTTCATTTTCCGACTTTACTTTTGGAGTTATGGATAGAGGTGCACAAAAACCGAAGCCTAGGAGATTGGCGTTTCTCAATTTTCATGAGGTGCCTCAAACCCTTAGCGCACATACCATAATCCGCTAAGAATATCGCTCAATCCAACTTTGGCAAGACACAAACACCCGGCTATGTGAATGGTGCCGAGTTACTCATCGTCATGATTGACTTCCCCAAACCTACAATTTCTTTCTATTCTTTTGATTGCAAATAATTGCTCTCATGGCCCTCCCACATCAAACATGCCTTTTTCATTCACTTCTCCAAGTTCCCAGATAGGTAAAGGAGGCTAATATTTCAATGAGGAGCTAAAATGATCAAAAGAAAGAAGAAAAAAAAATCGAATTGCCTTAATCATCTCAACAAGAAGTATAAGAACTCATAGTGTGATTTCAACTTCAATTTCTCAACATGATTTAGACAATATTCATCACATTATGAAACTTGCAAAAGAGGTAAAATTCATTCATTCGAATTCTTTTCAATTCACTATTCTTTTAAGCATGCAATTGTCACCAAACTCAATTCACAAGTAGTGATTATCATGGAAATCATCTCAATTCATTAGAAGCACAAAATTTTCAAAATTTTTCATATTTTTATGGGTTTTTCAAGTTCTTTTTCATGCAATGCAATAATGAAACGTGCAACAATATAATGAACATGCAATGATAGTCTCGAATAAAAGCAAACATAGTGAGTAGAAGTTATTACAAAATTTTAGTACATCCCACCCCATACATAGGACGAACATTGTCCCTAATGTTCAAAAGAATGAAAGAAAATAAAGAAAAGAAAAAGAACTCACAAAGTGGTGGTGGAATGTCTAAAGCGAACGGTCATGCAATCAATCACTGCGGCGCTGGTGGAGGCGGGAATGGAGAGAAACTCGGATCATAGAACCGCCCAAACTACTGGTGGTAGACATCCCTCATCATGTGATCAAGGTCGTCCAAGCGTCCGTCTCTAGCATCAGCCCGAATCTTCAATGCTCCTACTCTCTCTGATAGGCCAGTAGCCCAATCCGGCATCTGCTCATACCATCCCGGAGCCTGGCCGTACCATGCTGGAGCGTCGGATGGTGCTGGTGTTGGTGCTGGTGCTGCTGGCTGCTCTGTGGACTAAGGAAGGGGAACGTCATACCATGTAGGAGGTGTGGTCATCCACGTAGGTCTCTCACTCACGCTAGCGCGGCGAGATGACGAGCCTGAAGCTCTAGCTGGACGTGGAGAACGTCTCGGTACATCGGGGGCCGCCTCCGGCTGATCCGGAAACGTGCCAAACTCCTACTCGGCTCCTCCTCCACCCTCAAACTGATCTCTCATATCCTCCTCCTCAACAACTGGTGGTGGGACATACGGGGGAGCTACTATCATGTTCGTATGCATAGCAGCGAACGTCTCCTTCTAATTATGGCGTCCCGCCATAATGGAGTACTCCTGCAGCCACTCTATACCCCTACCCGTCCTACTCTCCCAAGGCATACCCGCATAAGGCGGACCTCTATGCGTGGGGAAGATGAGACCCCTAGTCATGAAGGCATGAAGTCCTAAGGGAACGGCCGGTATGCGGGTGCAAGCAGAAAAATCAACACCTAAGCTCCTAGCAATGTGGGTAACTATCCCACCATATCCTATGTTATCCTTCTTCTTGTTCTTGAGCTTGCTCATCGTAGCAGCCAAGAGAGTGGCACAATCAGCCCGGCGCCCGTACAACATGGAGTATAGCAAAAAGAGCTCATCCGTCTTGATCTTTTGGGGCGTCTCCGTCCTAGGAAAGAGACACTCCGAAAGAACACGGTGAGCAATATTCAAGGCTAGGTGGTACATCAACCTAGCCTTGGTATCAGCGGGTTGCCAACGGTCCTCGTCGGCGTAAATCATCGCAACCTCCTCCCAAAAGTCCTTGGCGTAAACGCCACTAGGAAATCGACCATTAAAGGTCTCATGAAACCCGAAAAAGGTCCCAAACTCACGGATGCTAAAATGATATTCTCTCTCCATAAGCCGGAAAGAAACGGTCCTGTCTACATGGATGTGCTCGAAAGACGTCACAACCTCCCGTGTAATCTCCTCATAAGCGTCTTCTCGGATAGCCGAGAAGACAACTAGTCCGGCTCTATCCAAGAGCCAAGTAAGATCATCCACAATGTTGAGAGGAGCTAGATCCTCCAACAACAAGTATCTAGGACCAATCACAGCCCTCTCCTTGATCCTCTCGAGTGCATCGAGATTATCATCATGTATGGTCGGGATTCTAGGGTGAGGAGGTGATGATGGAGGTGAAGGTGAGGATGGAGGTGAAGGGGAAGAGGGTGGTGGTGCCCTAGAGGATGAGGAGGAGGAGGGATTACCCTTCCTCTTCTTATTCTGATCATTCTTCTTCTCTTTTATCCTCCCCGAAACTCTCCTTACAAAGTCCATTCTGTTCAAAATTACGGGTTGTTCTATGGAAACCACGGCCGTAATTCCTCCAGAGACCGTGATTCGTCTCAGAAAGTCGCAAATCTCAGCAAATCAGCACTCAATCTCAACAAACAGGCATTCCTAATCTAATTTCTTCCAATCTCAATCATTTCTTCCTAAGAATCAAGAAGAAAGGAAAAACCTATTTTTCTGATTGAAAATTCCGAATTGTGCGTTCCTTGGTGAATTTCCGCTCGATTTGTCGCTTGGATCTTGTTGGTGGTCGAATTTGCTTCAGTTTAGGAAGAAGAATCGCTAAAAACGATTAAGAAACGAGGATTTGAGAGAGGGTCGTGGATTTCGGCTATTAGGTCGTGGAAGAGGGGTTTTGGGATGATTTTTGTGAAGAACGTGGTTTATATAGTCACAGGCAAAATTTTTGAAAATCACGGTCTGCCGGGGTGTTCCACGGCCGTGGAAGTGTACGGAACCGTGGTTTTGGTGATTTTTCAAAGGCTTTTGGAAATTACGGGTACTGTAGCTGTCACGACCGTGGTTTAGGCCGTGGAACTCTCTGTAAAGCTCCAAAGTCCAGATTTCGTTACTTTTCTTCAACATTATCCTCCCCTTTTCCTTTTCCATCGTTCCTACATCCTAAAACACGAACATACCGGAAGGAATCGAAGGCAAAAACGTTTATTCTAAGCTAAACTATGAATCGAAAACAAAAACAAGAATGCATTACCTTGGGTTGCCTCCCAAGAAGCGCTTTGTTTAAGGTCCGTAGCTAGACCAATCTCGCACTTATTCGAGTGCGGTGGGCGCGAACTTTTCAGTTTGGAGTTCCGGTGTATACTTCTTGAGTCGTTGGCCGTTCACCTTAAAGCTTCCGCTCGTTTCACCCCATACTTCAACTGCACCATGGGGGAAAATACGCTTAATTAGAAAAGGTCCGGTCCAACGAGATTTAAGCTTACCTGGAAAGAGACGAAGCTTTGAATTGAAGAGGAGAACTTCATCTCCTTATTTGAAGTCCTTTGGAATGATATGCTTATCATGCCAACGCTTTGCTCTCTCCTTATAGATCTTAGCGTTTTCATAAGCGTTCAAGCGGAGTTCATCCAGCTCATTGATGTCTAGGAGACGCTTCTCTCCCGCTTCTTTTATGGTGAAGTTCAACCACTTGATAGCCCAAAACGCTTTGTGCTCCAACTCTACCGGTAAGTGGAAAGACTTCCCATACACAAGGTTGTATGGTGTGGTTCCTATGGGAGTCTTGTATGCAGTCCGGTATGCCCACAATGCATCGTCAAGCTTCAAGGACCAATCCTTCCTAGTCCTTGAAACCGTCTTCTCCAGAATTCCTTTGATCTCCCTATTTGAGATCTCAACTTGTCCACTTGTTTGTGGATGATAAGGGGTAGCAATCTTGTGAGTAACCCCATACTTAGCTAGAAGAGCTTCAAAGCGCCGGGCAATGAAGTGAGAACCTCCATCAATAATGATCGTCCTTGGCGTCCCAAATCGCGGGAAGATGGTCTTGTTGAAGAACTTAACCACCACCATGGCATCATTTGTGGGAGAGGCAATTGCTTCCACCCATCTAGAAACGTAGTCTACCGCCAATAGTATGTATTGGTTTCCACAAGAGGATGGGAATGGTCCCTTGAAATCAACTCCCCAAACGTCGAAAATCTCCACCTCTTGGATGTTGTTGAGGGGCATCTCATTCCTTCTAGAGATATTGCCTGTTCTTTGACAAGCATCGCAGCAAGAAACAAAGGATTGCACATCTCTAAACAAAGTAGGCCAAAAGAATCCAGATTGCAATACCTTTGCGCTAGTTTTGTTTGAACTAGCGTGTCCTCCACAAGGTAGTGAATGACAATGGCGGATGACACTTTGCATCTCATCTTCCGGCACACATCGCCGAATTATGCCATCCGGACCTCTCTTAAAGAGGAGAGGCTCGTTCCAATAGTATTCCCAGACGTCCTTAAAGAATTTCTTCCTTTGTGCGTAGGATAGTCCGGGCGGTATCTCTTGACAAACCAAATAGTTAACAAAATCAGCAAACCATGGTTCGTTACCTTTGGAGATTACATCGATGCACTCTTCAATAAGGTGTAGGTGTTCGTCCGGGAAGGAGTCATCGATGGGCAAATGGTCGTCCTCAAGATGTGTTAGGCGACTCAAATGATCCGCAACAGAATTTTCTGAACCTTTCTTGTCGCGGATCTCAAGATCGAATTCTTGTAGGAGAAGAATCCATGTAATTAGCCTTGGCTTTGCATCTTTCTTCGCAAGGAGGTACCGGATCGCAGCATGATCCGTGTAGACGATCACCTTTGCACCTACAAGATAAGAGCGAAACTTGTCAATAGCGTAGACAATGGCTAAAAACTCTTTCTCGGTAGTGGCGTAGTTGAGCTGCGCTTCGTCTAACGTCTTGCTAGCATAGTATATGGCATGGGTTCGCCCTTCCTTTCGTTGTCCAAGAACAGCTCCAATTGCTACGTCACTAGCATCGCACATAACCTCAAAGGGAAGAGTCCAATCCAGAGGTTGGATAATAGGTGCTGAAATTAGAGCTTGCCGGATTGTGTTAAACGCATCCAGGCATTCCTGCGAAAACTCAAAAACTGCATCCTGCATCAATAGATTAGTGAGCGGTTTTGATATCTTAGAAAAGTCCTTAATGAAACGTCTATAGAATCCAGCATGTCCTAGGAAACTTCTTATCTCTTTCACCGAAATTGGGGGAGGAAGTTTCTCTATGGTCTCTATCTTAGCTTTATCTACTTCTATCCCTCTATTAGAGACTAAGTGACCCAACACAATTCCTTCCTTAACCATAAATTGACACTTTTCCCAATTAAGAACTAGGTTAGTGTCTTCACATCTTTGCAAAACAAGAGAGAGGTTAGAAAGGCAATCGTTAAAAGAGGAACCGTATACGGAGAAGTCGTCCATGAAGACTTCCATGATTTCCTCTATCTATTTGGAGAAGATGGCCATCATGCACCGTTGGAAGGTGGCCGGGGCGTTGCAAAGCCCGAACGGCATTCTTCTATAAGCAAACGTACCCCATGGGCACGTAAATGTGGTCTTCTCTTGATCGTCCGGGTGTATTGGAATCTGAAAGAAGCCACTATAACCGTCAAGGTAGCAAAAATGTGAATGTTGTGCTAAGCTTTCAAGCATTTGATCAATGAATGGCAATGGAAAATGATCCTTCCGCGTTGCGTTGTTGAGCTTGCGGTAGTCTATGCACATCCGCCATCCAGTCACAGTCCGGGTAGGAATGAGTTCGTTGTTCTTGTTGGTGATGACCGTCATTCCTCCCTTCTTCGGAACTACTTGAACCGGACTCACCCACTTACTATCGGAAATAGGGTAGATGATACCTGCATCAAGAAGTTTAAGAATTTCCTTCTTGACAACCTCCTTCATGGTCGGATTCAACCGCCTTTGAGGTTGTCTTGAAGTTCTTAGATGAGTAGGAAGTGGTTTTAGTTCAATCGCTTTCGGAGCTTCCAACGATCCTTGAGGAGCATCCGATGTCTCCTTAGAAGTCTCTAAGGGTATTGAGTGTGTGGAAGAAGAATCAGAAGAAGTTGAAGAAGTGTCTCGATCACCCCTTTCCACGGTCAAAATTACGGGTGCATTATGTTCTCCACGGCCGTGGTTTAGGGCGTGGAAGGGAAATATGGTTGTCACATCTTCTCCACGACCGTATAACTCCCTGGAGTGGGACACGATTTTGGTTGTGAAATCCACGGCCGTGGAATACAGTGTATGGCCGTGGATTCTCACGTTTTCAGCTTCATCGTGGAGTTTTTCAAACTCCACTTCATGCATCTCCTCTTGTGCTTCTAAGGCTTCAATTGCCTCATTGCACTCTTCTTCTTCCCCTACATTGGTTAGACTCATAGTGATAACTTTTTGTAAAGGATCGTTAAAGAGAATCGCACTTACCTCTTCCCTAGATAACCCTTCTTCATCTTGGATATCGAATATATCCTCATCAAAGATTGGCTCCTTTACTAGAGTGGAAAGAACGAACTCTACTTTCTCTTCTCCTATATCAAAAGCGAGTCTACCATTCTTGCAATCGACTATGCAGCCGGAAGTTGCAAGAAACGGTCTTCCGAGTATGATCGGGACCGGACTATCTGCAGGAATATCAAGCACAACAAAATCAATGGGGACAAAGAATTTACCTAGCTTGAACGGGACGTCCTCTACAATACCGACGGGGCGAGTGATGGATCGATCCGCCATGTACAACGTCATCTTTACCGGTTTAGGGTCGCCTAAACCAATCTTCCTGCACAATGCAAGTGGTATGATGCTCACACTTGCTCCTAAGTCACACAAAGCGTCATATGTGACATCTCCCACTCCTATGGGAATGCAAAATGACCCCGGATCCTTCAACTTTGGGGGCATTTTCTCCTTCATGGTCTTGATGAGATCTGAAGAATCCGAACTCATCTTGACTTCACCGAAGTCTTCTAGCTTCCTCTTGTTGGAGAGGAGCTCCTTCAAGAACTTGCCATAAGCCGGCATACCTACAATAGCATCAATGAAGGGTATATTAATATGCAGCTTACTCATGAGTTCTATGAACTTACCGAATTGTTTATCTAGGCGCGCTCGCGCTCTAGATTGAGGGAATGGTAGGGGAGGTTTGTAAGCTGGAGGAGGAACGTAGACATCTTCCTTCTCCTTCCCCTTTTCTTTGTCTTTCTCTACGGGGACTTCAACGAACTTAGGCTGCGGATCGGTAGTAGTCACTCCGCTCCTAGTTGTGATTGCCATAACCCTTCCCTTAGGGTTGTCCTCCGTCTTTCCTGGAAGCTTCCATTGATTCCTAGGAACTTCCTCCGCATGGCTGAACATTTGGTTTTCTAAAACCTTTTGAGCTTTATCAACCTTAGAAATTTGATCATCAACCTTAATGATGCTGTTCTCCAACCCTTGTAGATTTCCCAAAATCGTTTCCAACATGGGATCGGGCTTCTCCTTCCCCGAATTGTTTCCTCCATTAGATGATTGCCCCTGGCTTTTCAAAGGAGTAGAGGAAGAGGAGGGTGGAGTTAGTGAATTAGAATTGGAAGGATAAGAGTTACCGGAATTTTGTTGATTGGAGCGCCAGTTGTTGTTGTTTGAACCCCTATTGTTGTTCCAATTGTTGTTCCGGTTGTTGTTATTGTTGTTGCCATTCCAATTGTTCCGGTTATTGTTCCGGTTATTATTGTTGTTGTTGTTGCGGGTTGTGTTATCACCGCCATTGTTGTTGTCCAAATAGCCAACATTCTTCCCTTGTTGCTTTGGAAAGTTGGTCTTGATCGCCTCCTTCAACTCTTTGATCTCATGGTTGAGGGAGAAAATCTGAGTTTGAGCTTCTTGTGTGAGCTTTGCTCCTTGCTCCTCACGATTTCCCTCCACTTTCCGGTGGGAATACTTCTCTATGACTCTTGCTTGCTTCTCAATGAAGTCCCAAGCGTCATCTTCTCTCATGTCCATGAATGTTCCACATGAGAGGGATTGGAGGTTGAATTGCGTTCCCGCATCCAGCCCCTTGTAGTAAATTTCCAGCAATGCAAGCTTGGATATGTCATGATAAGGGCAATCCAAGAGCAAATCCTAAAACCTTTCCCAAGATTGAAACAAACTTTCGTTAGGTCTCATGGAAAAAGCATTAATCTTACCTCTAAGTTCCGCCGTTTTGGATGGCGGAAAGAATTTGGTGAGGAACTCCGCGGAAAGGTCTTCCCACGTGTCTAGTTTCCCCTAGGAAGAGCTTGGTACCAAGACAATGTTTTCCCCTTCAAAGAGAAGAAAAAAGGTTTGAGCTTATAGTTGTTGGTAGTAGCGCTCTTCGGTCTCATTGTCTCCATCATACACTCAAAGTTTTGCAAATGTTGGTGTGGAGATTCAGCGCTTGTCCTGCCAAATTGGTTTTGGCGAACAAGAGTAATAACTTGAGGGTTGAAGCTAAACCCTTGCATATCTTCAGCATCAAAATTCACGCCCAAACGGCGTGGTTGTTGTGTTGGATCCATCCGCTGGCCAAGAGTTCTTGGCTCATCATCTACACGTTCGATCCTCGCATTCCTAGGCGGAATGCGGCGATTAGCAGCTCCCCGTGGATGGAAAGGATTCACATTGATCGTGGGATCAATCTCCTCTAGCGGTGGCATGGAAGAATCACTATCATCAGCGGATGAGTGACTTCTTCTTCTAGACCTTGATGCTCTTTTTGACGATTTCTTGCTTCCCTTGTTCTTGAGGTCGCTTAGTTCTACCCTCATTTGGAAAATCATATCCTGTAGATTGTTAACTTGGGATTGATGACGATCCATCTCATCCCGGCGAATGTTCTCATTCCATTGGAGTTGGGCTTCCTTCTCCGCCAACTCCGCTTGAAGATCACGTTCGTGTTCTTCAGCCATCTTCTTTTCCTTGCGCTTTTGCCTTAAAGTTTTCTCTAGCTCTTGATCAAGAGGTAAGAGATCTTCGGTGTTCCTAGACCTGCGCATGCACTCAAAGTAATATCAAATAACGAGAGCAAGCTCCCAAGCTTGACAACCGGCAACCGAATTCGGCCGAAACCAAATCCCCGGCAACGGTGCCAAAAACTTATTCGCCCCTAAACGTGCGTGCAAATAAGCTTTAAATTTATAAAACTAGAATCAAGCAAGCGAACCCGCAGTGTACGGATCGGCGTAGATTAGCAAGTATTCCAGAGTATCGAACTCAGGGATTTGGGTGGGAACAAATTCAATTGTAGATTATCAAGCGAGTAAATATGAGAGTTTTTGCAAATATTGGGAAAACAACAATCCTAAAGATCCAAGTATCCAGCTGTGGCAATCGATTCAAAATTTACTATTGATATAAAGATAGAGTTAAGATATGCGAAGGTATGCTAATGTAAGGTAATCGTACGGTGAAGTTCCAAAAACCTTATATGACTCACCTACAAGACACTCTCGATACAGGTTGTTGAGGCTTCAATACAGAAAGGTTCTAAAGGTAAGAATTAATGTCAAATACCCATTATAATCCAAGGACCAAGACTAACTTGATCGATTAAGGTTGTGACACTCACAATCGAGTTAGAGGTTGTTGAGGCTTCACTACCACTTAGAAAAGGCAAGCCTAAACTAAGTTAAAGCAAATCTTTAACTTTGGATTAAAGTAAAAGCATGTTCGTAAACTTAAAGGAAATTACGGTTGGATCTTGAGATTCCACGGTCGTGGAACTCAAGAACAAACCGTGATTTAGGGTTCATCGACGATTCTTTCAAACTCTCAGGGTCTAATCTGATTACGATTGATCTATCATCATCTTAGCCACAACTATCAACCCTTCACCTTAGAATTGTTAAGGGTTTTTAGCCAATAATAGTCATGTTGATATCAAATTCAAGAATTAAAAGATTGAAAGATGAAAACTTCCGAAAGCTTCCAATAAACTCCAAACAAATCTCAAAGTCACAATCAAGAACGAATAATGTCACTAATTCCAGAATAGAACAAACAAACACAATCTTAGGTAAGAGGGAAGAACGGGATGTCAATCCGTCTTCTAAATCAAACCTAAACAAGAAGAGAAGTCTTCTTGCAAGAAATCTTCCGAATCTTCCGTCAATCCGAGAATCCTGGAAATCCCAACAATAATCTCCACCAAAGTGCGAGATTAGGGCAAATCCAAGCACGAACTTTAATCTCCAATGAGATGTAAAATGCCTCTAAGCAAATGCCTCCGAAGTCTCTCTCAATGGTCGGCTCAATGCGTCTAAACGAGGGTAAGCGTTGATGTAAGCAGCGGTAGCGGGGATTCTAAAGCGAGTAGCGGCGATGACGGAATTTCTCTTCGTCCGTCTTTTTATAGGGCAAGATAAAATATCGGCCCGGCCCAATCTTTAAAAGATCGTGGCTTCAAAATGTGGCGAAAAAGATCGCCAAGAACACGGTCGTGGAAGGTTCCACGACCGTAATTTAGAGCATGGAAAGTGTCACGGTTTGGACCATGGATTCCACGACCGTAATAGTTACCGGAATGCATCACACTTCTCTTGCAAGGTTCCACGGCCGTGGAACTGAACGTGGTTTGTAGTACGGCCGTATTTTAGAGCGTGGTTTAGGGCAAGAACGTGATTCTTCCCTAGCCTCGTGCACTCCTCAAGTTGAGCTCCATTTTGCTCCTAAGAATGCCCTCAATCCATGGACATATCAAACAACTTCGTCTTTGCTCAATTCCGTTCGGAAATGGCTCTCAATCACCTATAATCAACATAAAGCTAGTGTAGACATCCATATTGACAATATAGGCAAACTAGCTCACAAATGTGACAATGCTCAATCAAAGACTATCAATATGAATCAAATACGTTTAGAAAACGTGCCTAAAGTATCACAATATTTCGTGCTAACAGTAGGCCAAAAGAAACCGGAACGTAATACCTTAGCGCATGTCTTGTTGGCGCTAGCATGCCCTCCACAAGGAAGTGAGTGACAATGTCGTATGACACTATTAACTTCATCTTCCGGAATGCATCTTCGAAGCATCCCATCCGGACCTCTCTTGAATAGCAGCGGTTCATCCCAGTAGTAATGGCGTACATCCTTGAAGAATTTCTTCCTTTGAGCGTACGTCAATCCGGGTGGTATTTCTTGGCAAACAAGATAATTAACAATGTCATCATACCAAGATCCTTTATTATCAAAAATTTGGTGGAGGGAGTGCTCCACCAACTGAGGATGAATGTCAGAAAAGGGAGTAAGAAGTTTGTTATTCTTAGAAGTCTCAGTTGACATCATCCCGCTTTCGACCTCGGTCGAGGTACAGAGAGGGTGACCGAGATGTTCTTCAGCTAAGAACACCTCGCTTGGTCCAGAAGGTGCCTCGGTCGAGGTGTTGCAACTAGGACCGAAACTGGAGATCTGCTTCTCCTGGATTAGTCTTTCAGTTTTAGCTCTTGGATCTTCTTCCATCGCTTTTAAGCTCCATATATCTGCATCACAAGAAGCATCTATACCTTCCTCCATTAAGCTAAAACTAATAACCTTTTCAAGTGGATCTTTATTAAGGATAGAGCTCACCAATTCTCTTGATTCTTCTTCATCATAGATGTTGAAGATATCATCTCCTAACTGCTCTCCCTTCATTGCCGCGAGCAATGCAAACTCCACTTCATCTCCGCCAATGTTGAGTTTTAACTTGGCGTTCTTACAATCCACATTGCAACCCGAAGTTGCTAGAAATGGCCTTCCAAGAATGATAGGAATGGGATAATCTACGGGAATGTCAAGCACAAAAAAGTCTATAGGTAAATAGAAGTTACCTAACTTAACCGGAACGTCCTCCAAAATGCCCACGGGATGGGTAATGGAGCGGTCCGCCATGTATAGCCGTATCTTCACCGGCTTGGGCTCTCCAAGTCCGATCTTAACACATAGCTCCAGCGGGATGATGCTCACGCTGGCTCCTAGATCACACAAGGCTTCACAAGTGACATTCCCAGCTTGAATAGGAATGCAAAATGAGTCGGGATCTCTCAACTTGGGTGGCATCTTCTCCTTCATGATTTGAATGAGCTCCGAGGATTTAGATGTCATCCTTACTTCACCAAAGTCTTCCAAATTCCTCTTCCTTGATAGAATCTCTTTCAAGAACTTCCAATAGGCAGGCATCCCTAGAATAGCATCAAGGAAAGGGATATTAATGTGTAGTTTATTCATCAAGTCAAGGAACTTACCAAAATGCTTGTCTAGATGTGCTCTGGCCCTTGACTGGGGGAATGGAAGTGGTGGTTTATATGCAGGAGGTGGAACATAAACTTCAGTTTTCTCCTCCGCTCTATGTGGCTCCATCTCGGTTGGCATCTCGGCCGAAGTGTTCTTCGACTGCACCTGGACCGAGGTGGTCTTCGTCTATACTGGCATCGACCGAGGCACTGGATCTGCAGTCTTCAGTCCACTTCTCGTCGTTATTGCCATGATCTGTCCCTTGGGGTTGCTTTCCGTCCTTGCTGGAAGCTTCCTTGGATCTCTTGGCGCTTCATTCGCCTTGTTAAAGAATTGTTGTTCTAAGGCTTTTTGTGCCTTCGAAAATGAAGTCATGGATGTCTCCATAGAGTTAAGCTTGATCAAGATGGCCTCCAGCGCCGCATCTTTCTTTTCCGTCTTGGACGAACTCGATCCTTGCTCCTGGCTCTTCAATGCAGTAGAAGAAGAAGAATAAGAAGAGAGGAAAGGATTAGAGGAGTCATTCGAATTGGAGTTAGAGTAAGGGTTACCCGAATTTTGGTTGTTTGCCCTCCAATTATTGCTGTTGGATCCCCTATTGTTGTTGTAGTTGTTGTTCTGGGAACTGTTGTTGTTCCGGTATCCATTGTTGTTCCTCGAGCCTTGATCTTCCTTCTTGGTTTGAGCAACTAAGAGTTCCTTCAATTATTTCACATCATTCTTCAAAGAAGTGAGTTGGTCATTGTTAGGCGGAGCATCTTGAAAGTTGACTATTTTAACTCCACCTTCAGCTCCTTGGTGGGAGTATTTCTCCATGTGCAAAGCTTTCTTCTCTATGAACTCTCAAGCTTCGTCAATCGGCATGTCCATGAACGTGTCAGCGGATAGTAGTTGAAGGTTGAACTGGGTGTTTCCGTCCAGTTCCTTGAAGTAAATTTCCAACAAATCTATCTTTGGAATCCCATGATGTGGGCAATCCAAAAGAATGTCTTTAAATCTCTCCCATGACTTGGACAAGCTCTCCTTGTCCTTCATTATGAATGCATTAGTCTTCCCTCTCATTTCAGCGGTTTTAGAGGGGGGAAAGAATTTAGTTAAGAACTCCGTCGTCATCTCCTCCCAAGTATTGATTTTTCCTGGAGGAAGAGATTGATACCAAGTAAGTGCTCTATCTTTCAAAGAGAAGTAGAAAGGCCTTAGCTTGTAGTTGTTGTTTTCTATTCTTGAAGGTCTCAAGGTCTCCATCAAGATCTCATAGTTTTGTAAATGTTGATGCGGAGATTCCCTCTCTAGCCCTCCAAGCTGGCATTGGCGAATCATGGAAAGAACTTGCGGTCGAAGTTCATAGTCATGGTCCGCTGGATCACCTAGGTTGACTCCTGAACGCCTCAGTTGCTGATTGGGGTCCATCCTTGGCCCTAGGGTCTGTGGAATACCTGCAAAAAGAGCATCTCGGAGTAGCATCCGAGGTGGAAGTATCTCGGCTGGGGCAGCAGGTACTGGATTCTGCCTCGGTCGAGGATCTGGAACAGGGTCTTGCCTCGGTCGAGGATTTGGGTTCGGTAGAGGTAGATACTCGTCTCGTAAAGCCGCCATATCTGCTTCGATCGCCTCAGTCCTTGTGTGAGTTTCTTCCCTTTCCAGTCGCAGTTCTTCTTTACTGAGGTGTAGTTTTTTCGATCGCGATTGTCTTGGTTGGCCATCTTCGCTTCTTTCAAGCATCTTTTGTATGTCTATTCTGGTTCGGGATCGTAGGAAACGATTTCCTTCCCGGCGCGGGTTCTTCGCATAAACCTAAGAAAAAGAACCTGCGAAAGTCACTCAACTAGAGTGGTTAGTAGAAACAGGGGCAAGCGCCCCGAAAGCCAACCGCAACCGGCTCGGTCAAGACCAAGTCCCCGGAAACGGCACCAAAAACTTGTTCACTCCAAACGGTGTGTGCAAGCTTTAAATTTATAACCCAAGACTTAAGCTTAAAACAAGGATGTGAACCTGTAGTGTACGGGTCAATCGTAGTAAAAGCAAGAAATTCCGGGGTGTCGATCTCAGCGACTTAGTGAAACAAAGCAAGTGTAGGTCGTCTATGTAATTACTAACCACAAAAGCGATTAAAGCAATCAAAGATGATAAAAGTCAATTAAGGAAATATGCAATTCTAGGGATTAAAGCGTCTAGTTGTGGTTCCAACTCAAGATCTAAAGATAAAGCGGACAAAGCTGAGATTTTGCAAAGGGAAGGTGTTACTAAAGTGGAATAGATCACCGGGTAAGTCTCACTACTCACTAATCCCAAACCGTAACTCCTATTACCGGGTAAGTCTCAAGGAATTAAGGAAAAGAACTATAACCTCAAACCAACACACCATCTAAGGGAATAGAATCGACCTTTAACGGGTAAGTCTCAAGCTAACTCACAAAGATGGGATGAAAGCACACTCAAACCCCAATAAAGGATAAACCTTTATTACCTACACTTATGATCTTTGGTAAACAAACAAAGGAATTACCGGATAAGTCTCATCCTAGGCTTGCATTGAACCAGGAAAGGTGTAATAAGAATAGGATTTGGCAAGCTCTAACACTTAACTCTCAGTTTCGGATCAGGAAAGGTCACCTCGGTCAAACGAATTCCACCCCGGCCGAGATGTTCATCGACTGAGCGAGATACTCTAGGGTTAAGGATAAAGACTCGAGCTTTCAGGGTCCTACTGGAATTTAAGATTATTCTATCATTGTTTTTCCAACAACCTTCAGCCAATCACCCTAGAATCACACAAAGAAATTAGCCACTCATCATCATGAAAGCAATAATCAAGTATAAGGGAAGAAAGTGAATAATTGAACACAAAAACCTTAAGAGAAAGGCTTCAATAACTGAATCAATTATCAATCAAACAAGCGTTCCTTGGATCACAATCCAATAAGACAATCACCAAAAGAAGGGAAGCTAAGAGAATCTTACAAAACCCTTCACAAAAGCTATAAAAACTATCAACTTCCTTCCTTCAATCTTCCTTCAACCTTCAAAAAGGTTCTTCAAATCTCCCAGCTGTTATGATGGTAGCGGGGTGTAGCGGCTGTCTAAGCACCGTTGAATTTGTGGAAAATCCAACCCTTTATATAGGAAATTTGCCTCCCAAAGATAAGAGATCTTAAATAGATATTTTTCCATAAAATAGGTAAAATATATCAGCTGAATTATCTTCTTCCTTCCAGAAATCCAGCCTAAAAATATAAGATCCTCTTTCCAAAAATAAAAGATCTCAGCCAAGAATAAAATATATCTCGTCGCGTCCAAGGTATTCGCCTCGGTCAAGCAGCTCCTCTGGATCACCTCGGTCGAGATGGTACTGTGGTCAACCAAGGTGGCTCTAAACTGAATGTGCAATCTCTCAAATCTGGTCCAAAGTGAATCTTTAATCCATTTCCATGCTTCTTGGATTCTTCCTTAAGCTCCTGAATGTAGCTCCAATGACTCCTTAGCTCCTTTAGCTCCATTTTGATGCAAAACATGCCATTTTACCTACGATTACAACGAAACTTGGTGTAGACCTCGATTCCCGTAAAGGTAGATGAAACGACGATATAATCACATAATATACATCCAAACATGTAGATTATTGAAGATAAAACGTCTAAACAGGTCCCAACATATAGACTATAATTCATGCTATCAACTCCCATAGGTACAACACCATACACCTTGTGTATGGGAAGTCTTGTCATCTCCCGGTTGAGCTAGAACACAAGGCGTACTGGGTTGTGAAGTGGTTGAACTTCGGCATGAAAGAAGCGCCTCTTAGACCTCAATGAGCCTGAAGGACTCCGCTTGAACGCCTATGAAAACGCCAAGATCTACAAAGAAAGGGCGAAGCGTTGGCATGATAAGCATATCATTCCAAAGGATCTCAAAGAAGGAGATCAAGTTTTCCTCTTCAATTCAAGACTTCGTCTCTTTCTAGGTAAGTTTAAATCTCGTTGGACTGGACCTTATCTAATTAAACGTGTTTTTCCCCATGGCGCAGTTGAAGTATGGGGTGAAAAGAGTGGAAGTTTCAAAGTTAATGGCCAACGCCTTAAGAAGTATTCACCAAAGCTGCCAGTTGAGGAAATCGCACCGATTACCATCAAATAAACACAGGAGCGATCTAGCTACGGACCCAAAACAAGCGCTTCTTGGGAGGCAACCCAAGGTAGTGCACTTACGTTTTTGTTTTTTCTTTCTTAGAGTAGTTTAGTTTAGTTGTTTTTGCTTTGTTTTTCTCTCGATACTTCCGGTATGTTATGTTTTTGGATGTAGGAATATTGGTTTGGCAAAGGAATGATGCAAAAGTTGGAAGGAATTGACGAAACTTGGATGTTGGCACACAACAGAAACTTCCACGCCCTAAACCACGGTCGTGGAAGTAACAGGTGACCGTAATTCTCCAAAATAGGCAAAAATTCACCAAAACCACGGCCTCCGTACATTTTCACGGCCGAGTTTGCCCCGAGTGACCGTGATTTTAAAAATTTTTACGTGCCACTATATAAACCACCTTCCTTCACAAAACACACCAAAAATCCCAAATCCACCCCCCAAACCACGCCCAAAAACGCCGAAAATCTTCCCTAACTCGCAATTCTTTGTTTGAAGTCCGATTCAAGCGATTATTTGGCCTAAAGTGAAGCATTTTCGATCATCTACACGATCCAAGCAACACACAAAGTGATCAATCCACTCAGCAGAAGGAATTTGGATTTTAAAGATCCAAAACCTAGGTTTTTCTCTACTTTCTCTACTTTGTCAATCCGGCTCTATTTTTTGCAAGAAATTAGAAGAACTAAATAGAATTGGAATTGGAATTAGTCTAGGATTGTGATTGCTAAAGTTTGGTGTGAGATTGTTGAGATTTGTGAAAAACATACCAAAACCACGGTCTCTTTACATTCCATGGCCGTGGTTTTTGAAGAACATGCCATGATTTTTTCTAATGTTGAAAAATATGATTAGACGGAAATCCAATAGGACCAAGAAGAGAAAGGATGGTGGTTTCTCCTCTTCCCAACCTCCCCCTAGTGAACCACCATCACCACCACCTCCTAGAATCCAAACCATCCATGAAGACTACTTAGGAGCTTTAGAGAGGATCAAAAAGAGGCCGGTCATAGGACCTCGTTACTTAGTCCTTGAGGAGCTTGAGCCGCTCAATGTTGTCAATGATTTAACGTGGCTCTTGGATAGAGCTGGTTTGATAGTCTTCTCCGCTATTAGAGAGGACGCTTATGAGGAGATCACTAGGGAGTTTGTCACCTCCTTTGAGCATAGCCACATGAACCGAACCGTATCTTTTAGGCTAATGGAGCAAGACTATGAGTTCTCCATTATTCAGTTTGGGACAATCTTTGGGTTCCATGAGAGTTTTAATGGTAGATTTCCTAGTGGTGTGTACCCTAAGGACATTTGGGAGGAGATTACCATGATTTATGCTAGTGAGGATCGTTGGCAACCGGCCGACACCAAGGCTAAGCTCATCTATCACTTATCCTTGAAGATAGCTCATAGGGTCCTTTCCGAGTGTCTCTTCCCTACGACCAAGACCCCCCAAAAGATTAAGAGCGATGAGTGTTAGCATGAAATATTGTGATATTTTAAGCACGTTTTCTAGATGTTTTTCATCCATTACAGTTTTCATTGATAAGGCATTGAAGCAATTGTTAGCTAGTTTGTCTATATTGTCGATATAGAGGTCTACATAAGCTTTGTGTTGATTGTAGGTGAATAAGAGCTAAAACCGAACCAATTAAGAGAGGATGGAGATGAATTGAGGACACATCAAAGAAGCCAAGGGAGATGCTAAGAAGAGAAATGGCATGAAACAATGGAAACTACGAGCAATCTACGCTTCCACACTCTAAAATACGGCCGTAAAGAAGTCCACGCCCAAAACCACGGCCGTGGATCTTGGCAACATGAACGTGGAGCATTCTAGAGAGTTACACGGTATAAAGTACGGTCGTGGAAGTTGTGAAGAACCGTAATCCACTTCCACGCTCTAAACCACGGCCGTGGAACTCCATGAAACCATGATTTAGGCAATCTTTTGACGAATAAAATATGGACACATTGTTTACGCATATGGGCCGAACGGTTATTCTATCCTTCCTTATAAAAGAACTGAAGGAGGGAGAATTCGGCACCTTCGCTTACGCTCACTTACACGTTCCTAGGGTTTCATCGGACGTGCGGAGAATTGCACTTTTGCGACGGAGATTTACGAAGGCTTGAAGATTTGGAAGTTGTGTATGGCGGAAGTTGTGCCTTTTATTCCTAGGTTTGATTAGAAGACGGATTGGCATCCCGCTCTTCGTTCTTATCAAGGATTGTTATTGGTTTGTGTTATTCCAAATCTGTTACATTATTACCCTGGTTTGTGGATTTGAGATTGATTTGAAGTTTATTGAAGGTTTTCGAAGGTTTTCATCTTTCATTCTTCTTAAACTTGAATTTGATATCATAAGGACTGTTGTTGGCTAAAACCCTTTAGCAATTCTAAGCTGAAGGGTTGATAGTTGTGGCTTAGATGATGATAGATCGATCGTAAACAGATTGGACCCTAAGAGTTAGAGAGATTCGCCGACGAACCAAAATCACGGCCTGTTCTTGAGGTTCCACGGCCGTGGAACTCAAGATCCACCCGTAATTTACATCAATTTACGAACCTTGCTTTTACTTTAATCCAAAGTTAAAGATTTGCTTTAACTTAGTTTTGGCTTGCCTTTTCTAGGTAGTAGTGAAGCCTCAAAAACCTCTACTTCGATTTCGAGTGTCACAACCTTAATCGGTTTAGTTAGTCTTGATCCTTGGGTTACAAGTTTGGGTATTTGAGATTAATTCTTGTCTTTAGATCCTTTCTATACTGAAGCCTCAACAACCTTTATAGAGAGTATTTCTAGATAAGTCATATAAAGTCTTGGAACTTCACCCTACATTGCTTTACCTTAGCATATCTTTGCAACTCTTAACTCTGTCCTTAGTTCTTTAGTATATCTTGAATCGATTGCCACAATTAGATGCCTGGATCTTTAGGGTTGCTGTTTTCCCAATATTTGCAAAGCTCATACATTTACTTGCTTGACAATTTACAAACTGAATTTGTTCCCCCCAAATCCCTGTGTTCGATACTCTGGAATTCTTGCTTAACTACGTCGATCCGTACACTGCGGGTTCGCTTGCTTGATTTCTAGTTTTATAAATTTAAGACGTATTTGCACGCACGCTAAGTGGCGAACAGTGAGCTCTTTCTCCTCTATTGCATGCTCTATGGTAGATCCGCTGATTGTGCTACCCTCCTTGCCTCCACTATGAGTAAGCTGAAAAACAAGAAGGCCGGGAACATTGGTTATGGTGGCATGGTGACTCACATAGCCAACCAATTAGGGATAGACTACTCCGCCTGCACTAAGATAGCGGCGAGACCTTTGGGTCTCAATAGCCTTATGACTAGAGGCATCATCTTTCCCCGCCACCAGGCTCCACCTACCGCAGCCATGCCATGGGAGGATAGAGGTGGTAGAGGTATCCCTTGGCTACCCGAGTACTCCATTATGGCCGGACACCATAACTGGAAGGCGACATTCGCAGCTATGCATGCGAATAGACTAGTAGCCCCTCCTTACGTCCCAGATGAGGTCCCAGCTGCGGGTGTTGATGATGAGATGAGAGGAGGTGATGAGCATGACTTTGGTACGTTTCCGGATAAGCCGGCACAGTTTCCCGACCCTCCTAGACGTTCCCCCCGACCTTTTGGTTCCTCTTCCTCTCGCCGGGCTAGCGTGAGTGAGAGGCCGACTTGGATGGACGCACCTCCCACTTGGTATGGAGAGCAGCCATCATGGATGGGAGCTCCTCCTCCATGGTACGAGCAGGCACCGGCAACACCGACTCCTCAGGATGCTCCAGCTTGGTACGGACAGCCACCAGCTTGGTATGAGCAGCTACCGGAGTGGGCCACCGATCTATCCAGGAGAGTGGGAGACTTGGAGATCCGCCAGGACACTCTTGATGTACGGGCTGAGGAGCATGATCAGATGAGCAGAGACATATACCGCCACCAGTTTGGGCGGAATTTCAGCTTCGAGTTCGGTCCATTTCCTCCACCGTCTCCTCCACAGTGATGACGAGATGACCGCTGGTTCGAGCCGCCCCACAACCGTCTAGTGAGTTTCTTTGTTTTCTTTTCTTTATTTCTTTTAAACATTGAGGACAATGTATGTTTCAAGTATGGGGTGGGGTGTGACTATGGTTTGTAATAACTCTATTTACTTTGCTTTGATGATTCTAGGAACACTTGCATTTTCCTTTCATAGTCACACGTTTCATTATTGCATTGCATGAAAAAGACTTTGAAAAACCCATAAAAAATTGAAAATTTTGAAAATATTTGTGCTTCTAACATTAGAGATGATATCTATGATGAAAACTACTTGTGGAATGAGTTTTTGATGACAATTGTATGCTTAAATTGAATTATAAATTGTGAGGAAATTGAGTATGTTGTTTATCCTTTCTTGCAAATTTCATAATGTGAAGGTTTTATCTAAATTATATTGAGAAACAAAGGTTGAAATCACAATATAAGTTCTTATACTTCTTTATAAAATGATTAAGGCACCTCGAATTTCTTACTATTTTCTTTGATCATTTAGCCCCTCAATGAAATAATTGCCTAGTTTACCTATCCGGAATTTAGGAAGAGTTGAATCTGGCATGTTTGATGTGGGAGGGCCATGAAAGCAATTGTTTTCAAAGATTAACAAGTTGGAAAATGAAAAGTTTGAAATTGGCGGAGAGAATAAATTTATTGATTTGAAACTGAAAATTTAAACCTAAATCCTCCATTTTTAAGCTAGTTTCAAGAGCCAAAATTTACACCCAACCATGCTCTTAAATGTTGCCAACAACACACATAAGTCCTCTTAACTAGTCTTATCAGTGTTGCAAGTGAAACTGTAAAAGTTGATTCAATAATTGGGTCCTAGTATAGTTGTTAAGTGAGGCTCCCTTCTTCTGTAGGTTATTCTTCTCGTCCCGCATGTGACGTCTCTTTCTTGTTGTCCGGACGGTTTTCTCCGCCGCTTGGCAGTTTCGTGTGTTTCCTTTCTTGTTTACCGATGGAGGACATCACATTTGCTCGCACAAAACTTACACTTTAGGATGTTGAGAATTGTTATTAGTTTTCTGGTGGTAGTTACACCCCCGTCGGCATGTGTTTTTCCTCTTTGTCTTGCCGAGAAGTTACTCGTTCTAGTAGATACAATGTGAATGCACTAAAGAACACCTTTCTCTAAATCTTGCAACCAAAAAATGGCATGGCAATATGGAAGATTGGTGAGCGGGTTCTGATTGTTCAGTTCTTCAATGATAGTGATCTCCACTTTGTCTACGACAACTGTCCTTTGTACTTTGATGATCACCTTTTCGTCCATCGACAAATCAATAATTTGATTTGTGTCTTGACAAAGGTTTGAGGCATCTCTGGAGCGACTTGGATGGATGCACCTCCCACTTGGTATTGAATAGAAGCACACCAATCAAAAAGATTGTTTTGTTTTGCATTCATATTTCATTCTACCTTATATTCTAAGCTTTTAAAAATCTTGCTTAGGGACAAGCAAGTGGCAAGTATGGGGTATTTTGTTAGTATGAAATATGACGATATTTTAGGCACTTGTTTTAGTTGTTTTTCCCTCTTTATAGTGTTCTTAGATATGTGTTTGAAGCAATTGTGAGCTAGTTCACCCACTTTTTCGATATAGAGATCTACACTAGCTTCTTTGTGTTTTTAGGTGAATAAAGCTTGGATTGGATCAAAATAAGGAAGGAAAGGAGTGTTTGATCATATTAGATGGCAAGGAGATACATTGAAGAGGCTAAGGAAGGAGCATGGATGAAGGATGTCACGAGACTAAGGCAAAAATGAGGATTTGGAAGAATCACACCCAAAAATACGGTCGTGGAAGAGGATTTGAGGAACCACGCTCTAATCCACGGCCGTGGATTTGGCAACATGAACGTGGACGTGAGTTTGGAGCACTCCAGAGAGTTACACGGTCTAAATTACGGTCGTGGAAATTATATGGCACTGTGATCTGGTTCCACGCCCTAAACCACGGTCGTGGAAAGTTGTACTTGGCCGTGATTTTGGTGATTCTATGACGTGTCATATTTTGCCACGTCAGCCACGTCATTGGGCTTTCTCGTAACCCTACCTCGCCTTATAAAAAGGCTGGAGAAGAGAGTTTTTGGGACGTTTGCTTACCGTCGCTTACTCTTGCATACGGACATTTAGCCGCCGCTGGGAGATTTGCTTAAGGATTGAAGATTTGTGAAGGACGTAATTTCGAAAGATTGTGTACTTTGAATATTCTAGGGTTTTCATTCGGGAACGGATTGACACCCCGTTCTTTGTGACTTCTCTAGATATTTGTGAGGTTTCTGTTCCTATTCTTCTAGATTCATAAACATATTACCTTTGTGTTTGGATTTCGTGATTGACTTTGAGTTTTATTTGAGTTTTCGAGGGTTTTCATCTTTTATTCTTCTTAATTTGAATATTGATATCATGACAATGATTGTTGGCTAAAACCCTTTAGCAATTCTAAGGTGAAGGGTTGATAGTTGTGGCTTAGATGATGATAGATTGATCGTGAATTGATTGGACCTTGAGAGTGTGAGAAACTTCGTCGACACCCTAAATCACGGTCTGTTCTTGGTTTCCACGGCCGTGGTTCTCATGATCTAGCCGTGATTTTTCCTAGTTTACGAACTTTTCTTTTGCTTTGATCCAAAGTTACAGATTAGCTTTAACCTAGCCTTGGCTTGCCTTTTCTAGGTAGTAGTGAGACTCAACATCCTCTATTTCGGTTTCGAGTGTCACAGCCTTAACCGTTTTGGCTTGTCTTTGATTCCTTGGGTTTGGGCATGGGTATTTGAGATCAATTCTTACCTTTAGATCCTTTCTATACTGTAGCCTCAACAACCTTTATAGAGAGAGTATTTGGGTTAGACATATAAGGTTTTGGAACTTCACCGTACATTACCTTACCTTAGTATACCTTTGCAATTCTCAACTCTGTCCTCATATATATAGAATATCTTGAATCGATTGCCACAATTTGATACTTGGATCTTTAGGGTTGCTGTTTTCCCCAATATTTGCAAAGCTTCTACATTTTTATTGCTCGATTACTTGAAACTGGTTTTGTTTCACCAATTTCATGAGTTCGATACTCTGGAATACTTGCTAATCTACGCCGATCCGTACACTGCGGGTTCGCTTGCTTTTATTCTAATTTTATAAATTTAAAACTTATTTGCACGCACGTTTTAGGGCGAACACCAACCAATATTCATTTAAACATATTATTGTAGTCACCCAAAATTGCCAAATTTGGAACGCTGTCTCGATTTTTCCCCACAATCTTATGCAATGTTGCATACAAAATCATTATGAAGGTTATTGTTCAACGTTTACAACCCATAGTACAACAACTTGTGGGGCCTACTCAATCCAATTTCATACCATGATATTGATTGAGAGTAATGTCTTGATTGTACAAGAGATTACTCACTCGATGATAAAAGAAATATAGCATGAAAGAAATGGATGATGATCAGGTTAGATCTTGAAAAAGCCTATGATAGGCTTTTATGAGATTTCAGAGAAGATACGATTAGAGCATCATTCAATGCATCATGGTAGGTGTTTTCTCTCATTCCATGTGTTTATCATGGAATGGAGAGATGACAACATTCTTTAATCCTATGAGAGGATTTATGGTTAACTTATAAGGATGAATTATTACTCATGTCAACAAGAATTATTCTTTTTAATGGTCGAGTGAGGACAAAGAACTCTGAAGTTAAGCGTAATTTTAGGATGGGTGACCTGAGTTATGAGTGTGTTTTTCCTAGTAGGTGGTCACTCGACTCGGTGGACAGTCCTTGTGCTTGACGTAGACGTCGGATCCTGAAATTACTCCTGTACGAGTACGATTAAATTCAGAGTTCTTTGTCCTTACTCGACCACTAGAAAATAAGAATTCTTGTTGATATGAGAATAAATTCATCCTTATAAGGTGGATATATCCCTATTCAAATGATGCGGGTCCATCCCTATAAGTTAACGATAAATCCCCATCACTAGGTGTTTTCTGTCATTCTTTAATTACAAAGGTATTGTTTTTGGCATGAACACTGAATAGTTCTAATTAACTACTTACCGAATAGAATAGCATTGTACTCCTGATATGCATGCAATACATTCTTTGTTTACAAAACCACAAGATTTGCCCGGTGAATGTGACTATGCTGATGTATAGTTTGAAAGATATTTATGGGTTACTCCTTGTTGTACTTCCACGGGCTCCACTAGGGGGTTTGATGTAGAAATTTAAATTTTTAAAACTTTCCTTCAAAAAAAGTGAAGTAACGAACATTTGGATTAGAATTGGCATTTTGGTCGTGAGAAATACAATGTGTGTTCCGTCTATATTTGATAGGTGAACTTGTGAAGTTGGTGGGGGAGTAGTGGGTACTGTTGATGACAATAATTGAGGTGGATTGATATTTCTGCATATGTAAATGCTTTGAGTTTGACGGGGCCTCATGGCTCAATTGTAATTAAAGAATGAAAGTGATTTTCTAGCTATAGCGTTCAAAACTTCGGTTAAGTGATGTTTATGGCCAATCAGTTCTTCTTGGCAGCTTGACCGCCTAAGTATTATCAATTGATGCGCTTTATGATGGCAAAGAAACCCCAGGAAAGGGAAGCAGTGGACTTGGGCACCCACTATAATCAGGTGTGTGATTTTCTTTCTCGTTAATATATATGAATCATAAACATAGTAACCATGCCTCTAATTGTGCCTCAGATGGGACGCCCACTATGGTATTTTCTATTAGTATTCACTAGATATATATAAAATATCTGAAGGCTTTACAAGTTCCTCTTTAGTGATCAACAAACAATCCTCAAATGGGACCAAAGATTCAGAATCATCAAAGGAGTGACATCTACCCTCCTATGCCTACACCAAAGTTGGGAACAGCTTGTACTTCAGAAAGATATCAAGTCTAGCAACGTTCTATTAGACGCTAACATGAACGCCTGTCTAGGAGACTTCGGCTTAGCAAGATTATATGATCATGGAACCAACCCGCGAACCACCCGTGTGGTTGGTACACTCAGGTACCTAGCACCAGAGCTTGCAAAAAAAGGTAGGGAAACCACTGAAACTGATGTGTTTGCTTTCGGGCCATTCTTACTCGAAGTGGCCTGTGGAAGAAGGCCCATCCTCCACTGCCACGGAATGACTGACCACGAGATTCTTGTTGATTGGGTTTATGAATGTTGGAATAGAGGGGTGATGCTAGATGTGGTTGATCATAAATTGGGAGGAAACTATTTAGAAGAAGAAATGAAGTTGGTGTTAAAGCTAGGATTGATCTGCTCAAATTCTAGGCCAGAACTTAGACCAAGCATGAGACAAGTGAACCTATTTTTGAATTGAGATGCTAAGTTGCCAAAAGTGTTTCTTAGTAGTGCAGAAAAGAACTTGTTCTCATCTAGATCAAAAGTTGTATTCTCAATGTCAAATAAATGCAGAAAACGATAGGTTGTATTGTGATGAATAATAATGGTGTTTTGTTTTTCACGATCCGTTTAGGTTTTATGAAGGAACAAAGCAATTTTAGCGATTAATTGAATGAATATGAAAAATAGAATAAAAGAATGAAAATTTTAAATTTTCCCACCAAATATACAATTTTCGACGGCTCCTTGCCGTTGTCAAAAATTTAAAATTTCCCACCAAATTTATATTTTGTGACGGTTACTGCCATCGTAAAATTTAAAAAATCGCACCATTTTTTAAATTTTGCGACACGCTGGACGGTGACGATTTTCCGACGCGAAATAATTGCGACGGTATATCTGTCACGTAGCCGTCGCAAATAAATTTAGCGTCGGTAAATTTGCGTCGCCTGTTCTGGCTTCGCTCCATTCTCCGTCGCCGTTGATGGTTTGCGACGGCAAATAGCTTTTCCGCCATCGCCAGCATCTGTGGCTAATTGAATTATTTTTTGTAGTGTACAACAATATTGAGCACGCAATAGCTGAAGGAATTTTGAAACCAATCAAGCTTAAGAGAGAGGTTACGTACCATTCACACATTTTTGTAGTGTTGATATTATTTTATGTGCAGAAGCATCGTAAGATCAAATTCAGATTATAACAAATTGGATCCACCAGTTTTGTAAATCGTTTGGGCAAAAGGTAAATCAAATTAAATCTAACATGATTGTTTTTCTTCTAATGTGGAGAGAAGGCTGAAAATTTAAACAAGGTAGTTGTTTAAGAGTGAAAAGCGAATTTGGAATACATTTGAGAATTCCCATAATTCAATCTAAGGTGAGAAGGATGATTTTAAAAGGGTGTTGCAAAAAGCACAACAAAGATTAACAAGTTGGAAAATGAAAAGTTTGAAATTGGTGGGGAGAATAAATTTATTGATTTAAAACTGAAAATTTAAACCTAAATCCTCCATTTTTAAGCTAGTTTCATGAGCCAAAATTTACACCCTTTAACCATGCTCTTCAATGTTGCCAACAACACACATAAGTCCTCTTAAATAGTCTTATCAGTGTTGCAAGTGAAACTATAAAAGTTGATTCAATAATTGGGTCCTAGTATAGTTGTTAAGTGAGGCTCCCTTCTTCTGTAGGGTATTCTTCTCGTCCTGCATGTGACGTCTCTTTCTTGTTGTCCGGTCGGTTTTTTTCGCCGCTTGGCAGTTTCGTGTGTTTCCTTTCTTGTTTACCGATGGAGGACAACACATTTGCTTGCACAAAACTTACACTTTAGGATGTTGAGAACTGTTATTAGTTTTCTGGTGGCAGTTACACCCCCGTCGGCATGTGTTTTTCCTCTTTGTCTTGCCGAGAAGTTACTCGTTCTAGTAGATACAATCTAAAGAACACCTTCCTCTAAATCTTGCAACCAAAAAATGGCATGGCAATATGGGAGATTGGTGAGGGGGTTCTGATTGTTCAGTTCTTCAATGATAGTGATCTTCACTTTGTCTACGACAACTGTCCTTTGTACTTTGATGATCACCTTTTGGTCCATCGACACATTGATGGTTCATCTAGGCCCTCGACATGACTTTTAGCACGGTTTGTTATTGGGTGGTGGTGAAGGATTTGCCCCTTGGATATCGTACCAACTAAGTTTCTACCCTGTTGGAAAAAACTCGCGCGTTTCCCGACTTTCACCAAGTATATTTATAAGCGGGTATATTGCTGCACACTTTCACGCTCATACACACCTCACTTGTATATAAGCCCTTGTGATCGAACTCATTCTCTTACATTACATATATGCATATATGTGTGTGGGGTTGAAAGTAGGTTTATTGCACTAATCACCATCGACCTCACTTTAAATTAGGCTATAATTCTAGACTTATCTAAATTAATAATTAATTAGTTCTAATCATACTTATACAAATTCTAGAGCATTCTCATCTTCTCTTCACTTTTGCTCACATTCCAATAATTTTCTAGAAATATATACTTCTTTTAATTGATTATTACACTATTATAACTAGCCCACAATTAAACTAAGCCCAAATAATTAAAATATGAAATCTACTCCAATAAATCCTTCCTTAACTCATATTTTTAATGTCTTCACGGTATCTGAAAATGTTATCTTCGTCCGCTTCTTGGCTTCGATGTCACCACCTCTTTCTTGCGCCGTTCTTCCTTATAAGAAGCAAATATTATTCTCGTGTTTACGGCGTCACATTACCAAGTGTATCCCCATGAACACATTGTACTAACTCCTCGTGATGAGATAACATTCACATTCGCTGATGACAAATATCTCACTTTGTGTAGAGTGTGGCTTGTATCGTTATGAAGTCTCGTCCTCACGCTTCCGGTACCTTCAACCTTCAACTTCTCGCCACTCACTGAGTTGAAGTGATCAAACTCTCCATTGATCATCAAGGTGTTAAACATTGCTTGATCTCTACAAACATGCATTAAGGCGGTGTTATCCATCACCCACTTGGACTTGGCAGTCTCCTCACTTGTTGCCAAGTAGACATCACCGTAATCAACTTCACCGTTGACTTCATTGACCAAATTTGTGTGGGATTCCCCTCTCTTCTTTCCCGGTGACATCTCTCTCAACTTCTTTAAGTCCTCCCTCATCTGAGGACACCGGGCTTGCATGTAACCCTTCTCCCCGCAATAGAAGCACTCGACCTCACTAAAATCTCATCGCAAGTATGTACTTTGTCTCCGGTCCTCATGCCTCCTCCACTACCTCGTCTCTCGTTCTCGCTCCCCTACAACTAGTATGCGATCATCTCCTTTGTCGGTATCATCATTCTTCATCATTCTCTCACTCTCCCTCAAAGTGGCGGTCGCCTCATCTAGAGTGAGAGACTTCCTTCATACAAGTATTACGGTTCTTATTGTTATGGAGGAGACCAATCCTCCAAGAAAATGTCTAAAGCGTAAGCTCCTTTAGTCCCCAAAGGAGGGGGATTACGCAAAGTATGTGCAGGTTTCGGAGGCAGGAAATGTCTCCCAAGTAGCGAGTGTTCGCTCCAAAAGGTGTGTGCAAGCTTTAATATTTATAACCCAAGAAGTATGCTTGAACAATATTCGAACTCGCGGTGTACGGATCAATTGTAATAAAAGAAAGAATTTTGGGGGTCGATCACAAGGACTATGGTCAAACAAAGATGGGTAATCAGGTTGTCAAATAACTACAAGCAGCAAATTAAAGCAATCAAAGATGATATAAAAGTCAAATAAAGGGAATGCGGATTCTAGAGATTAAAGCATCTAGTTGTGGTTCCGACTCAAGATCTCAAAAGATAACACGGACAAAGCTAAGTTTGCAAAGGGAAGGTGTTTATAAGGTGGGAATAGATCACCGGATAAGTCTCACTACTCACTATCCCAAACCTAAGCTCCTTTTACCGGGTAGTCTCAAGGTACTAAGGAAAGAAACTATAATCTCAAACCAACACACCACCCAAGGGAATAGAATCAACCTTTACCGGGTAAGTCTCAGGGTAACTCACAAAGATGGGATGAAGGCAGACTCAAACCTCAATAAAGGATAAACCTTTATTACCTACACTGTTTATCTTGGGTAAACAAGCAAAGGAATTACAGGGTAAGTCTCATCCTAGGCTTGCGTTGAACCAGGAAAGGTATAACAAGGATAGGATTTGGCAAACAAAAACTCTTAACTCATATAAGGTTCTGAAAAGGTTCACCTCGCACAGTTATGTACCATCTTGGTCGAGATGTTCCACAGCTGACCGAGGTGTTCGTTGGTTAAGGTAAAGGCTCGAACTTTCAGGGTCCTGTTGGGATTAAGATCATTCTATCATCGTCTTTCCCACAAATTTTAGCCAATCACCCTAAAATCGCATAAAGAACTTAGCCAATAATCATTATGATAACAATAATCAAATTTATAAGAAAGGAATCAATATTCAAACAAGAAAAACATAACAAAAAGGTCTCAATAACTGAATCAAACAAACAATCAGCGTTCCTCAATCACAAATCAGAAAAGACAACAAAACCAAAAGCCAAACAAAGAAAATCTTACAAACTCCTTCAAAGCCAACTTCAACTTGATTCCTTCTTTCTTTGAACTTCAACCTTCAAAAATTTCTTCAAAACTCTTCAGAAAATCCTCCAGAAAATCCTTGATCCGAAGATGGCTGAATTGTAGAAAATCTAACCCTTTATATAGGAGAATAATCTTCCAAAAATAAAATATCTTAAAAAGATAATTTCCTAGAAATTATATTCGTATCTTCTAAAATATATCAACCAAAAAAGATATCTTCCTTCCAGAAATCCAGCCAAAAATATGTGATATTCACTTTCCAAAAATAGAAGATCTCAGCCAAGAATAAAGATCTCATGTCCGGTCATCAGTTCGCCTCGGTCCAAATGCTCATCAAGATCACCTCGTTCGAGGTGGTACTATAGTTGATCGAGGTGAATCTCAACTGAATGTAAATCAGCTCGAGTCTGGTCCAAAATAAATCCTCTAAACCATTTTCATACTTCCTGAGATCTTCTTATAACTCTTCAACGATCCATAATGTAGCTCCAATGACTCCTTAGCTTCCTTAGCTCCATTTTAGTCCAAAACGTGCCATTTTCCCTACAATTACAATGAAACTAGAAGTAGACCTCGATTCCCACAAAGGTAGACAAAACAACAATATAATCAAATAATATACATCCATACATGCAGATTTATGAAGATAAAACGTCCAAACCAATCCCAAAATATAGACTATAATACATGTTATCAAAATACCCCATACTTATCCCTTGCTTGTCCCCAAACAAGTTCCAAATCTTACATACAAGATAGAATGGATTATAACTCAGAAAGATCAATGAAAAACATTTCAAAACCTTTTGTGGTGTGCTCCACTCATAGATCACCCTAAGAGAATGCTTCATGGCAAATAAAATCAAGACATGATCAAAACATTTTATAAACATAAAAAAGTTGTTCATCTTTGCATAAATCATAGAATGCATGATAAAACATATTTATCGAAATTAATCATGTATAATCCAGTTTAAACCACCAAGTCAATCATCATACTCGAGGTCTCAAGGGCGTCAAAAAAAGGTCAAGAAACTTGTCAAGGTGGGATGTATATAGGGTATGTGGTGCTAGAATCCGGGAATAGGATATTTTCTTCACTTTCTTTGAATTTCACATCTTCCGCCAATAAGCTTTGCTTATTTTTCTTTACTTTTTGGGATGAATGGACAAAGGTGCACAATAACCGAAGCCTAGGAGATCAGCAATCATCAATTTCTCGAGATGCCTCAAACCCTTGATGCACATACCATGACCCGTTAGGAATATCGCTCAATTTGACTTTGGTAAGACACAAGCACCCGGCTATGTGAATGGTGCTGAGTTACTCATCATCATGATTGACTTCCCCAAACCTAGTTATTTCTTTCTAATACTTTCAACCAACATCTCAACCTCACTTCACTTGCTTTTCTTTCGCTTGCTTCCAAATTCCCGGATAGGTAAAGGGAGGCAAATATGTATATGAGGGGCTAAAGCATGGTCAAGAAGAAGAAGATAAGGAGAGAATGAATTGCCTTAATCATCCTAGGAAGAATGTGATAGAACTCATCATGTGGTGTCAACCTTCAAATCCAACATAATTTTGATAAAAACAAAGTATTAAACATGCTAAAACTTCAAACAAAGCATTTTGCAACTTAAATATATCATAAAACCTTTCGAGCATATAAAGATTTCAAAACTAATCTGCAAACATAATCATCATTGAGGTCATATCCAGAGAAGAAGCACAAAACGTTTCGAAAACCTTTCAGTTAAAGCCATCTCGGTCGAGGTGTTCTGGCGTCATCCGAGGTGTTCATCCTCGATCGGCCTGAACGTCTCGGTCGAGGTCATAAAAAAAAATTTTCAAACCAGTTTTTGACGTTTTTCTCAAACAGAAACCTGTATGTATGCATGTAATGACAGATAAACACATAGAGCCAAGTTAAACAGCATAAGATCATAATATCCGGGAGTCATACAAACCATACACACATAATTCACTATAATACATCCAAATACCCCATACTTGGGACACATTGTCCCAATGGGTCAAATATAAGTCTAAGGAAATAAAGTACTCACCGGACCTAGCTGAATTGCATAATAAATAAATAAATAAATCCTTGAAGCTCTAATCCTCGTCAGTTGGCGGTGGTGGATGTGGAATGTAAGGGTGTTGGGTCGGGTCGAATGGGTAGCCCATCATTTGCTGATGTTGGATCTCCATCATCCATATGGTGTAGTGTTGGCTCTCCATCATCTGATGTGTCCATCCCTCTATGTGTTGGCGCTCCTCAGCGAAGCGCTCATGAATGTCAACTATAAGGGTTGTGTAGGCATCCACCATCTGGTCAGTGAGATCATCAATCCTCTTGTGTGCCTCGGGATCTCTATGTTTGCGGGATCTACATTAAGGTGGTGGTGGTGGTGGTATTTCCCTCTCCTCCTCCGTCGCCTCATCATCAAGATCG
This sequence comes from Fagopyrum esculentum, assembly GCA_033239045.1. Classification (NCBI taxonomy): domain Eukaryota; kingdom Viridiplantae; phylum Streptophyta; class Magnoliopsida; order Caryophyllales; family Polygonaceae; genus Fagopyrum; species Fagopyrum esculentum. Next base: position 25,229,317 of record BSUD01000005.1, on the reverse strand, counting down.
ACAACGGGAACACTAGGTCCTCCGGTATCAGTACCGGTCTCCATGGCAGCTCATCAGCATCTGCGTCTCTAGCATCCTGCATGTAGGAAAACCAAGCAGCAGACAAGAACTGACGGTCAAAGATAGAAAACTAAGATGACCACATAATCCCCTGTGGTACAATCGTCTCCCATGGCATGGCAACGTAAGGCGTGTCAAGGCCACGAGGGATAAGTATACGTCTCGTGATCATCTCCTGCAATCCCAGCGGCTTCGCAGCCACAACTAGTGTACAAGTTGAAAGATTTAGACCCATAGAAGTGGCGATGTGGGTCACCAACCCACCACAGTAAATATCGCCCCTGGACTTGCCCTTGATTCTGTGCAAATCATCTGCCAGCATGGCGGCAAAGTCCGGCACTCCTCCCGTGACTATACAAAATAAACTCAGCAGCTCCCCCTGATGGACCTTTTGGGGCGTCTCAGTACGCGCCAGAAGTGTCTCACTGAAGATCCTGTGAGCAAGGCGGAAAGCAAGATGAAATATAATATGCTCCCGGGAATCTCCGGGCCTCCACCTGTCACTATGGTCTGTCACATGGGCTATCTCGGCCCAGAAACTCAGAGCAACTGCTCGGGAAGGAAAATCAGAAGCTGTAGGTGTAGGGAAACGAAAAATCTCCCTAAATTGTAACACCCCAAATTCTAAGAACTCGGGGAGCTATTGGTTAGGACCTCACAATGGGTCCCGACCTTAGTTTGACAATAACTTTACTAGGATCTTACAACAAGGCACAAAAGTATTAAAAACATTTGAGAACTTTAAACAATATATACATGAAAAATATGTATCAGCCTTACAAATCAAAGGTACTAAAACGACGCATATGAAGTATATAAGACAACCTCGTCCCCAACTAAATGAGTACGTGGACCCGGCTGACCATTCCCTCCGGATCTCTCTACAACTGTCTTAACCTACAAGGCATCTACAAGCGGTATAAAACCGTTAGCTAACATTCTATGCATAAGTATAAAGGTAAAAGCACAAACACACAACATACACAATCAACATGCAACACTCAATCCTTTTTATTATCTTTTAATTAGGTGATATGTCATTACTAATGATACTTATTTTGTGACACGAGGGATTCCCAAACCTTGCCCCTGTCCCCGTTTACCAACGTGGAATGGTACTAATGCATCTGACCGTCTACCTGACTGGGCTGGTTGTAGGGAACTTCCTAGACTCTCGCAAGAGCTAGGCAGATGATGTCACGACCCGTTATCATACACTTGGGTCGATTATGTGAATAATAAAGTCGGCCTAATCCGGTTTCGTTATTTATTATAACTAACAAATACACTCATACACATTACACACATACAAGAAGCCAACTAAGTAAGTCCGTGGACTTACCTGAATCAGATCTCGACTTTCTAATTCACAAATCGATCTGTACAGTAGGAATTCAGTGGCCTGTCAAAGGAGGCAAGTGTGTAAGCACACTTTCTAGGTGATTAGAAGTCTAAGACTTCTAAGATAGTAGGTCTTAATAGAACGGAATTGATTACAGTATTAATTTATGTTAAAATGACTATTTTACCCTTGGTCTCGAAACTTCCAAAAATTCCCTAGTTCATTCCTAAACTCTTATTTGAGACTAAAGAGTCATATTCTAACTCCTAAAGATGAGTTTGGTTACAAACCTGACAATTTACCCATTTCCTTATTTTCGTAAAGATCGTTAAGGTCCAACTTCGGCTTCAAATATAAAATTCGAATAATCTTATAAAAATTCCGAAATAATTCCCTAGATCATCTATGATATCTCATCTACTCCTAGGAGTAAGAATTTCTTAAAATTGTTAAAGCATCACTTCTACAAAAATTTCTAAAGTTGGTTACAACACTTAACAAACAACACACTGTCTTAACTTTGAAAAATCATAACTCCTAAACTACTCGTTGGATTTATCCTAAATTTTGATATGTTCTACTATAAAATCTTATCTATAATATATCCAAAATTCAGCCGAAAAGGAGATCAAAATCCTATTTAAAACTATCTCACAAAACTGAATTTCAGCACAACAGAAAAACTGCTTACGACTCAATCTTTGAAAAATCATAAATCCCAAACCACTCGCTGGATTCCTCTCAAATTTTAATATGTTCTAAAACAATATGTCAAACATATCATATCCAAAATCCAAGCCCAACGGAGATCAAGAGCTTATTCAAAACCATCTCACAAAACAGCATCACTTGCTGTTTTCCCCAACACTCAGCACATATATAAAAACTGCATGAGGCGTCAACTTTGGAACACAATAACTCTCAAACCGTAACTCCGATTCTTCCCAAATTTTAGTATGATCTACTATGTACTAATGAATACAACATATCCAAAATTCAGCCAAAAATAAGAAATCTAACTTACCCAAATCTGGACCCGAAGTTGACTGCTCGTCACTTCCTAAAACTGAGAAAAACGTAACAGCTCTCTGCGGTTGTTTTCTTGACTGAAATACATGGTTCCAAGATGGTTTAGCATCAGCTATAAGTACACATATGATTAAAGGAAATCAAGGTTGAAAGAGTATGGTTACACTCAACTATAAAACTCGCCCAAGAGGCTCACGAGGTTGCAACCAGGAGTAGAGGAGGGCAGTCATGCGCGGCCTGGAGAGGAAGATGTGTTGATGTTAAGTGTCTTCTGGGTAGATCTGGGAAGGTTGTGAGGCGGTTGTTTTGCAGCAGTGCAGCCTGTCATTGTCGATCGGAATGAAGGAGCCAATGTGTGCCGGACACAAGGTGAAGGGATGTACAGAAGGGTGAACGCTCCTGTTGGTGCTCCTGATTGTTGGTCTTGTCGGCTCCTATGCGCAGAAGGACGCGAGGCTCACCGGCGCCGGACCTAAGGTGAAGGGATGTGCAGATTTGCAGATGTGCTGCTTGTGCACGACGATAGAGGGAATGCAGAAGATCGCTGCAGCTTGATCTGCGTGAGAGGGATCGTTCGATGGAGTCAGACTGTTCGTACCACTACACTGCACGGCTGGAGATTGACGAGAAGAGTGAGGGAGGTGAGGCTGCTGCGTTTTGGCTCGACAGAAGCGAGGAGAGGAAGGGATTGCTCTTCTGTACGTGAATTTGGACAGGTATGGAAGCAGGCGTGGGTTGGAGTGGGTCGAGATCTACGGAAAGATCTACATATCCGGCTGTTACGTTGGATGGAGAATGAGAAGATAGGAGAGAGTTAATGTGGTTGTTGGCTGAAGTGGAATGTGAGGAGCCGGTTGTCCCTTGTGCTGCTTCATGGGCTTCTCCTAGGTTGGGCTTCCTTGCAAGCAAAACAAAAGAAATGGGCTGAAAATAAGGTGAGAATAAGTGGGCTGAAAGTTTGTCAAGACTTGTCGAAAACTCGCCATGGCTTTGTCAGGCCCATGCATGACTTCGTCATAGAGTTGTCTGGCTTCGTCATGACCTCGTCTCAGCTATGTCATGGTCTCGTCGCAGCTTTGTCACAGTCTCGTCTCAGCTTTGTCACAGTCTCGTCTCAGCTTTGTCACAGTCTCGTCTCAGCTTAGTCATGATCTCGTCACAGCTTGTCATGATCTCGTCTAAAGTCATCCATAAGAATGAATTATAATAACTAGGGTTTGATATAAATCTATCATTTTATGTGAATTAAATTCTAAATAAAATGATAAATAAGTATAAGAATTAGAGCTTGATATAATTTTATCATTTTATGTGAATTAAATTCTACATAAAATGATAAAATTCGTGAAGAAAGAAATACTAGATAGAATGGATAACCGTCAACGGCTCGAAGTCCGATTTGCTTCGGAATTACACTGATCCATAGGAACTACATAGTTCCTGTTCAACAGCCGGTACTTGATTCCTCGACGCTCCGGCAAATAAGTAATTGAGCTAACAAACTCCAACGTTGGCTCCAGATAAGCCGGCTCTCTAATATCCATGAACTCCTCCAGCCCAACCATGGAGATCATCTTCTTCAAGTCCTCCACCACGTGGAGGCACTCAAAGGCATCGACATGAAGGAAGTGTGGGGCAACAATCGGGCACCCACAAATACGACCATAGTCTTTCTGGTGACACTCGTGGATCACCGGAATAGCAAACTGAGAAGCAGAAGAAGGGGAAGACTGATGGGAACTTCTAGGCCTGTCCCTCAAATCCATCTGACGATCATATCTGTTGCTCTTTTTTTCTAACAAGATCACCTCGGTTTCCCTAAGAACACCTCGGCCGTAACGTAGTCGACAGGACCAAGGCGAACTGTTGTTCGATTGCACTCTCTGAATCTGTAAGTTCTTTTCCCCCAAATCACTACCAAAAGCTTCCTAAGGGGTACTTATATCCTTTTCAACAACAAACAATGGAAACCAAAGCCAAATCTGCTCAAAATCAGTAAAAGAAGGAAGGAGTTAGGGTTTGGAACGAAATACCCCAAATTCTGTAGATTGAAGCGTTTTTCTTGTTGGTTGATGCTTGGAAACTGATTCTCTTGCTTCCTCCGGAAAAATCGAGCCAAGAATCGTAAGAAACGAGTGAAAACTGAGAATTTGAGGGTTGTGGGTCGCCACCGAAAAGGACCTTACCCTTTGAGATCATGTGTGATGCTAGTGATGTGGCCGTAAACAATAACTTTCACTCCCACTACGTAAGAGCAAAACTTCTCAAAAGCATAAACAACTGCCAATAGCTCCTTTTCAGTAGTTACGTAGTTTAGTTGAGCTTCGTCTAGCGTATTGCTAGCATAGTAAATGACGTTGGTCCGGCCATCCTTCTTTTGTCCAAGTACCGCTCCTACGGCCACATCACTAGCATCACACATGATCTCAAAGGGTAAGGTCCAATCGGGAGGTTGAATGATGGGAGCAGTGATCAACGCTTCCTTTATCTTGTAAAAAGCGTCAAGGCATTCCTGCAAAAACTCAAAAATAGCATCCTTATACAAAAGATTAGTGAGTGGTTTAGAGATTTTAGATAAATCCTTGATGAACCTCCTATAGAATCTGCATGCCCGAGAAAACTCCGCACACCCTTAACAGAACAAGGGGAGGAAGTTTCTCAATAGTCTCGATCTTAGCTCGATCGACCTCAATACCACGGTTGGAAACGAGGTGCCCTAGAACAATTCCTTCGCTAACCATAAAGTGACACTTCTCCCAATTCAAAACAAGATTAGTGTCTTCACAACGTTGTAGCACTAGAGAAAGGTTAGCCAAACAGTTATCAAAAGAGGAACCATATACCGAAAAATCATCCATGAATACCTCCATGATCTCCTCAATGTACTCGAAAAAGATAGTCATCATACAACGCTGAAAAGTAGCAGGTGTGTTACACAAACCGAATGGCATCCTCTGATAAGTGAATGTCCCCCATGGACAAGTGAAAGTAGTCTTCTCTTGATCATCCGGATGGATAGGAATTTGAAAGAAGTCACTATAACCATCTAAATAGAAAAAGTGGGAGTGTTGAGCTAACCGTTCAAGCATTTGGTCGATGAAGGGAAGCGGGAAATGGTCCTTCCGAGTGGCCATGTTCAGCTTCCTATAATCAATGCACATCCTCCAGCCCGTAACGGTCCTAGTTGGAATCAACTTGTTGTTCTTATTCGTCACAACGGTCATTCCTTCTTTCTTCGGAACAAAATGCACCGGGCTCACCCACTTGCTATCCAATATGGGAAATATGATACCTGCATCCAACAACTTAAGAATTTCCTTCTTCACAACCTCTTTCATGATCGGATTTAACCGTCTTTGAGGTTCCCGTGAATTCTTATGATCGTCTTCCATTAGTATCTTATGCATGCAAAAACAAGGCTTAATACCAACAAGATCATCAATAGTATAACCCAAAGCCTTTCGATGTTTCCTCAGAACATGCATCGGTTTGGATAATTCAGTTTCAGAAAGGGAAGCACTAACGATAACGGGATAAGTACAATCCGGACCAAGGAAAGCATAGCTCAAGTGACTCGGAAGCGGTTTAAGCTCCACGACTGGGGGTGCTTTCTGAGGTGGGTTTGTGCTTCCTCCTTCCAGTGAAGTGGACTTAGATCGAAGAACTAGACTTTCAGAAGTTTCAGTCGACATCATCTTGTTTGCAATCTCGGTCGATGTCCGAGGTGGGTGACCGAAATGTTCTTCAGACAAGAACACCTCGCTTGGTCCAGGAAGTGCCTCGATCAAGGTACTAGAACTGGGACCGAAACCTAACGTGCTTTTCTTCTCCTGAATCAGTCTATCAAATCCAGCTCCTGGATCTGCTTCCAATGCTTTTAAGCTCTGTATATCTGCATCACAAGAGACATCTATACCTTCCTCCATTAAATTAAAACTAAGAACTCTTTCAAGAGGATCGTTAAGAAGGATAGAGCTCACCAATTCTCTAGATTCTTCTTCATCATAGATGTTGAAGATTTCATCCTCCAGCGGCTCTCCCTTCATTGCAGCATGCAATGAAATTTCCACATGATCGCCACCAATGTTGAATTTCAACTTGGCGTTCTTACAATCCACGTTGCAATCCAAAGTTGCTAGAAATGGTCTCCCGAGAATGATAGGAATGGGATAATCTGCGGGAATGTCAAGTACAACAAAGTCTATAGGTATGTAGAAATTACCTAACTTGATGGGAACGTCCTCCAAAATACCCACGGGACGGGTAATGGAGCGATCCGCCATGTATAGTGTCATCTTCACCGGTTGGGCTTTCTAAGTCCGACTTTCTCACAAAGCTCCAGCGGGATGATACTCACGCTGGCGCCTAGATCACATAATGTATCATAGGTTACATCCCCAACTTGAATGGGAATGCAAAATGAACTGGGATCTCTCAATTTAGGTGGCATCTTCTCTTTCATGATTTGAATGAGCTCCGAAGACCTAGATGTCATCCTTACTTCCCCAAAATTCTCCAGCTTCCTCTTCCTTGATAGAATCTCTTTCAGAAACTTCACATAGGAGGGCATCCCTAGAATGACATCAAGGAAAGGGATGTTAATATGTAGTTTATTCATAAGGTCTAGAAACTTACCAAAATGCTTGTCTAGATGTGCCCTCGCCCTTGACTGAGGGAATGGAAGTGGTTGTTTATAAGCAGGAGGTGGAACATAAACTTCAGATTTATCTTTCGCTTTCTAGGGCTCCATCTCGGTTGGCACCTCGACCGATGTGTTCGTCTGGTCGTGGCTCAACCGAGGTACTGGATCTACAGTCTTCAATCCACTACGTGTTGTAATTGCCATAATCTGTCCTTTAGGGTTGTTTTCTGTCCTTGCTGGGAGATTCCATGGATCTCTTGGCGCTTCATTCGCCTTGTTGAAAAATTGCTGCTCTAAGGCTTTTTGTGCCTTCAAAAATGAATTCATCGATGTCTCCATAGCGCTGAACTTGATCAGAATTGTAATATCCAGAATTTTTATTCCGTCTAATTCCGCCGTTGACGGTTTCCCCTTTCTATCTAGTATCTCTTTCTTCACAAATTCATTATTTTATGTAGAATTTAATTCACATAAAATGATAAAATTATATCAAGCTTTAATCCTTATAATTATCTATTATTTTATGTAGAATTTTATTCACATAAAATGATAGATTTATATCAAACCCTAGTTATTATAATTCATTCTTACCGATGACTTTAGACGAGTTTGGACAAGCTGTGACGAGACCATGACTAAGCTGAGACAAGGCCATGACAAAGCCCGACAAATCTGTGACAAACTCATTCATGGGCCTGACAAGGCCATGACGAGTTTTGACAGATTTTTGACAAGAAAAACAGCCCATCTTTCTTACCTTTACCTCAGCCCATGTTATTTGTTGGATTTTTTGTCCAGCCCTTTGCTTCTCTTTTGTTCTACACGGATCTGAACAGCCCTGGAGGCCCAGCTGAAGATGGCCCAACAAGCTCCTCTCTTGTGCGCTGACAAGTAATGTACAGCAGCCCTGGAGGAGAAGGAAACTGACGACGCTCTCTCTTCCTTTCTCCTTGTAACGTCCGGAAATCACGCAGGAAATCACACACGTATCTCCTCTCCTTTCAGCCATGCTTTGTTTCCATCCAGAAGCACGAGAACGCTCTCCCTCTGCTGCAGCAACAGATCTCTCCCACAACCGTAGACTCCATCCATTGAACTCTACCAGCGGCCTTCAACGTAGCAGCGATCTCCAACGCAACAGCAGCTTCAGCGCAGCAGTGGGCTTCGTCCCAGGATCTTCAGTGTGACAGCTTTAGTGCAGCAGTGAGGACTCTTCTGCTCACGACCTGGAGTGACACAGAACAGCCATAGAGGAGCAGCAGTGAGGACTCTTCTTCTCACTTCCCCTTGAATCTTGGAATCGGTAAGGTTGATACCCTTATTATCCTTGCACTTCCATCCATGTAATTCAAGCCTAATGAGTGCCTTTTATGCCTCCTAAATTCTACCCAGAACAGCCATAGAGGAGCAGTAAAAGTTCATGCTGTTTTCCGAGTTTTCAGGAAGTGACAAGCAGTCATTTTCGAGTCCAGTTTTTGGTATGTTAGACACCTCCTCTATTGCTGAATTTTTGGATATGATTTAGTCAGTAGTACATAGTTGATCATACTAAAATTTGGGAAGAATTAGAGCTACGGTTTGAGAGTTATTGTGTTCCAAAGTTGACGCCTCATGCAGTTTTTATATATGTGCTGAGTGTTGGGGGAAACAGCAAGTGATGTTGTTTTGTGAGATGGTTTTGAATAAGCTCTTGATATCCGTTGGGCTTGAATTTTGGATATTATATAGTCGATATATTGTTGTAGAACATATTAAAATTTGGGAGGCATCCAGCGAGTGGTTTGAGAATTATGAATTTTCAAAGATTGATTCGTAAGCAGTTTTTCTGTTGTGCTGAAATTTGGTTTTGTGAGATAGTTTTAAACAGGATTTTGATCTCCTTTGTAGCTGAAGTTTGGATATATTATAGATAAGATTTTATAGTAGAACATATCAAAATTTGGGATAAATCCAGCGAGTAGTTTATGAGTTATGATTTTTCAAAGTTAAGACAGTGTGTTGTTTGTTAAGTGTTGTAACCAACTTTAAAAATTTTTGTAAAAGCGATGCTTTAGCAGTTTTAAGAAATTCTTTCTCCTATGAGTAGATGGGATATCATAGATGATCTAGGGAATTATTTCGGAATTTTTATAACATTATTCGAATTTTATATTTGAAGCTGTAGTTGAACTTTAGTGACTTTTTGGAAAATAGAAAATGGGTAGTTTTTCTAGTTGTTACCTAAAATCATCCTAGGGAGTAGAATATGGTTAGTTAGTCTCAAATAAGAGTTTAAACATACATTATGAAATTTTTAGAAGTTTCGGGACCAAGGGTAAAATAGTCATTTTTCCATAAATTAATAGTGTAATCAATTCCGTTCTATTAAGACCTACTATCTAAGAAGTCTTAGACTTCTAATTACCTAGAAAGTGTGCTGATACACTTGCCTCCTTTGACAGACTACTGAATTCCTACAGTTACCGATGAGTGGTGATTAAGAGAGTCGAGATTTGATTCTGGTAAGTCCACGGACTTACTTAGCTGGCTTCTTGTATGAGTGTAATGTGTATGAGTGGTGTTTGTTAGTTATGATAAACAACGAAATCGGATTAGGCCGACTTTATTATTTACGTAATTGACCCAAGTGTATGATAACGGGTCGTGACATCATCTGCCTAGCTCTTGCGAGAGTCTAGCAGGTTCCCTGCGACCAGCCCAGTCCGGTAGACGGTCAGATGCATTAGTACCATTCCGCGTTGGTAAACGGGGACAGGGGCGAGGTTTGGGAATCCCTCGTGTCAAAAAAATAAGTATCATTAGTAATGACCTATTACCTAATTAAAGATAATAAAAGGATTGAGTGTGCATGTTGATTGTGTATGTTGTGTGTTTGTTCTTTTACCTTTATACTTATGCGTAGAATGTTAGCTAACGGTTTTACACCGCTTGTAGATGTCTTGCAGGTTAAGACAGCTGTAGAGATATCCGGAGGAAATGGTCAGGCGGGTCCACGTACTCATTTAGTTGGGGACGGGGATGTCTTATGTTCTTCATATGCGTCGTTTTAATATCTTTTTTTGTAAGGCTGATACATATTCTCCATGTATTTATATTGTTTACAGTTTTCAAATGTTTTAAATACTTTTGTGCCTTGTTGTAAGATCCAAGTAAAAATGTTGTCAAACTATGGTCGGGACCCATTGTGAGGTCCTAACCAGTAACTCCCCGAGTTCTCAGAATTTGGGGTGTTACAATATGGTATCAGAGCTCTGGGTTGGCAATAATGGCACTAGAAATCTTCTGAAAGACCAAATGTATAAAATAACTAGAACCCGAAAGGGGTCTAAATTTTCAAAATGGATTTATGTTGTTACACGCACGCATAGTCGGGTTGTTGGGTTAGTAGTACGTCGGACCACCATCGCTCTCCGTGGATCTCTACAACTTGGATCGATATGAGTTAACATATAGACTTATTATGATGAGTATTAATGTATGTTGTATGTGTAGCATGTTAGTATCCTAAAGGATATATTATATCCTTTAGTTGTGATATCATGAAGCGATTATGGCCTCATGATAAATCGGTAGCAGACTTGAAGAGCTTTCAACACGAGACAAAGGACTCAAACCTTGGATCAAGTATTATACTCGGGTTGGCGTCCTAGTAACCCTGTTAACCATCCAAAGAACTAATAGGTGAAGAAGTAAAGTTGTGGAGATAATTTTGACCATAAGTACAATCAAATGAGGAAGAATTCCCGAGTCAACACAGATAGAAGGAATAGAAGGTCATACAAGGGACTTGGTTGTATGAAGCCGAGAGATGAATTATAAGAACCATGCAAGAGACTACAAGAGTGCGGTGTAGAGATAACAATATTGGAACGAGACAAGTAGAATTGAGTACAACCAAGATTGCGGAACCAAGGACATTACCATCGAGGCGGATGCCCCATAAACCATTACGGGCATTAGAAACCAGAAGAGACAGAGTGTCAATCTAGGTGTGATAATCTAAGGTGCACGGAATGAAGACCTACAATTGAGTGTAAAAGCGAAAAGGCAGACCCCACAAATGTGGAGAGGTTTTGACCTCCTCAGAGATATAAGAAGTTTGAAAGAAACCGCGAAGCCAATATCCAAAGAATGGAAGCCTGTAGCAGGGTCAACGGAGTTTCAGGAAGGCGGTATTACCACCAACACCAGTGAAGAAATCTGTATGTAAGAATGGCCTTGCAAGACTCGAGAGTCCAGGGTAACCCGAATTATCACGGGACCTAAGCCATCAACACAGATGGTCCATGCAAAAGGAACTGCAAGTGGATGATCATTATGGCCATAAGAATTTCAAAGACGCTTGCAAGCTATCGTGGAAACTTGAAACAACTATTTATGCCAGATGAATGACACAATCGGACTAGAGAAATGGAGTTAGCCTATAAGAAGCGGAAGGGTGGAAGGTAGAACGAACGAAAGAAGTATAAAAAGATTGTGGTGAGCAACTGTTTACCTACTAGCTAAGGAAATTTTGACATATCACAATTTATACGGAATGGAAACTAACAACTTAATATAAGAGCGAAGGGTAGAGTTCACAAGCCTGGAGACATTTTGTCTTCTTTAAAGATCAGAATTCTAAGAGGAATCACATTGCCAGTATCGAAAGGATCGAAACCCTGTGACATAGTCAACAGAGATTTGAAGGAAATATTACAAACAACGCCAATTAAGGAACCTGTGCATATGAGAATCGTGTGGTGGCCTCAAGATTCTAGGGTAACCCCCACTTATAACAGAACATAGGTCATCAACACAGACGGTCCCTGTAAAGGGACTACAATTGGGAGGTAATTAAAAGTCATCGGAACTACAAGACGCTTACCATCTATCGTGGAGTGTTAGGAACGACTTTTGACGCCAGGGGAATGGCACAGTGAGACTTGAGAAAGAGAGTTGTTCCAAAGGAAGCAGAAGAGTGAAAGATAAGACGAACTAAAAGAAGGATAAAAGGATTAATATAGTAGGTGATATGCACCAAAAGTTTAATACCAGTAGAGGTATGAAACTGAGATAAGTCAATTATAAACTGACCGGTCTCAACGAAGGACGTGCAAGTATTGTTTAGTATTGACGAGTTATGTGCCGTTAAGAAGAGATATTTGTGACGATGAATCTAAGGAGTAGCTTTACCGACGCCTTAGAGGATTTTCTTAAGTAGGCAACGACAACCTTCTTGGATGAATTAAAGGTATAAAGAGAAATGTTTCAAGGGTTACTTCTTGGCTAGTTAAGATCAAACTCCGGTCAAGTCAGGGAGTTTGGATCCGTGCTAGAAGAATTAAGAAAGTAAGCGGAAGAATTTGTCTTTCAATCGTTGTTTTATTTCTTAAGGCAAGTAAAGAAGCTACTTGGTACTTCATCCATATAAGACTCATGGTGTAATTGAAAGAAAGAGTGTTGGGGTCAATCATTTTATACTTACAGAGAAGGTCGTTAGGATTAATGAGTGACAACAGAATAACAGAGCAGCGCAGCGGAAGCGTGGTGGGTCCTAACCCACAAAGCAAGAAGTTCAAGGGTACTGATGGATGTCGTGTCGAGTTTAAGATGGTGATAGTTGGAAAAATGCATTCTAGTTGGAAGAAACGTGAGTTAGGCTATGTGAGTGACTGGATATGTTGTACGGGAACTTATGTGCATGTAGAGGTAATAGAAGTAGACTGGTACCCTATTATGGATCCGAGTGAAGAGTGATGGCTTTGTTACATGTTGCCAGACAAGTAGTTTTGTAATTCTATACTAATGGAATACTCTAGAGTGAGTTTTCCGGATGGATTAGGAAAGAAGAAATGATGTAATAAAAGTAATGTGCATGGCTTGCACTAGAAAGTTCAAAGTGAGTAACTACCGTCCTGAGTCGAAGATACATAAGAAAGAGAAGCGACAGGATCATACTTGCAACCTAGTAATCTTGCTTAAAAAAAACATAATCTCAGAGTAGATTCTATGTGTAATATTATGTCGGAACAGAGCCTAGTTGTGTTTTGAGTTAGAGGGATATTACTCGTCCGATAAAAGTAGAGTATACAAGAGTTCAATGTTGATGGTGTGTTAGCATTTATCGAGTATTTATGATCAAATAACTATGATATAAGATCACATTGTGCCTAATACCGTCATTTTGAACATATTCTATGTGGGAAGCCTAGGTTAGAGCTAACAATACATTAGAGATCTATAAATAATATAATAATGCCAAGTGAACAAAGAGGATGACCACTAGATTTGATTTTAGTTGTCTCGAGTGTTAGACCTGAAAAGGGTAAAGGTGACGATTCCTTACCTGAGGAATAAGATGACCGAGTAATATTAAAAATACAAGACCAAGTGAGTCGTGATACGAAGAGCATTGAGCATTTGGTAAGTGTTGGTGGATGTCCAAGACCTTGGACCTGATGGTGTAGTCAGAACCTTTTTCAGAAGGCCGGAAGCAAGTGGTCATAACGAAGGGAAGAAAGTTGAATAGATCATTTTCCGTAGGGTCATCAAAGGATCTAGAAGTGAGTTGTGTAAGGCAACCATTAGAAGTTTTAAAGCGGTTTAAAAGTGACTAATGGACTAATATTCCTCACCCTATGGGAGAGTACAACTTCAATTTTCCACGGAGACTAAGTCTGGGAACTAAGTTTGAGATTTTCAGTTGGAGAAATACATACCAAACACGAGTTAGGTCATCAGATTTGAGGATTAGACAGTCGAGCTAGATGATATCGGTGAGATACCCGATAACCACTCTAGAACGTGGTAGCAGGCGCTTGTGATCTAAGAACCTGAAAAGATTTAAGATTTAATGGTATTATGAAAAGTTAATAAGGCTACCTAAGAGATGGGGAATAGTAAGAGACGTAACATTTCAAAGACCTATGTAGCGATAGTTGTAACCTCGAGAGTGACGAGTTAAGGCTTGAACTGATATGTGTGATATTGTTTGACTGCTTGTTTATGTCATGATTGAGTGTTTAGTCAGTGATGTGTTCTTTTTGTAACCTTGATGTGCGGGATACTTAGATGTGGAAACGACAAGACTTTTGTGTAGTGACCAAACACACCCTTTTGGTGCCTTAAAGGCAGATCAGGATTTTCTTACCCTAAGTTTCGGGACGAAACTTATTTTGAGGGGGATCTGATGTAACGACCAGTTTTTTTTCGTTACGCTTTGATAGAGTTAGAGAAGTTTAGGAAACGAATAAAAATTTAGTGAGACTAGGACAGACCAGTTTAATTATGGAAGTCGTTTAATTAAGTACCTTGTCCTAAGTTTCGGGACGAAACTTATTTTAATGGGGTATTGATGTAATATCCAGAATTTTTATTCCGTCTAATTCCGCCGTTGACGGTTTCCCCTTTCTATCTAGTATCTCTTCCTTCACAAATTCATTATTTTATGTAGAATTTAATTCACATAAAATGATAAAATTATATCAAGCTTTAATCCTTATAATTATCTATTATTTTATGTAGAATTTTATTTACATAAAATGATAGATTTATATCAAACCCTAGTTATTATAATTCATTCTTACCGATGACTTTAGACGAGTTTTGACAAGCTGTGACGAGACCATGACTAAGCTGAGACAAGGCCATGACAAAGCCCGACAAATCTGTGACAAACTCATTCATGGGCCTGACAAGGCCATGACGAGTTTTGACAGATTTTGGACAAGAAAAACAGCCCATCTTTCTTACCTTTACCTCAGCCCATGTTATTTGTTGGATTTTTTGTCCAGCCCTTTGCTTCTCTTTTGTTCTACACGGATCTGAACAGCCCTGGAGGCCCAGCTGAAGATGGCCCAACGAGCTCCTCTCTTGTGCACTGACAAGTAATGTACAGCAGCCCTGGAGGAGAAGGAAACTGACGACGCTATCTCTTCCTTTCTCCTTGTAACGTCCGGAAATCACGCAGGAAATCACACACGTATCTCCTCTCCTTTCAGCCACGCTTTGTTTCCATCCAGAAGCACGAGAACGCTCTCCCTCTGCTGCAGCAACAGATCTCTCCCACAACCGTAGACTCCATCCATTGAACTCTACCAGCGGCCTTCAACGTATCAGCGATCTCCAGCACAACAGCAGCTTCAGCGCAGCAGTGGGCTTCGTCCCAGGATCTTCAGCGTGACGGCTTCAGTGCAGCAGTGAGGACTCTTCTGCTCACGACCTGGAGTGACACAGAACAGCCATAGAGGAGCAGCAGTGAGGACTCTTCTTCTCACTTCCCCTTGAATCTTGGAATCGATAAGGTTGATACCCTTCTTATCCTTGCACTTCCATCCATGTAATTCATGCCTAATGAGTGATCTTTATGCCTCCTAAGTCTACCCAGAACAGCCATAGAGGAGCAGTAAAAATTCATGTTGTTTTCCGAGTTTTCAGGAAGTGACAAGCAGGCATTTTCGAGTCCAGTTCTTGGTATGTTAAACACCTCCTCTATTGCTGAATTTTTGGATATGATTTAGTCAGTAGTACATAGTTGATCATACTAAAATTTGGGAAGAATTGGAGCTACGGTTTGAGAGTTATTGTGTTCCAAAGTTGACGCCTCATGCAGTTTTTATATATGTGCTGAGTGTTGGGGGAAACAGCAAGTGATGTTGTTTTGTGAGATGGTTTTGAATAAGCTCTTGATATCCGTTGGGCTTGAATTTTGGATATTATATAGTCGATATATTGTTGTAGAACATATTAAAATTTGGGAGGCATCCAGCGAGTGGTTTGGGAATTATGAATTTTCAAAGATTGATTCGTAAGCAGTTTTTCTGTTGTGCTGAAATTCGGTTTTGTGAGATAGTTTTAAACAGGATTTTGATCTCCTTTGCAGCTGAATTTTGGATATATTATAGATACGATTTTATAGTAGAACATATCAAAATTTGGGATAAATCCAGCGAGTAGTTTATGAGTTATGATTTTTCAAAGTTAAGACAGTGTGTTATTTGTTAAGTGTTGTAACCAACTTTAAAAATTTTTGTAGAAGCGATGCTTTAACAGTTTTAAGAAATTCTTTCTCATATGAGTAGATGGGATATCATAGATGATCTAGGGAATTATTTTGGAATTTTTATAAGATTATTCGAATTTTATATTTGAAGCTGTAGTTGAACTTTAGTGACTATTTGGAAAATAGAAAATGGGTAGTTTTTCTAGTTGTTACCTAAAATCATCCTAGGGAGTAGAATATGGTTAGTTAGTCTCAAATAAGAGTTTAAACATAAATTATGAAATTTTTAGAAGTTTCGGGACCAAGGGTAAAATAGTCATTTTTTTATAAATTAATAGTGTAATCAATTCCGTTCTATTAAGACCTACTATCTAAGAAGTCTTAGACTTCTAATTACCTAGAAAGTGTGTTGACACACTTGCCTCCTTTGACAGGCTACTGAATTCCTACAGTTACCGATGAGTGGTGATTAAGAGAGTCGAGATTTGATTCTGGTAAGTCCACGGACTTACTTAGATGGCTTCTTGTATGAGTGTAATGTGTATGAGTGGTGTTTGTTAGTTATGATAAACAACGAAATCGGATTAGGCCGACTTTATTATTTACGTAATTGACCCAAGTGTATGATAACGGGTCGTGACATCATCTTCCTAGCTCTTGCGAGAGTCTAGGAGGTTCCCTGCGACCAGCCCAGTCCGGTAGACGGTCAGATGCATTAGTACCATTCCGCGTTGGTAAACGGGGACATGGGCGAGGTTTGGGAATCCCTCGTGTCAAAAAAATAAGTATCATTAGTAATGACCTATTACCTAATTAAAGATAATAAAAGGATTGAGTGTGCATGTTGATTGTGTATGTTGTGTGTTTGTTCTTTTACCTTTATACTTATGCGTAGAATGTTAGCTAACGGTTTTACACCGCTTGTAGATGTCTTGCAGGTTAAGACAGCTGTAGAGATATCCGGAGGAAATGGTCAGCCGGGTCCACGTACTCATTTAGTTGGGGACGGGGATGTCTTATGTTCTTCATATGCGTCGTTTTAATATCTTTTCTTGTAAGGCTGATACATATTCTCCATGTATATATATTGTTTACAGTTTTCAAATGTTTTAAATACTTTTGTGCCTTGTTGTAAGATCCAAGTAAAATTGTTGTCAAACTATGGTCGGGACCCATTGTGAGGTCCTAACCAGTAACTCCCCGAGTTCTCAGAATTTGGGGTGTTACAAGAATTGCCTCCAGCACAACATCTTTCTTTGGTGGCTGGGACGAACTTGATGCAGGCTCCTGGCTTCCAAATGGAGTAGAAGAAGTAGAGGGGGCGTTAGAAGTATTATTAGCATGAGAATAAGGGTTATCGGAATTTTGTTGATTAGATCTCCAATTGTCGCTGTTGGAGTTTCTATTGTTGTTGTTGTTGTTGTTGTTGTTCTGCGCCCCTTGATAGTTGTTCCTTCCTTGGTATCCACCATCTTGCTCCTTCTTCGTTTGAGCTACTAAAAGCTCCTTCGATGTTTTTACTTCATTTCTAAGCGAGGTGAGTTGAGCTCCATTTGATGATGTGTCTTGAAAGCTAACTCTCCTTGCTCCATCTTCAGTTCTTTGATGGGAGTACTTCTCCATGTGTAAAGCTTGATTTTCAATGAAATCCCAAGCTTCATCTATTTGCATATCCATGAAGGTGCCGGAGGAAAGTAATTGGAGTTTCAATTGAGTATCTCCATCCAAACCCTTGAAGTATATTTCTAGCAACTCGATCTTTGGAATCCCATGATGTGGGCAATCCAACAAAAGATCCTTGAATCTCTCCCATGACTTGGACAAACTTTCCTTGTCCTTTATAATAAAAGCATTGATCTTTTCCCTCAATTCAACGGTCTTAGAAGGGGGAAAGAACTTAGTAAGAAACTCCGTCGTCATCTCTTCCAAAGTGTTGATTTTTCCAGCCGGAAAAGCTTGATACCAAGCAAGTGCATTGTCTTTCAAAGAGAAGTAGAAAGGCCTCAACTTGTAGTTGTTATTCTCCACTCTTGATGGTCTTAAAGTCTCCATCAGAATCTCATAATTTTGCAAATGCTGGTGCGGAGACTCTCTCTCCAAACCTCCAAATTGACATTGTTGAAGCATGGTTAGAACTTGTGGTCGAAGTTCATAATCATTCTTAATTGAATCACCTAGGTTGACTCCTGGACGTCTTACTTGCTGATTAGGGTCCATCCTCTTTCCTAGGGCTCGTGGAACTCCAACAAAAAGAACATCTCGGACTGGCATCCGAGGTGGTGGGTGTATCTCGGCCGGGGCAACTAGGACTGGGTCTTCCCTCGGTCGAGGATCAGGGATCGGTCGAGGCAGAAACTAGGCCCTTAGAGCGGCCATATATACTTCAACTCCTTTTGTTCTTGCGTGAGTCTCTTCTTTCTCTCGCTGCAATTCTTCCTTACTGAGGTGTAGCTATTTCAATGCCTCCTTCAAATCGGCTTCAAGATCGCGATTGTCTTGATTGGCCATCTTAGCTTATTTCAATCTTCTCTTGTAGGTCTTTTCTGGTTCGGGATCGTAGGGAACGATTTTCTTTCCAGCACGAGTTCTTCGCATAAACCTAAGGAAATATCCTGCGAAAACACTCCAGTAAAGTGGTCAAAAGAAACAAGGGCAATAGCCCCAAAAGACAACTGAACTCGTTCTAGACCAAGTCCCCGGCAACGGCGCCAAAAACTTGTTCGCTCCAAAAGGTGTGTGCAAGATTTTATATTTATAACCCAAGAAGTATGCTTGAATAATATGCGAACCCGCAGTTTACGGATCAATTGTAATAAAAGAAAGAATTCCGGGGGTCAATCACAGGGACTATGGTGAAACAAAGATCGGTAATCAGGTTGTCAAATAACCACAAGCAGCAAATTAAAGCAATCAAAGATGATATAAAAGTAAGATAAAGGGAATATGGATTCTAGAGATTAAAGCATCCGGTTGTGTTTCCGACTCAAGATCTCAAAAGATAAATGGACAAATATGAGGTTTGCAAAGGGAAGGTGTTTCTAAGGTGGGAATAGATCACCGGGTAAGTCTCACTACTCACTATCCCAAACCAAAGCTCCTTTTACCGGGTAAGTCTCAAGGTACTAAGGAAACGAACTATAATCTCAAACCAACACACCTCCCAAGGGAATAGAATAAACCTTTACCGGGTAAGTCTCAGGCTAACTCACAAAGATGGGATGAAGGCACACTCAAACCTCAATAAAGGATAAACCTTTATTACCTACACTCATGATTTTGGGTAAACAAGCAAAGAAAATACCGGGTAAGTCTCATCCTAGGTTTGCGTTGCACCAGGAAAGGTATAACAAGGATTGGATTTGGCAAACAGAAACTCTTCACTCAGATAAGGTTCAGAAAAGGTTCACCTCGCTCAGTTTATGTACCATCTCGGTCGAGATGTTCCACAGGTGACCGAGTTGTTCGTCGGTTAAGGTAAAGGCTCGAGCTTTCACGGTCCTGCTGGGATTAAGATCATTCTATCATCGTCTTTCCCACAACTTTCAGTCAATCACCCTAGAATCGCATAAAGAACTTAATCAACAATCATCATGATAACAATAATCAAATTTATAAGAAAGGAATCAATATTCAAACAAGAAAACCTTAACAAAAAGGTCTTAATATTTGAATCAAACAAACAAACAATCAACGTTCTTCAATCACAAATCAGAAAAGACAACAAAACCAAAAGCCAAACTAAGAAAATCTTATAAACTCCTTCAAAGTCAACTTCAACTTGATTCCTTCCTTCCTTTAACATCAACCATTAAAACTTCCTTCAACTTCCTTCAAAACTCTTCAGAAAATCTTCCAGAAAATCCTTGATCCGAAGATGGTTGAATTGTAGAAAATTCAATCCTTTATATAGGAGAATTATCTTCCAAAGATAAAATATTTTAAAAAGATAATTTCCTAGAAAATATATTCATATCTTCCAAAATATATCACCCAAAAAGATATCTTCCTTCCAGAAATCCAGCCAAAAATATGTGATATTCACTTTCCAAAAATATAAGATCTCAGCCAAAAATAAAGATCTCATGTCCGGTCATCAGTTCGCCTCGGTGCAGACGCTCCTCAAGATCACCTCGGTCGAGGTGGTACTAAAGCTGACCGAGGTGAATCTCAGCTGAATGTAAATCATCTCGAGTCTGGTCCAAAATCAATCCTCTAAATCATTTCCATGCTTCATGAGATCTTCTTATAACTCTTCAATGTTCCAGAATGTAGCTTCAATGACTCCTTAGCTTCCTTAGCTCCATTTTAGTCCAAAACGTGTCATTTTCCCTACAATTACAACGAAACTAGGTGTAGACCTCGATTCCCGTAAAGGTAGACAAAACAACTGTGACACCTATTTCATTTCTAGTTGATTACCAGTTAATTAGCCCTGTTTAAAACAATAAGCGGAAAAGCGGAAAACGTAAATTTTTAAAACTTTATCTTACAACCATATTCACAACATATATACATACTAACATACGTCATAAACTCCGTTTAACCAAAACACAACTGTTTTAAAACCATGCAAAACATCCTAGGCGGTAGCATCCCATAACAGCCCACCTGATATGATCTCAAATCCAGGTGTTGGGTCCAATGTCCTTGCCTTGATCAGGCCGAGTCTGAGTAGCTGAAAAAAATTTGTGGATATAACAACAATGAGCCACACGCTCAGTAAGGGTATACAAATCGCACTCTCTCAATATATATATAAGTATCTAATATCCCGTCCCCAAAGGACACTCTATACCCTTCCTCACATTCCAAAGTCGATCAATGCATACATTTCCACATTCACATATAATTCCACAACCATTCACATCACATTTCACATAAACATTCAAGCATGTTATCACACATCACATATAAACATATCATCTCATATAAACATCTCATATCATCTCAACACATATAAAATAATCATAACATAACATATAACATGCTAGACTCGATCGCATCGATGCATAGGTGACAATTAACTAACTAGCCCCAACTGATCGTACGATATATTTTCTCACGTGCTTTCATATTTCTTTTCTTTCTTTTTTTTTCGGTTGGCCAACCGGATAGCGTCCTAGGCCCCCTGTAGATCAGGTAGCGACCTCGGCTATCTTGTCCTAAGACCCCCTGTAGATCAGGTTGCGATCTTGGACTATTTTTCTTATCTTGAGGCCCCCTGTAGATGAGGTAGCGACCCCTGGCTGTTTTTCTTATCTTGAGGCCCCCTGTAGATCAGGTAGCAACCTTTGAGGCCCTTGTAGATCAGGTAGCGACCTCGTCCCCCGGAAACCCGTACGGGACCCAGTTGGGCTAATTAATCAATTACCATCTTATATTATCACTTCCATATCATAACTCAAATTCATGCTTTCATCATATTCTTTCATCACATTCTTTCCATTATCATCTCATGTACCTCATGCATGCTTTCATAAAGAATATCAATTCATCATCATCGTCGTCTCACTCATATACATATAAGCATGCATACAACCATAACAAACAGATATATACACACAAGCATGCATAAAATCATGGCATATTAAATACATAACATATATTAAGCAAGTGTAATTCATATACACTTACCTCGCAGGTAAGAACAATAAAACCTCGCAAACCAACTACTGAGTCCGTTTCCCACTCGGACTATCCTCTTTTATCGTGCTTGGATACGCTCACAAAGCAACTACGTTATAGTTAGACCGAAACCTTCAACAACACCTGTTGAGAATATCATATTCTTCGTATTAAACTTCTCGCTTCAAACACCAGTTAAATTCATTCCTTTGAATTTAATTAGCTTATAGCATTTTCTAGAATCCCAATTTAATTAATTAACCTTCAATTAATTAATTAAATTTTGCCAGAATAACGTTTTGCCCGCAGGCAATTTCTGAACCCACCTGTCATCAAATCTCATCAAACAAACAGCCCATAATCACCAGAATAAATTAACGAGCATAATGGAATTTCCAATTATCCATTTTGACAAGCCTAAGGTCAATTTAGGCTAAATCGCAATACGGAAAACGAATAAATTCATAACTTATTCGTTACTAACCCGATTGACGATCCGAAAGAAGATTCGGAATCACAACGACGCAGGCTACGCTCGGACACCATCAAATTCACCGGAATCTGAGCGACGGAACCTCCCTAGTATCATATATGCTCGACCAGGCCTTCCCTTGCTCGGAAATGTAGAAACTCGGTACCAAAATGAAGAGAATGAAGAGAGGAATCCAAAAACTCAAACGGATTTGAAATCGGATTAGAAACGGAGAGTAGATCTGAGTTTGAAGATTGAGAGAAATCAGAGCTTTTACGAGAAAACGTGAAAGGAAATGAATTAATAAACGTTATTTCCGCTATTTATAGCGAAGACGATAATTATCCTTTAGCGGAGTCGATAATTATCCTTTCACCGATCCGAAAGCGGTTTAAGCCCCTTTCTCCAAACTTCTCGAAATTGGAATAATAAATCTGGAATATTGTATGGATAATTATTCCGCAATTGTCTCGAAAAACGCGTATTCCTAAGCCGTCTTTCTTAGCCGCTAAGAAACGAAATAGCGACTCTTTCGGCCGTTTTGCCTTTCTATGTTTTTTCATATCTAGGACATGTCCGATGTCCTGATCATTTTTCTCAACTGCATTTTTATTAATTGAAGCTCCCAAATGCTCCAAATAACACCGGATTGTAATATCATCTAGGAGCAGGTTACCTCGAGAGGTATCTCGTGTTAAAACTGATTTACTTTCTTAAAATTCTCGATTAGGTCATCTTCGATTTCTGACTGTTACAAATATCTCCCACTTTAAGAAATTTCGTCCTGAAATTTAAGAAAGGACGTAGAACCAAACTCGTAGATATATCAAAAGGATGCACAACCGGATCACAATTTCTCGAGGTTGTTACTCAAAAAGATAGGGGTATTTCGCTCTCATATCTCGCTCGGTCTCCCATGTAGCCTCTCGAGCTGAATGATGTCCCCATCTGACCTTCACCATCGGAATCTCCTTGTTTCTCAATCTTCGAACCTGCCTGCTTAAAACCTCAACTGGTTCTTCTGGGTAGGACAAGTTCTCAGATACTTCAATCTCAGGTTCGGGAATGATATGACTCGGATCTGACCTATACCTCCGTAGCACCGATACGTGAAAGACGTCATGTAACCTTGATAACTCAGGTGGTAACGCCAATCTATACGCAAGTGGTCTGATCTTCTATAAGATCTCATATGGACCAATGTATCTCGGTGCTAACTTCCCATGCCTACCAAATCTCATAACTCCCCTCCAAGGAGATACCTTCAAAAACACTCTCTCGCCTATCTCATATGTCATCTCTCGTCTATGGCGATCAAAGTAGCTCTTCTGACGATCTTGTGCTGCCTTCAAGCACTTCTTTACTACTTGTACTTTCTCTATTATCTGTTGTACAAGTTCAGGACCATCTATCTGTCGCATGCCCTCAAAATCCCAACATACAGGTGTGCGACACTTCCTTCCATACAAGGCCTCGTAAGGGGCCATACCAATACTTGAATGAAAACTATTATTATAGGCAAATTCGAGCAATGGCAGGTTAGAATCCCAGTTACCTTTAAGCTCCAAAACACAAGATCTCAACATCTCCTCCAAGGTCTGAATCGTTCTCTCTGATTGTCCGTCTGTCTGAGGATGAAATGCCGTACTGAAATGCAATCTTGTACCTAGGGCATTTTGCAGACTTCCCCAGAAATGCGAGGTAAACCTTGCATCTCTATCGGATACAATCGATACAGGGACTCCGTGCAATCGAACAATCTCTCTCACATACAACTCTGCCAGCTCATCTAAGGAGTTATCTTGTCTCATCGGTAAGAAGTGAGCAGATTTCGTCAATCTGTCTACAATCACCCATACCGTGTCATTCTTTCTGAAAGTCCTAGGAAGTCCAACAACAAAATCCATTGTAATCCGCTCCCACTCCCACTCAAGAACTGATAAAGATTGTAACTTTCTAGCTGGTGCTTGGTGTTCAGCCTTCACTTGCTGACACACTAGACATCGAGCTACAAAATCAGCTACCTCTCGTCTCATCCTGGGCCACCAATAGATCTTCCTCAGGTCATTAAACATCTTCGTACTCCCAGGATACATGGAATACCTCGCGGAATGTGCCTCTTCGAGTAGCTTCTTCTTTAACTCCTCAATGTTTGACACGCATATCCGTGCACCTCTATATAACACTCCCTGATCAGACAACTGGAAGTGTGTAGTGGTAGCATCTCCCACTTTAGCTCTCAACTTCTTCAGTGTAGCATCCTCATCTTGTCTAGTTGAAATCTCCTCAAGAATCAACGGTCTTACCTGAATGTTCGCTATCAACTCAGATCCTCTTACATCCATCTCTACTCTCATAACTCTGAGAGCTAATAGATACTCAACTTTGTAGTTGACCTTACCGCCTTGGTCACTGCTCTTTCTGCTGAGAGCGTCAGCTACCACATTCGCCTTTCCTGGATGGTACTCTATAGTGCAATCATAATCCTTGAGTAACTCCATCCATATTCTCTGCCTCAGATTCAGATCCCTCTAAGTGGGAATATACTTCAGGCTTTTATGGTCGGTAAACACCGAAAATGTATCACCATAAAGATAGTGCCTCCAGGTCTTAAGAGCATGAACTATAGCAGCAAGCTCTAGGTCGTGTGTAGGGTAGTTCTGCTCATGAGGTCTTAACTGTCTAGATGTATATGCTATCACCTTCCCTTCCTGCATTAGAACTCCTCCTAAGCCACTCCTAGATGCGTCGGTGTAAACCACAAAGTTACCCTTATCTGAGGGTACAACCAAAATAGGGAACGTAGTCAATCTTTTCTTAAGTTCTTCAAAGCTCTCTTGACAAATGTTATCCCATACAAACTGTTGATTCTTCTTTAGAAAGTTAGTCAATGGGCACGCGATAATCGAGAAGTTCTTTACAAACCTTCTGTAATAACCTGCAAGTCCTAAGAAGTTGCGAATCTCCGTAATGCTTTTCGGAATTCCCCATTCTGTAATAGCCTTGATCTTGGATGGATTAGGTTGTATACCATATCGTGATATCACATGCCTTAGAAAGGCAATCTGATCCGTCCAAAACTCGCACTTGTTGAACTTCGCATACAATTGTCTCTCCCTCAGAATCCCTAAGATACGTCTCAGATGTTCTCTATGAGTATCTGCATCTCAGCAATATATCAAGATATCATCAATGAAGACCACGACGAACTGATCTAGATAAGGTTGGAAGATCGAGTTCATCAACTCATAGTGTCCATACCGAGTATGAAAAGCTATCTTCGGTATTGAACTCTCTGCTATCCTCAGCTGCCAGTATCCTGATCGAAGGTCAATCTTTGAAAATATTGTAGCACCCCTTAACTGATCAAGCAAGTCATCCATCCTCGGTAAGGGATACTTGTTCTTGATTGTGATTTTGTTCAGCTGACGGTAGTCTATGCACAATCGTAAACTACCATCCTTCGTCTTCACAAAAAGCACTGGTGCACCCCAAGGAGAAATACTCGGGCGTATAAAGCCCTTCTCGAGTAACTCCTTCAATTGTTTCCTTAACTCCTTCAGCTCTAGTGGAGCCATCCAGTAAGGAGCAATTGATATCGGTGCTGCACCGGGTAATGTCTCAATCTCAAAGTCTACCTCTCTACTCGGAGGTAAACCAGGTAAATCATCAAGGAAAACTTCAGGAAATTCTCTAACAACATTCACCTCAGATACTCCGGGGCTAACAATAGCAGAATCTAACACACTAGCCAAATAAGCCTGACATCCTTCCCGAAGTAATCTAAAAGTTGTTACTGCAGATATGAGGCAAGTAGGAATAACATTCCTCTCACCGGTGAAAATCACTTCCCTCAACCCATCTACCTCCATTGTAACTTCCTTTGTATAACAATTAATCAAAGCTATATGAGTGGATGATCAATCCATTAATATAATTAACATCACATCAAACTCTCTCAAGAAATCATCCAATGTTAGCACAAGTGGTATACTACGGCCATTAGGGACCGTGTCCCGCCAATTTCTAGTTGCTACCTCAAGCAAGGATATAACATACTGTACACGTCTCTCATTAGCGTAGATAACTCCATCTAGAATGGACGCACTGTTCCTCAATCACTCATCCATTACTAATGGATCAGTAGTCCTCTTAAACGACTTTACCCCTTCGCGGCAAATCTTCTCAAAATTCTTGTCCATCTTTACTAGAATAACACCCGCTTGAGACAATGTTGTGTCTATGGTGGTATAACTTCTCTCAAATATATCACTAAATCAGATATACCAGCCATATCCGATGGAGGTAGTGATACGGGCTAAACTGGCACCTTAGGGTGCTCTTGATCATTTCTACCCTAAGCATGTACACACTCAGTCGACCCTTTGGCTGTGCTCCGCCATCTAAAAGAAAAAGAAACTTTCAAAAGCTTTGTAGAAAACTTCCCACAACCCAAGCCAAGGAATCATATCCCTGTTCTGATACCAACCAAATGTGACACCTATTTCATTTCTAGTTGATTACCAGTTAATTATCCCTGTTTAAAACAATAAGCGGAAAAGCGGAAAACGTAAATTTTTATAACTTTATCTTACAACCATATTCACAATATATATACATACTAACATACGTCATAAACTCCGTTTAACCAAAACACAATTGTTTTAAAACCATGCAAAACATCCTAGGCGGTAGCATCCCATAACAGCCCACCTGATATGATCTCAAATCCAGGTGTTGGGTCAAATGTCCTTGCCTTGATCAGGCCGAGTCTGAGTAGATGAAAAAAATATGTGGATATAACAACAATGAGCCACACGCTCAGTAAGAGTATACAAATCGCACTCTCCCAATATATATAAGTATCTAATATCCCGTCCCCAAAGGACACTCTATACCCTTCCTCACATTCCAAAGTCGATCAATGCATACATATCCACATTCACATATAATTCCACAACCATTCACATCACATTTCACATAAACATTCAAGCATGTTATCACACATCACATATAAACATATCATCTCATATAAACATCTCATATCATCTCAACACATATAAAATAATCATAACATAACATATAACATGCTAGACTCGATCGCATCGATGCAAAGGTGATAATTAACTAACTAGCCCCAACTGATCGTACGATATATTTTCTCACGTGCTTTCGTATTTCTTTTCTTTCTTTTTTTTTCGGTTGGCCAACCGGATAGCGTCCTAGGCCCCCTGTAGATCAGGTAGCGACCTCGGCTATCTTGTCCTAAGACCCCTTGTAGATCAGGTTGCGATCTTGGACTATTTTTCTTATCTTGAGGCCCCCTGTAGATCAGGTAGCGACCCCTGGCTGTTTTTCTTATCTTGAGGCCCCCTGTAGATCAGGTAGCGACCTCTGAGGCCCCCTGTAGATCAGGTAGCGACCTCGTCCCCCGGAAACCCGTGCGGGACCCAGTTGGGCTAATTAATCAATTATTATCCTATATTATCACTTCCATATCATAACTCAAATTCATGCTTTCATCATATTCTTTCATCACATTCTTTCCATTATCATCTCATGTACCTCATGCATGCTTTCATAAAGAATATCAATTCATCATCATCGTCGTCTCACTCATATACATATAAGCATGCATACAACCATAACAAACAGATATATACACACAAGCATGCATAAAATCATGGCATATTAAATACATAACATATATTAAGCAAGTGTAATTCATATACACTTACCTCGCAGGTAAGAACAATAAAACCTCGCAAACCAACTACTGAGTCCGTTTCCCACTCGGACTATCCTCTTTTATCGTGCTTGGATACGCTCACAAAGCAACTACGTTATAGTTAGACCGAAACCTTCAACATCACCTGTTGAGAATATCATATTCTTCGTATTAAACTTCTCGCTTCAAACACCAGTTAAATTCATTCCTTTGAATTTAATTAGCTTGTAGCATTTTCTAGAATCCCAATTTAATTAATTAACCTTCAATTAATTAATTAAATTTTGCCAGAATAACGTTTTGCCCGTAGGCAATTCTGAACCCACCTGTCATCAAATCTCATCAAACAAACAACCCATAATCACCAGAATAAATTAATGAGCATAATGGAATTTCCAATTATCCATTTTGACAAGCCTAAGGTCAATTTAGGCTAAATCGCAATACGGAAAACGAATAAATTCATAACTTATTCGTTACTAACCCGATTGACGATCCGAAAGAAGATTCGGAATCACAACGACGCAGGCTACGCTCGGACACCATCAAATTCACCGGAATCTGAGCGACGGAACCTCCCTAGTATCATATATGCTCGACCAGGCCTTCCCTTGCTCGGAAATGTAGAAACTCGGTACCAAAATGAAGAGAATGAAGAGAGGAATCCAAAAACTCAAACGGATTTGAAATCGGATTAGAAACGGAGAGTAGATCTGATTTTGAAGATTGAGAGAAATCAGAGCTTTTACGAGAAAACGTGAAAGGAAATGAATTAATAAACGTTATTTCCGCTATTTATAGCGAAGACGATAATTATCCTTTAGCGGAGTCGATAATTATCCTTTCACCGATCCAAAAGCGGTTTAAGCCCCTTTCTCCAAACTTCTCGAAATTGGAATATTAAATCTGGAATATTGTATGGATAATTATTCCGCAATTGTCTCGAAAAACGCGTATTCCTAAGCCGTCTTTCTTAGCCGCTAAGAAACGAAATAGCGACTCTTTCGGCCGTTTTGCCTTTCTATGTTTTTTCATATCTAGGACATGTCCGATGTCCTGATCATTTTTCTCAACTGCATTTTTATTAATTGAAGCTCCCAAATGCTCCAAATAACACCGGATTGTAATATCATCTAGGAGCAGGTTACCTCGAGAGGTATCTCGTGTTAAAACTGATTTACTTTCTAAAAATTCTCGATTAGGTCATCTTCGATTTCTGACTGTTACAACAACAATATAATCAAAGAATATACATCCATACATGTAGATTTATGAAGATAAAACGTCCAAACCAATCCCAAAATATAGACTATAATACATGTTATTAGCGAGTGTGGGTGTGGCCGATACTCGCGAAGAGCTATCAAAATATATTGTTGGAATTGTTGCGGTCTGGAAAACCACAACACTATAGCCTCTCTCTAAGCCTGGATATGGAGAGGCCACCCTTCCATCGTTTTCTTGTTGGAAATGGAAACTAAGATGTCCAAGAGGATCAATAACTTGTGATGCGTAATGTGGATTTCCGGATGGTTATGCATTGATAGTACGGGACAAGCTGGAGGTTTGGGTCTTTGGTGGAAAGATGTGGATGCAACTATCGTTTTGTTCTCACAAAATCATATCCAAGCCACTATCAAGCTTGATAGATTGTCAAACCAATAGATTTTAGTAGGCATTTATAGCTTCCCCGAGAGGCAAAATAAGAGGCAAACTTGGGATCTCATGAGATCCGTATCTTCAACTGACTCTCTTCTCCAAGAGCTTACATTGGAGATTTCAACCTACTCTCTTTAGAGGAAAAGTTCGGCGGGACACTTCCAAGAGAACAAGACAAGATGTGTGCAGGAGTGTTGTTGATCTATGATCATGGGGTTGTTTGATGGTGATGGCGTTTGGCAAGATTCTAATATTGCAATGGAGCACGAAATTGTGCGTTATTATACTGACTTGTTCTTTATGGGGCCGTTTTTTTAGTATGATCGCATCTTGCCGAGTGTGAGTACAAGGGTCCCAAATACAAACAATGGTGAACTAGACAAGGAATCAATGTGGAACTCGATGGCATGCATGCGTTGTGTAGAAGTGTAGGATACATATATAGAATACATGAAATAATATGGCACAACAAGTAAATAGACATACTTGATAACTGGGTTTTTTTATATGAAAGCATGTTTTAGTAAAGCCTATAATGAATCATTTCGATATATGAGATATTTTATTTCCTTTGCTACTTATCATGGTATCAGAGTCATGGAGTTTTTACTAATCGATTGAACTCTTCAATATGAGAAATTCTAGCTTTCTTCCCTTAATTCATTCTTCACACAAACTTTTTCATTTCTTCCTTCCTTATTCACGGAGGATAATCAACAAAACTCTAGATCTAATAATCCTATGATTAATCATAATCTAAATCTTTCAAATCAAAATTGAAACGCAATTAACATTGCGAATGATCTATTATATCTTGTCAATTCAAACAATCTAGAAATGCAATTGGTCTCCTTCCTGTTTATTGGATCCAACTTCCATACCTGGAGAAGAAGCATTCGTATGGTGTTAGGTACAAAGCAGAAGTTGGGATTCGTGGACGGATCTTGCACGAAACCAATTGCCAACAACGATGAACAACTTGCTCGCTGGATACGTCACTACTACCCAAAGTACTTGTTATTCCATGAGATAATATCTCGGATTTAAATAGATATGATAAAAAACAGTGAAAATTATATAAGCTGTAGAAAAAAAGAAAGAAAAGAACCTGGATATGAATGGCACACCCGAGATATTTGATCATCTAATAATTCCAAACGTATGTATCAATATCCGGACAATAAAATACGGGATATTTGGATCAACTCAAAATTATGCGGAAGCTTTTCCCTCCCCCAATTACCCAAAATTATATGTTCACCCTCGCTCAACTCTTGTTGTTGTGTACCGACGACGAACACCCCAGTTCTTTCTTTAAATTCCCAAGCTTCGATTCAAAGGCCGGAAAACACACCTTCTTCCCGAGTGTTTGAGATGAAGATATTTTCAATGATTAATAGGTTGAGATATTGAAGAGTCAATTCAAGGAACGCTTGTCACACAAGGCTCTAATTCAAAGTTAATAAGCTGATAATTGATGCTCCTCCGCCAAATATTTGATTTTGGAAGGTACTGGAAGTTCATCTTTATATACTATTGCTACGATTTCATATCAAAAATCAAATATTAAAGGATTTAGGTTTTTATTTAGGTGTTTGAATTTCCGTTTAATTTGTTGAGAAATTAGGTATAAATTGTTCAAAACCTAGATAGTGAAGGATTTAAGTTTTGTTGGATGTTGGATTTATGTTTCCAAAGCACACACTCGGGATTCTCCAAACATGTGCTCATACTGTTGTCATTGGCATTGACTATCCTCAATTCCTACATCTCTTCTTGCCAATATGGTTAATTTAGCAAAAACTTAAAATCTCTATAGTTGAGGAGACAAATATAGTTTTCCTAGAGATTATCACGCAAGTTCTGTCTCTCATGACTGATGTGTTTGGTTGTGAAGGTAACTTAGCCTTTGATTTTATTTTCAATATAGTAAAAAAGGCAAGTATCATCTTAGTTTGGTTCTTATCAGTCGGGTCATGGCCTGCAACTTTAGTTGCCATGAAATATGTGATCAATCCTTCTAATGTTCGCGGAGGAGAAAATTTGCTAACAAGCTTGATGCAAATGTTCTAGCTCTTAGCCTTCAAATATTTGGTTGCGGTGTTACCCAAAAGGTATTTTCATTGTATTCTTACCTTCATTGAAGATAGAATGGATATGAGAACTTGAAAAGTGAAAACTTTAGGAGGCATTTGGCATAAACCACTGTATTCTTGATTTGGTTTTGTATGTTGGATTTATTGAGCTCTTATGAACCTATAACTAGATAAAAATTCGTTCTTAACCCTATGTATCACTACTTGTCGTTCTGATCACTGTATTCAATTCTTTTAAGTTTCTTATGAATGCATATTTGAATTTTAATGTTTTGTTTCATTATGTGTTGTTTAATTTTGATGAACTATTTCCTCTCTTTTCTTCTACATTTGAAAGTTAGCTACAAATGATATTACAAGTGTCGAGTTAGTGAAGCTTATTTCAGTTGGATCTTGACATGTTGAACTTTAATGGTCTTTTTCGTTATGTGTTATTTCTATATTGGCATATATTTTATATTGGTATACATTTTTGTTTGGGTGTGTTATTTTTCTTGTTTGGGTTCCCAAGGGTGGGTTTTTCCAATGCTTCTGAAGTGCAACTAGTGATGAACCATCCCCAACACCACTTCAATGACCAATCACAAGATCAAGGGCTAAGACATTGAAGGAGAACACAACCACATCATCTTTGAGTCCCACCATGGAAGGAACTATTTCTAGAGCAAGAGCAAAGACCATCCATGAGGAATTTGCTAGCTTATTGGCAACATGTGCACTTAAAGAGACTTTGCTCATACCTAGGTCTTCTTTAGTGACATTGTTGGCTACTTTGGAAGGACCATACAAGGACCAAGATGATCAAGCAAGCATAGAGGTGACTAGGACAAGGAAAGATTTTCAAAGAAGAAATCTTGGCCCTGAAGACCAAAATCTCACCCGGGATTTATACAAATTAATCGAGATTTGGAGTTTGCCGAGATTCATAAGATCCGGTTGCGATCTTCTTAGTTGTCGTTATATTTTTATTATTTTAATACCTTTAAGGCTCTAAAAAATTCTAAAGGTATTTGTTAATTTTTAATCCTTTCTTTTAGGATTATCTTTTAGTTAGAGATCTTATTCTTTTGTAGGAGAATCTCCCCTATAAATAGTCTTAGAGGATGAGATTATTAGTTAAACTTGATTTGATTAAACTTTCCACAATATTGTGTGAAATCGCTGCTTCATTTACAAAGTTTGTGTTTTATTCTTTCCTATTCACTCAAAAGAGAGAGCTTTTGATTGATTCATTGTGAGTTCTTGCTAGGTTGTGCTTGTGTGTGTTAATCTACATAAATGTTGGTGCTCCTATTCAATTCTAGTCTCTCCTTGTTCTTGTCTTATTTAGAAGGTTTGTGTAAGGTTAATGAAGGGAGGGTTAAGGTAAGCTCTTTGTTAAGGGTTTTTGACACATAATTGGTCAAGGTTCTTTGCGAGAATACATTGGTTCGTATCTTCCTATAATTCCATCAATTTCATTCCATAATATCATCTTCTTATCTATCCATTATCAATTTATCATCTCACGTTCTTTTGTTTGAGTGTTCCCAAAATCTCGGCCCCGTATCATGAATCTCGCTTGAGATTCATAGTCGAGATTTGTTCTTTGAGACTGTTCGTGGACTTTCAATCTAGATTGGAAACTATGGCTTCAACCCCGCATCAAAGTAGTATTAGAGCTTGGTCGATTGAAGTCCGTCTCAAGTTTGAGTAGTTTTTATTTGAGTCTTCTTTGAGTCATATAAAAATTGAGTCTTTTCTTGTTGCCATTATCTTTGCGAGATTATTTGAGTTTAACGTGCGTTGACTTGTTTCTATTGGAGAAGAGAGAAACGTCATATCCAAACACAAATCCAACCATTAACCTCGAACGAAACCTCGCCTGACCTAACCAAAATTTTGCTCGAAACTTTGAGCATAAAGTCGAGAGCTTTCTCATTACTTGTTCCTCAAGTTTCGTGAATTTTCTCTATTCCGTTGTAGATCATATATTTACTGGATTTGAGTCAAGTCTAATAATATTCAACTACTTATTTATGGAGGAAGGAGATTTACGAGATATTGTTGTTGAGATCTTATCTAGTAAGTGAGATCTTATCATATACATTCAATTTTACCGAATATCTATTCCAGTACCTATATATATTCACCCTTTTCTACCTACAGCAAATCATAATATCCATTCCCCTATAGTTATTCCTATAACTCCACAAAAAGGCCTAAACACATAACCTCTAATGTTGTACCCTATAATGTGTCGTTCTTTTCCGGCATCACATAATTGTAGATACATCTTAGTTTGGATAAAAGACATGCGACCCCAAGGAAACGAGCTAAACATACCCAAGTCGTTCACGAGGTTTATGGTCTGCTGGTTAACCTGTGTTTTTTTGTCCTTTGCAACAATCATTGTTTCAATAAGCAAAATTAGAGCCATTTTGTATTTGTGAGGAGACTCTTTAGGCTATTTTGTGTAAACCTCCTCCAACTGAGCAGTTGTGCATCTATCGATCCCCACAACGGACCTCATTTCAACATCAGGTAATTCCTCGGTAGTATTGAAACAATCATCAGAGCAATTCATCTCAATGATATCAGAAAACTCAGTCAGGCCAAATCTAAGAAGAACATTATTTATGCCTAACCACATTAAATGTTAACGCCTAGTCTTCACCTCTCTCATCAACATGAAATTTATTAGTTGATTTGACATTTTGAGCCTTGTGCTCATTTCAATGATTGGATCAAATGAGATATTCCTTATCTTGGCCTTTTCTTCCACTAACAGTTCATCCGTTATGGAGGAGATCATGGTTAGGAGACAAAAAAAGTGTTTATCCGAGCCATCTCATTTTTTCATTTTCTTCCCACCGATATGTAAACTTTAGAAAAACTTTAACAAGTTTCATATGATTATTACTACACAATTTTGTGATACATAAAAATATATTTACAATTAAAGACAAACCTTTAGTTGAGGTCTGTCACTATCAGTCAATTTGGAAGCATCTTGTGATGCGGGGTTGATGTTGTAGTTTCCCGATCTAGATTGAAATCCTCAAATTGACAATAGAATGCGGACTTATGGATGATAGGGAAAGATAAGAAGATGATTAATGTGTAATGATAAATGATAAATATAGGAAGATAAGACTATTATAAGACTTACAAAGAACCTTGACCAATTATGTGTCAAAACTCAATGCAAAGAATTACCTTTCACTCTTCCTTCTTTAACCTTACACAAGCCTTCTAGATAAGACAAGAACAAGGAGGGACTAGTCTTACTTGTAGCACCAACCTTCAAAAAGATTATCACACACAAAAACAACCTAGTAAAGATTCACAATTTTTCAATAAAAAAACTCTCCTTTTGATTGAACAGAAATGATAAAATGCAAACTTCATGAATAAAGTCACAAGTGTCCCAATATTGTGGAAATCAAATTCAAACTGAGCTATCTAACAATCTCCCCCTCTAAGGCTATTTACAAAGGAGATATCCTATGTAGACTAGGAAATATATCTTTAAAAGATAATCTAGGAAAAGATATCTTTAAAAGATAATCTAGGAAAGATATAAAAAATATCTTAAAGATATGATAAAAAACTAACACCTACCTTAAAGAATTGTTGAAACAATTTGGTTTACTAGGCTTTTTCTAGTTTTGTGTTTAGTAAATGTACCCCTTGAGAGAAGAGTGTGTAGAGTTTGAAAATAAATACAAAAGGTTGGGGAATATTTACTTAAATGAAACATTAAAAAGCCTAGTTACTACTCTAGTTTTCAAAAAGGCCTAGTTACCAAAATTGCCCAAGAATGTTTGAGCTTTTAAGGTAAGAAAATAAAAGATAGTTGCCAAAATTAAAAGATCTTTGGCCGGATCTTCTAGCATGCATCAAAGATAAAATCTCGGTGAGAAATCTCAGCCGAGATTCCAATAGGTTGACCAAGATTTTGCATCTTATATGCAATCCTCCATTCTCTCGGATCCTCCCATGCCCGTAGCTTGTTAGGAACCTTTCCTTGAGTGTTTCCTGTTCTTGACTTAGTGATGGGTCTATGGAATGTTGATACTATCAAGGATGGTCCCACATCATCCACTCCTTCTTGAAAATGATTCGACCTCAAATCATAGTCTTGATCATCACTAATCACACAATGACTCAATTATGGCAGCTTTTGGACTGGATCAACTTCATGGGATGAAGTCATCAACTTATTCTTCCTTATTCGCTCCCTCTCGATATGTACATTACTTGCGATGAACGGATTCAGATGCCCGGGTGGTAAAAACTCCAAGTTTCATGGCTCTCCCGGAAGGTCTCTCGAGCTTTGTAAGACTCGGGGCTTGACAATCTTCACCATAACATGCAACAGTGGTAAATCTCGGGCTTCATCCCCAAATCTCGGGCGATATTTATGGGCTGGGGCCGAGATTTTTACCGTGACTCCACAATTCGCCTCGGATGATGAAAATTGGATGTTTTCTTGGATTTTTCCTCTTCCTAGATGCAACCAAGCTAGATCTCTTGGTTCAAATGGCATTTCTTGGAGAAACTTGTTAGCCAAGGCAAGAGCATGCATTCCTTCCTCCTTTAGCTCCTTGCATGATACATCATGTATTGCTTTGACAATGTCCTCATGCTTTCCTGCAATCAATTTTACTCACTCCACTAAAGGTCGCGGTATAAGATCAAAAGATGTTAAGGAAAATAACTGAATTAAAAAGTCATCATAGCTTAGAGCTAGATATGGATCACAACTTATAGAGTAAGCACAACTAATAGGAAATAACAATATAGTTTCAAAAATGTAATGACTCCCCTTGTTAGTTTTAGCTAAATCTTAAAATAAGCGGACACTAATGTCTTTCCTAGGAGCTTTCATCCATATGAGAAATTCTGGATCAAAACTCCTAGGAATGACGTTGATAGGTGGATGCTCCTTATATAACTCTCTCTCAAGGCCAGAAAGAAACCTTTAAGGGTTGATATGTGGATCTGTACATTGAAACAACCTATGAAAGTGGACAATCTCGGGTAGGAAGCTCGTCCGAGATTTGTGAAATTTGACCGAGATTTCTTCTCTTAAATGAATTCGTGTTTTCCTGTGTCGTGGTTTTGTCCTTATCGTGGTCAAACTTCCTTCTCCACACTCCTCCGACATTCTTGGCGCATAGGTTGCGTGGATATTGTCCCTCACCGAGATATGCCCAGTCGATAACCATTAAACCTCGACTGGGCATATCTCGTCCAAAATCTCGGGCAAGATTTTGCATTGGGGGCCGAGATTTTCCACTGGTGTGAGATTCGTAATCTTCTAAGCGCCGTTTACGTTTTCAAACTTTTCCGTGATTTGTTTTAGCATGGCTTGACACTCAGGATTGTCTAACCCAGCACCTTGTGAGCTTCTATGGTCTTTATCTCTATACATCCTGCACAATGACATCACATATAGTAACAACAAACGCGTGAAGTTAGTGAAAGCAAGGGTTTCTTACTTGTTTTCTCTCACATTCACACTCTGTTGTGAATCTTAAGCTGATTTGATGCAATTGTCTTGGATGGATTAATGCTTCTTTACCAATTAATGCATTAGCTTCAACTAGAACGTCCTCGGGTGCCTCAAGTAGTCAACTTGGTTCGGAGAAAGGTTCTTGTGTTGGAAGATAGTTAAGATACTTTGTTGCAGGTCTCTTCAGACAATTGATCTCAAGGTAGAAAGAATATTGCAAGTATGACACACTAGTATGATAGAAAGTATGGATACTAACTAACGCACCCAAATAAATGACTCAACGTGTTTGGAGTATTAAAGAGGCAAGAAAAGGCACACAAGAGATTAAGAAGAGAGCTTTACGTACCTCGCACTTGAAAAAACTGGATCGAGAGTTATAACCGATAATATAATTTGAAGGTGAAGTCAAGAGAGGGCATTTGATGTCGTATGAATGTGAATCCAAGATATTGACGATATTCGGTTATGCTTGAAGATAATGATAAGATCTTATCTACTAGATAAAATATAAATAAAATATATCCAAAATATTTATTTCCTTTCCTTTGCAACTTGATATGATCTTACCGTGACGATATCTTCCAAATATAACTTTGGATCTGATTGGATTTGGCGAGAATAATCACGATCTTTCGGTTACAATAAATCTCGGGCAATCTTTTAGGAATCTCGGCCGAGATTGTCTCTGCAATGAAATCTCGGCCGAGGTTCCAAGGTTTTCAAGGTATTGGTTGTCTTGTGTTTGACTAAGGCTTTCTCTCTTTTCCAATAGACACAAAACAACGCACGTTAAGCTCAAATAATCTCGAAAGAGATAGCAAACACAAAAGACCCTATTTTTATGTGACTCAAAGAAGACTCAAATAAAAGATCAAACCTTTGGTGTATGATTAGACTTCAACCAGTTAGCTCTGATACCACTTTGATGCGGGGTTGATGCCCTAATTTCCCGATCTAGATTGAAATCCTCAAATCGACAATAGAATGTGGAATTGTGGATGATATGGAAAGATAAGAAGATGATTAATGTGGAATGATAAATGATAAATATAGGAAAATAGGACTATTATAAGACTTGGAAAGAACCTTTACCAATTATGTGTCAAAACCCGATACAAAGAATTACCTTTCACCCTTCTTTCTTTAACCTTACACAAGTCTTCTAGATAAGACAAGCACAAGAAGGGACTAGTCTGAACTGAAGCACCAACCTTCAAAAAGATTAACACACACAATAAAAACCTAGCAAAGATTCACAACTTTTCAATCAAAAACACTCCTTTTCATTGAAAAGAAATGATAAAATGCAAACTTCATGAATGAAGTCACAAGTGTCTCACAATATTGTGGAAATCAAATTCAAACTGAGCTATCTAGCAATCTCTCCCTCTAAGGCTATTTATAATGGAGATCTCCTATGTAAACTAGGAAAGATATCTTTAAAAGATATTCTAGGAAAAGATATCTGTAGAAGATAATCTAGGAAAAAATATAAAATAATCCCAAAGAATGGATCGAAAACTTACAATTACCTTAAGGAATGTTTGAGAGCTTTTAAGATAAGAAAATAAAATACGGTTGCCAAAATTAAAAGATATTTGGCCGGATCTTCTAGCATGTGTCAGAGACGAAATTTCGGTTGGAAATCTCGGCC
The DNA here is from genome assembly GCA_033239045.1 of Fagopyrum esculentum. Classification (NCBI taxonomy): domain Eukaryota; kingdom Viridiplantae; phylum Streptophyta; class Magnoliopsida; order Caryophyllales; family Polygonaceae; genus Fagopyrum; species Fagopyrum esculentum. The sequence continues at coordinate 25,190,524 of BSUD01000005.1, read as the reverse complement.
GAGATTCCTGTAGGTTGACCGAGATTTTGCATTTTCCATGCAATCCTCAATTCTCCCGGATCCTCTCATTCTCATTGCTTCTTAGCAACCTTTCCTTGAGTGTTTTCGGCTCTTGGCTTAGTGATGGGTCTATGGAATGTAGGTACTATCAAGGATGGTCTCACATCATCTTGTGTATACGAACCATCCATCCTCTATTACAACAAAAGTGTAAAAAATAAGGGCTTGTACCATACATAATATATAGTACATTATGTATACATATACACATACACAACGAGTAGTGTGTATCGGGTAACATACATATGATGTACATAATATTAGTTATGTACATAACTAAACATATCCACATAGATAGTACACACAGGAGTTATATTACCAATGTATAGTCATAAAATTATCTCTTAAATACACAGTAAGAGTATCAACTATCAATCAACATACTTATTACACACATTTTATGAAGCATTATACACACAGATGATGTACATAATGTTAGATATGTACATAAGTAAACATATCCACATATACGATAAACATGTCATGATATATATGTACATAATATCATTTAAGTACCTACAAATTCATATACATATGCATAGTATACATACATATATTGAAAATTAATGGGTGAATGTTATTTTTGCCAAATGTTCACTTATATTATGTCCACAATTTCATTCATGAAGATTGCTTAAGTATAATGTCCTAAACCAATCATTATAATTACATGTGGGGAAGACCCTGCACCGTAATTATCTGGTTGCTTCCTCATGTGAGACTTAATACACATCATTTTTTTTCTTGCCATTGTATATCTTGTAATCAGACAATTTCAATGTATCAGATAATGTGGTAAATATCACTTGAATGAGATAGGAATTATGTGGTAAATTAAAACATATATTGTTCTAATGTACATATGCTACTTGTATCAGGACATATGTACACAAATAGATGTTTGTATTTCATCACACCTCAATTACCAAATGTACACAAACTACATATTTGATACATATAGAGTTAATCCGTTACATTTTCTAACGACACATACACATAATCAACAACAACTACCTACAAATGAACATGCAAATCCATATGAACATGATTCCTCATATTTAATGCTTTTTGGGTATTTCATGACTTCCACACGAGTAAAAACAAGGCAATTGTTACCAAAATTGACTGAACATTTAAAGAACGAACTTTTTTGGTTATCGGCCTACATATCTGTCGCAAAATTTGGTCTTTAATAGGAAATTAAATCGACTGATGAGTGAAAGTTCGAATATGTATATGAAAGAGTGATATCGTCGTCTTCTCTAAAGATTTGTGTGAAATCGACATAGAGAGCATACCTGGATTTTCCGATTGATATGAGACGAACCGAATTTCGAAGACGCCAACAGTTGCAATTGGTAACTGAATATACCTGTAGAAGACGATAGCTGAAGGCGCAGTTTGAAGGTGGAGGTTGAAGATGAAGAAGGAAGTTGAAGACGACAGTTCTAGTAGAATGACGATGAAGAATGGTTTCTCTTGCTTCTTTGTGTTCGTGGAGATGGAGCGATTTTAGGTTCCGAAAAAAGCAGGATAGATGCTCAAAAGAGATTCCCAAATATTTGGTTACCCATTTACGTTTAACCGGTTTCCTTTTTTTTAGCCCATTTAATATATTTTTAATGCTTAATTTCACCCTTAACTCCCTAATTAATATCCTATTAACCCTCCTATTTATATTTTTTTTTTAAATGCTAAATATTAGGGCCTAGATAGTATTGAAAAATAAAGGATTTTTCCTCTTGGTGCCCTCAAGGTTTGGACTTTTTCTCTTTGTATCCACTAAGTTTCAAAATTCCTCTTGGTGCCATCAAGGTTCCATTTATTTTCTCTTTATACCCATTTTAATATATTACATTAAAATTCAATATAAAATAATAAAAAAAATAAGAAATATAAATTTAAAATAGATTATGACCTCATTACAGTTTAAACTAATAAATTTATAATAATAGTATTTTTTAAAAAAAATATTTTTCTAATTAAAAAAATTAAAGTAAAATAAAGATAATTTTTATTTTTGAACTAAAATAAATCAAAAATAATTTTTTATAAGAGTCCAAAAATTAAACATATAGTTTTTTTTTGAAGTTAGTTTTCTATAATTTATTTTAATTTGAAAATAACAATATTATTTTTTTATGTCTTAATTTATTAATTTTTATAATATAATTTTGGGAAATTCCGGTTGGTACCCTCGTGGTTTGGGGTATTTCGAATTTTGCCCAACAGTTTTTTCAAGTTCGGATGGTACCCTTAAGTTTATGTTGTTTTCCGGATTTTGCCCAAATTCATTACACTTTTTTAAATTCTATTAAAAACATACAAAATAAAATAAACTAAAATTAAAAAAAAATAGAAAGAATAATTATTTAATTTAAAAATAAAGTAAAACAGTAATTTTTTTTAATTAAAAATATTTTATATTAATTTCAAAATAAATAAATTAGATAATTTTTAAAAAATTTAAAAAAATCAGTGTTTTATTTATTTTAAAAATAAATAAATTGGATTAGCATTTTTTAACAAAATCTAAAAAACATAAGTGTTATACTTTATTTAAAAAATAAATAAAATAAGAACTCTTTTAAAAAATTAAAAAATCACTGTTTTAATTTATTATTAAAATAAGTAAATAATTTTTCTATTTTATTTTTTCCCAAAACTAAAATAAAGAAAATAAATTAATATTAAAAAATAAAAAAAATAGAAAGTGATTTATTTATTTTAATAATAAATTAAAACAGTGATTTTTTTAAAAAAAATTACAAGAATCCTTATTTTATTTATTTTTTAAATAAAGTATAACACTTATGTTTATAGATTTTGTTAAAAAATGTTAACCCAATTTATTTATTTTTAAAATAAAATAAAACACTGATTTTTTTGAATTTTTTAAAAATTATCTAATTAATTTATTTTTAAATTAATATAAAACATTTTTTATATAAAAAAGTTACTATTTTACTTTAGTTTTATAATAAATATATCATTCTTTCTATTTTAATTTATTTTTTGAATTTAGTTTATTTATTTTTGTATGTTTTGAATAGATTTTAAAGAGTTTTAATGAATTTGGGCAAAATCCGGAAAACAATATAAACTTAAGGGTACCATCCGAACTTGAAAAAACTGTTGGGCAAAATCCGGAATACCCCAAACTACGAGGGTACCATCCGGAATTTCCCTATAATTTTCCATAATATTAAAATTAAAAAAACATAAATTTTTAAAATTTTCGAATTAATATAAATTATAAAAAAATAAAATTCAAAATAAAATTTTTTTATTATATTTTAATTCTCTAGACCCTTTATAAAATTTCAAAAACAAGTTTTTTATTTAATTATATATATATATATATATATATATATATATATATATATATATATATATATATATATATATATATTTAAATTGAAAGTAAAAAGTAAAAAAAATATTTTAATTCAAAAATAAAAAATATATTTATTTAATATATATATATATATATATATAATTTATTTCTATTATAAATTTATTACTTAAATTTAATGAGGTCAAAATCTATTTTAAATTTATTTTTTGATTTTTTTGATTATTTTATAATGAGTTTTAATGTAATATATTAAAAATGGGTATAAGGAGGAAATAAATAAAACCTTGAGTGCACCAAAAGAAATTTTTAAATTAGTGGATATTAAGAGGAAAAGTTCAAACCGTGATGACATCAAGAGGAAAAATTCAAAAATAAAACATGCCTTAGACCACTACTAGCAGTAATTTATTTCCCATCTGCAGTTTTATTTTGAGCAAAAATGTATGCCAAAAGTGATATTTTTTATAAAATTTCTAGAAGTTAGAAAAAGAAAAACTGAATTTCAAAAATTTTTTAACCTTGTTTTTTCAGGCTTTGTTGCAGGATGGAGTCCACCTCTTCCCAAATCAACGATACTTTTATTTATTTTTTTCATATTGTGGATTTTATTTTTTTCTATAATATAACCGTTAAACTATAATATATATTTTTAAAGAAAAAACAACCCAAAATAATATCAACTATCATCATTCAACCCAAAATAATACCAACTTTGAAAATTACTTGGAGCGATACAAACTATTAAAGTTGATATTATTTTGGGTTGAATGTTGATAATTGGTATTATTTTGGGTTATTTTTATTTTTATAAACAAAGATTTAAAAAAAATAAAAATGATATCAACGTTCATATTTTTCCTCTCTATATAGAGACACCCATTGTGACACATTTTGACATACTTTAAAAATTCTCATTTTTTTAATTTATCTCTTCAAATTCGTACATAATTGTGTTCTTTTGTTTAATTTATGAAAAAATGGGTCCTAATAATCCTCATCACTAGTCAATGAATTTTACAAAATTCGATCCTTTTTTTCCGATCATTCTCATTTTCTCATTGCAAGTTAAGAATAAGTTTTTCTCCACAACCACCTCCAAAAAAATGAATTCTCGACAGCAATCATGCTATTTAATTAAATTTTCACTAATTCTTAATCGTATTAATTTTATTATTATTATTATTCAATCAGTTTAAAATTAATTAAAATTTATAACTAAAATAACAATAATAATTAAGAATTTTATAATATTTTAATAATTAGTAAATCAAAAGTTGGAAAAACATAGTAGAGAGAATTTGATGGGTGGGTAAAAAAAGTAGGAGAGAGGGTTATGAGAGGATTTTTGAAGTTGTTGTTGGTGGGATGAAAATTTTTTTTGTATGGGAATTATATGATGCGGAAGAACAGTAAGTGAAGAGAGCGAATGGGGGAGATTTTTTTTTCACTAGTGTTAGGGCTCTTAGAGTATGTGCAACACATACTCTATTTTAGAGAATTTTGAGATTTTGAGGTTTTTTTTGTCCAACAAATTCCCTAACCTAAACTCTAAAATAGGGATTTGGGAAAAATATGTCTTCATTTTCCCATATTTACAGCAAGAAGGAGCTTCTCCAAATTTAATCCATGAACAAATTTTGACAGTTTCTATATAAATTAATAAATAAATTCATTACTCCATATTTTGAAGAAGCTATTGAGTTTTAGACAAAAAAAATTTAAAGAAAATTAAAAAAATTCTCCATTTTAGAGTGTTTTTTTGAAGAATCTGTTGCACATGCCCTTAGTAGCTTAATCTTTCCTATATTTAAATTGTAAAAAAAGGTATTGTTAAAAATCACTTAGTTAACATCAATGAGTCCGATGGATAACATAAAAACATTTCGGTAGTTGTTTGCTAACAAAATTGATATAAGGATGGTAAGTGAAATTCTTTAAGAGGTATTACGGGCACGACGATGGATTTCGTAAACGCACGACGATTACGGAATCCGTGACCACCACGGTCACGGGTTCCGAAACCGTAACAAAAAATTTCTCATGACATATGTCATTCTGTCATGGTTACGGGTTTTGTAACTGTGACAATAGTGTCATGTTTTTTTTTTTGGGTAAGAATTCACAAAGAAAATTATAACGAATCCGTAATCATGACGGTTCCGGGTTCCGGATCCGTGATAATTTTCTTCACTTTTTTTTTGTTAGAATTCACATTGAAAATCACCACGGTTACGGAACCTATAACCATGACAATTACGAGTTCCATAACCATGGTGCGTTTGTGAATTCCATCACCGTACGTTTACAACCTCGGAATTGTTTTTATAAGAGGTGAAGAGTGTTGTAAATAGGAGATGTAATTTACTCATATAAATATAATATTGGGCCTTTCATTTGGGCCATGGGCCGTCTCCCGGCCTGCCTTTGCTCCTGTGAGCAGTGAACCGGGATTGCATATAACAATCAACTAGTTTAGTGCCCGCACCTTGTGCCGGATTGTCTAAATAAATATTATATTTTTACTTTCATGCATCATATATTTGATATCAATTTATAGTAAAAATTATTTTTATTAATTAATATAACTGACATATGAGGATTAATTTTTTTAAAATAAATAAAAGAACATAATTAAAATTCTATTACAAAGATTATTATTCGAGTATTATATTTATACCTTAATATACTATCACTTTTACTTAGATTTAGATAGAGGACCAAAATTTGATTTAGTTTTAAATTAAACAAATGTGTCAAATAATCTTGTTAGAAGATTTGCATTGGATTTTCTCAACAAATCGAGTTACAATAAATCAGTTTGTTAATTTTGATTGGTAGATAGGTAGATTTATTTTTTTTATTATTTATTTTAATAAAATTGACGTGGCATGATAACTGTTTACAAATTCTAATAAAAAAATTTTCTTATAAAATAATTAATGGCAAATCTGTAAATACGTTGTGACAAATCTGTAAATAAATTGGAAAAAAGCTGACGTGGACGGCCTTAGAGGTTGACACGTGTACAAAATGGGTGCTGCTTTAGTCTTTTATATAGATATGTTACTCAAGGATGGACATTTCAAATCTCATTCAACCACAGATAAAATGTGACCACTGAAGGATGGACATTTCACAATTATTGAATGACGCAAAACAGAGTCGAACAAATATTACCTAAAATCATTTAAAGACACACCAACCGATTCACAACTCCACACCTTAACTTCAATATTTTGAAAACGTTTTCATTTTAGAAGATAATGTTTAAATGCTCAAAATCAAAACTGATTTTGAATTCCAGCCGTTGCAAGTACATCCCAAGTTATCAACCGTTGGGCCCCGCTCTGATGCACCACCTCCTTCACTACCGTACGCCGTCCAAATCTCAGACAAAAATTCATCTGGGTTTCGTTAAAGAATATATATTTAGCTTAAATAAACATATATAAAGAAAATTAGTTAATTAATCACACAGCACAGCAATTTCGGTCCATGTCTCGATCTCAAATGCTCCTTTTCTTTCTCTCATACGACTCTCAGCTGACCTGAGGCTTCTTCTTAGCTCTGAAGCCATATAGAGAGAGAGAGAAACATTCAACTCTGCAAGAAAGATAGAGAGAGACGTTATCCTTCTTTTCTTAAGCTGTTAGAGAGAGAGAAAGCTCGAAAGGGTTGAATTTCAAAACAGAAAGCGAGAGCTTCAATACCTGGTTTTCAAACTCTTCCTTGGAGTTTTTGTGTGGGGGTTTCGTCCTTTATCTGATCTGGGTTCTTCTTGCTGCTTCCTCAGTTTTTGGTATCTAGTAGAACAGACAATTGGGTCATTTGTGTTCGTTGCTGAAGAATTGTCTCATGACTTGAAGATCAAGCGGCATCTTCTGCTTAGCCAAAGAGGAAAAAAGGGAAATGGTAATTTTGAAGCTTCAGTTTGTTATTTTTCTTCTAATTACTTGTTTAGTTTTGGAAAGTTTTGAATTTTTACCCCTCTAATATTACAACAGGCTAATTGCTTTGCTGCGGTGTTTCAATTTCAATTTTGCCCTAAAATTTTTATTTATTTATGATTGCCTTGATAAGGCCTTGGATTTCAGGGGCTTACTTTGAAGCAAATTAGTTCAGTGAGGAATTTCCTTGGGTTCATTTCTTTGGATCGGAAAGACTATTAGGAGCTTGCTAATATTAACATATGCTAAGTAGTTCTATTTTTTTTATTGGCATGTTTGAAGCATTTGAAATATTGAACTATGGTCGACACTGAGAGCGAGTTTGACACTAGTTGGTCTTCCAAATGCATGGTGGTTGCTGGGTTTAGTACTTAAAATTTGTATACATGTTCTCTTGCCTTTTGCAGGCTTCTCCGGTGAACATAATAGTAGGATCACATGTGTGGATTGAAGATCCTAAATTAGCTTGGATTGATGGAGAAGTCACTCGGATTAATGGTGATGAGGTCGAGGTTCAGATCACTAATGGAAAAAAGGTTAATTTGTACTCTTTCGCTCCTTCTGCACTATAATTTCTCAGTTTATGTGGCAATTTCCATTTGCATCATGTAATTTATTAGAATAATGACGATGTCAACATATAGTAATTTTGGGGCCATTGGTCTATTTATGGCATCTTTTTTTCTCTTAAACTTATCCTAAAATTTAATGCCATCCAAAAAAAATAACACTTGGAAGCCTGCAGGTGGATTTTTAAGGCATTATCCTAACCGAAAATGAATGTCCTATTCAAAAAAATAACACTTGGAAGCCTGTCCACATGGATTTTTAAGGCATAAGCTCAACATTGCAAGATTTTAGTATTGAACTTCCGTAGACTGGATCTTCTTAACCTTAAAAGCATTGATACAGTTTGGAAAATGTTTGAAAACCAATTTTTTTGTAGTTTATGGTGTGCATTATATATGTCTGCTTTCTGGTGGCTGGAGACTGTTTAGGTGGCAGCACTGTAACATACAAGAATAGATGATCTCAAGTACCTCAAAAGGGTAATATTTTGTTATGTGGCGAAGACTGAAATAAAAAATGAGAATATGAAAGGTTTCCTTGCAATTAATGGGTAAATAATGGCACACATGAAGAACAATTGCTGTTAGTATTTAGTTCCATATGGAGTGGACGCAGTATAATTTTTGGTTTTTCTTTGAGCAAAATAGTTCAAACATTTTTGCGAGAACTATATGAAGCTTCATACTTGAAGAGTTGAAGATTATCTAAAAAGCTACTTTATGAATCTTATTGCAAAAAAAACGATAACATACTTTCCCCAATTATATCACATAAAAGTTCTAATATGTATAGTTATCTGAAAACCAATTTTATGAAGCTTATTGCAACAAACAATATCATTCTTTCCCCAATAAAATTACATAAAAGTTCTAATATGTATAGTGACACCTTCGAACTGTATTCAACATGTAATTCAGTGAGGCAGAGCAAAATAATTTGTAGAACAGAATCAGAGTATATACATGGTGGATTGGTGGTCCACCATTTGTGGACCAAACTGCTAGCTTATATGTAACTCAATGTTGATCGAATATATAACTTTGAAGTACTTCATCTATATAACAATTTGTGGAATGATAGTTTGAACTTATAACTTCATGTTTCTGTCAATAAATGAATTGTTACTCACCATTTGTCATAGTGGCAAGCTTCTGATATGTAAAAGAGATATTAATCAAGCATGCTAGAAAGATCTAGACAAAGGAAGTATGAAACTTAGTATTGGATTGCCCAATGCAACATCCAGAGGTATTATGCTTGAGAATGCGCCATTGGTGGACTGCACTAGTATACTCCTTCTTTCTTTCTTTTTTTTTTTCTAGTGATATTATGCTTAAGAATGCACTGGCATGCTCTTTATTTTTACATATGCTTAAAGAGGCAAATTGGTTGCGTAAGTCTAATGGTAATCATTCTTGCATCTAGTCTAGGATTATGTATACGTTGTGGTCAACATTGATAATACTTTTGTCTGTCTTTCTATTATTGTACTTTAGTTCCAACTATATGCTTAACTTGATACAGGTTGTTGCCAAAATTGCCAAAGTCTTTCCTAAGGATACTGAAGCGTCACCTGGAGGCGTCGATGACATGACAAGGCTTTCTTACTTACATGAACCTGGGGTTTTGCAGAACTTGGCTACTAGATATGAATTAAATGAGATCTATGTAAGTCGTTAGGAATGGGTTTCCCTTTGCTGTTATGAAATAGTTATAACTGTTGCACATTCTGAAATTAGCTCTAATATTGGCTTCAAATTTATCAGACATATACTGGCAATATCCTGATTGCGGTGAATCCCTTTCAAAGATTACCTCATCTGTATGACACACACATGATGGAACAATATAAAGGAGCAGATTTCGGTGAATTGAGCCCTCATGTCTTTGCAATTGCTGACGTAGCATACAGGTTGATCCTTATTCCCTTTTTAGATTCTGACAAATTCTGCTTTGTAGGTTTTTCTTCCTGACACCTTCTCATGAGAATTTAGGGCTATGATTAATGATGGAAAGAGCAATTCAATTCTAGTTAGTGGGGAAAGTGGTGCTGGTAAAACTGAAACGACAAAGATGCTTATGAGGTATCTAGCTTACTTGGGTGGGCGTTCTGGTGTGGAGGGAAGAACCGTTGAGCAACAAGTTTTGGAGGTTTAAGATTCTTTCTTTACACTCTTTTTAAGTGCCTGAACTATCTGTAGTATCAAAATATAGTGTAGTCCCATTGATTTTCGATAAGTTACATATTAGTTCTTCTATTGATACACTTATTGTTGTCTGACACAGTCAAACCCAGTTCTGGAAGCATTTGGCAATGCAAAAACTATCAGAAATAACAACTCAAGGTGCAAGTAGCTTCCTAATGTTACTGCAGAAGTTCATTAAAAAAAATTTCCATTTTTCCATTGTGTAATCTAAACTTTACCATGCATGGCTTTGTAGTCGATTTGGAAAGTTCGTTGAAATCCAATTTGACAAGAGTGGGAGGATTTCTGGGGCAGCAGTAAGAACATATCTTCTTGAAAGGTCTCGTGTTTGCCAAATTTCGGATCCTGAGAGAAACTATCATTGCTTTTATCTTCTTTGTTCAGCACCATCTGAGGTACTTTTGCCACAATTTTGTCTTCTTTTGCATGGTTTGGATATTTGGATCAGTGACAAGTTGGAGCTTGTTGTATAAATTGTAGGAAACTGAAAAGTATAAGTTGGGAAATCCAAAATCCTTCCACTATTTGAATCAATCCAGCTGCTTTGAGTTGGAAGGTGTTGATGATGCTGAAGAATATATAGCTCTTAGAAGGGCCATGGATATAGTTGGAATCAGTGATGACGAGCAGGTTGGTCTATTTTTTTTATACTGTCTGCATTCCTCTTTTCCAACTAGATGTCTAATAACAAGCAGTTTCTTTCAGGAGGCAATTTTCAGGGTTGTAGCTGCTATTCTTCATCTTGGTAATGTTGAATTTGTAAAGGGAAAAGAGATAGATTCCTCAGCCATTAAGGATGAGAAATCTAGATTCCATCTTCAGATGACGGCTGAGCTTCTCAAGTATGTTTGATTATCTGCTTCACATTTCTGGTTATTTTAATACTCGTTTTTAAGCCTGTTTTATTCATATGTTTTTATTTTCATTAACCTGCTTTTGATGGGTAGGTGCGATGCCCAAAGTTTGGAGGATGCATTAATCAAGCGTGTGATGGTGACACCAGAAGAAGTCATTACAATGACCCTTGACCCTACAAATGCTCTTGGTAGCAGGGATGCCTTGGCTAAAACCTTATATTCCCGTTTGTTTGATTGGTAGCAATCTTGCCATCCTAGCCTCTCTTTTTCTTCAAGTTTTTTCTGTTATTTTTTGTCAAGTTACATTATTTCATCTGTTTGTAAATGCTGAATTATACAGGATTGTGGAAAAAATCAATGTCTCTATTGGACAGGACCCCAACTCAAAATCGATAATTGGTGTTCTTGATATATATGGTTTCGAAAGTTTCAAGTTCAACAGGTATACAAATTTTCCTCTTTCTCTTTAATAAAGATCATTGGTTTCGAATTGTTTTTTAGTTCATTTTGTTCTAGGTAGCGGTTGGAACTTCACATAGGAAGTGATTTTGAATCAGACTTCTCCTTCAACCCACATGTGCCATGATTTACAAAGCTCACAAAAACCCGAGAAAAAGAGGATTACTGCTAGTTTTACACGTTCAGCATATAAATGGGTTCTTTTGGCCTTTTGCTTACTAACTTTCATATGCACAGTTTCGAACAGTTCTGTATCAATTTTACAAATGAGAAACTACAACAACACTTCAATCAGGTGAACTAGCTTTTGGTCATAAAGTTCTTCTTCCTCTTCATGCATCGACTCTGTGTCTATTTGGATAATAATTATTTCCTTGTACTTGCAGCATGTTTTCAAAATGGAGCAGGAAGAATACTCAAAAGAAGAAATAAACTGGAGCTACATAGAGTTTGTAGATAACCAGGATGTGTTGGATCTTATTGAAAAGGTTTACATATAGTGTTTTATATCCAATTAAGTCTTAAACCAATTTTCTCACATATTGCTTACTGATTTTTTTGTTTGTACAGAAACCTGGAGGCATTATCTCACTTCTTGATGAAGCTTGGTATGCAGCTACCTTTCCACTTTTAATCGTATTTATACTGAAAAATTTTCATTCGATTATGAATCCAATTTCAGGTATATATATTGAATCCTTCTTTTATTGTGCAGTATGTTTCCCAAGTCAACACATGAAACTTTTGCCCAGAAGTTGTACCAGACCTTCAAAAATAGCAAGCGCTTCATCAAACCAAAACTTTCTCGAACAGATTTTATCATATCACACTATGCTGGCGAGGTTGCTTTTGTTGGTGTAAAATTTTAGGTTTTACTGCAGGATTTGGCTATGATATAAGTAATAACTGATTCATTTTTTTATTTATTTAAGGTTACATATAAAGCTGATTTGTTTCTGGAAAAAAATAAAGATTACGTGGTGGCGGAACATCAAGCTTTGTTGACAGCATCGGAGTGTTCCTTTGTGGTTTCTCTATTTCCGCCACTTCCACAAGATTCATCAAAATCTTCCAAGTTTTCTTCCATTGGTTCACGCTTCAAGGTAAGTTTTTTGAATATCTTTTTCTGTATAATATTATTTAAACAACCAGTGACTAAATGACCTTGTTAAAGGGTTAATCCGATTCCAAAATCAATTCATCATTGTCAACACTTTTGCTAAGAAAATTTGAAAACTAATACACTTCGAGGACTCTGTCACAGATCATTACCATTTGTAACATCTAGAGAACCAAGAATTATTCTGAAGAATAGTTTTTCATTTCTGAAATTTGCTAATAATGGTTGAATTCTATGTCACAGATGCAACTCCAGTCCTTGATGGAGACCTTAAGTGCAACAGAACCACACTATATTAGATGTGTGAAGCCAAACAATGTCTTGAAACCTGCAATTTTTGAGAATGTAAACGTCATTCAGCAATTACGATGTGGTGTAAGTTGATCCTTATTATTTACCTTGAGCTGGCCGCCTGAGTGGCTAGTTCAAGATTTTTATTATACACTCAGAACATCACTCTAAAGTGAATTACTCTGATATTTCTCAATAATTTAGGGTGTCCTTGAGGCCATTAGGATAAGCTGTGCTGGATATCCCACAAGAAAGACATTTTATGAATTTCTTCTTCGATTTGGGGTCCTGGCACCAGAAGTGTTGGAAGGAAAGTGAGTTCATGCATCTTATTACTGATTTTGAGTTTGATGGCCAATATGAATGATTTCTTCATCAGTTTCTTTTAAATTGTTAAATTGTAAAATGATGCTGAGTGGGTTCACTTTCACAGCTATGATGATAAGGTTGCATGCCAGAAGATTCTTGACAAAATGGGGTTGCAAGGATATCAGGTGCTGCTTTCTTCTTCTTGAGTTTATACCATTCCGTCTGGCTATCTGTTCTTGTCCCAATGTCCCATCATTTCCAACTTATTCAAATTTCTAGTCATTGTCCTGTCCTTTCCCTAACAGATAGGTAAGACGAAAGTGTTCTTGAGAGCAGGCCAGATGGCTGAATTGGATGCAAGAAGGGCAGAGGTTCTTGGAAATGCAGCAAGAACTATTCAAAGAAGGATTCGGACATATATTGCTCGCAAGGATTTCTTATGTTTGCGGGAAGCTGCAATCCAGTTGCAGGCCCTTTGTCGATGTATATTCCTCTGTCCTATGAAAGAACATATTTTTGTTGTACTATTTTCTGTCAGATACCCTATTTTAATTGTGAACAAGCATCACTTGCATGTATAGTCGATCAGTCTTATATTATGGTCAGAAGTATGATAATAATTTTTATGTTTATTTATAAAATTTTGCAAGTCTGTGTGCATCCCTTTAATCATAAATTTGGATGAAATTTGACATCTTTCTTGCTTTAATAAATTCTTAACCAAGTGGCTAGCAGTCTAGGACCATTAGAAATTTTTTAAGCAATTCTTTTTCATTTATAGGAAAAATAAGTGACTATTTTTATGGGGTTTTTTTCTAGTCTTGGTAATATATTGACCTTTCCTTTTTGTAGATACTGCTTCTTGCAAATTGCATGAGGAGTTGAGGCGTCAATCTGCTGCACTCCAGATCCAGAAACAATTCCATAAGTATGTTGCCAGAAAATCATACACAAATATACAATTGGCCGCAATCAATTTGCAAACAGGCTTAAGATCGATGAAAGCACGTGATGAATTCAGACTGAGGAAGCAAACAAAGGCAGCCATCCATATCCAGGTATGTATTGCCCTATTCCAAAGGATAATTAATGTGTGTGATTATGTTAACATTTCAGTTAACTAATTGTCATTTTCTTGTTGTTTAGGCTGCATGGCGTTCTCATCAAGCCTATTCTTACTACAAGAAACTCCAGAAAGCAGCTATCGTTACTCAATGTGGATGGAGGTCTAGAGTTGCTAGAAGAGAGCTTAGAAATCTCAAGATGGTAAGTGAATGATGTTATTTTACACGTCTGGCTTATACTGTTTTCAATGGTAAAAAGTGTGTACAAGCAATAAGACATCATTGATGGTTGCATTAAACTTCCTCTAGGCTGCACGAGAAACAGGGGCACTTAAAGAAGCGAAGGACAAGCTTGAAAAGCGTGTGGAGGAACTTACATGGCGTTTGCAACTTGAGAAACGAATGAGGGTATTAGGATCTTTATTGTTAGGACAAATTTATCCAAACAATATATGTTTTGTACCATACTGAATCACTTTGTACAATTTCAGACCGATATGGAGGAGGCTAAAGCCTTGGAAATTGCTAAGCTTCAGGAGGCGTTGAAAAGTATGCATTTACAATTAGAAGAAGCAAAATCCATGGCCATCAAAGAAAGAGAAGCTGCTAGAAAAGCTATTGAAGAAGCACCTCCAGTAATCAAAGAAACACCTGTCATAGTAGAAGATACAGAAAAAATCAACTCATTAAATGCTGAGCTTACAAAAATGAGGGTAAGTTTATTGCTGTAAAGAAACCTAAGAATGATGCAGTCTTCATTGCAAGTTCAATGAATGAGTCGTTAATCGTGCAGGCTCAACTTCTAGCAGAAACAGTGTCCAGTAAAGAGGTGTCACAAGCTTTTGCTGCTGTTCGTATGGAAAATGAGGAGCTACAGAAAAAGCTTGAGGACGAGAAGAAGAAATCTGACCAGTATCAAGAAACAATGCAGAAGTCGGTATCCCAAAAGTTTTGTAAATCTAAAATAAATTTATTGATTTGAAACTGAAAATTTAACCATAGATCCTTCATTTTATGCTAGTTTCAGGAGCCCAATTTACACCCTTTAACCATGCTTTTCAGTGTTGCCAACAACACATATATGTCCTTTTAACCGCTCTTTTCAGTGTTGCCAATAGCACATATAAGCATGAAAAGATTTAAAATTCAACATAATCTAGTCAATTTGATCCTAGTAACTTATATTTCTGTTGGGGCATAATGAACCAAGTGGAACTATAAAAAGTTGATTCAGTAATTGGGTCCAAGTATAGCTGTTAAGTTCTTTGGTGTTTGCAACAATAAAATTTTCTGTTTTCTCTGTCAGGCTTGAAGAGAAGGTTTCTAACTTGGAATCCGAAATTCAAGTACTTCGGCAACAAACTCTTGTCATGTCACCAACAGGAAAAACACCATCGGCACGACCAAAGACAACCATTATTCCGGTATATTTCTTATTTCAAGCTACATGTTGTGTAGGCATAAGGTCAATGTGGGAGTATATTCTTATAATGCTAAAATTATTCTTACAGTTGCAAAGAACTCCAGATAATGGAATCTTGCATGATGGAGAAACAAGGAAAATGGTAAATTACTCCAAGGAATTTTGTGTACTCATATTGTATACCCTACTCGATTTTAACCTGATAGTTGTTCATAAAATGTTAGGCTCTTGTCCCGGTGCCCTATATGCGAGAACCAGAAACTGAAGAAAGACCTCAAAAATCTCTTAATGAGAAACAGCAGGTAACCTACCTTAAATGCATTTATTTCAACTGGATTTGCTAATAAAGACTGGAACTGGTGCCTTTATCACTACTGATGTATCTGCATGATGATCTTCTTTTAATATGTTGCTGTTATTTATGTGCAGGAGAACCAAGATTTGCTAATAAAGACTATTTCACAAGATTTGGGATTTTCAAAGGGCAAGCCTGTTGCTGCTTGCTTGATTTACAAATGCCTTCTGCAGTGGAGATCATTTGAGGTTGAAAGGACAAGTATATTTGATCGTATCATTCAAACTATAGCTGGGGCTATCGAGGTATATCTTTATTAGTCTTCTATTTGCTCCCTATCATAGATAATTATTTTTCTCAAGGTTATTATTGGATACAACGGTACAATATCTAAAAAGCACAACTTCCCCCACGCCTTGTTGAGTTGGCTGTTTAATTCGTTTATTTAGTGGATGTATTGATCTAACAGTTGTCTTTAATGATTCGCCTGATACTTGTTCTCTTATTTGTGTGTCTAAACACTCAATACTTTCTATGTATGGCAGTCACAAGATAATAGTGATGTTTTGTCGTATTGGCTATCAAATTGTGCCACATTATTGTTGCTCCTCCAAAGCACACTAAAAGCAAGTGGAGCAGCTAGTTTGACTCCTCAGCGACGAAGAGCATCATCAGCTTCACTGTTTGGGCGTGTGTCTCAGGTTTAGACTACTTTCTCATTTTGCTAATTCTCCCATACCTTATATTGGCTTGTTATATGTTTAATTTGGAATTTCGTTATTAGGGGCTTAGAGGTTCTCCACAAAGTGCTGGCTTTTCATTCTTCAGTGGCCGGCCTCTCGGTGGGTTGGATGAATTACGTCAAGTGGAAGCAAAGTACCCTGCATTGCTTTTCAAGCAGCAACTCACTGCCTTCCTTGAAAAGATATATGGAATGATCAGAGACAATTTGAAGAAGGAAATTTCTCCAGTGCTTGCTCAATGTATCCAAGTAAGTGCTTGTTTGGTTAAATGTGGGAAGTAGAACTTCCAACGAAACATATTTTCTATGAATTACTTTTATTGGCATATTGATTTTGGTTGCCTTCTTGCAAATGGATTAAGATTAAGGGTGGTTTACTGCAAAATTTTCAATTACTGATGGTTTATTGCAAACTGAAGAGAATAGATGGTGTTTTTTTTGTTTAGCTTCCTCCAGGAGTTATAGTAAACGGGAAACTTATCATTAAAAACAATAAGAAGAAAATTGTACTCACCCTCTCAAGGCATGCACATCTTATAGTTTAGAGGAAGTCAAATTTCCTTCTACAAAATGAACCAGTGACATGAAATAGAAGTTACTTATGCGGGAAGTTGCACTTCCTGGGAAACTACACCACATACCAAATGAGGGCTAAGGCAATGTTTCATCTTTTCAGCTGTAGTTATGTAACACTGGACTACTTGAGCCATTAAATCACTTGGTCTTGGAAAAACACATTTCTTCCCTTTTCAGACAAATGTAGATTTAGAGTTACAATCAGGATGTTTTAATGGATCGCAACTGTCTGTTTTGTTTACTCACAGGCACCCAGACATTCCAGGGCTAGTCTAGCGAAACAGCGTGCCCAAGCGAATTCCGTGGCTCAACAAGCTTTGATTGCTCATTGGCAGAATATTGTTAAAAGTCTTAACAATTACTTGAAGACAATGAGAGCCAATCATGTAAGTAGTCAACTATAAAACTAGTGTTATACCACTTTTTCCCCTGAGTGAAATGTTGTCCGGCTACAATAAATGATTTTGATATTTGCAGGTGCCTTCTTTCCTAGTTCACAAAGTGTTTACACAAACATTTTCCTTCATCAATGTTCAGCTGTTCAACAGGTATTAAACAGCTTTATTTCCTAGCAACCTAGTGGTGCACTGTTATGTGAATTGTTTGAAGAGTACTTGGCAGGCTGTTTATAAAAAGTTTATGACTGCAAAACTGTAGATATAAACTGAAAATAAAACTCAAGAGTTTATAATTGCAATGTCGCTGCTGATTTCTGTTGTTCCACTCTGTAGCCTTCTTCTGCGACGTGAATGTTGCTCTTTCAGCAATGGAGAGTATGTAAAATCAGGTCTGTCTGAATTAGAGCTATGGTGCCGTGATGCCACCGAGGAGGTAATTTAGAAAAATAAATAAATGAAGTCTGCATTTCCCGTACATTCTCATTGAGCTATAGCGGTGGGATGTCAACCCTCGTGTCTTTGCTATTATCAGTATGCAGGTTCTGCTTGGGAAGAACTTAAGCACATTAGACAAGCTGTTGGATTCTTGGTTAGTTTAAATGCCTTTCAGTTTATTGGATTATATTATCGCACTTTTTGTTATCATGCATGTTAAAACATCCTCTCAATGTTGTTTCTGATGAGCAGGTAATACACCAGAAGCCAAAGAAGCCCTTGAGAGAAATCACAAATGATTTGTGTCCTGTGAGTGGAAATTCAATGTTTTATTTAGCAGTTTGTTTTGTGTTATGAATGAAATGTTCTCAATCACCCTTTATTGTTTTTCCTGTCTCAGGCACTTAGCATACAACAACTATACAGGATCAGTACTATGTACTGGGATGACAAATATGGAACCCACAGTGTATCTGCTGAGGTCAGTCTTATTAATCACCACTATATGAAAAAACTGCAGATGAGATATGTAACTCTTAATAAGTTATCATATATATCATGGCAGGTTATTCAAAGTATGAGAGTTATGATGACAGAAGAATCGGGTAATTCCGTGAGCACCTCATTTCTGTTAGATGATGACTCAAGGTAAGTTTGAATGACGCTAAAGTGTGCGCGGGGTGATTTAAGTAAGAGCTGATCAAAATCTTCAATTATCAGAACCAACCATCCATCTTTTTGTTTTGTATGGCAGCATTCCGTTTTCAGTCGATGACATAGCCAAGTCATTGGTGGAACCAGTTGAGATGGTAGACGTCGATCCTCCACCATTACTTCGTCAGAACTCCAGCTTTGCGTTTTTACAGCAATGATCACGCGATGATCGCCCAAACTCGAGCTCTCCCTAGCAGGGAGGGCTTTGCACATATCTCTGGTTTGATGAAAATGTATTTATTTCCCTGGGCTGTTGTTTTTTTGTGGTTCTGGGTTGGTTATTTTCTTATTGCAGGATTGTCATCTGCTGTTTATTGGTTGGGGGCTTTAGCTGTCATTATATACAAGCCCTTTGATTTGTGGAACCCAATTTGTTCATGTATATGCACTATATAATAGAAGCTTACTGCTATTCTCCTTGTGTCAAAAGTATGGGGAGTGTTCTGGCAAAATATGAATATTTAGATGATACAATTTTTGTACTAAAATAAGCATGATTTATCTCTTAGAATATTCATGTCAGACCGATTTGCTTCCACCCCATTTCTAATAAAATGGAACCTTACATCAACATGTTTGATTGTTGTTGGGACTTCTTGGAAATGAAATTTCCAGGATAAAGCTAACATGGATTGTTGAAGATAATGCTAACATGGATTGTTGTTGGGAAATGAAATTTCCAACCCAATTATGAAAATAAGAAGTAATGGATTTTCTATATTTTTAGGGTGAATTTGTAATGTAGCATTAGTTCACTAATATTGTTTAGTATTTGTCCACTTGCTAATTTTATTAGAATATGACATCGTTTAAAACTTTTAGACTAAATTGCCCTCATATAATCAATTACAAAATTTTGTATTTATTATTGCCTTTTAAATCATAATACATTCTAATTGTAGAAGGTGACTCGTTAATGGTTAATAATTTGAATTAACGTAATAAATTTTCAATCAAAATATCTTGTAACTTATTCTTGTAAACAATAAGTATTTTTAATAAACGAATGTAGTCATGAAGACTTGATCTCT
Organism: Fagopyrum esculentum; assembly: GCA_033239045.1. Lineage (NCBI taxonomy): Eukaryota > Viridiplantae > Streptophyta > Magnoliopsida > Caryophyllales > Polygonaceae > Fagopyrum > Fagopyrum esculentum. The sequence goes on along the minus strand of BSUD01000005.1, from coordinate 25,170,668 downwards.
AGTTGGTAGTTGGATCTCACAATTTAATCTTCTTTTTGAAAATTATACATCAACGTTAATTTTGACAATTTCATGTCAATCTTGTAGCTTCAATATATGTAGTTCATGTAACATGATAGATTTATGAATTCATGGAAGTCATACATCATCAATTTGTTTGCAAAGAACGTGTGAGATTCTTATATATGGCCCGTACATGCTTGTACAGTTCATGCATATTCAATTCTTGTATCTTTCTTGTATACATACTAGTTTCATATCATTATATATTTCGATCGATGGTATTATAAAATTATCAAATTCAATAATATTACGTTTCAACATGAATATTGATAAATTATTCTAGGAATTATATATCTTCTTAAATTAGATTATTGTATTAATAATTTTCAGATTCTCTTGTAACTAAATTGGACAGAAATGAGATATGTTAATAAGGACAAATCTGGTATTATTGGTTAAAAGATGCTATTTAGTTAATAAATTATAGGCTTATGTTATTTAGTTAAAGAATTTTATGTTGGGTTGCATTTTATCTAATTCTCTCTTATTCTTATTGCTTGCTTAATCATAAGGGTGAATTTGCTATGTAACATTAGATCATTAATTTTATTTAGTATTTGTCCACCTCACTAATTTTGTTAGAATATGACCTCTTTTGAAAATTTTAAGACTAATTTACCCTTATACAAGGATCTACAAGATTATGTGTTTATTATTACCTTGTAATTCACCGATACTCCCTATAATTTGGATTAACATAATAAATTTGGATTACCCTCACACAAAAAATTACAAGATTTCTCTTTGAATATAAAGTGCCGACTACTCTTCATCGTTTACTACTATTCATGTTGAACATCCAGTTTCTCGATACAATAATCGTGTACAAGAAAGTTAGTTACAATAACTCTTGTTCAAGAAAGTTAGTTACAATAACTCTTGTTCACTTGGGGTATGAGTCCACTATCTTCTTACAGATACCCTTTAAGATCTCCAACGTTTTATCATGAGGCGATGATCGCATCATGATAACTCAACTAAAGGATTTCATATCCTCTAGGGTAAAAACATACTACATATATATAGATGTTGTAATTTGATTGCTTTTAAAGCTCTTATTTACTTAGACTTTTGTGGAATGTGTTCAAGAACACTTAGAACTAGAAGAGAGGAATGAACAAGAAGAGTAGATTTCTTGCTTGCTCTTGGTGCACTTGTTACAATGGGTGAATGCCTCTATTTATAGGCAAAGTGAAGGTGAATTTCCTAATAGAAAATTAGGAGGGTAAAGAAGGTGAACAATTCACCTTGTACAATTTACCACAAAATATCTAGCAATAATTCAATCTAGAATTCTCCTAGCAATCATGTTAGTAGACATACAAGTATTTGTAACTTATACTTGTAGAATGTATGTCTAACATGTATTTGTGATATTCCATAACACTCCCCCTTGAATGTTCACCTTCTTCCATTATCAAACTTGAGCGGTTGTTGTTGACTCCATACTCATTATACGCTTGGGTGAAGCTGCCTCGTTAAAAACCTTGTCAGGAAAAACCCAATGGGATAAAAACCTGATCGAAGGGAAAAAGAGTGCAGCGCGTATAATACTCCCCCTGATTTCAACATATGTCTCGGAGTCTACACATTCCAATCTTGCGCACAAGCTCTTCAAATTTCTTCGGGCACAATGATTTTGTGAACAAGTCAGCAAGATTGTCACTGGAACGGATTTGTTGAATATCAGCTTCCCCGGTTTCCTCCAGCTCACGAGTGGAGAAGAACTTTGGCAATATATGCTTTGTACGATCTCCCTTGATATGTCCTTTCTTCATCTGAGCAATGCATGCTGAATTATCTTCGTACAAGATGGTTGGTTCTTTAGTGATAGGTTTCATCCCACATTCCTTTTGTATGAACCCGATCATTGCCCGTAGGGACACACACTCTCTTCCAGCTTCATACAAAGCGATCAACTCTGCGTGATTCGAGGAAGTGGCGGTAATTGTTTGTTTTGTTGACTTCCATGAAATTGCTGTTCCTCCATATGTGAATACGTATCCGTTTTGGGATTTGGCCTTGTGTGGATCAGACAAATATCCTGCATCTGCATATCCAACCAAAGTGGCATCTTCTTTGTATTGATAAAATAGACCAAGATCATGTGTACCTCGAAGGTAGCGGAATATACGTTTGATGCCATTCCAATGTCTTCTTGTAGGTGCACAACTGTACCTAGACAACAAATTTACAGCAAAGGCAATATCTGGTCTTGTATTGTTAGTCAAATACATTAAAGCACCAATTGCACTTAAATATGGCACTTCTGGGCCAAGGATTTCTTCATCCTCTTCTCGAGGACGGAACTCATCGTTTTCCACATTAAGGGATCGAACAACCATGGGTGAGCTTAAAGGATGTGCTTTGTCCATGTAAAATCTTTTCAAGATTTTCTCAGTGTAATTAGATTGATGGATAAAGATTCCATCTCTTATGTGCTCAATTTGCAAGCCAAGACAAAGCTTAGTCTTTCCGAGATCTTTCATCTCGAATTCTTTCATCAAATACTTTGCAGTTTCTTCAAGTTCGTTGGAAGTTCCAACGATATTTAAATCGTCAACATATACTGCGATTATAGCAAATCCACTTTTGGATCGCTTGATGAAAACGCATGGACATATAATGTTGTTCTTATATCCCTCCTTGAGAAGATATTCACTAAGACGATTGTACCACATTCGTCCTGATTGTTTTAATCCATATAAGGACTTTCTCAATTTTATGGAAAACATTTCTCGTGGCTTTGAGGAATTGGCCTCAGGCAATTTTAGTCCTTGTGGGACTTTCATGTAGATGTCGGTATCAAGTGACCCATATAAATATGCAGTCACGACATCCATAAGACGCATATGTAGTTTTTCAAAGACAGTCAGGCCAATTAGGAATCTAAATGTGGTCGCATCAATTACTGGCGAATATGTTTCATCATAATCGATTCCTGGGATTTGAGAAAAACCTTGGGCTACAAGCCTCGCTTTATATCTCACAATTTCGTTTTTCTCATTTCGTTTTCTTACAAAAACCCATTTATAGCCGACTGGTTTTACACCCTTTGGTGTATGAACTACAGGTCCAAAAACTTCACGTTTTTCAAGTGATTTCAATTCTGTTTGAATTGCCTCTTTCCATTTTGGCCAATCCTTTCTACGACGACATTCATCAACTGATTTTGGCTCAAGGTCGTCATCTTCAATTGCGATATCATTAGCCACAGAATAGGCAAATATATCATCAACAATGATATCCTTTCTATTCCATTGTATCCTTGTATCGACATAATTTATAGCAATTTCATAGTTGTCGATTCTTTCATCAAGGATATCATCTTCATTTGGGATGTTATCATCCTCATTTTCTTTGTCTTTCTCATGTTCCTCATTTGGTTCATTCACTGTAGCCTCACATGCTATACCCTTTTGGTTCCTTGTTTTTCTCGGTTTCAAATCTTTTGAACCAAGTGGTCTACCACGTTTTCGACGTGTTGTAGACTCATTCGCAATGGACACATTTGGTTGTCCAATGGGTACGTCAATTCTTGCAGGGGCATTTGCTGCAGGAACATGTGATTTTACCACCTTCTTAGTGTCTGTAAATGCATCTGGTAATTGATTTGCAACACCTTGTAAGTGAATGATTCGTTGAACTTCTTGTTCACACATTTTTGTTCTTGGATCAAGGTGTGATAATAGTGTTGCATTCCACGTAATTTCTTTCAAACTTGGGTCCACTTTCTTCTTTTCTCCCCCTAAGATTGGGAATGTATTTTCATCAAAATGACAATCAGCAAACCTTGCTGTAAACAAATCACCCGTTGTTGGTTCAAGATATCTAATGATCGAGGGGGATTCAAAACCAACATATATTCCCAATCTTCTTTGTGGACCCATCTTTGTACGTTGTGGTGGAGCAATAGGAACATAAACTGCACATCCAAATATTTTTAGATGTGATATATTAGGCTCCTTACCAAACACTAATTGCAATGGAGATTGTTCATGATTTGCACTTGGTCTTAATCGGACCAAGGCTGCAGCATGCAAAATCGCATGTCCCCAAGCAGATGGTGGTAATTTAGATTTCATCAATAATGGTCTAGCAATTAATTGCAATCTCTTTATCAATGATTCTGCAAGACCATTTTGTGTGTGAACATGAGCTACTGGATGTTCCACATCAATCCCAATTGACATGCAAAAGTCATTGAATGTTTGGGATGTAAATTCTCCTGCATTGTCAAGCCGGATTTTCTTTATCGTATAGTCCGGAAATTGAGCTCTCAATCGGATTATTTGAGCAAGGAGTTTAGCAAATGCTGCATTTCTAGTTGATAATAGACTTACATGTGACCATCTTGTAGATGCGTCAATTAACACCATAAAGTATCGAAATGGGCCACACGGTGGAGCAATTGGTCCACATATATCTCCTTGTATTCTTTCCAAAAATGCAGGAGTCTCACTTGTAACCTTACTTTTAGAAGGTCTAATTATTAGCTTTCCAAGTGAGCAAGCCGCACAATTAATATGACTAGGCGGCAGAACTTTCATGTTCTTTAGTGGGTGTCCAAGTGAACCCTTTATAATTTTGTGCATCATTGTTGATCCTGGGTGACCCAATCGGTCATGCCAAAGTGTAAATTCATCTCGGTCATCCGACCTTTTCTTAGATATCACATTAGCCTCAACCGGATAAATATATGTCTCATATAATCCGGAGGCTTGTCCTGGCATTTTCTCAAGGATCTGTTTCTTATCACATTCATGTGTTGTGATGCACAAATATTCTCTCCCATTTTCATTCATGGTTTCCATATGAAACCCATTTTGACGCACATCCTTAAAGCTCAATAAATTTCTTCGAGATTTACTCGAATATAATGCGTCATTTATTACTATTTTTGTTCCTTTTGGGAGTAGAACAAGAGCTCTTCCCGAGCCTTCGATGAGTTTAGCCACACCAGATATGGTATTCACATTTCCCTTAAAGGGTTTCAATTGTGTGAAATACTCTTTATTTCTCAAGATGGTATGTGTGGTGGCACTGTCCACAAGACATTGCTCCTTCTCATCGAGTCTTTCCTTAGAAGGTTCCATGTATTCTATAAAGAGGGAAACATTAATAAGTCAAGCCATTTATAAAGAAAAACTTCATATTATACATAAGGATAAGCATATTTTACATAGTCCTACTGGATCTTAAAGAAAGCATTACATGACATTACATGGCATTACATCATATTATACATTATTATACAATAAAGGATGATCCCATAAGTTCTCAAACCAATGCTTCAGTCCAAGGCACATGCATCATCATTCTCAAAGTTGAGAAAGTGAGAGACATCTAGGCTGGTCATGGGTGAACTACCAACATCTTTGTTTTCAACAAAGTTGGTTTCATTAGCCTTTTCTTTGTTTCTTTCAGCTTGGTAAGCATCCACCAAATGTGATGCGGTACGGCATATTTTTGCCCAATGACCAGCTATGCCACATCTGTAGCAGACAGTTCTTGGCTTATGAGAGGGCTCCTTTTTACCCGTCTGGACCTTTCGCTTTTCATTCCCATAGTTACCTCGATTATCATGGCGGCCATTATTATAGCCTTGCCAACGACCACGACCACGACCACCACGACCACCACGGCTATCACGGCCACCTTGATCTCCACGACCTCGGTCACGGTTATTATAGTTCCGTGATTGTTGCCCACGTTCTTTGCAATTTTTCTTTTTGTCATCGGATGTCTTTTCAGTGGCATTGACATCCGGAGTTGCTACTGATCCAGTGGGTCTGAGGTTGTGGTTTCTCATTAAGAGCTCATTATTCTTTTCAGCCACTAATAATACTTTCAAGAGGTCTGAGTACCTCTTGAAGCCTCTTTCTCGGTATTGTTGTTGCAACAATACATTCGTGGCATGCATAGTAGAGAATGTTCTCTCTAGCATTTCTTCTTGAGTGATCATATGACCACATAGCCTCAATTGGGAGGTGATCCTGTGGATAGCACTGTTGTAATCAGATATGGACTTATAGTCCTGGAACCTTAAGTTGTTCCATTCATACAAAGCTTGTGGGAAAAGGACTTCCTTTTGGTGTCCATATCTTTCTTTCAAACTTTCCCACAACTCTTTAGGATCCTCCACAAATAAGTATTCGGTCTTGAGGCTCTCATGAATGTGGTGGCGGAGGAATACAATTGCTTTTGCCTTCTCCTGTGGAGTGGCATCATTGTTCTCCTCAATTGTTTTTTCAAGGCCATTTGCCTTAAGATGGGTCACCGCATCTACCTTCCATTCAAGGTATTTTTGCCCCGATAAGTCAAGAATGTCAAAGTCTCTTTTTGCAATATTTGCCATTGGTTACTACATAAACATATAAATCAAGTATATAAAGTAAGTAAAAATGCAGAATCATAAAATTGTTAGTACATGTTAGCCATATGTTAGTCATGTGTTAGTAATATGTTAGACATAAATATAAGCAAATAAATAGTCAATAGTCACTTGTGTTAGTAGTCCGTCACGTGCAGTCCTTGTGTCATTGTCCGTCAAGTACAATCATGTAAGTCATAGTCAATGGTCTTAATGGGAATGTCGTGTAAGTCATAGTCATAGTCTTATTAGTCATTAATAGTCCATGAAGAGTAGTCATGTAAGTCATATCAATAGTCCGAAGAATGGTTGATTATGTATCATAAATTGTGATCATAGGGTTAAATTAGTCTAGTGGAAAAATTGTAAAAACCGATTCCTTTTATCCTCTTTAATCTCCATCCATTCATTTTACTTTCATTTTCACTTTCACTTTCACCATCCTTATCTCCTTCTTCCTTAACTCCATTTTCATTATTCAAGCTCAAAGAGAAAAAACCATGGCCGATGATGAGATTACTAGTCGGCTTGTTGCTAATAACAACCGATTTTTAATCGAGCTTTTCATTTGCCTTGTCCTTATTTATATCATCGTCATTATCATAATCATTATTTTGATGGGAAACCTTCGTTCATAAACCAAGTGGTGGGAACCAAGAAGTTTGTGGGGCTTTGTCAAAAAAGGTAAGCAAATCTTAATTTTGTTTCTATCTTAGCGTAAATCCAAAAAAAACCATAATTTTATTTTGACAAAAGTTATTTTAGATCTCAGGTTAAAATAACGAGTTTCTGATGTAGAGGTTCCCGAGTTTGGGCAACTACAGAGCATACTCCTCAAATTTAGTTAGTTTACAAATGCTTGAGTTTTTGATGTAGAAGATCCCGCGAAGGGCAACTACAAAGCATAATCCTCAAGTAGATTTTATGTAATAGTTTTGTGTAATGAAAAACCAAGGAATGTTTAAGAAACATACCTTAACAGTAGCAAAAACTCAGTTGGAAGTTAGAACCTCGTGCTGATAACGTGTTGTAATTTGATTGCTTTTAAAGCTCTTATTTACTTAGACTTTTGTGGAATGTGTTCAAGAACACTTAGAACTAGAAGAGAGGAATGAACAAGAAGAGTAGATTTCTTGCTTGCTCTTGGTGCACTTGTTACAATGGGTGAATGCCTCTATTTATAGGCAAAGTGAAGGTGAATTTCCTAATAGAAAATTAGGAGGGTAAAGAAGGTGAACAATTCACCTTGTACAATTTACCACAAAATATCTAGCAATAATTCAATCTAGAATTCTCCTAGCAATCATGTTAGTAGACATACAAGTATTTGTAACTTATACTTGTAGAATGTATGTCTAACATGTATTTGTGATATTCCATAACAATAGATATTTATATAACATACATAATTGTACAATACTATAAGTCTAAACTAAGCATACTGAGATCCGCGGTAGTAGTGGTGGTCAGCCGTACTTATCTATCCCCAACCAGACTATGCATGCATTTGAAAACCAAAGTCCTTTTTAAAACTCAGATCCCTTTTCGGGTTCTGCTCAAGTACTTATTCGGTCTTTCCGAAGATTCCGAGTGTCATTGTTGCCAACCTAGAGCTCTGATACCATGTTGTAACACCCCGAATTCTCAGAACTCGGAGCATTACTGGTTAGGACCTCACAATGGGTCCCGACCTCAGTTTGACAACAATATTACTAGGATCTTGCAACAAGACACAAATAAGAAAAACCGAAATTCATGGAATAGTATTTTCAAAGGAATGAATGCAATACGGTCTAGCAGCCTAAAGTACTTATCAAGAGAAAAACGATCAAGTGTCTTAACAAACGAAAGAACGACAACAACAACCCTAACCCCCACTCTAAGGAGTACGGAGACCCGGCTGACCACTACTTCCGGATCACTCAGCTGCTGTTCTAACCTGCAGTAAATCTAAAAAAAACCACAACAAAACAACCATTAGCTAGTTATCTAAACATTAGGAGAATAATAATAGCACACACACATAAAAAATAATAATCACTCATCATGCTTTCAAACAATCCATTTATTATCTTCATTTAAGTCATTCACTCTAATGATACTTCTTTTGTGACACGAGGGATTCCCAAACCTCGCCTCCGCCCCCGTGTACCCATCAGGAGTGGATCCGATGCATCTCACCGTGTACCTGGATGGTCTGGGTATAGAGAACCTCCCAGTCTCCTGCAGAGCTGGGCAGTGATGTCACGGCCCGTTATACATACACTTGGACCTTAACACATAATAACCACGGTCGTCCTAACAAGTTATTTTTATTATAACACACATTGCACACACACAACCATTATCACCCAACTAATATCCAGAAACCGGCTAAGTAAGTTGCAAGGACTTACTTGAGTCCAATCACACTCTAACAAGTCTCAAATCGGTCTGTACTCGTGGTAACTCAAACGCCTGTCAAATAAGGCATGTGGATCAAAAACACATCCAGATGTCCAACCTCATGCGAAGGGATTACGGAAAAAGCTCTCTTACGATAAAAGACCATTTTACCCTTAGTGTTGAAAATCCGAAAAAGTCTATCATTTAGTTTACTATTTCCTTTTAGGACCTATGTCCTAAACCTAATTTCATAGCAAGGTTTAGTAAGGTTTTAGAAGAGTTATCCAACATTCTTAATTTACACTATAGTCGTTAAAGCTTGATTTTGGCTCATATACGCAGCTTGGATAAGGTTATAAAAATTCCGAAAAAAATCCTAGATCCTCTATGATATGCATACTAAACATAGGGGTAATTATCTCTCACAAAAACTTAATCATAACTCTCCCATAAATCTCCAAAGTGGGAAAGAAAGCTAGAAAAATTCCATACTTAGTCAATTTTCTCCTGCTGTAAAAACAGCCCAACTGTCCTACTTTGTGCCCTCGTAAGTTCTAATCCGACCGTTAACTTTCTTCCAAATTTTAACACAGTAAACTATATATTTCTATCTACAATATATCAAAAATTCAACGGTGGATGTTCGATCTAAGCTATCCAAATACGGGTTCAAAGTCAGACGTTTCAGCCCAAAATTCTGGAATTTAACTAGGCCGAAAAAGGTCTTCAGTTCGAGTCCTTCTGTCAGCAATTTCTCACCCCTACCAGAACCTGAAGATCCCATGTTCGAATCCTTCTTTACTGAGCTCCTTACCACTTCTAAATCCAACCTACATTACTCATGAATAACTATCCTCCTGCAGCCCTTGTTACTCATCCCTACAACAACCTACAGATACGCTACTGTAGCCGGAACACTAGACCAAAAGAGCAAGGTTTGAAAGGAAGGACTCACTGAGCCAATGCAACTCTGATCAAACAGTTGGTACTCATCCTCAACATGCTCGAGGGAAGGCTGGCGGTTCGTGGTTGGCTTCAAGGCTCCGTGTTCATTGGTTGCTGTACAATCAGCGGCAGAGGAGTTACGAAGGTGTATGGTACAGAAGATTAAAAGAAGGAGCATGAAAAGATAGGAGCAGTAGGGGAGAAGGGGTAGGAAGTTACTGTCTATTCAGTAGGAGAGGAAGTTAAACAGCAGTGCAGGAGCTTACCCGTTGGAGGCCTGAAACCATTGGATGATCGTCAAGCGTAGGGTTGGGTGCAGTGGCTGAGTACACACGTTCCAGGCAGCATGTGCAGAGCGCTGGAGGGGCAGCAGTTCGGCTGTGCAAAAGATCGAGTGTAGCTGTTCCAGGCGGCTTGTGCAGCGCGCTGGAGGGGCAGCAGTTCGGCTGTGCAAAAGGTCGAATGTAGATGTCCCAAGCGGCTTGTGCAGCGCGCTGGAGGGGCAGCAGTTCGGCTGTGCAGAAGGTGGTGGAGCAGCAATCCCGGATGCGCAGAAGCGGTGGAGACGCTGGTTGCAGGAGCGGCGTACTCGGCTAGTCTCCGGCGCGGTGTGCTGGCGGCTGAGCAGGAGGATTGTTGCGGTAGAGGAGTGGGGAGTTGTTGCGGTAGAAGAGTTGGTTACGATTCTAGCGTAGCAGCCATTAGATTAGGAAAATTAGGTTTAGGTTAATTAAACAAGGGTTAGGTTAAGAGTCATGGGCTGGGCTGGAAATGTACTTTGGGCCGGGTCTGTTGGGCTTGCTCATCTAACTAAGATGGGCTGATAATTAGATAGTTATTCGCACGGAATCACTCTTTGGTTTTATTTTAATTGTACGGAATTATTTCCGGTTACATACTTTATCATTTTATGTGAATCAAGATCACATGATAGAAATTAAATATTGTTTTCTTTTATTTAAAAGAACAAAAGTTGGCGGATCAGAATCCGGTTTGATCTGCTATTAGACGGAGTTTAAATTTTTCGGTTATTACATCAGTGCCCTCTTAAATTAAGTTTCGTCCCGAAACTTAGAATAATGTATCTAATCACACGACTTTCTTTGTATATCTTGATATCATTAAAATTTCGTTTTCTACCATACAACTACTCAATCATGATAATCATGCACACATGAAAAGAAACACAATCACTCAATCCAACTAAAACATGAAAAGTCAAACAACTCAGCATTCGAGTACTAACTCGTCGGTACAGGAGTAGCTGCTAATTCTGCCAAGAACTCGGGATAATTACGTCTAATACTCTCCTTTGTCTCCCGAGTGGCCTCATCAACTCCTCGTCTAGACCATTGGATCCTCAACATCGATATCTCCTTCGACCGCAGACGTCTAGTACTGCGCTCTAGAACGGCTACTGGGTACTCCACAAAAGTTTTCTTTGGCTCATCTTTCCGATTCTTAAAGCTGATGACGTGACTCTTATCCGATAAGTATTATCTCACTAAGACATGGGGAACGATGGGCGTACATCCTCTAGTATGGGTAATATTGTCAATCGAAAAAAGTGAAGGCTCAATCAGTTTATATATATCAACGGTACTTTTTTTTTTTTTTTTACTCACCTTCAAATCTTTTGGAGACTACCAACATAACAATAAAACCTTCTTCCTTCTATTGAATCCATTTGCTCCCGACTTTTCGGAAGGTCCCCTATAAATTCTGAAACAATGATCTGAGACATCTCCCGACACTTTAATAGGTGGTTAATGCTCTTTGTAAGACCACTCACTTGGTCTTGTCTCCCTAATATGATTCAGTCGGACCGTTTCTCAAATAATACCTCATCACCTATTTCTTGTCAGGCTTTCGGTTGTAATCCAAGATCACACTCCCGGTGGAGATCTTCATATAGTTCTCAAATTCCTTAACTTGAATTCATAGTTAATCTAACATTGATTTTCTTCATATGTGGGTTATGGGCCTATCACACTTCTGTTGTAACACCCATTAGTCACAATGGCGTCTTTCTGAGGGTCAACATGATTTACCCAACTCCCGCCTATACTTCCGTTCTAATACTAGCAAGATCCTCTTCAAACAGACCCTTATTCTCTTACTCAACCGTAGTCCGTTCTTAACCAACCAGTAAGTAACCTCTAACTCGCTTTCTCTTCATATCCTTAGATCATCCCAAAAGGTTGTCGTTGTCTACTTGGGGAATCCTCCAAGGCATCGGTAAAGTTACCTCTTAAAACCGCAGTCACTAATGTCTCTTCTTAACGGTACCTACTCGTCAGTACCAACCAACACTTACACGTCCTCAGTTGACGTCAGTCAGTCTATAATTGACTTATCTCAATATCCCAGACTTACTCTTCTCATACCTAGACTAGCGTTAAATTCTTGGTGAGCATCATCTGCTCGCTTAATCCTTTCATGCTTCGCTAATTCGTTTTACCTTCCACACTTTTGTTTCCTTAGGCTAACTATACTTCTCGAGCCCAACTGGGTCATTCATCTTGACATACATAGTCATTCCGAGTCTTGAACGATAGTTGGTAAGTGTCTTTGTAGTTCTGATGACTTTAGTTATCATCCCCTTGCATGGACCGTCGGTGTTGATGACTTGGATCCCATGATAATTGGGGTTACCTTGGACTTTCGAGTCCACCAAGGCCGTTCTCATATATACATTCCTTTGCTGGTGTTACCGGCAATATTGCTTTCATGAAACTCCGTTGTTTACGCTACAAGGATTCAACTCTTTTATACCGGCATTGTGATTTCTTTCAAATTCCTATATCTTTGAGGAGGTCAAACCTCTCCACCCTTGTAATGTCTACATTATGCTTCTACACTCCATTGTAGGTATCCCTCCCATGCACCTTAGACCCTCATATCCGGGTCGACATTTTATCTCTTCTGGTCTCTCAAGCTTGCCTTGTGAACTCTTCTACCAGGTGACTCGTTTTATAATAATTTCCTCCCCTGAATGGGTCTCAACTTTCAGTTGATCATTATTGCCCATTTCATGTTGGAATCTCAGTTACGTTGTACTTTGCATAGATTCTACAAAGGCATCCTCATCTCAATACTTTATTCCAATTTAGCAAGACCCGCCATTTGATACATGACTCTTCTTCTTACTGGTTAAGGTATTCTTTTAGTTTACACCTTATCCATCATAGCGTTATCGGTCCGATGTGTATGCTTGTGTCGTTGTACCCTCTATAAATCTTTACCCCCCAGTAGGATAGTTACCCCTTTGAGTTTTCTCGTACTCGCTTTACGAACCACGTTGGTTGGTCTTATTACTTTATCAACTCTTATGTCATCTGTCGAGCTCGAATTTTCATCGGAGTACCACCATTTCTCATTACTCTTATATAGACACATTTCGGTAATTATCTTATTGGGATAATACCGAATCTATTTAGCAACCTTTAGTCATTCAACTTTACTCCTTCTCATGTCTATTCTAGCCAACATGCAGATTCCATCTTCAATCACCTCACAACTCGATGAGACATATTATCAAGACTATAAGGTCATAATCTCTATGTTTGCTGCGTCTCTATAACTGTAGTTGTTCTGTGTGACATCTTTAGTAAAAAAGGCTTCCTTTGTAAACCTCGGGAGAGCACCATCAGTCTCATATGTGTGGCATGTTAAGCACCTTCTGTCTTGATTGACGTTGGACATGATCAAAATCATCTGCTTCTTCTTACTCCTCTAGTTCTCCTTATGCAATCCATTAGTACTACTGTGAACTATACCTTTTTCTTAGCCAGAAGGTAAGAAACTGCTCACAACCATTTCCTTAATCTCTTTAAAGACCTATGGGGTCATTCCCGGCCGTCAAAATCTTCTCCTTAAATTCTTAATTAGAGATATTGGCTCGAACTCATTCCATGTTACTATTAAGGGTACTGATACTTGTATCAGTTTAACTTCACAATTGTCATCATGAATCTTTCGTAGAGATTCTCCATATGTCGGTAACATTCTTTAGTAAATCTAATGTTATTCTTCTTATCTACCAACCGGTCATCACTGGTCAACTCAGACGTGTGAATTCTCCGTTATTACTAGTTAGTCTGTGGTTGGTCTTCGACCATATCGTAGACTTACTTTTCTTCTATCTCTTTCGATGCGGATATACAAGGTGAAAACTTATCCCTTATAGGTTATCCGTTTATACACATTTAGCTCCTTCCACAATTTACACTTGATCACTTTATCCGAGTCTAGTTGCTTTATTCACTTGCCATCAATGGGTTTATCAAACCTTCCGTGATAGCTTACAAACCCATCTTCGCGGTTCCTTTTCCTAAGTTATCATCTACCTGCAGCTCTTTGTAGTGAACCACTAGTATGGTTAACTTAAGTCTCTTGGTGATTGAGTAGTTATTATGATCCCTCAAGTCCATCATGATCATTCCCGCACATGCTTCTTCCTCGGTGGATGTTGTTTTGTAACATTACCTTCATGGAAGTCCATTGTCTCAATTTCAGACTTCTACTATCTTTGATACTTGTGTCGTACTTTCCTTCAACATTCTCATGTCTCTAAAGGAGTCAACCCATCTCCATGGTTATGAAATTTATTCTTTTAAACTCGATCGTAAATCTCTGTCTCAGTACTCCTTTAATCTTTTACATCTGGGTCAACACTCTATTTTCTCTGTACTCTCATGCTCATACTTGTCTATGGTGGCATCCCTTGGTTGTAGTGTCCTTTAACCCGCCAAGTGTAGTTGTGCTATACTTTGTTTGAATGGTGTTTTGATGTTGTCCTCTTCAATCCGCGCTCTTATTAGTCCTTACATGCATCTTGAGTTTCACCTCTCGTCGTCATGCCGCTAAAATCCTTGTACGGTTTTCTATTACTTCTATTTGAATTGCTTGATATTCTTTTCTCGCCCGATTGTTCTTGTTGTTAACATCCTCTAGTAATCCTCAACTCCTTAACTACTCGTTCTTCGGACAATTGTAGAAACCACCAGGGCGTCCGCCATAATGTAATGTTCCAATCTGGGGTATGAGTCCACTATCTTCTTACAGATACCCTTTAAGATCTCCAACGTTTTATCATGAGGCGATGATCGCATCATGATAACTCAACTAAAGGATATTTCATATCCTCTAGGGTAAAAACATGCTACATATATATAGATATTTATATAACATACATAATTGTACAATACTATAAGTCTAAACTAAACATACTGAGATCCGCGGTAGTAGTGGTGGTCAGCCATACTTATCTATCCCCAACCACACTATGCATGCATTTGAAAACCAAAAGTCCTTTTTAAAACTCAGATCCCTTTTTGGGTTCTGCTCAAGTACTTATTCGGTCTTTCCGAAGATTCCGAGTGTCATTGTTGCCAACCTAGAGCTCTGATACCATGTTGTAACACCCCGAATTCTCAAAACTCGGAGCATTACTGGTTAGGACCTCACAATGGGTCCCGACCTCAATTTGACAACAATATTACTAGGATCTTGCAACAAGACACAAATAAGAAAAACCGAAATTCATGGAATAGTATTTTCAAAGGAATGAATGCAACACGGTCTAGCAGCCTAAAGTACTTAACAAGAGAAAAACGATCAAGTGTCTTAACAAACGAAAGAACGACAACAACAACCCCAACCCCCACTCTAAGGAGTACGGAGACCCGGCTGACCACTACTTCCGGATCACTCAGCTGTTGTTCTAACCTGCAGTAAATCTAAAAAAAACACAACAAAACAACCATTAGCTAGTTATCTAAACATTAGAAGAATAATAATAGCACACACACACATAAAAAATAATAAACACTCATCATGCTTTCAAACAATCCATTTATTATCTTCATTTAAGTCATTCACTCTAATGATACTTATTTTGTGACACGAGGGATTCCCAAACCTCGCCTCCGCCCCCGTGTACCCATCAGGAGTGGATCCGATGCATCTCACCGTGTACTTGGATGGTCTGGGTATAGAGAACCTCCCAGTCTCCTGCAGAGCTGGGCAGTGATGTCACGGCCCGTTATACATACACTTGGGCCTTAACACATAATAACCACGGTCGTCCTAACAAGTTATTTTTATTATAACACACATTGCACACACACAACCATTATCACCCAACTAATATCCAGAAACCGGCTAAGTAAGTCGCAAGGACTTACCTGAGTCCAATCACACTCTAACAAGTCTCAAATCGGTCCATACTCGTGGTAACTCAAACGCCTGTCAAATAAGACATGTGGATCAAAAACACATCCAGATGTCCAACCTCATGCGAAGGGATTACGGAAAAAGCTCTCTTACGGTAAAAGACCATTTTACCCTTAGTGCCAAAAATCCGAAAAAGTCTATCATTTAGTTTACTATTTCCTTTTAGGACCTATGTCCTAAACCTAATTTCATAGCAAGGTTTAGTAAGGTTTTAGAAGAGTTATCCAACATTCTTAATTTACACTATAGTCGTTAAAGCTTGATTTTGGGTTCATATACGCAGCTTGGATAAGGTTATAAAAATTCCGAAAAAAAAATCCTAGATCCTCTATGATATGCATACTAAACATAGGGGTAATTATCTCTCACAAAAACTTAATCATAACTCTCCCATAAATCTCCAAAGTGGGAAAGAAAGCTAGAAAAATTCCATACTTAGTCAATTTTCTCCTGCTGTAAAAACAGCCCAACTATCCTACTTTTTGCCCTCGTAAGTTCTAATCCGACCGTTAACTTTCTTCCAAATTTTAACACAGTAAACTATATATTTCTATCTACAATATATCAAAAATTCAACGGTGGATGTTCGATCTAAGCTATCCAAATACGGGTTCAAAGTCAGACGTTTCAGCCCAAAATTCTGGAATTTAACTAGGCCGAAAAAGGTCTTCAGTTCGAGTCCTTTTGTCAGCAATTTCTCACCCCTACCAGAACCTGAAGATCCCAGGTTCGAATCCTTCTTTACTGAGCTCCTTACCACTTCTAAATCCAACCTACATTACTCATGAATAACTAGCCTCCTGCAGCCCTTGTTACTCATCCTACAACAACCTACAAATACACTACTGCAGCCGGAACACTAGACCAAAAGAGCAAGGTTTGAAAGGAAGGACTCACTGAGCCGACGCAACTCTGATCGAACAGTTGGTACTCATCCTCAACATGCTCGAGGGAAGGCTGGCGGTTCGTGGTTGGCTTCAAGGCTCCGTGTTCATTGGTTGTTGTACAATCAGCGTTCATTCAGAGGAGTTACGAAGGTGTATGGTACAAAATATTAAAGGAAGGAGCATTAAAAGATAGGAGCAGTAGGGGAGAAGGGGTAGGAAGTTACTGCCTATTCAGTAGGAGAGGAAGTTAAACAGCAGCACATGAGCTTACCTGTTGGAGGCGTGAAACCATTGGATGATCGTCAAGCGTAGGGCTGGGTGTAGTGGTTGAGTACACACGTTCCAGGCAGCATGTGCAGAGCGCTGGAGGGGCAGCAATTCGGTTGTGCAAAAGATCGAGTGTAGCTATCCCAGGCGGCTTGTGTAGCGCGCTGGAGGGGCAGCAGTTCGGCTGTGCAGAAGGTCGAGTGTAGATGTCCCAGGCGGCCTGTGCAGCGCGCTGGAGGGGCAACAGTTCGGCTGTGCAGAAGGTGGTGGAGCAGCAGTCCCGGATGCGCAGAAGCGGTGGAGACGCTGGTTGCAGGAGCGGCGTACTCGGCTAGTCTCCGGCGCGGTGTGCTGGCGGTTGAGCAGGAGGATTGTTGCGGTAGAGGAGTGGGGAGTTGTTGCGGTAGAAGAGTTGGTTGCGATTCTAGCGTAGCAGCCATTAGATTAGGAAAATTAGGTTTAGGTTAATTAAACAAGGGTTAGGTTAAGAGTCATGGGCTGGGCTTGAAATGTACTTTGGGCCGGGTCTGTTGGGCTTGCTCATCTAACTAAGATGGGCTGATAATTAGATCGTTATTCGCACGGAATCACTCTTTGGTTTTATTTTAATTGTACGGAATTATTTTCGGTTACATACTTTATCATTTTATGTGAATCAAGATCACATAAAATGATAGAAATTAAATATTATTTTCTTATATTTAAAAGAACAAAAGTTGGCGGATCAGAATCCGGTTTGATCTACTATTAGACCGAGTTTAAATTTTTCGGTTATTACAAATAAGAAGATAATAAATTGGGATAGAATTTATTATAATAAATAAGAAGATAAAAGGGATGATCTCCTCAAGAATAATCATCTTATCTATCTATATACTAAAGCAGCCCATGAACTTCCACTTGGCACAGTTTCGTGCAGCCACCTCATCAAATTTACACATGTCAATTTTTCACGTGTCAATTTTTTGTTAATTCAGGTCTCACCATGTTAAACCAAATTATTTTAAATATTTAATTTACGAATTTATTTTAAATATTTTACTAACTAATTTTGTATTAGTCTCATATTATTAATGACCTTTAATTAATTTATAATTTAAAAATCGAAATAGTTAAGATATGCAATCTAATTTTAAAGATATTAAAATCTTGACAACTTATATTTTTTAATTTGTAATTGAACTTTATACTTTCTTAAACTTAAAGAATTTAATTTTAATTTTAATTTAATTTTGTTTACTTATATTTTTAATTCAACTTATAAAATTTATTTTTTATTAAACTTTAAAAGATCATAATATTTTTTATATTTTTAAATTTCAATTGAACTTTATTTATTACTAAACTTATAAACTTTATTTTTTCTAAAATATTTTTTAAAACGATTAACAAAAATATTTCTTCAAAGATTTAGAATAAATAAAGTTTTGGAATTAAAAGAA
>BSUD01000005.1:24959916-25142686 GCA_033239045.1 Fagopyrum esculentum | reverse complement strand
TTTCAGAGAAGAAAAAAAAAAAATTTTTTTTTTTTCGGGACACGTGTCGCCCTGCGGTACGGCCGTACCGCAGGGAAAGGGCCGTACCTGAACATTTACCTGTAAATATCATGTTTATATGATAAGTTAAAATAGAAAACTTTTATGTAGTATTTTTACTAAAAATGTATTCTATATGGTATTCTCATTAGAAGTTAGTCATTCGAAATAAATCTTCTTGGATAGATTATAAGCATTTTCTATAATTTTTTTTTTTATCCTATTCAAGATAGAGAAAATTTTATGTAATAATCTCCTACAAATCTTTATTTTTTACTGTGATGAAAACATATTGTTTTAGCTAAAATTACACATGTATAAATGGATATAATTTTATGACATGTATACATTTAATATTTCTTGATTATGATGTTTTATCTTACTGAAAAGTGACTACAGATTATTATATAATTATAAATATTTTCTTCAACTGTTTCTATAGATTGATAGGTTATGAAATTGTATCGTTCATTAAACTCAGTTTTAGATATTTTTTTTTTTACATTATGATTATTATTTTAGAAGTCACGTGATATCAATCCATTCTTTATAATCATAAAAAAATTGTTATGCAAATATTTTACAAATTTCGTGCAATACACGAATACTAAGCTAGTTTTGACTCCAAAAATCATTTTGTGTGGGGTCCAAGATCTTTCATATCAAAGTGCATTCTTAAGTCATTCTTTTTAACAAATCATGACCTTAATAATACTAATTAGTAGAATATCATCCACATACAACAAGACGTAAATAGTGTACTTAGAAGTCACATTTCTGCAATATACACAAGTATCACATTTGCTTCTTTTGAACCCAAGAGATCTCATACATCCATCAAAATTTTATATTAGTTCCATTAACGAGGAGACTCTTTTAACCCATAGATATACCTATTAAGAAAAAATGCATGCTCATGTTTATTTTATCTAAGATTGAATCTCTTGGGTTGTCTTATGTATATGGTCATCTTATAATCACCATGTAAAAACACAGTCATTACATCCATTTGCACTAGTTCTCATGCAACATCCGGAATTTTTATTCCGGGTGTCGAGAAGTTTCCAAACTTCCCGCGTCAACGGCCTAGTTTTTCCCGCAGGCACGTGTGCCGAGTACCGCGATTTATTCCCAAAATCCCGCGCCGACCCCTCGTTCCCCTAATTCCACTTTTGACCTCTTTTTTCCAGCTGAGGTGACAAAGGGCCAGCTGAACCCTTGTTTCCCTCCCACCTTTTCAGCTTTGTTGGATTCTCCCTCTCTCCTCTTTCACTTCTCTCTCACGTTAGTCCAATTTTTCCTCTTCTCTCTCTTGTGCTTTCTTCTTCCCTTCCCTTGGAGAGTTTGGCTTGTGGATGAGCTGCAGTGGAGAAGGATCTCTGTGGTTTGGTAAGTTTTTTCCCTTTTTCCTTTCTTCTTCCTTGTTGAATATCCTTTCCTTCCTTCCTTCCCATTCATCCATGATCATGGATGAAGCTCTTGAGGAAGTTTTTCCTTCGACCCGTTGCATGTGTATGTTCTTGGCTCAATTAGGTCGTGGAGAGGAGCCTAAGATCATAGGTTGGTATTTGGAGAAGACCCAACAAGAAGAGGAAGACATTGGAGCCAAGGATCCATAGTTGCAAACGAAGAAGACGACGTTCTGCTGCTCAAACCGCGGGGCGGATCTTCAGAGGTGCGGGGGCGGCCAGAGCCACCGCAGGGGCGGCTCCCAAGCGTAGGGGCGGCTTCAGACTGCCGCAGGGGCAGTGACAGCTCCACGTAGGGGGCGCCAGCTTGCTTCCGCGGCTGCGTTTTCTTCACCAGTAGGCTTCTTCCTTCCTTTCCCTTCGTTCCCTTCCTAGCCTTGCGATTATACCTAGTTAGAAGCATGCTTAGGGTGGACCTAGGACTTATGAGAATGCCATCTAGTGGTTGCTAACCTTGGAGCCCTTATGGCTTGATGTGATTGTTTGAGTTGTTTGAGCACGTTGGATCTTTCTAGGCTAGATTAGCTCTCCTAGGCTGTTGTTGATGATCATGTGAGCTATAGGCTGTTGTGAGTTTCCTTTACTTGTTGAGAGTGTTATGAGTACCATGGATCCTAGGATGCTTTCCTAGTTTGAGAGTTGGGTGATCTTGCTTAGATCACTAGAGTGAAGTCTATGACTTCTTGAGCGTGAGCTTGTGTTGATGAGTGTGTTCATGTATGAGTAGGTTGTGTGCTTCCTCTCTAAGGAAGCTAGAGTGTTGTGAGTTGAGAGACGAGGTAAGTCTCCAGACTTACTTAACCGTATTCAATGTATTAGATTCATTGTCTGTTTGGTGGTGTGTGTTTATCGCTTTCGTTATAACTTGTAACCGCTAATAGGAGCACCAACGCTTATATTATTTTGGCCCAAGTGTATGATAACGGGCAGTGACATCATCTGCCTAGCTCTTGCGAGAGCTAGGAGGTTCTTGGCGACTAGTCCGTGTTGGTTAGACGGTCGGAGGCATCCGTACCGTTCCATGCCGGTAAGTGGGGACCGAGACGAGTTTCGGGAGATTCTCGTGTCACAAAAGAAGTTGAATTAGAACGGGATATGACCTAATAAATAAAGATAATAAACCGGACTTGTTTGTTGAGCATGATTATGTGATGTTATGATGTATGAGTGTGTATGTGCCTTCACCTTGTTTCTAATGCTTCAAATTTAGCTAACGGTTTTAAACCGCTTGTGTAGATGCCCTACAAGTTAGGAACGCCGCCGAGTGAGGTGGATGGGGGGTCGCCGTACATTATAGGACGAGGGCGTTTTTGGGATTATTATTGTTATGTTGGATTATGGATTGATGTACGGTTTTTGGATTTATGTTTTGGAGTTTTTGTGTCGTTTTGAGGACTCGACTGAGTTTCCACTTTCTGTAACATCCGGAAATAGGACCACCGACCCTTATATTATTTTGGCCCAAGTGTATGATAACGGGCAGTGACATCATCTGCCTAGCTCTTGCGAGAGTCTAGGAGGTTCTCGGCGACTAGCCCGTGATGGTTAGACGGTCG
The DNA here is from genome assembly GCA_033239045.1 of Fagopyrum esculentum. Lineage (NCBI taxonomy): Eukaryota > Viridiplantae > Streptophyta > Magnoliopsida > Caryophyllales > Polygonaceae > Fagopyrum > Fagopyrum esculentum. Next base: position 25,139,622 of record BSUD01000005.1, on the reverse strand, counting down.
GAGGCATCCGTACCGTTCCATGCCGGTAAGTAGGGACCGAGGCGGGACCACGGTGGTCCCATGTCACAAAACTAAGTTGAATTAGAACGGGATACGACCTCATAAATAAAGATAATAAACCGGACTTGTATGGTGAGCATGATTATGTGATGTTATGATGTATGAGTGTGTATGTGCCTTCATCATGTCTCTAATGCTTCGAATTGAGCTAACAGTTTTAAACCGCTTGTGTAGATGCCCTGCAGGTTAGGGACGTTGCCGAGTGAGGTGGAGGAGTGGACAACCGTGGGTCGCTGAACACTATAGGACGGGGGCGTTTTTGGGATTATTATCATTATTATAGTTATGTTGGATTATGAATTGTGGTACGGTTTTTGGATGTATGTTTCAGAGGTTTTGTGTCGTTTTGAGGACTTGACTGAGTTTTCACATTGTATCCTTTACTTTTCAGTCTCGCATACATTACAAACGTTTTGAGTTTCACGCCTTTATTTGTGTCATGTTGGAAAGGTCCGGTGAGATTGTTGTTAGGCTAAGGGTCGGGACCCATTGTGAGGTCTCGCCCGTAGCATTCCAATATCCCGCGGAATCGGGATGTTAGACTTTGTACCCTTTACTTTCCAATCTCGCATACATTACAAACGATTTGAGTTTTGCGTTGATTTGTGCCATGTTGGAAAGGACCGGTGAGATTGTTGTCAGGCTAAGGGTCGGGGCCCATTGTGAGGTCTCGCCCGTAGCATTCCGATATCCCGCGGATTCGGGGTGTTACAAAGTGGTATCAGAGCCCTAGGTTGACAACAATGACACTCGCAACCTTCTAAAGGTTGAATGAGGAATAAACAAAACCCTCCGGGTTCTGACTTTTTCATTTTCAAATCCATATGCATGAGTCGGGATTGGGTTAGAATGTACGGGACCACCACTCCTCACGCAAACCTCGGCGACATAGATTTCAGGATTTGATGTATGTAAGTATATATATTACATAGTTATCTATATATATGTATATGGCCTTAGGATTACTTTTGGACTTGTATGTACCTGGCTATGCATGTGACCTTAGGTTGATTGGGCTTTTATTCTTTGGTTGTATCTTGGATTTCGGTTTCTTTGTATTCTTTTATAAGTTTCCTTACATATTAATATTACAAGTATTACGTACATACCGGTTTTATATTTATATAAACAAACGCAAAACGATATCAAATGGCACATACGAGAGCTACCGCATATGTTGGACCCGCCAGGGGTAGACCACCTCTACCTCCTACCGTGCCGCGACGGGGACGAGTAGGGAGACCTCCAGGCACGAGAGGTCGGGGACGTATCCCCATTGCGGACCCACCAGTTGTGGATCCGCCAGCAACTGAGGATCCCATTGAGGATGTGGCAGAGAGCATCATTCCCGAGGCTAGGGATAGGACAGTCGTGAGGTCCGGGGTGCATAGTTCCCCAACTGCTAGGACCGGGGGAGCATCGATTGGGGTGCCGTGTTTGAGGATTACGTACGCCGAGTTGAGGAGGCGTTTAAGACGAGACCACCACCTCCCACACCGCCGGTGCCTGCACCTGTACCGGCGAGATCAGTTGAGGTCTCGCAGAGAGTTACACAGGTCAGAGCTGCACTAGAGATAGTTGCACTAGCAGTAGTTGCACCCGAGCCGGTTGTGGAGATTTCTAGGGCTAGAGACGAGCTGAGGTCTCCTAGACCTGATTCATGGTTGAAGGCTTTCAACCAACAACATGTACCCTACTTCGACGGGAAGGTGGGGTTAGAGGTGGAGCATTGGATTGGGCACGTTGAGTCGGCCTTAGAGACGATCCGTTGCCCGGCGGAGAGGTAGGTGGAGATAGTCCAGACCTTGATTAGAGAGCATACCCAATAGTGATGGAGGACGGTTAGAGGAGGTGTGACTAGGATGGACCAGTTGCCGAGTCTCGTGAGAGAGACCTTTTGCACGGATTCATTGCGGAGGGACCGAGTTCAGGATTTCTTAGAGGCAGGTTTTGAGGATGTCCCAGTCATTGAGGCGATCAGACATTTTCGGGCGGAGTTAGCATTGTTGGGACCCGCTGTACCTCCAGCGGACCCGCATGTCTATCTTTTTTCTAGGAGATTGAGGGAGTCCACCCGTGCTTACCTTGCGGGATTTCGTTGCAACTCACTGGCGGAGTACCACGACCGAGCTTCGACTTATGAGAGAGACTGCCTAGGGTCTAGGAGAGCAGCACAGTCAAGAGGGCAGGGACGCAGCCAGGCTCCAGGACGTCCCGTTCCACAGCAGCCGATGCAGACATCCGACCGGGGACCCCAGCGCCATGGTTGTGGAGGGTACAGACACATTAGGAGTACTTGCAAGAAGCCACCTGTGGCATGTTTCACTTGTGGTCAGATGGGCCACCGAGCCGTTTTTTTTCCGTCAGGGCAGGTCACAGTCACTACAGGGTTCTTTGCTTGCTGGAGTAGTAGGAGGTACTGAAAGGCTGCCACAGTTTCAGCCACAAGGCTCTCAACAGAGGGGTCAGGGTCAGACAAGTACACAAGGATCAGCCCAGGGACAAGGCCGAGGTAGAGGCCGAGGTGGGGTTAACCAAGAGAACAGAGGCACACAAACCAGGGTGTTTGAGTTGAGGAGTGTTGCTGATCCAACAACGCCGGACGCTACAGGTACTATACAAATTCATGGCTTTCCGGTCCGAGTTTTATTTGATGCGGGTGCTACGCACTCTTTTATATCCGATGATTTTGTAGCTAGACTGTCCTTAGTTACGGTAGAGGGGAGACCCTTTGTTGTGGGGTTACCCGATGGGGGTAGGGTTAGTGGGACCCGAGAGGTACACAGTTTTCCCATACGTTTGGGAAACCGTGACTGGTTAGCCGACTTCTATGTCATGCACTTGGTGAATGAAGAAGTCATCCTTGGGATAAATTGGATGGACCGCCATCGAGCTGTGTTAGACATCAGCCGGAGGACCGTGACGGTTACCATAGAGACGGGACATGAGGTGATTTTCCGAGGTTGGGACCTCGGAAAGGCCGAATCATTAGTGCGGTCCGAGCCGCGAGACTTATCGGACAGGGATGCGAGGTCTTCTGGTGCTATGCCATGAAGGAGGAGACGGGACCATCGCTGGAGGAGATTCCCGTGGCATGTGAGTTTGAGGACGTTTTTAGGGAGTCACCCGGATTACCACCGCATATTAGCGTTGATTTTGCTATTGAGTTGGAGCCCGGCACGAGGCCGATCTCCAAGGCTCCATACCGCATGGCACCGATCGAGATGCTGGAGCTGAAGAAGCAGCTCGAAGAGTTAGCCGAGAGGGGTTTCATACGCCCGAGCTTTTCCCCTTGGGGTGCACCGGTCCTCTTCGTCAGGAAGAAGGATGGATGAGGCTCTGCATTGACTACTGGGAGATGAACAAAGTCACCATCAAGAACAAGTACCCCCTACCGCACATTTATGATTTGCTAGACCAGTTGCAGGGAGCCTCCGTGTTTTCACGTATGGACTTGAGGTCAGGATACCATCAGTTGAGGGTGGGAGAGGAGGACGTGCCGAAGACGGCATTCAGGACGAGATATGACCATTATGAGTTTGTGGTGATGCTGTTTCGGGCTCACGAACGCATCCGCCGTTTTCATAGAGTTGATGAATGACATTTTTATCGACTTCTTGGACCAGTTTGTGGTAGTGTTTATAGATGATATCTTAGTATACTCCCGGAGTAGGGAGGAGCATGCGGGATACCTGAGGACGGTTCTTCGAGTCCTTCAGATTAGAGAGCTTTATGTAAAGCTCTCTAAGTGCGAGTTTTGGATGTCCGAGGTGGCATTCCTAGGTCATATAGTTTCCGCCGAGGTTTTCATGGTTTACCCGGCGAAGATAGAGTCCATTTCTTCATGGCCGGCTCCTAGGACGGTCAAGGAGGTGCACAGTTTCTTGGGCTTAGCGAGATACTACCGCCAATTTGTTGAGGGTTTCTCCGTGATTGCACGGCCGCTTACTTCCTTGCCGAGGAAGTCTACTAGGTTCGTCTGGTCCGAGCCTTGTCAGCGCAGCTTTGAGGAGCTGAAGAGGAGGTTGACCTCCGCTCCTATTTTAGCCCAGCCTGAGGACGTAGAGGATTTTGTTGTATATAGTGACGTCTTCAAGCTAGGCATGGGGTGCATTTTGATGTAGAGGGGTAGGGTTATTGTGTACGCTTCTCGGCAGCTGAAGCTGTACGAGGAGAATTATCCCACCCATGATCTTGAGCTAGCGGCAGCTGAAGCTGTACGAGGAGAATTATCCCACCCATGACGACACTACTTGTACGGAGTTACGTGCCAGATCTTCACAGACCATAAGAGTCTGAAGTATATATTCACTCAGCGGGAGTTGAATAACCGCTAGAGGAGATGGTTAGAGCTGATTAAGGACTTTGATTTAGAGATTTTGTACCATCCGGGGAAGGCAAACGTAGTCTCCGATACTTTGAGTAGAAGGACTCCTCGAGAGGAGGCTATAGCTTGACTTACGGTTGAGCCACCGTTGCAAAGGGATTTGGCGGAGTTGGAGTTGGATATCCGGTTTATGGATACGGTCGGCCATTTGTCCGAGTTAGAGGTATTACTTGACTTGTCTGGGGAGATTCGGCAGAAGCAGGAGGGATGTCCCGTGTTGACGAGGATTCGGGACAGGATGGCCCGAGGAGAGGCACAATAGTTTATCACGGGAGCAGACGGGTTATTTAGACGCTAGAGACGTATTTGTGTACCGTCGGACCCGGAGTTGGGAGAGCGGATTTTGCATGAGGCACATTCTATGCATCCAGACACAAGTAAGATGTACCAGGACTGTAATACCCGAATTTTTGTATTCGATAAATTCCGAATCAACCGGACAAGACCGATTGATATTTATTGCGAATATTTAATTTTACGAATTTTCAACCGGACCCGTTAGCTAGGCCAATTTGGTGACATGGAGCTTCTAAGTTTTAACCTTCTTTTTCCTTTTATTTAATTGGTTTTTACTCCTAACCCTAGCCAACCTTCATGTTCCCCTTTCCCATTTGGAGAGTTGCCGCCTCTTTTCTCAAAAAAAAAATTGGCACCCACGCCTCTTCTCTCTTCTCCACGCCGGCCGGCTACCTTCCCTGCTTCCTCCTTAACAGCAGAACCCACGCAGCTAGTCATGCCCTCTCTTCCTCTCCTCCGAGCCCTACGAACCGCCGCCTCTGTTCGGCAACACCAGCGGCTGCACGTCGCCAGGAAAGAGAGCCGCTGCCTTCGTCTTCCCTCACCAACTCGCGCCGTCCAACCCCCTTCTCTACTCCACTTCTCGTGCCGAATCTCCCTTCCTCGCTCACCGCAACCCATCGGCCACCGTCTGCTACCGATGGGCTGCACTGATTGTCGCCGCCGAGTCTGTCGGACTCTTCCTTCGCCTTCGCTGCAACCGTGGCCACCAATCACACCACAATCACCCCTGCGTGAGCCTTGCGAGCCCTGCGAGCCCCACGAGCCCTGCATGAGCTCTGCGATGAGTCCTGCGAGCCCTGCGTGAGCCCTGCTGCCTTGCCGCCTCTAGCCTACCACTTTCCTGACCTACTGCCGCCAGTGCCTCCGCCCGCCTGCTGTAGAGTGAGTCCCGATTGTTTTGGTTGCGGATTAAACCTTAGATTAATTTGGAGAGTTTTTAATTTTAGGATTGTTTAATTATGTGTTTGTAATTTCGAATCTAGGGTAAGTATTGTTGAGAATTTGTGAGATGTGGTTGGTATAATCTGTAGTTGAATGGATGATGTTGGATTGTTGTGATTAGGGTGAAATTTTGGGTACAAACCTAATCTCGGATTTGGGGATGTTTGTTTCGGAATCTTGTTTAGGGTTATAGGTATGTAGTTTATGTAACTCTCATGTTAATTGTACGTCAACCTTGCGGGCAATAATTGATGAGTTCGTTATAAGAGTTTCAAATCTAAGTTATATTATTGTATAATCGGAATGAGAAGATAGATGTAAATATTATGTTATGTCCGACTTGGGTGTAAAGGTGTGAAGAGGTATAGGATTGTAAACGTAAGTGGATGTGAGTTGATTTGTAATTTCTGGAGGAAGTAATGCTTCATGTGTGAACAATAGAGGTTCCTCAGAACTTTTGGGATTTAGTAGTAGCGTTCAGTTGACCTTAGTTAGTCTTGATAAGGAGATTGGAAGTGGAAAATTTTCAATCTTAGTAGAACTTTTCTTTTTAGTGTGGGACATCAGATGTTTAGTTTTAGAAGAAGTTTAGGAGTCTTTCTAGAACTTTTAAGGTTTTTCCGATCCGAGGGTAGAATCGTCTTTTCACATAGTAAGACTAGTTTAGTATTTCCTCTCACATGATCGTTGTCAACTTAGAAGTGATTACTTCTAAGGTTTCAGATATGTTATTGATACAAGTTTCATATAATGATCAGGCTTTTGAGATTAGACTCATGGAGTCAAGGAATATCGTTGACTGAACTTGACCTTGACTAAACTTGACCGGGTACAGGTAAGTCTCCGGACTTACTTAGCTCGTATTCCTTGTATTAGCATTGATGTGTGTTTGGTCGTGTGTGATTATTCTTTATTTTTTATAACAACTAAACCGGTAATAGGACCACCGACCTTATATTATTTTGGCCCAAGTATATGATAACGGGCGGTGACATCATCTGCCTAGCTCTTGCGAGAGTTTAGGAGGTTCTTGGCGACTAGCCCGTGCTGGTTAGACGGTCGGAGGCATCCGTACTGTTCCATGCCGGTAAGTAGGGACCGAGGCGGGACCACGGTGGTCTCGTGTCACAAACCTAAGTTCAATTAGAACGGGATATGACTTAATAATAAAAAGATTATAAACCGAAATTGTGTACTTTGAGAATGTTGTGTGTTTATGATTATTTACTTGTGTTTGTGCCTTTCCCATTGATTCTAATGCTTCGAATATTAGCTAACGGTTTTATACCGATTGTTGTAGATTGCCTTGCAGGTTAGGAACGTGGCCGAGAGATCCGGAAAAGTGGGCAGCCGGGGTCCGTACATTTTAGGATGGGTTGGTTGGAGTCGAGTTTGAGTATTGTATTTTTTTTGTATGTTGTATGACGTTTAGTCTTTGGGGTTGTATTTTCGGCTGAAGTCCTTGGTTGTATTCTTTCGGGTTTTCTTTTCATTGCATAAAAATGTATTTCGGTTTTGGCTTTTATTTGTGCCTTGTTGTAAGATCCGGTAAAATTGTTGTTAAACTAAGGGTCGGGACCCATTATGAGGTCCTAACCCGTAGCATCCCAAGTCCCGCGGATTTGGGGTGTTACAAAGTGGTATCAGAGCCTAGGTTGACAACAATGGCACTCGCAATCTTCTAAAGGCCGAATAAAGAATAAACAGAACCCCACGGGTTCTGAGTTTTCGTTTTCAAAATCACATGCATCAGTCGGGGTAGAATGTACGGACCACCACTCCTTCCGCGGATCTCGGCAGCTTAGTTTATTTGATTTTTTTATATATGTATATACGTAGATATGTATAGTATATGTGGATTGTATTTGCATGTTGGACGTGATTGATATGTATAGATACATATGGACTATAGTGTGTTTTGGACCTTGTTTGTTGTAATGGATTTTTCCGGATATGTAATATAGTTAGTAGTAATGTGGACATAGGATTTATATAGTCTTATATACGGACTCTTATTATATAGTAGCATATAGATACACGTGACCTTATAGATAGGACGATAGTATGTTATCAGCGCCCGTAGACAATGTTTATGGCTTTCGATAGCATATATACGTGGAAGAGTACGCTCAAGTATCGAGTGAACATTTCGTGCTAACAAACACCATGACGGTTATTGGATTCCTTTAAAAGGATGTCGAAGAGGAGGATCAAAGATGATGTAAACGAAGGACGAATAAGTGGAAGGAAAACTCGATACAACTAAAGAGAAATCAAGATGGGAACAATACAAGAAAAGGGAGCGACATTAAAGTGTAGAAGCGGTTCTAAAGAGGCCATGATCGAACGACGACGAGACCAAGGGAGAGAACGAACTTAAGTTCTTCGAGAAGCAGAACGAACTTAAGTTCTTCGAGAAGAAGCGTGGACAACTAAAGATGTAAATAGAGGAGGAGATGAGTACGTTCTAGCAAGGTTAAGGTGGTGTTCCATTAAGATGCAAAGCTTTCCTTAGACGTTTATAAGCATTGGAGTTAAGACGAGAAAAGTGAACGAAACTTGTGGGAAGGATTTAAAATACCGTAAGTTAAACTTGTGAGGTACCAGAAGTGAAGAGTCAAAAATACGAGGGTTACGAGGAGGATCACATGGTGAATTAATCGATTTCCGTCATTGTGATGAGACTGAGCAACACTAAGAAGGGGAAGTGTGTGAGGATGATGACCTTCAGAAGATGAAAGAGGAACCAAAGAGCTGGATTGAAGAACTTAAGTTATCAACCAAGAAGGATGCAAGTGGAGGCTAATTAATGTCAAAATATTTGAGAAGTGCTTTTGCAAAACATCATGAAGAGCGGTAAGCCTATGAAAGTGGGTCATATGACACAAAAGAGCCAAGAAATGTATAGTTATCTTACAAAAGTGGAAGGTAGCATAGAAAGAGTTAATAAAGTTTGTGAAGAGTGAAATGAGCAAGTGAAATTTAAGGTAGAGTACCCCGAGAGGGTAGCCTTCAGAAGTATGCTAACATGGAGGGTAGGAAGAATGGTGAGCTGTTGAACTTGGATAAGATCAACTATAAGCTACTCGGTGACAACCAAGACCGCACCTGTGCGGGTTGTCTACGGGTAAGAGTAGGTGAGAAGAGTAACCTAGAGTATGGAGTATAAAGGAATGATAAGAAGAGGAATGTGAGGCTTTGTTTGTTGTTGTGAGTAAAGGGGGTGCATGATATGTTTGTTCTAATGAAATGGATGGTATGTTTCACAAGGCAAAGCTGAGTTAGATGTTTCATACTCACACAGAAGAGCCATGGTGGCTATGACGTGAAAGGAAGGACCTAGATTAGAGCAACGCGGCAAGCTTTGAGTTATGATGATTTGTGTTTGGTGAAGTGATGAGTGGATCTTTCAGTGATTTGGTTGAGGAATTTTGCCTAAAGACACACTAGTACGGTTGTGAGGTTGTTCTTGGAATACCAAGAGATGCATAAGGTGGCCAACAAGAGTAAGAGAAGCCAAAGTTTTGAAGGTTGAGGTCAACATGAAATGTACGAGAAGCATATGAAAGATTGAGGTTAGAACCTCTACGGACGGATTGACATTACATAAGAAAAGGAGGTAAGTGTTACACCTACTCGAAGGAATAATGCAAGCTAAAGTAGAATACGAAGAACTCTTCCAATATGTTGGGATGCCATTGAAAGAGAATAAGATAAGATCGATTGTTTCAAGGCGTGATTAAGTCATGTAGTTATGATCTTCACGACTGAACATATGTGCGAGAACAGGAAAGATTATTATCATCCCTTCAAGTGATAAGGTGAATATTGATAAAACCAAGGCCCAAGAGTCAAAAGACTAGAGCAAGTCTCTCGAGTTCAAGAGAGGAAATATCTTTAGAGGAGGACGGTGAACATAGTAGCTAAAGAAGAAGCAATACACGTATTTGAGGGACGTCACCCAACAGATCGGGGTGGACCACTTGTCAAGTGTTAAGACAAGATTGTGTTGATACCTTACGTTATGTGACGGAGAAGAAAAGACGGAACCCGAGATACCACAGAGTCTCAATACGTCAAAATGTGGATTTTTCCACTAAGGTCAAGCTCGACTCTATATTGATATGTAAGGCGCCGTATGGAATGACACTTGGGAAGAGACATGGGTTGTGGAAGCAAGTGAAGGAGCAATTGCAAGAACTTATTGATAAGAGTTCATTAGAATTAGTGAAATGCTATGGAGAACTCCGAATGTGATCTTAAACTCTTGATTTGAAGTTGTTATGTAGAACACCAGTCTACGAAGAGAGAGACGGATATCTCCGTTGTACATTGATTACTATAAGTTGAGCAAGATGACAATGAAGGACAAGTATCCCTTACAACAAATGGGGGACCTACTCGATCAGTTGCAAGGGTCGGTAGTCTCTTCTAAAATTTATTTAAGGTCTGATTGTCACCAAGTTAGAATTCAAGACTGACATATTGCAAATACGATATTCCGGACAAACCATGGTCACTACTAGTTGTAGTGATTTCATATAGGCTTACTAATGCCCCGAAAAAGATACTTTGGTCTACTCTCGAAGAAGAGGGAAGTCGTATGACAAGTTGTCATGGGATGTCAACCCCCGAAGGATGTGAAAGAAGGTACAAGTTTTCTTGGATGTGCTAGTCGTTACCGGGTTTGTGGAGAGATTCTCCAAGGTAACACCATCTATGGCTAACCTACTCCGGATGACATGAAGTATTGGATGGGAGGAAAATTGACAATAAAGTTGTTGATAGTAAGAGAAGATTCATTGGTGCAACTGTTTTGAAATTTCCTCGAGGTAGATGGGTTGAAGTGTACAAGTGATTCCCAAGACAAGGTCTTGATTGAGTATTGAAGAACAATGTAAGAGTAATAACATACGTATCTCGTTAGTAAAAGAGGTGTGAAGTAAAGTACTTCCTTCATCATTTGGAACTTGCAAAAAGAAGTGAGGAAACGTAACATCAAAGTTTTAATTGGCAACAACCAAACCCACCGGTGTAAACTGGAAGTTCGATCTTCTTTGATAGAGAAATCAAAGGGAAAAATAATGGAAATGCTGCATTGAGAAAGACCTGAGAAGGAATTTGAGTTCCGATATATCGACCTTTATGCGATCTTAACGCGAGATGGAGAAGTGTCTTATAAGTTGGCGTTGCCGTCAAGAGTAGAGAGTGTTCACCCGGTGTTTCATGTGTATCAGTCGAGGGAGTACATGCATGATTCGAGACGTGTGGTTAGTCATGATGATCTAGTGGCAGTCGAGGAACCAACGAGGCTAATAGGAAGACGGAGGATAGTATCTTTGGTTGAGTTTTTGCAATGAGTAATTGCATCAATATGACCGATGAGTTAGATTTTATGTGCATGCGCGAGGTTATGTCTATTTTGTGCCCGAGCAAGGATGTGTTGTATGATCGGTTAGATCTTGACTTGGTATGCGACATGCGGTTCATGTCAGTATGTGTGTAAGCTTTGCGAGGTCTTGACATGGTTATATGAGTAGGCCTTGGATTAGGGGGGCGTTAGTTAGCATGTTTGTGCTTTATGAGCGGTTATCGAGGTAGGTATGAGCGAAAGTTTGTCGTTTAGCAAGTTTCAGGACGAAACTTATTTTTAGGGGAGACTGATGTAATACTCGAATTTTTGTATTCGATAAATTCAGAATCAACCAGACCGGACCGATTGATATTTGTTGCGAGTATTTAATTATACGAATTTCCAACCGGACCCATTAGCTAGGCACATTTGGTGACATGGAGCTTCTAAGTTTTACCCACGTCCCGTCACTGCAGTCCCGACCTCACGAAAGGTAGATCCAAGTTGGAGCAATCTAAGAGAAGAATGGAGGAGAAGGATGTAAGAGGAAGTGCAAGAGGAGTAAGTGGGTAGGAGAAAGAAAGTAACGTGAGTGGAAAATGAGAGGAGGAAAAGAGTTGGCTGCATAAAAGAGGAAGGATACCAAAGGTCTCCAGCCCATAACTCCTTATGGAATTTAAGAGGGGAGTTAAAAAGGATCGGAATGTGAACGGTTGCCCAAAACGCTGCTACCCCGCCCACGCGTGCCACCGCCCCAGCGGAAACCTAGCCGCACCTGCGGCTTACTCGACCATGTCGCCGAAGCCTCAAGGGCGTGAGTCCTTGCGCCCGGCTTCTACCCTCATCTAACTCTATCCAAGCGTAACAAAAAAACCGGTCGTTACATCAGATCCCCCTCAAAATAAGTTTCGTCCCGAAACTTAGGGGTACTAACCGCGGTCATAAGATATAAGCAAGCCCTATGACTAACAAACTACCACATCAAGACCACCTAAGGGTCACACACAAGCACACTAGACATATTACACATACAACACTGCAAGCAACCAAAACAAGAGGGTAGACTAACTGACAGTCTTATAGACGTCTCTAGACCAGCATAAAACTCCGGGTAGTTCCGCCGGATACTATCCTCCGTCTCCCAAGTGGCCTCATCAATCCCCCGTCTCGACCACTGCACTCTCGTCATGGGTATTACCTTCGATCGAAGGCGTCTCGCACCTCTCTCCAAGACTGCTATCGGGTGCTCTGGAAATGTATGATCCGGCTCGACCACCAGTCGTCATGACTCACTATGTGTCTCGGGTCATGCACATACTCTCGTAGCTGCGACACGTGAAATACCGGATGAACTCCCTCCAATCGGGGTGGCAATGCCAATCTGTATGCAACCTCTCCTATCCGCTCAAGGATCTCGAAGGGCCCGACATATCGGGGACTCAACTTTCCCTTATGCCGAAACGTTTAACACCCCTCGTCGCCGACACTCTCAACCATACCTGGGCTCCAACCCTGAACTCTAGAGGCCTGCGTCTCTTATCAGCATAAGATCTCTGACGGCTCTGTGCGGCCAACATCCGCTCTCGGATCAAAGCTACCCGAGCCATATAATCGTGCACCTGCTCGGGTGCCACACCACTCATCCTCCCAGGCTCATCCCAACACAACGGTGTACGGCACTTCCGTCCATATAGTGCCTCGTAAGGAGCCATCCCAATAGTCGCATGCCAACTATTATTATAAGAAAACTCCACCAAAGGGAGGTGGTCGGGCCACACTTGGCCCCAATCAAGCACACATGCCCTCAACATGTCCTCGAGGGTCTGAATCGTCCTCTCAGACTGTCCATCCGTCTGAGGATGGTATGCCGTGGTAAACTATAAGCTCGTACCTAAGGCGGCGTGTACCTGCTGCCAAAATCTCGAGGTAAAACGCCCATCTCTATCCGAGATGATCGTCCTCGGCACCCCATGGAACCTCACAATCTGTTGGGTAAACTCCTCGGCTAAACGAGACACCGGCCACGTTTCCTTAATAGGAATAAATCGTGCCGTCTTTGTCAACCGAACCACCACAACCCATATCGCATCAAAGCCTCTACTCAACCTCAAGCCGGTAACGAAGTCCATAGAAATGTCCTCCCACTTCCACTGCGTAACTAGCAGTTAATGAAATCCTCATCCCGTCATATATAGTGCTAACACTTTACCTGATGACAAGTCGCACATTGACTTCGTCCATAGTCGCGTCGGGCTTAAGCCCACATCATCACTTCAACATATGATGTCCCGGTTTCTCTTACATTCTGTATAACACATAAGGTAGCCTCTCCCAAATCGGACAAGGGTTTGTCCTTATCCGGAAACCGGATATCCATCTCCATCCTTACTAAATCCCTCTACATTTAAAGCTAGATCGTCAGTCGAGCTATCGCCTCCTCTCGAGGCATCCACATGCTAAGTGTGTCGGTGACCACATTCACCTTTCCCGGATGATGCAAAACCATCTGATCGAATTCCTTAATCAAATATATTCATCACTTCTATCCGGTATTCAACTCTTGGTGAGTGAATATATATCAAACCCTTATCTCCCGTTCAAGACTAACATGTCGCTCTATGAATTAGAATACTGACATCCACATAAGCACATGTATTAAGCGGTTAGCTCACGGGTCCTTCATGGGCATTCCTCACATACGCCCAGAATTGTCTAACATATATCAGCAAAACCTATCTTGTTACTTCACCCGCATCTCAAGCCTCGCTTGGATGCATCCCTATTTGTCGCCAAATCCACAAGACTCTTGTCTGTGCACAAAAATTTAGAGTAGAAACCAATCACCTCTTCAGCTTTTCAAAGCTCCACGGACACGGCTCGGACCATATGATTCTAGTATACCTCCTCGGAAAGGGAGGGCGTTAAAATCATTCCGCAACTGAGCAGTTATATCCCACCAATCTATAAGCTCCCTACCTCCCCAACATTCATTGAAGGTAGCACCGAAAAATAATACCACCTTGGTCATCATCGGATCAACTTGATCTCTCTCGTTGTCACTACGTGTCCTAGGAAGTCACTTTAGATGTCCTAACTCCCACCTAGATGACTTGGCTCATAAGTCTTATCCCGCATAACTTGTATTGATGTCGTCCCGTGTCAAGCTTGTTCCTCTCAACTATTAGGTTATGGTACGTATTGAAACCGCTTGTAAAGCCACAAATTGTGCGACAACCCTGCAACTCGATTCAGAAACCGAATGGCTTCACTACAACTTGTAGTGACCATACCGGTCCGAAATGACGTCATACATAGGTACTTTCTTTTCTCGTCCAAAACTAATGACAACCGACTTCAAGTCGTTACTTTACCAAGCAATAGTATAAAAACATCTCTAAGCATGCAACGTTGCCCTAACCTTCCTCTTGAAAACCTTTGACTCATCTCTTGCTCACGACGACATATCATCCGTTTCATGCCATGCATCCTTTATATAATTTCCTATTTTGCGTAAATCAACAATGAAAGCCTCACCTTCCTCTTGATCCTCTAGTTCTTCCAACCCTGATCACACCTTAACGGTTATGATCCGTTTTGTTCCTCCACATGTCAATCCCATGACCTAAGAAGGTCGTGTAGGTCACTACAATTCCTCCCTAAGAGGTCTTTTATTGTTACTTGCCTTGAACCTGTTGAACGCTACTTGATTACACCATTTGCTCTTCCGTTGATATGACCCTTTATTGTTGACATTGAACCACCGGGAATATTCCAAGCTCTTGTTATTGTTCCTTTATGATCCCACAGTATGGGTTACTCTTCCCATCTACACTCATCAATAGACAACCTACACTTGTGAGTTCTCGGTTGCCATTGATTAGCTTATGGTTGACCTTCTCTGAGGTCAACAACTTACCCTTCTTCTATACTCTCCATGTTATTATTATCACGAAGGCTACCCTCTTGGGGTACTCTAGCTTAAACTTCGTTAGCTCATTCTTCATTCCATGCTTCCTTTCCTTCTGTAGGATAACTACCCTTCTCGGCCTTGTTGTGTCATGTGACTCACCTTCATAGGCTTAACCGCGCTTCATGATATCTGGTAAGTGCGTCTTCTCAGAAATCTCTAACGTTAGTTAGCATCCACTCGTGTTTCCCTTGGTTGTTGTCTTACGTCTTTCGATAAAAGATCCTTGTTGTATCTCTCGTCTTTTGAAACTATCATCTCTATGCACTTCCTTCTTATTGACGTTTCTTAGCCTTCACCATAACAAAAACGGTTGACCCTCTTAAAGACCTTCTACTATGTGAACCTTCACCACGTGATTTTTCCCGTTGCCTCATATGTCCGAAGAAATTCATCCACTTGGGATCTCGTAAATTCAGCACTTCGTCTTCTAGTCTTTCTGTAAGCGTAACTTACGTATCTTTTAGATCCTCAAAATTGGTCCATCTGCACCTTTTGTCTAGGATCCCGTGCTTAGGAGTGCCTAGGGAAACTTACACCTCAACTGGAATACCAATCTTATCTTCGAGTAAAACTGCACTCATCTTCACTCGCTTCGCGTCTTCAATTCATTAACACGACACTTGGAAGAACCTTAAGTTTGTTGTCTCTTGTTGCTTTATTGATGATCCATCCTTGCTTCCTCATATTCACTCTCTTATCTTCATGTCACCTCCTTAATTGTGTAGTTTCCATCTCGGTTTCGCTTAAGTTGACTTGGCTTCCTCTCTATTTGTTTAACCTTTGGTTAAGTCATCTCTAGTCTTCTGGTTTGGCGTCCTCATAAAGGGATCCAAGAAATCATCGGGGTGTTCGCTAAAACTTGATGCTCAAATCGATAACTTGAGCATACTCCTCGTCGTATGTACATTAGCCTAAGCCATACGGCGTTTGTCCAAGGGCAATGATAGCTGTTACGCTAGAAAGTGTGTACGCAATAAGTCTTAAATTTATACTCGTTATAATTATCCTAATTCTTAGCGCACCGCAGTGTACGGGACGAATGTAGAAAGATAAGTACTCCAAGGTCGAACACAAAGACTAAGGTGAAATCGAACTAAGTTGTGATTGAATTTAGCAAGGTCTAATCTAAGCGAGGAAAGGAGGAAATCGCAATTTGTTTTTGTTGGTTTTAATTGATCAATTCAAAGATCACAACTCATGCAAACAACCAAATCAAACTCAATCGGAAGGTTAGCACAAATAAACAAATCGAACAAGATGTGATCAAGAGAGAAGGAAAACGGATTCTAGGGGTTGGAAATTCCGGTTATGGCATAAGCTCAAGTTATCTATTCATTCTTTGGATTGATTATGATATGTTTGGGATTTTGTGTTTCTAAAATGGGATCAAGTACCGGGTAAGTCTCATGATCAACTAGTCCACACCTAAGGTCTCATTACCGATTAAGTTTCTAAGAACCTAAGGATAGGATTTTAACACAAACCGGATTATTACCTAGAGGTCTAACCTATCCTTACCGGGTAAGTCTCGGAAAGGGAAGTTCTAAGCAACTATCCTAGCACACTAAATCCAATGGAGGCTTATTAGGCTCACCATTACCTAAGGCTTTACTATTTTGGATTCTAAGGGCAAGGATTACCGGGTAAGTCTCTCCTAACACTTAGTCTCTACACTAGGACACCCTAGGGTAGGTTAAACTCAGCAAAAACTTAGGGTTTCAACAATCTTATGAACCTAGGGTGAGATCCTTCGAACCAGGAAAATCACGGTTCGTTCTACAGAAACCACGGCCGTGGTTCTTCAAGAACTACCCGTGATTCCTAACAGTAGCTACGTTCATAAACAAAAATCATCCAAAGGTACATCTAAGTTCATCCTATCATGGATCTAGCCATAACCATCCTTCCCTAACCCTAGAATCACATCAATCTAGCCTACAACATTCATATTGGAATTCAAAACAAACAAGCATAGATTCATGATCTCCATAGCAAGAAAAATAAGAGAAAGAAGATGAACAAATAAACTCCAAACACAATCCAGATCTGAAGATTGAATTAGAACGACTTACAACCCTTCCAAAGGAAGGTTCAAGGGTTCAAAAACTTCTAGAAATAAATCCGAAATACAAGAGTTAGGGGTATCTTCTCCTCTCCTCTTCAATGGCAATGGCTCCTTCCTTCTTCTTCTTGCACTTTCCTACCTAGAAAAATCCTTCTTCTTCTTGGAATATATTTTGTTCAAAGCAATAGAGAATGTGTGAGCTGCTCCCAAAACTACCCAAATCCCCGCTGCCTCTAACAACTATCAAGGACCACTTTTATAACCAATTTCTTCATGAGCTGGCCATGAGAGTCGTGGCACAGCTGTCACGAGAATCTTGCAAATTCCACGGTTGTTTCCACGGCCGTGGTCTTTCAGATGACCGTGATTCTGTGCAGAAACTTTGTTTTGGATCATTAGGCTGTGGTTTGGTGCATGGCATTTGTTTGCAAGGTTCCTTGAGTCATTCTTTGTGCTCTAATGAGTTGGGAACGCGTCCTCTGAATGAGCGACCTTCAAACGCCTCGTTTTAGCCCGAAATTTCCCGAAATACCTACAAAACGCACACAAGTCCGTGTAGACGTCTATCTCGACAAAATACATGTTTTGAGTGCAAAACGTATTGGACTAGTGCTAAACAATGTATGATTGAGCGAGAATTCTACCTAAATGTGCACCTAAAACTATGCTATAAATCGTGTTATCAATAGCTTCCTATCATCTAACTACAAAGTCTGCAACTCTAATATGATACTATTGTACCATACGTATAAATATATAGGTGTATATAACTATATATAATTCATGCTACTAATATAATCATAACAAGTCCAGAAACAACTTACAATCCAACATACAACTTTAAATCTAGTAAACTAGGCTGCCGAGATCCACGGAGGTAGTGGTGGTCCCGTACATTCTATCACAACCCGACTATGCTCATGGTTTGAAAACAAAATTCGTTTTGAAAACTTAGAACCCTTGAGGGTTCTGTTTATTTGTCTATTTGCCTTTTAGAAGATTGCGAGTGCCGTTGTTGCCAACCTCGCTTTGATACCATATTGTAACACCCCAAATCCTGGAGGACTCGGAATGCTACGAGCTGGGACCTCACAATGGGTCCCGGCCCTTAGCCTGGCAACAACTTCATCGGACCTTACAACACGGCACAAATAAAAAGTTAAAACACATATTTATATAACATGAGCGGAAGTGAAAAGTATAAATCTGAAAAAGGAACAATCCAGCCGAGTCTCAAAACCAAAGAACAACATAAGTCTCAAAATTCATGAAATATAAAGATAACAGCCCCGTCCTATAATGCACGGAACCCCGGCTGCCCACTATCGCCGGATCACTCGATCGCCTCTCTAACCTGCAAGGCATCTACAAGCAGTATAATACCATTAGCTGACAATCTATGCATATGTATAAAGGTAAAAGCACAAGCACACAACATACACAATCAGCATGCAACACTCAATCCTTTTGTTATCTTTAATTAGATGATATGTCATTACTAATGATACTTATCTTGTGACACGAGGGATTCCCAAACCTCGCCCCTGATCCTGTTTACCAACAAGGAATGGTGCTAATGCATCTGACCGTCTACCTGCCTGGGCTGGTACAGGGAACCTCCTAGACTCTCGCAAGAGCTAGGCAGATGATGTCAAGACCCGTTATCATACACTTGGGTCCATTACGTAATATAATAAAGTCGGCCTAATCCGGTTTCGTTATTATCCTAACTAGCAAACACCACTCATACGCAATACACTCATACAAGAAGCCAGCTAAGTAAGTCCGTAGACTTACCAGTTTCCGAAGCGCACAAGATCACCTCACTCGAAAGTTCCCTCGGGAAAACGTACAATGCCTGTTCAAGACAAGGCACACAATCAAACCATACTCTAGTCCACTAGAAGTCTTTAGACTTCTAGGCTCAACTCCTCAACCACCTAGTCCAACAAGACTACACTCTCAGTCCATGACCTATCCAAATCTCAACATAACGATATACACAAAGGTTACTTCCACAACGCTCGAACGAACCCTCAACAACATACCACCACAAGATTCACATAACTCACACTAGACTTCTAAGGTCCAATCACTATAAAGCATTCCAGTTCAACTACCCTAGGCTAGCCTAACATGCTTCTAGGGTATAACGAGTCTAAGGAAAGAAAGAAGGAAAAGCAAGAACGAGATTCGGGACTCACTGGAGCAAAACCGCCCCTGCGTCTGCCTGAGCCGCCGCCCATGCGCTTATCTGGCTCCGCCCCTGCGTTGATCTGGGTCCGCCCCTGCGCCTGACAGAAACCGCCCCTGTGCCTTGGTGAATCCGCCCCTGCGCCTGTCTGTGCAGGATGTCCGGCGGCTGAGTTCTTCGATTGGACGGCCGGTCCTTTCGGGTCTCCTTTGGTGCTATGAACGTCTTCTACTTCTCTCACTTGGTCTTAGCCTCCCTCCAAGGTCTAGCTTCGTCATCGAACCAACAAAACAACGATAGATCGTTGAGCAAGGATTCAAGAGTGTCTTCCATTCAAGCCATGGAAGGGAAAGGAAGGAAGAAGAAGGAGAAGAAAGAAAGAAGAAGAATGGAAGGAACCTTACCCACGTCCCGTCACTGCAGTCCCGACCTCACGAAAGGTAGATCCAAGCTGGAGCACTCCAAGTGAAGAATGGAGGAGAAGGATGTAAGAGGAAGTGCAAGAGGAGTAAGTGGGTAGGAGAAAGAAAGTAACGTGAGTGGAAAATGAGAGGAGGAGAAGAGTTGACTGCATAAAAGAGGAAGGATACCAAAGGTCTCCAACACATAACTCCTCATGGAATTTAAGAGGGGAGTTAAAAAGGATCGGAATGTGAACGGTTGCCCAAAAAGCTACTACCCCGCCCACGCATGCCACCACCCCAGCGGAAACCTAGCCGCACCTGCGGCTTACTCGACTACGTCGCCGAAGCCGCACGGGCGTGAGCCCTTGCGCCCGACTTCTACCCTCATCTAACTTTTTCCAATCGTAACGAAAAAACCGGTCGTTACACCCACGCAGTTAGCCATGCCCTCTCTTCCTCTCCTCCGAGCCCTACAAACCGCCGCCTCTGTTCGGCAATGTTAGCATGAAATATTGTGATATTTTAGGCACGTTTTCTTGATGTATTTCATCCATTATAGTGTTCATTGATAAAGCATTGAAGCAATTGTGAACTAGTTTGTCTATATTGTCGATATAGAGGTCTACATAAGCTTTGTGTTGTTTGTAGGCGGATAAGAGCTAAAACCAAACAAATTAAGAGAGGATGAAGATGAATTGAGCATATCCAAGGATTGAGGACACCACAAAGAAGCCAAGGAAGATGCTAGGATGAAGAATGACACAAAACAAAGAGAATTACGAGCAACCTATGCTTCCACGCTCTAAAATACGGCCGTAATAAAGTCCACGCTCTGAACCACGCCCGTGGAACTTGGCAACATGAGCGTGGAGCATTACAGAGAGTTACACGGTATAAAGTACGGTCGTTGAAGTTGTGAAGAACCGTAATCCAATTCCACGCTCTAAACCACGGGCGTGGAATTCCATATAACCGTGATTTAGGCAATCTTTTGACGAATAAAATATAGACACATTGTCTACGCACATGGACCGGACACTTATTCTATCTTTCCCTATAAAAGGACTGAAGGAGGGATATTTCGGAACCTTCGCTTACGCTTGCTTGCACGTGCCTAAGGTTTCATTGGACGTGCGGAAGATTGCCATTTCACAACGGAGATTTGCGAAGGCTTGAAGATTTGGAAGTTGCGCTTTGTTCTTAGGTTTGATTAGAAGACGGATTGACATCCCGTTCTTCGTTCTTATCGAGGATTGTGATTGGTTTGTGTTATTCCAATTCTGATATACATTATATCTTTGTTTGTGGATTTGAGATTGATTTGAAGTATATTGAAGGTTTTCGAAGGTTTTCATCTTTCATTCTTCTTAATCTTGAATTTGATATCATAATGACTGTTGTTGGCTAAAACCCTTTAGCAATTCTAAGGTGAAGGGTTGGTAGTTGTGGCTTAGATGATGATAGATCGATCGTAAACAGATTGGACCTTGAGAGTTAGAGAGATTCGCCGATGAGCCAGAATCACGGCCTGTTCTTGAGGTTCCACGGCCGTGGAACTCAAGATCCACCCGTAATTTATCCTAGTTTACGAACCTTGCTTTTACTTTAATCCAAAGTTAAAGATTTGCTTTAACTTAGTCTTGGCTTGCCTTTTCTAGGTAGTAGTGAAGCCTCAACAACCTCTACTTCGATTTCGAGTGTCACAACCTTAATCGGTTTAGCTAGTCTTGATCCTTGGGTTATAAGTTTGGGTATTTGAGATTTTTTTTTGTCTTTAGATCCTTTATATACTGAAGCCTCAACAACCTTTATACAGAGTGCGGGTTCGCTTGCTAGATCTTTAGGGTTGATGTTTTCCCAATATTTGCAAAGCTTCATACATTTACTTGCTTGACGATTTATAGCTGGATTTAACCCCTCAAATCCCTGTGTTCGATACTCTGGAATTCTTGCTTAACTACGTCGATCCGTACACTGCGGGTTCGCTTGCTTGATTCTAGTTTTATAAATTTAAGACTTATTTGCACGCACGCTAAGTGGCGAACAAGTTTTTGGCGCCGTTGCCAGGGATTTGGTCTAGGCCGAATTCGGTTGCCGGTTGTCAAGCTTGGGAGCTTAGCTCTTGTTATTTGATATCTCTTGTGAGTGATATTTGCAGGTTACTTTAGGTTTATGCGCAGGTCTAGGAACAACACGGACCTTTTACCTCTTGATCAAGAACTTGAGAAGACTTTGAGGAAGAAGCTCAAGGAAAGAAAGATGGCTGAAGAAAGAGAACGAGATTACCAAACGGAATTAGCGGAATCCGAAGCTCAACTTAGATGGAGCGAGAGGACTCGTAAGGAGGAATCGGAGCGCCATCAATCGAAAATTGATGATCTAACGGATATGATATTTCAAATGAGAGTGGAATTAAGCGATCTTAAGAAGAAGAAGAAGAGCAGGAAACCGTCAAGATCGGTTAGAATCCACTCATCCGACGAGGATAGCGACTCTTCCATGCCACCACTAGAGGAAATTGATCCGACTATCAATGTGAACCCATTTGCTCCAAGACCGGCAGCAAATCGTCGTGTTCAAGCTAGGGATGCGAGAGCTGCTCGTTTAGATGGAGAGCCAAGGACTCTTGGCCAAAGGATGGATCCCATTCAGTAACCACGCCGCCTAGGTGTGAACTTTGATGCTGATGATATGCAAGGGTTTAGCTTCAACCCACAAGTTATCACCATCGTTCGCCAAAATCAGTTTGGAGGAACGAGTGCTGAATCTCCACATCAACATTTACAAAATTTTGAGGTCATGATGGAGACAATGAAGCCAAAGAATGCAACCACTAACAACTACAAGATCAAGCCATTCTTCTTCTCTTTGAAAGGGAAAGCTTTATCTTGGTATCAAACTCTTCCAAATGGGAGACTTAACACATGAGAGGATCTTTCCGCGGAATTCCTCACCAAATTCTTTCCGCCATCCAAGACGGCGGAGTTGAGAGGTAAGATTAATGCGTTTTCTATGAGATCTAACGAAAGTTTGTTTCAATCTTGGGAAAGATTTCAGGACTTATTATTGGATTGCCCACACCATGGCATTTCAAAGTTGGGATTATTGGAGATATCCTATAAGGGGCTGGATGTGGAAACGCAATTCAAGCTCCAATCCCTTTCATGTGGTACATTCATGGACATGAGGGAAGATGACGCTTGGGACTTCATTGAGAAGCAAGCCCGAGTCATAGAAAAGTATTCTCACCGAAAAGTAGAAGCAAATCAAGTGGAGCAAGGAGCAAAATTATCACAAGCCGCTCAAACTCAAATCTTTTCTCTCAATACCGAGATTAAAGAGTTGAAGGAAGCCATTAAAATAAACTTCCCAAAGCAAATGGGACAAGATGTGGGTTATTTGGGAAACAACAATAACCACAATGGGAGTGAGAATACAAATCGCAATAACCGGAACAACAACCGGAATAATTGGAACAACAACAACAACAACAACAACCGGAATAACGGCTAGAACAACAATAGGGGTTCAAACAACAACAATTGGCGGTCCAACCAACAACACAATTCCGGTAATTCTTATCCCAATTCAGGAAATTCACTAACTCCACCTTCTTCTTCTTCCATTCCCTTGAAAAGCCAGGAACAAGCATCTAATAGCGGAAGCACTTTGGGGAAAGAGAAGTCCGATCCCATGTTGGAAACGATCTTGGGAAAACTTCAAGGATTGGAGACTCGCATCATTAAGGTCGATGATCACATTACTAAGATTGATAAAGCCCAAAAGATTTTAGAAAACCAAATGTTTAGTCAAGCTGAAGAAGTTCCTAGGAATCAAGGAAAACTTCCAGGAAAGACGGAGGATAACCCAAAGGGAAGGGTGATGGCAATCACAACTAGGAACGGAGTAACAACTACCGACCCGCAGCCTAAGTTTGTAGAAGTTCCCGCTGAAAAGAAAGAAGAAAAGGGGAAGGAGAAGGAAGATGTCTACGTTCTTCCTCCAGCTTTCAAACCTCCTCTACTATTCCCGCAATCTAGAGCAAGAGCGCGTCTAGACAAGCAATTTGGTAAGTTTATTGAACTCATGAGCAAACTGCATATTAATATACCTTTTATTGATGCAATTGTAGGTATGCCAGCTTATGGAAAGTTCCTAAAGGAGATCCTCTCTAACAAAAGAAAATTAGAGGATTTTGGAGAGGTCAAGATGAGTTCGGATTCATCGGATCTCATCGAGACAATGAAGGAGAAGATGCCCCCAAAGCTGAAGGATCCGGGGTCATTTTGTATTCCCATAGGAGTGGGAGATGTCACATATGATGCATTATGTGATTTAGGAGCGAGCGTGAGCATCATCCCGCTTGCCTTATGCAGGAAGATCGGATTAGGCGAACCCAAACCGGTGAAGATGACGTTGTACATGGCGGATCGATCTATAACTCGTCCCGTCGGTATAGTTGAAGACGTCCCGGTCAAGCTTGGTAAGTTCTATGTTCCTATAGATTTTGTTGTGCTTGACATTCCCGCAAATAGTCCGGTCCCGATCATACTCGGAAGACCGTTTCTTGCAACATCCGGTTGCATAGTTGATTGCAAGAATGCTAGACTCGCCTTCGACATAGGAGAAGAAAAGGTAGAGTTCGTTCTCTCTACTTTAGTGAAGGAACCAGTTTTCGATGAGGATATATTCAACATCCATGACGAAGAGCTATCTAGAGAGGAGGTAAGTTCGATTCTCTTCAAAGATCCCTTGCAAAAAGTTATTTCTATGAGCATTATGGATATAGGGGAAGAAGAGGAATGCAATGAGGAAATTGAAGCTTTAGAGAAGCAAAAAGAAGTGTATGAAGAAGAATTTGAGAAACTCTACGATGGGTCAGAAAACGTACGAAATCACGGCCAATCGTGCTATTCCACGGCCGTGGATTCTACCAACATGACCGTAATCAGCTATTCAGAGGACTCCAGTAAGTTACACGGCCAAAACCACGGCCGTGGAACAAACAGAGGCCTCGTAATTGACTTCCACGCCCAAAACCACGGCCGTGGAGGAAACAGGGGAGCCGTAATTTTGGGTGAATCTAAAGGAAATTGTGTCTTCTCCGCCACTTCTCTTGATTCTTCTCCAACACCTTCTACATCCTTAGACACTTCTAGGGAAGCATCGGATACTCCTCAAGAGACATTAGAGACTCCTATAGTGACAACCTCAAAGGCGGTTAAATCCGACCATGAAGAAGGTTGTCAAGAAGGAAATTCTTAAACTACTTGATGCAGGTATCATCTACCCTATCTCCGATAGCAAGTGGGTGAGTCCCGTACAGGTGGTTCCAAAGAAGGGAGGAATGACGGTCATCACCAATAAAAACAATGAACTCATTCCCACACGAACCGTAACCGGATGGAGGATGTGCATAGATTACCGGAAGCTAAACAACGCAACGAGGAAGGATCACTTCCCACTACCCTTCATCGATCAAATGCTTGAGAGGTTAGCACAACACTCACACTTTTGTTATCTTGACGGTTATAGTGGTTTCTTTCAGATCCCGATACATCCGGACGATCAAAAGAAGACCACATTCACGTGTCCGTGGGGAACGTTTGCGTATAGGAGGATGCCGTTTGGGCTTTGCAACGCTCCAGCCACCTTTCAAAGGTGCATGATGGCTATCTTCTCGGAGTACATAGAGGAGATCATGGAGGTCTTTATGGATGATTTCTCCGTTTATGGTTCTTCTTTTGATAATTGTCTTTCTAACCTTGCTCTTGTGTTACAAAGGTGTGAAGACACTAACCTAGTTCTTAATTGGAAGAAGTGTCAATTTATGGTGAAAGAGGGCATTGTATTAGGACACTTAGTCTCTAGTAGAGGGATTGAGGTGGATAGAGCTAAGATAGAGACAATAGAAAAACTTCCTCCCCCAACTTCGGTAAAAGGGATAAGAAGTTTTCTAGGACATGCTGGATTCTATAGGCGTTTCATAAAGGATTTTTCCAAGATATCAAAACCGCTCACTAATCTATTAATGAAGGATACAGTTTTTGATTTCTCGCAGGAATGCTTAGATGCGTTTAATATGATTTGGGGAGCTCTAATCTCAGACCCGATTATCCAACCTCCAGATTGGAATCTTCCCTTTCAGGTTATGTGTGACGCAAGTGACGTAGCCATAGGAGCTGTGCTTGGGCAAAGAAAGGAAGGACGAACCCATGCCATTTACTACGCTAGCAAGACGCTAGATGAAGCGCAGCTCAACTACGCCACTACCGAAAAGGAATTTTTAGCAATTGTGTATGCATTTGAAAAGTTTCGCTCTTATCTTGTAGGTGCTAAGGTGATTGTGTACACGGATCATGCTGCGATCCGGTATTTTCTTGCGAAGAAGGATGCGAAACCAAGGCTGATTAGATGGATTCTTCTCCTACAAGAATTCGATCTAGAGATCCGTGACAAGAAGGGTTCGGAAAATTCTGTTGCGGATCATTTGAGTCGTCTACCACATCTAGAAGACGACCATCTACCTATAGATGACTCCTTTCCGGACGAGCATTTACACATCATAGAGGAGTGCATCGACGTGATCACAAAAGGTAACGAACCATGGTTTGCTGATTTTGTTAACTATTTGGTTTGCCAGGAATTACCACCCGGATTATCCTACGCACAAAGAAAGAAGTTCTTTAAGGATGTTCGGGAATACTTTTGAAACGAACCTCTCCTCTTTAAGAGAGGTCCGGACGGCATCATTCGGCGATGTGTACCGGAAGATGAGATGCAAAGTGTCATCCGTCATTGTCATTCACTACCTTGTGGAGGACACGCTAGTTCGAACAAGACTAGCGCTAAGGTATTGCAATCTGGATTCTTTTGGCCTACTTTGTTTAAAGATGTGCAAACCTTTGTTTCCTGCTGCGATGCTTGTCAAAGAACAGAGAACATATCTAGGAGGAACGAGATGCCTCTTAACAACATCCAAGAGGTGGAGATCTTTGACGTTTGGGGAGTAGACTTCATGGGACCTTTCCCATCATCTTGTGGAAACCAATACATACTTTTAGCGGTGGATCATGTTTCGAGATGGGTTGAAGCAATTGCCTCTCCCACCAATGATGCCATGGTAGTGGTTAAGTTCTTTAACAAGACCATCTTCCCACGATTTGGGACACCACAAACTATCATTAGTGATGGAGGTTCTCACTTCATTGCCCGACGTTTTGAAGCTCTTTTAGCTAAGTATGGGGTGACTCACAAGATCGTCACCCCTTATCATCCACAAACTAGTGGACAAGTGGAGATCTCAAACCGGGAAATTAAAGGGATCCTAGAGAAGACGGTTTCAAGGACAAGGAAGGATTGGTCTTTGAAGCTAGATGACGCATTATGGGCATACCGGACTGCATATAAGACTCCCATCGGAACAACACCATATAACCTTGTGTATGGGAAGTCTTGTCACTTACCGGTAGAGTTGGAGCACAAGGCGTATTGGGCAATAAAGCGGTTGAACTTCAGCATGAAGGAAGCGGGAGAGAAGCGTCTCTTGGACCTCAATGAGCTTGAAGAACTTCGCTTGAATGCCTACGAAAATGCCAAGATCTATAAAGAAAGAGTGAAGCGTTGGCATGATAAGCATATCATCCCAAAGGACCTTAAAGAAGGAGATCAAGTTCTCCTCTTTAATTCAAGGCTTCGTCTCTTTCCAGGTAAGCTTAAATCTCGTTGGACTGGACCTTATCTAATCAAACGTGTTTTTCCCCATAGTGCAGTTGAAGTATGGGGTGAAAAGGGCGGAAGCTTTAAGGTGAACGGTCAACGACTCAAGAAGTATACACCGGAACTCCAAGCTGAAGAGTTCGCGCCCACCGCACTCGAATAAGTGCGAATATGGTCTAGCTACGGACCTTAAACAAGCGCTTCTTGGGAGGCAACCCAAGGTATTGCACTTACATTTTTGTTTTTGATTCATAGATTAGAATAGTTTAGACGTTTTTGTTTTGTTTTGCCTTCGATACCTTCCGGTATGTTCATCTTTTTGGATATAGGATCAGTGGAAGAGAAAGGGAGAAGGAAAGGTTTGAAGAAAAATTGACGAAACTTGGACTTTGGCACATTACAGAGAGTTTCACGGCCAAAACCACGGCCGTGACAGCTACAGTGACCGTAATTTGTAAAAGCCTGAGAAAAATCACCAAAACCATGGTTCCGTACATTTCCACGGCCGTGGAAACCCCCGAGTGACCGTAATTTTCAAAAAAATTTACGGCCACTATAAAAGCCACGTTTCTTCACAAACACAACCAACACCACCCAAAACCACGCCCCAAATCGCCGATTGCCTTCCCCCTCTCCCAAATTCTCGTTCGTTAACCGTTTCGAACGATTCATTGACCAAAACGGAAGCAAATCCAATCACCTACAAGATCCAAGCCACGATTCGAGCGGCAAATCACCGGAGAAGACAGAATTTGGATTTTAAAATCCGAAAACCTAGGTTTTTATCTCTTCTCTCACTTTGTCGATTTGCCTCAGTTTTTGCAAGAAATTTTAGGAGAGCTGATTGAAATTGGATTGGAATTAGTCTAGGGCTGCTTGTTGTTGAATTTGGTGTCAATTTGCTGAGTTTTGAGAAATTTCGAACCGAATTACGGTCTCTGGACATTCCACGGCCGTGGTTTCTGAAGAACAGACCGTGGTTTTGAACAGTGATGTATTTTGTTAGAAGAATGTCGAATAGGAACAAGAAAAGGAAGGGTGATGGTCCCTCCTCTTCTCAGGCACCTCCTAGTGAACCACCATCACCCCCACCACCTAGAATTCCTAGAATCTACAAGGATTACCTCGATGCCTTAGAAAGGATCAAGAAGCGAGCGGTCATAGGACCTAGGTATTTGTTGCTTGAGGAGCTAGAGCCACTAAATGTGGTTAACGACATTACTTGGTTATTAGATAGAGCTGGGTTGATCGTCTTCTCCGCTATTCGGGAAGATGCATATGAGGAGATCACTAGGAAGTTTGTGATCTCCTTCGAGCATAGTCATGTAGACCGTACAGTGTCATTTAGGCTGATGGAGGAGAACTACGAGTTCTCGATTGCTGAGTTCGGAACCTTCTTTGGGTTCCATGAGACCTTCAATGGTCGATTCCCTAGTGGCGTATACGCCAAAGACTTTTGGGAAAAAATCTCCATGGTATATGCTAGCGAGGACCGCTGGCAACCAGTTGATACCAAGGCTAAGTTGATTTATCACTTAGCCTTGAAGATTGCTCACTAGGTGCTTTCTGAGTGTCTCTTTCCTAGGACGGAGACACCTCAGAAGATCAAGACGGATGAGCTTTATTTGTTGTATTGCATGTTGCACGGCAGGCAGGCTGACCGTGCCACCCTCTTAGCTTCTACTATGAGTAAGCTAAAGAACAAGAGGGCTGGCAATATAGGATATGGTGGGATGGTCACCCACATTGCTAGGCAGTTGGGGATCGACTTTTCTGCATGCACTAGGATAGCTGCTAGACCTCTAGGACTTCAGAGCCTCATGACTAGAGGCATTATCTTTCCTAGACATAGAGGTTCACCTAAAGCTGTCATGCCTTGGGAGGATAGAGGAGGTAGAGGAGTAGCATGGATCCCCGAGTATTCCATTATGGCCGGACGCCTTAACTGGAAGAAGACATTCGCTGCTATGCATGCGAATAGATTAGTAGCACCCCCTTACGTTCCCCCTGAGCCACCGGCTGTAGATGAGGAGAAGATGAGAGGGGATGATGAGTTTGAGGGAGGAGGTGAGGAGCACGATTATGGTACCTTCCCGGATCAGCCGGATGCAGTTCCCGACCTTCCTAGACACTCCCCCCGTCCCGCTAGAGCTTCTAGTTCTTCCTCTCGCCGTGCTAGTGTGAGCGAGAGACCTACATGGATGGCGGATCCTCCTGCATGGTATAGCACGCAGCCGGATTGGATGGGAGCTCCTCTAGCTTGGCATGCCCAGCCACCACCTGCACCAGCACCGTCAGACGCACCAGCATGGTATAGCCAGCCGCCGGGATGGTACGAGCAACTGCCGGATTGGGCCACTGATCTTTCCAGTAGGGTAGGAGCCTTGGAGATCCGTGCAGATGCTAGGGATGCACGAGCCGACGCGCATGATCGCATGATGAGAGATATTTACCGCCAGCAGTTTGGACGGAACTATGATCCCGGCTTCTTTCCGTTTCCACCACCACCGGCACCCCAGTGATGATGATGATCTACCACTTTAGCCACTCCACCACCATCTTGTGAGTTCTTTTTCTTTCTTTCTTTTCTTTATTTCTTTTTGAACATTAGGGACAATGTTTGTCTCAAGTATGGGGTGGGGTGTGACTATTCGTTTGTAATAACTCTACTCACTTTGCTTGCTTTGATTGAGAACACCTTGCATGTTTCATTCCATTGTTACATGTTTCATTATCGCATTGCATGAAAAAGCTTTTGAAAAAAAACCCATAAAAATCGAAATTTTTTTGAAAATTTTGTGCTTCTAAGGATTGAGATGATTTCTATGATAATCACTACTTGTGAATTGAGTTTTGATGACAATCGCATGCTTAAACAAATAGTGAATTGAAAAGAAATTGAATGAGTTAATTATTCCTCTTTTGCAAGTTTCATAATGTGAAGAATGTTACCCAAATCATATTGAGAAATCAAGGTTGAAATCACATGATAAGTTCTTATACTTTTTAATGAAATGATTAAGGCAATTCGATTTCTTTCTTCTTTCTTTGACCATTTAGCTCCTCAATGAAATAATGGCCTCCTTTACCTATCCGGGAATTTGGAGGAGTTGATATTTGACATGTTTGATGTGGGAGGGCCATGAAAGCAAAATTTTTGCATTCAAAGAATAGAAAGAACTTATAGGTTTGGGGAAGTCAATCATGACGATGAGTAACTCGACACCATTCACATAGCCGGGTGTTTGTGTCTTGCCAAAGTCGGATTGAGCGATATTCCTAGCGGATTATGGTATGTGCATCAAGGGTTTGAGGCATCTCGCAAAATTGAGAACCGCCAATCTCCTAGGCTTCGGTTTTTGTGCACCTCTGTCCATAACTCCAAAAGTAAAGTCGCAAAATTATGTGCAAAAGAAGAGAGAAAAGCTCTAAGTTGAAAGTGTTGCAAAACCGCAAGAGAAAAAAAGAAAAGAGTTAGTTATCCATTTTCCCGGATTCATGCACCACATTCCTTATAATTTCCTCTCCCTTTCCGCATTCTAGACCTTACTTGAAAGTCCTTAAGATCAAGAGAATGCTATATGACTTGGTGATCTAAATTGAAGTTTCTTATGATTGATTTTGATAATGTTTGAAGGTTATGATGTTTACATGGAAGTTTGATCAATTCATGAGTTTTCTTTACTCTTTACTCTTTGGTTATGTATATGAAAGTCTTATGAATGAATGAAGCAAGGTTTGAGAATGATCTATCGACTAGAAGCACATTTACTTAAAATATGTTTTGCTTTGAGAAGTGCATCCATATTTCATCCTAACTTGAGTTTTAAAGCTTTTTGAAAAACCTTGCTTGGGGACAAGCAAGTTGCAAGTATGGGGTATTTTGTTAGCATGAAATATTGTGATATTTTAGGCACGTTTTCTTGATGTATTTCATCCATTATAGTATTCATTGATAACGCATTGAAGCAATTGTGAACTAGTTTGTCTATATTGTCGATATAGAGGTCTACATAAGCTTTGTGTTGTTTGTAGGCAGATAAGAGCTAAAACCAAACAAATTAAGAGAGGATGAAGATGAATTGAGCATATCCAAGCATTGAGGACACTACAAAGAAGCCAAGGAAGATGCTAGGATGAAGAATGACACAAAACAAAGGGAATTACGAGCAACCTATGCTTCCACGCTCTAAAATACGGCCGTAATGAAGTCCACGCTCTAAACCACGGCCGTGGAACTAGGCAACATGAGCGTGGAGCATTCCAAAGAGTTACACGGTATAAAGTACGGTCGTGGAAGTTGTGAAGAACCGTAATCCAATTCCACGCTCTAAACCACGGGCGTGGAATTCCATATAACCGTGATTTAGGCAATCTTTTGACGAATAAAATATAGACACATTGTCTACACACATGGACCGGACACTTATTCTATCTTTCCCTATAAAAGGACTGAAGGAGGGAGATTTCGGAACCTTCGCTTACGCTTGCTTGCACGTGCCTAGGGTTTCATTGGACGGGCGGAAGATTGCCATTTCGCAACGGAGATTTGCGAAGGCTTGAAGATTTGGAAGTTGCGCTTTGTCCTTAGGTTTGATTAGAAGACGGATTGACATCCCGTTCTTCGTTCTTATCGAGGATTGTGATTGGTTTGTGTTATTCCAATTCTGATATACATTATACCTTTGTTTGTGGATTTGAGATTGATTTGCAGTATATTGGAGGTTTTCGAAGGTTTTCATCTTTCATTCTTCTTAATCTTGAATTTGATATCATAATGACTGTTGTTGGCTAAAACCCTTTAGCAATTCTAAGGTGAAGGGTTGGTAGTTGTGGCTTAGATGATGATAGATCGATCGTAAACAGATTGGACCCTGAGAGTTAGAGAGATTCGCCGACGAGCCAGAATCACGGCCTGTTCTTGAGGTTCCACGGCCGTGGAACTCAAGATCCACCCGTAATTTATCCTAGTTTATGAACCTTGCTTTTACTTTGATCCAAAGTTAAAGATTTGCTTTAACTTAGTCTTGGCTTACCTTTTCTAGGTAGTAGTGAAGCCTCAACAACCTCTACTTCGATTTCGAGTGTCACAACCTTAATCGGTTTAGCTAGTCTTGATCCTTGGGTTACAAGTTTGGGTATTTGAGATTAATTCTTGTCTTTAGATCCTTTCTATACTGAAGCCTCAACAACCTTTATAGAGAGTGTCCTTAGATAAGTCATATAAAGTATTGGAACTTCACCGTACATTGCTTTACTTTAGCATACCTTTGCAACTCTTAACTCTATCCTTAGTTCTTTAGTATATCTTGAATCGATTGCCACAATTAGATACCTGGATCTTTAGGGTTGCTGTTTTTCCAATATTTGCAAAGCTTCATACATTTACTTGCTTGACGATTTATAGCTAGATTTAACCCCCCAAATCCCTGTGTTCGATACTCTAGAATTCTTGCTTAACTACGTCGATCCGTACACTGCGGGTTCGCTTGCTTGATTCTAGTTTTATAAATTTAAGACTTATTTGCACGCACGCTAAGTGGCGAACAGGCAACACCAGCAGTTGTACGTCGCCAGGAAGGAGAGTTGCTGCCTTCGTCTTCCCTCACCAACTCGCGCCGTCCAACCCCCTTCTCTACTCCACTTCTCGCGCCGGATCTCCCTTCCTCGCTCACCGCAACACATCGGCCACCGTCTGTTATCGGTGGGCTGCACTGATTGTTGTTGCCGAGTCTGCCGGACTCTTCCTTCGTCTTTGCTGTAACCGTGGCCACCAGTCGTACCACAACCACCCCTGGGTGAGCCCTGCGAGCCCCACGAGCCCTGCATGAGTCCTGCGTGAGTCCTGCGAGCCCTGCGTGAGCTTTGCTGCCTTGCCGCCTCTAGCCTACCACTGTCATGATGTGCTGCCGCCAGTGCCTCCGCCCGCCTGTTGTAGAGTGAGTCCCGATTGTTTTGGTTGTGGATTAAACTTTAGATTAATTTGGGGAGTTTGTAATTTTAGGATTGTTTAATTATGTGTTTGCAATTTCGAATCTGGGGTAAGTATTGTTGAGAATTTATGAGATGTGGTTGGTATAATTTGTGGTTGGATGGATGATGTTGGATTGTTGTCATTAGGGTGAAATTGTTGGTACAAACCTAATCTCGGATTTGGGGATGTTTGTTTCGGAATCTTGTTTAGGGTTATAGGTATGTAGTTTATGTAACTCTCATGTTAATTGTACGTCAACCTTGCGAACAACAATTGATGAGTTCGTTATAAGAGTTTCAAATCTAAGTTATATTATTGTATAATCGGAATGAGAAGATAGATGTAAACATTATGTTATGTCCGACTTGGGTGTAAAGGTGTGAATAGGTATAGGATTGTAAATGTAAGTGGATGTGAGTTGGTTTGTAATTTCTGGAGGAAGTAATGCTTCGTGTGTGAACAATAGAGGTTCCTCGGATCTTTTGGGATTTAGTAGTAGCGTTCAAGTTACCTTAGTTAGTCTTGATAAGGAGCTTGGAAGTGTGAAAAGTTTTCAATATTAGTAGGAATTTTCTTTTTAGTATGGGACATCAGATGTTTAGTTTTAGAAGAAGTTTAGGAGTCTTCCTAGAACTTTTAAGGTTTTTCCAATCCAAGGGTAGAATCGTCTTTTCACCAAGTAAGACGAGTTTAGTATTTTCTCTCACATGATCGTTGTCAACTTAGAAGTGATTACTTCTAAGGTTTCACATATGTTATTGATACAAGTTTATATAATGATCAGGCTTTTGAGATTAGACTCATGGAGTCAAGGAATATCGTTGACTGAACTTGACCTTGACTGAACTTGACCGGGTACAGGTAAGTCTCTGGACTTACTTAGCTCGTATTCCTTGTATTAGCATTGATGTGTGTTTGGTCGTGTGTGATTATTTTTTATTGTTTATAACAACTAAACCGGTAATAGGACCACCGAACTTATATTATTTTGGCCCAAGTGTATGATAACGGGCGGTGACATCATCTACCTAGCTCTTGCGAGAGTCTAGGAGGTTCTTGGCGTCTAGCCCGTGCTGGTTAGACGGACGGAGGCATCCGTACCGTTCCATGCCGGTAGGTATGGACCGAGGCGTGACCACGGTGGTCTCGTGTCACAAACCTAAGTTCAATTAGAACGGGATATGACTTAACAATAAAAAGATAATAAACTAGAATTGTGTGCTTTGAGAATGTTGTGCGTTTATGATTATTTACTTGTGTTTGTGCCTTTCTCATTGATTCTAATGCTTCGAATATTAGCTAACGGTTTTATACCGATTGTTGTAGATTGTCTTGCAGGTTAGGAACGCGGCCGAGAGATCCGGAAGAGGTGGCAGCCGGGGTCCGTACATTTTAGGATGGGTTGGTTGGAGTCGAGTTTGAGTATTGTATTTTTTTTGTATGTTGTATGACGTTTAGTCTTTGGGGTTGTATTTTCGGCTGAAGTCCTTGATTGTATTCTTTCGGGTTTTTCTTTTCATTGTATAAAAATGTATTTCGGTTTTGGCTTTTATTTGTGCCTTGTTGTAAGATCGTGTGAAATTTTTGTCAAGCTAAGGGTCGGGACCCATTGTGAGGTCCTAACCCGTAGCATCCCAGGTCCCACGGATATGGGGTGTTACAAGGACCTTAGGAGATCTTATTGGTGGGGCGGGCTCAAGCCCGATGTAGCTAGATATGTGGCCCGATGCGCGACCTGCCAGCAGGTCAAGATCGAGCACCAGAGATACGCAACAGAGCTTCATCCACAGCCCGTGTCGTAGTGGAAGTGGGAGGATATATACATGGACTTCGTTACCGGTTTGAGGCTGAGTATGAGCTTTGACGCGATATGGGTAGTAGTAGATCGGTTGACGAAGACTGCACGTTTCATCCCCATTCGGGAGACGTGGCTAGTGAGTCGTGTAGCCGAGCAGTTTACTCGTTAGATTATGAGGTTACATGGAGTACCGAGGACTATCATCTCGAATAGGGACGGGCGTTTTACCTCAAGGTTCTGGCAGTAGGTACACGCTGCCCTAGGCTCGAGTCTTCATTTCACCACCGCATACCATCCACAGACTAACGGCCAGTCAGAGCGGACTATTCAGACTTTGGAGGACATGTTGAGGGCATGCGTACTAGACTGGGGGCAGGTATGGCCGGATCACCTTCCATTGGTGTAATTTTCGTATAATAACAGCTGGCACGTGTCGATCGGGATGGCATAGTATAAGGCATTGTGATGACATGAATTATGTATCATCATATTCATGCATATTATAGAAGATTGTCTCAGTTTACCTTGCATTTAGAGAGATTTTGTGTGCCTTTTATGTTCTATTCAATCATTTGTCGGAAATAGAGGTCTACACGAGTTTTTGATGAATTATAGGTAAATGGAGTGGAATTGGAAGCAAAAGTGGAGCAAGGAGCATCTAAGGATGTTAAGGAAGCTAAAGGAGTCTTAAAGGGTTCATAAAGAGCTAAGGAATTGCAAAGGAGAAGCATAGAAGACGAGCCAAGAGAAGAGCACTTTCTGTTGAAGAAAATCGTGCCAAAATGCATATAAATCGGACGATTTTCTCCTATAGAAATCGAACGGTTTTGTGTATAAATCGACTGGGTCGATTTCTTCTGTTTTTCGGCCAAATGAAGAGACGACACAAAGCCCAATTCTTTTGGGCTAGAAGAGAGTTTTGCCAAACAGCCCATTTGCAAGAAACTATAAAGGAGAACCCTACGAACGAAAACGCGGAGGCCGCAGTAGGAAATCTTTACACGTTTAAGAGAATTCGGAGATTCTTGGAGGAAGATTGAAGGATTCTTTGCCGGGAAGCTAATCTTGATTCTAGTTGTGAGATTTCTTTGTCCATTGAAGTGATTGTTGTTTTTGAACACGAATTTGAGTTATTTAGGAGATACATTGTTTTGTTTTGACAATCGTTTACGGATTTGAAGGTTATTGGATTTTTTATTCAAGATTCGGTTTCTTTGCGATATTTCTCTCAACATTTAATTTGATTCGATTTTGAAAATGGTTGGCTAAAACCTTTGTGATTATGGGGAGAATAGTTGATGATTAAGGCTTAGATGATGATAGACTGAACTCATTCAAACATTAGGACCCTGAGAGTTTAGATTTTAGTTTTGCGACAACAGGAAAATCGGACTGTTCTTGAGGTAAATCGGCCGATTTTCTTATGAACAGCCCGATTTATTCCTCTGACGAACCTTTTTTGAATCAATCTTTAATCAAAACTAATCCTTGCCTAAATCCCAACCTTGATTAACCTTTCTACCCTCTAATTGAATGTATGAAGACACTTCAAACCTGATTCTACGTTTAATAGATTAAGATTTCAAGATTTGGGTAATAAAGAGACTCAATATCCTTTATTAAGATTCTAAGTGTGCTTTCTAATCTTTACTTTGGAGAGTCATATCCTGGAGTTTTAGATAGTTAGGTTGAACATAATTCTTGTCTTTAGATCTTTCTATATTGCAGCCTCAACAACCCTTATAGAGAGAACCTTTAGATTAGTCATATAGGTTTCGGAACTTCATCGTACGAATCCTACCTTTGAACATTTAATCTTGGCAACATAAACTCTGTCCTATATCTATAGAAGTGTCTTGAATCGAAAGCCGAAATCGGATACTTGAATCCTTGGAATCATTTCCCTCTTTATCAATCACAAAAGCTTTTACACTTTCGCTAGATAATTGACTTTGAATTTATTCTCATCAAATCCATGAGTTCGACTCTGGAATTCTTACCTTACTACAGCTGATCCGTACACTGCGGGTTCGCTTTGCTTTTGAGTTCTAGATATAAATTTAAGACTTTGACGCACACACTTTTTGAGCGAACAAGTTTTTGGCGCCGTTGCCGGGGATTTGGTCTAGACCAAATTCGGTTTTCGGTTGTCTAGCTTGAGAGCTCTTGCTCTTGTGATTTGATTTGTCTACTTGAGTGATCTTTGCATGTTCTTTAGGTATATGCGAAAGACTAGATCCACTAAAGATCTAGTTCCTTTCGATCCCGAATTGGAGAGAACTTTGAGGAGAAAGTTGAAGGAAAAGAAAATGGTTGAGAACGACGAGAGAAATTACCAAGCTGAACTGAATGAAGCTCAACGCCAACTCCAGTTGAGTGAGAAAGCACGAAAAGATGCTGAAACGAGTCATCAATTTCAGATTGATGAACTAAGAGCTATGATGCTGGACATGAAGTTGGAGTTGAACGAATCTAGGAAGAAGAAGAAAGTCAAGACGCCAACAAAATCCATTAGAAATGACTCATCCGATGATGAAGAGATTGATCCGGACATGCCGGAACTTGAGGAGATTGATCCATTACTTCATCCTATTCGGAACACCCCAAAACCACGGGTTGTTCCTCGCTTCCCAACTAGGGACGTAAGAGCTGTTAATGATGGTGATAGACCCCGAACTTTGGGGCAATGGATGGACCCAATTCAGCAACCACGCCGCCTAGGTGTGGATTTCAGAGCTGAAGACATCCAAGAATTTAGCTTCTCACCACAAGTCATCACCATGGTTCGCCAAAGTCAATATGGTGGAGCAAGTACTGAATCTCCACACCAACACTTGCAGAATTTTGAGATTCTCATGGAGACTATGAAGCCGAAGAAGGCTACTACAAGAAATTACAAGATCAAACCGTTCTTCTTTTCTTTGAAGGACAAGGCTCTAGCTTGGTACCAAACACTTCCAGCTGCAAAGCTAGCTACATGGGAGGAATTGTCTTCAGAATTCCTCACCAAATTCTTTCCGCCATCCAAAACGGCGGAATTGAGAGGTAAAATAAATGCTTTTTCTATGAAACCTAATGAAAGCTTGTTTCAATCTTGGAAAAGGTTTCAAGATCTCTTGTTGGATTGCCCACACCATGGCATTTCCAAGATGGAATTATTGGAGATCTACTACAAAGGATTGGATGTGGAAACACAATTCAACCTCCAATCTCTCTCTTGTGGCACATTCATGGACATGAGAGAGGATGATGCTTGGGACTTCATTGAGAAGCAAGCCCAAGTGATTGAGAAGTATTCCCACCGGAAGGTGGACTCAAATAGCCGGAATCAAGGCGATCCGGGAGCCAAGTTGAACCAAGCTGCTCAAACGCAAATATTCTCCCTCAACAACGAGATCAAAGAGTTGAAGGAAGTGCTCAAAACGAGTCTTCAAAAGACTAAGGAGCAAGAAGCCAACTACATGGGGAGAGACAACAATCAAAGGAATGATAACCGGAACTCCAATTGGAACAACAACAACAATAACAACCGGAACTCCAATTGGAACAACAACAATAGGAGCTCAAATAACAACAATTGGAGGTCAAATCAGCAAAATCCAGGTAATCCTTACTCTCATGCTGAAAAGGCTCTAACATCTCCATCTTCTTCTACTCCTTCAACAAGCCAGGGACAATCAAGCGGATCAAACAAACCCGATCTCATGCTAGAGACGATCCTAGGCAAGCTACAAGGATTGGAGAGTTACATAACTTCGGTTGACAAAGCTCACAAAGCTTTAGAAAACCAAGTTTTCAACAAGGCTGGAGAAGTTCCAAGAGACCAAGGGAAACTTCCCGGGAAGACGGAAGATAACCCAAAGGGAAGGGTTATGGCAATAACTACTAGGAGCGGCAAGACAACCACCGATCCTCAACCCAAAGTAGTCGAAACCACCACTAAGGAAGGGGAAGCAAAAGAGAAGGAAGAAGTTTATATTCCCCCTCCCGCTTACAAACCACCTCTACCTTTCCCTCAATCTAGAGCGCGTGCACGCGTAGATAAACATATTGGTAAGTTTGTTGAACTTATGAGTAAGCTGCATATTAACATACCTTTTATGGATGCAATTTTAGGTATGCCGGCTTACGGGAAATTCCTCAAGGAGATCCTCTATAATAAGAGGAAATTGGAAGACATTGGAGAAGTCAAGATGAGTATGGAGTCATCCGAACTCATCAAGACTATGACGGAGAACATGCCACCCAAGCTCCGTGATCCAGGATCCTTTTGCATACCCATCACTTTGGGAGAAGCTACCTATGATGCACTTTGTGACCTTGGAGCGAGTGTGAGTATCATACCCCTTGCTCTTTGCAAAGCAGTTGGTCTAGGAGAGCCTAGACCGGTGAAGATCACATTGTACATGGCTGATCGTTCCACCACTAAGCCGGTGGGGATATTAGAAGACATTCCGGTAAAGCTCGGTAAGTTTTACATCCCTATAGATTTTGTCGTTCTTGACATCCCTGCAAATTATCCGGTTCCCATCATTCTTGGGAGACCATTCCTTGCCACATCCAGATGCATGGTAGATTGCAAGAATGGCCAGCTGTCTTTCCATATAGGTGAAGAAAAGGTAGAATTCACACTCTCCTCCTTGATCAAGGAGCCAACCTTGAGAGACGACGTTTTTGATATTTTTGATGAAGAAGAGTCTAGAGAGGTAGTAAGTTCGATCTTGATGAAAGACCCTCTTCAAAAGGTTATTAGTATGAGCATCATGGAGGAAGGAGTGGAACATGATTGCAACGAGGATGTGAAGGCATTAAATGATGTGGAGGAAGAACTAGGAACAAGAATTGAAGAACTAGAATTAACTCCGGAAACTGTGAAGAAAATCGACCTGCTTGAAATAAATCGTCCGATTTGTGAAAAGGCAATCCGATTTTTGTCAACAGAAAGAAAAATCGACCCGACTAAACTAAATCGTCCGATTTGTGAAGAGGCAACCCGATTTTTTCCGACAGAAAGAAAAATCGTACCTCAAATCGACCGATTTACTTCAGGGGAGGTCGATCCAGTGGGAAATTTTCTAGATTCTTCAAACTTCACCGCAGCTGTTCTCGACTCTAATGATGCAGTACCTCCACCTCTAGAGGCCTCTCCCACAACACTCGAAGGCCAAGATTCATCATCAATCAAGGTACCCCCATCATTAGAATTGAAGCCACTCCCCACGCATTTAAGGTACACATTTCTTGGCACTAATTCCACATATCCGATCATTGTCAATGCGAATTTGAATGAAGCTGAATTAGAGAAACTTATGCATGTTTTGAAGCAACATAGGAGAGCATTAGGCTACACTATTGATGATTTAGTAGGAATAAAGCCTTCCCTATGTATGCACAAAATTCTAATGGAAGAGGATTACAAACCTTCACGCCAACCTCAAAGACGGTTAAATCCGGCAATGAAAGAGGTCGTGAAGAAAGAAATCTTTAAGCTACTTGATGCAGGTATCATCTTCCCTATTTACGATAGCAAATGGGTGAGTCCAGTACAAGTAGTACCCAAGAAAGGAGGCATTACCGTTGTTGCCAACAAGAACAACGAACTTATCCCCACACGGATAGTTACAGGGTGGTGAATGTGCATCGACTACCGCAAACTGAACGTGGCCACAAGGAAGGACCACTTCCCCCTTCCTTTTATCGATCAAATGTTGGAAAGGTTAGCCCAACATTCTTACTTTTGTTATCTAGATGGATATAGCGGTTTCTTTCAGATTCCAATTCATCCGGATGATCAAGAGAAGACGACTTTTACGTGCCCATGGGGTACGTTTGCTTATAGAAGGATGCCATTCGGCCTATGCAACGCTCCAGCCACCTTCCAAAGGTGTATGATGGCAATCTTCTCCGAATATGTAGAGAATATCATGGAAGTCTTCATGGACGATTTTTCGGTATATGGTTCTTCCTTTGATAACTATCTCTATAACCGTTCACTAGTTCTTAAGAGATGTGAGGACACTAACTTAGTCTTAAACTGGGAAAAGTGTCATTTCATGGTCACTGAAGGGATTGTGTTAGGTCATCTAATATCACAAAGGGGAATAGAAGTTGATAGAGCGAAAATAGAAACCATTGAGAAGTTACCTCCCCCTTCTTCAGTGAAAGGAATTAGAAGTTTCTTAGGACATGCAGGCTTCTATAGGAGATTCATAAAAGATTTTTCTAAGATTTCAAAACCCTTGAGTAATCTTTTGATGAAGGACGCAACTTTCGAATTTTCGAAGGATTGTTTAGATGCTTTTTGCAGGATCAAAGAAGCTTTGATTTCAGCACCAATCATTCAACCACCCGATTGGACTCTTCCTTTCGAGGTCATGTGCGACGTAAGCGACGTCGCTATAAGAGCCGTTCTTGGACAGAAGAAAGATGGTCGCACTCATGCCATCTACTACGCTAGCAAAACGCTAGATGAGGCTCAATATAATTATGCAACTACGGAAAAGGAACTTTTAGCCGTAGTATACGCTTTTGAGAAATTTCGTTCCTATCTTGTAGGTGCGAAGGTGATAGTCTATACGGACCATTCCGCAATCCGATACCTCTTCACGAAGAAGGATGCGAAGCCAAGGCTTCTAAGATGGATCTTACTCTTACAAGAGTTCGATTTAGAGATTAGAGATAAGAAAGGATCGGAAAACTCCGTTGCCGATCATCTTAGTCGTCTCCCACAACTCACCGGCGAGACGGATGAACTTCCCATAGACGACTCATTCCTTGACGAACAGCTACACGAGATTGAAGAGTGTCTTCAACACATCTCAAAAGGTAATGATCCATGGTTCGCTGACATTGTGAATTACCTTGTTTGTCAGGAGATCCCACCCGGACTTTCATACGCTCAAAAGAAGAAGTTCTTTAGTGACGTCCGGCAATTCTATTGGAACGAACCTCTTCTATTTAAAAGAGGTCCCGATGGCATTTACAGGAGATGTATCCCCGAAGATGAGGTAGATAGCGTCATCCACCATTGCCATTCTTTACCATGTGGCGGACATGCTAGTTCCCACAAGACTTGTGCTAAGGTACTTCGTTCCGGCTTCTATTGGCCTACACTTTTCAAAGATGTGCAAAAGTTTGTTGTTTCTTGTGATGCGTGTCAAAGGACAGGTAATATATCAAGGAGGAATGAGATGCCTCTCAACAACATACAAGAAGTAGAGATCTTTGATGTATGGGGCATCGATTTTATGGGACCTTTCCCATCTTCATGCGGTAACCAATATATACTTCTTGCCGTAGACTATGTCTCAAGATGGGTAGAGGCAATCGCTTCTCCTACTAATGATGCAATGGTAGTGGTGAAGTTCTTCAATAGAACGATCTTCCCAAGGTTCGGAACTCCCCGAACCATCATTAGTGACGGAGGAACGCATTTCACAGCCCGTCGATTTGAGACTCTATTGGCCAAGTATGGGGTGACCCATAAGATAGCTACACCTTACCATCCGCAAACCAGCGGACAAGTCGAAATATCCAATAGAGAGATCAAAGGAATTTTAGAGAAAACCGTCTCTAAAACAAGAAAAGATTGGTCAATGAAGCTTGACGATGCACTATGGGCGTACATGACGGCCTTCAAGACACCAATAGGTACTACTCCCTATAACCTTGTCTATGGAAAATCATGTCATCTTCCTGTAGAGCTAGAGCATAAAGCCTATTGGGCTATCAAGTGGCTCAATTTTGACATGTAAGAAGCCGGAGAGAAGCGGCTCTTAGACATCAATGAGCTAGATGAGATCCGGCTAAATGCGTATGAGAACGCAAAGATCTATAAGGAACGGACAAAGCGTTGGCATGATAAGCACATCATTCCAAAAGAATTGAAGGAGGGAGACAAAGTCCTTCTATTCAACTCAAGGCTTTGTCTATTTCCAGGTAAGCTTAAATCCCGTTGGACAGGACCTTATGTAATTAAACGAGTTTTCCCCCATGATGCAGTTGAAGTATGGGGTGAACAAAGCGGAAGTTTCAAGGTCAATGGCCAACGGTTGAAGAAATACACACCGGAAGCTCCGGTCGAGGAGATAGCTCTTATCCTCCTCCATTGAACACAAACCATACACCGTCTAGCTAAAGAAGATAAATTAAGCGCTTCTTGGGAGGCAACCCATGATAGTATAGTTTTTCATCCTTTTATCACTTAGTTAGAGTAGATTAGTTGTTTTGCTTCTTTGTTTTCGTTTTTATTTGTTCCTCGATGCACTCTTGGTTTGTCGTGTCATTAATCGCAGGAAATTAGGTTCAAC
Organism: Fagopyrum esculentum; assembly: GCA_033239045.1. Lineage (NCBI taxonomy): Eukaryota > Viridiplantae > Streptophyta > Magnoliopsida > Caryophyllales > Polygonaceae > Fagopyrum > Fagopyrum esculentum. The sequence continues at coordinate 25,096,147 of BSUD01000005.1, read as the reverse complement.
TTGAGAGATCCATGGAAAAAGGGAGCACAAATCAGTTAAATCTTCAAGATCCATGAAGAATAAGGAAGGAAATCGAGATACACTAAGTAAATCGTCCGATTCAGGAGCAGAGCAAGTCGATTTTTGACAACAGGAAGAAAAATCGCCCTGGAGATCGACCTGCCAAAGTAAATCGTTCGATTTTCCATGTGTTCAGAGAAAAATCGAGTTACCCAAAGTAAATCGTCCAATTCAGAAGCAGAGCAAGGCGATTTTTGACAATAGGAAGAAAAATCGACCTGGAGATCGACCTGCCAAAGTAAATCGTCCGATTTTCTTTGAATCCAGAGAAAAATCGCCCCGACGATTAAATCGACCTTATAAATCGGCCGATTTTCTTCACAGTTTCTCGACCCTATATAAAGACTCAAACACTCGATCTTCCTCATTCCAGAACCTACCACTCTCGATTTCCCCTTCTCAAGAACGCCGAAAATCGCCCTTACCCTACAATCCTCATTCCTTAATCATTTTGAGTGATTCTTGGCTCCAAACTGAAGCATTTTCAACAAGGAACAAGGATCTAGCAACAACAAGCACAGCAATCGACTCCTCCATAAGGAATTCAGGTTTTTCTTTCCAAAACCTAAGTTTCTAATTCGAAATTGAAGTTTGCTTAGGAAGTGTTTGTTTGCTGGAATTGATTGAGGAATCTGCTTAGGAATCATTATAGGAGACTGTAGGTGGTGATTGCTTGAACAGAACTTTATAGAATTGTGAGAATCTTTGAAATCGAAAGAAAAATCGACCCAACCCAGAAAAATCGGACGATTTTTGTGAAGAACAGGCTGATTTTTTGACTCAGAATGGATCTTGTTAAGAGGATAACTAGAAACACCGGGAAGAAGAAGGGATCTTCTTCCAAAGCCCCTCCCCCACCTCCACCACCACCTCAAAACATCCCTAAGCTTCCCCCTCCCCTATCCAAGCACAAGAAACGTTATGAACGCATCGTAGATCGCCCATTCACCCCTCCTCGCTACATAGTGCTAGATGACTTAGACTCATTGTTTGTTTGAGAGGATGTTGATATGATGCTTGACATGGCTGGGCTGAGCCAGTTTGCTACGATTAGGGAGGATGCTTATACCGAGATCACCCTAGAATTCCTTAGTACATTCGAGCATGATCCTAGGGAAAGGATGGTCACCTTCCGCCTTATGAGCCAAAATCACACTATGTCCATTGACACTTTTGGAGACTTGTTTGGCTTCTCTTATTCAGATGCAGGCACATTTGCTAGAGGTGTTAGTGCTAGTGATTTTTGGGATGCTATTTCAGTGGGTGAATATGGTGGAGACAAATGGAGGCCCGGAAATTCCAAGGAGACTAGTATGTACAACCTCTCCTTCAAGGTAGTACATCGGATTCTTAGCGAGAGCTTATTTGCATGGACAGAGACTCCACAGAAGCTCAAGGCTGACGAGCTTTTCATTCTCTATTGCATGACATCCACCACCATTCCCGACATCTCTACCATGCTTGCGGACTATCTAGGAAAGATAGCCAACAAAGCTAAGGGCGATATTTGTGCAGGAGGTCTTGTCACTCATGTGGCTAAGACAATGGGATTGGACTTCTCCGGATGCACTCTAGATGAGAGTGTCCTTCCATTAGGCTCCCAGCGGTTGGTTGTTCGACAGGTCTTGATTCCTCGAGGGAGAGAAACACTTCACGTGCCCATGCCATGGCACAGGGATCCGAAGAAGAAGCCATCCGAGATCATTTGGAAGTCCGAATACACCATTCGGATCAAGAGAAACTGGAAGGAGACGTTCGAGTCGGTGCTTGAGGAGTTCTCTCCTCCTACTTACTATGATGATGATGCACGTGACTCCGAGGAGGATGATGAGGATGGAGGACAGGGGACCATGCTCGAGTTTGAGAGTGACACTCATAGCGGTCATGCTACGGATGCCATGGACACCGACACTCATGGTGCAGGACCTAGCCGGACTAGTAGAGGCGATGAGGAGACGGAGGATGACATGCAGCCACCTCGCCGCTCATTTGCACGTGCTCCAGGACATGGACGAGGACGTCGCCCTCCCCGTCACTTTAGGGAGCTAGTATCTAGCTTCCAGAGCCTCAACACCGACTATCATGCTCTCCACACCGACTACGAGACCCTGAACACTCAGTTCAGGAACTACAGGGAGGAGACGGACGCTAGGCATTCATCCTATGATGGCCAGATGAGAGACTTATACTTCCACCAGTTCGGCCACTTCTACGATCCTAGCGCACCGATGTATCCCTATCCACCACCTCCACCGCCGACAGAGGATTGAGCTTCCACTTCTTTTACATTGTAAGTATTTTTCTCCTTCTTATGCTTGATTTTCACATTGGGGACAATGTGGATGTCAAGTATGGGGTGGGGGTACTTACAATACCTTATGTTTCATTTTAGCACTTTATGATCTTTCCACTACTCTTGACAATTTGGCTTGTAATAACTCTTGCACTACTTGCTTTCCATTATGACACTTGCATTTGCATGATCTTTTTCAAATCCTATGAATTTTCAAAAAAATTTTGTGCTTCTTATAATGGAAATGACCTCTATGATGAGAATTGTGTATGTGGATAGGCAAAAAGATGCTTAGTTGTGTTGAGATGTTAATCATAGCATGAATGAGTTTACTTTTGTTACTTAAACGCATGAATAAGTTATATGATTGAGTTGTTTTGATAAGAGAATGAAATAATAGTCGAAGCTATATTGCAAGTTCTTTTACATCATATAAGGATGACTAAGGCAATTCACTTCTTTTCTTTTCTCATATCTTGATCATGCTAGCCCCTCAATGAAATATGTAAACCTCCTTTTACCATCCGGGAATCAGGATAAGTGATAGAAAAAGGCATGTTTGATGTGGGAGGGCCAAGGAAAATGTATTAAAAGAAAGTGTAGAAATTCATAAGTTTGGGGACGTTGAACATGAGGATGAGTAACTCGGCACCATTCACATAGCCGGGTGTTTGTGTCTTGCCAAAGTCCGATTGAACGACAAGTCCTAACGGGATATGGTATGTGCATCAAGGGTTTGAGGCATCTCGAAATTGAGAAACGCCGATCTCCTAGGCTTCGGTTTTTGTGCACCGCTGTCCATACTCTCAAAAAAGTAAAGTATAACGAAAGCAAAGCTTTCTACATGCGAAGCATGTGCGGTGAAGAAAAATCTTGAAGGTATTATGTGTTCCTCTTTCCCGGATTAGCACCACAATTGCCTAAAAGAATTCCTTCCCTTAATACGTTTCTTGAACCTTTTCTTTGATTAGAAGACCTTGAGACTTTTATGCATGTGTTTAAGACTTAATGGCTTAGATTTGTTTGACTTTGATTACCTCTACACCTTTATCATGTCCTTTATTTGTGCTTTCAAGAAAGAAAAGGGAGTCAGTTCATCTTATAGTTATCATTGATACATGCTTTGCCTTTTTATGCCTTGAAATATCACTTTGAGGGTGATCCAATAAGAAGAAGCACTACCAAAAGAAGAGTTTTTGAGTTTTCATACATATATAATCTATGACATCTTATATTCTAAATTTGAGTCTTGCTTAGGGACAAGCAAGAGGCAAGTATGGGGTATTTTGATGACATGAATTATGTATCATCATATTCATGCATATTATAGAAGATTGTCTCAGTTTACCTTGCATTTAGAGAGATTTTGTGTGCCTTTTATGTTCTATTCAATCATTTGTCGAAAATAGAGGTCTACACGAGTTTTTGATGAATTATAGGTAAATGGAGTGGAATTGGAAGCAAAAGTGGAGCAAGGAGCATCTAAGGATGTTAAGGAAGCTAAAGGAGTCTTAAAGGGTTCATAAAGAGCTAAGGAATTGCAAAGGAGAAGCATAGAAGACGAGCCAAGAGAAGAGCACTTTCTGTTGAAGAAAATCGTGCCAAAATGCATATAAATCGGACGATTTTCTCCTATAGAAATCGAACGGTTTTGTGTATAAATCGACTGGGTCGATTTCTTCTGTTTTTCAGCCAAATGAAAAGACGACACAAAGCCCAATTCTTTTGGGCTAGAAGAGAGTTTTGCCAAACAGCCCATTTGCAAGAAACTATAAAGGAGAACCCTACGAACGAAAACGAGGAGGTCGCAGTAGGAAATCTTTACACGTTTAAGAGAATTCGGAGATTCTTGGAGGAAGATTGAAGGATTCTTTGCCGGGAAGCTAATCTTGATTCTAGTTGTGAGATTTCTTTGTCCATTGAAGTGATTGTTGTTTTTGAACACGAATTTGAGTTATTTAGGAGATACATTGTTCTGTTTTGACAATCGTTTACGGATTTGAAGGTTATTGGATTTTTTATTCAAGATTCGGTTTCTTTGCGATATTTCTCTCAACATTTAATTTGATTCGATTTTGAAAATGGTTGGCTAAAACCTTTGTGATTCTGGGGAGAATAGTTGATGATTAAGGCTTAGATGATGATAGACTGAACTCATTCAAACATTAGGACCCTGAGAGTTTAGATTTTAGTTTTGCGACAACAGGAAAATCGGACTGTTCTTGAGGTAAATCGGCCGATTTTCTTATGAACAGCCCGATTTATTCCTCTGACGAACCTTAATTGAATCAATCTTTAATCAAAACTAATCCTTGCCTAAATCCCAACCTTGATTAACCTTTCTACCCTCTAATTGAATGTATGAAGACACTTCAAACCTGATTCTACGTTTAATAGATTAAGATTTCAAGATTTGGGTAATATAGAGACTCAATATCCTTTATTAAGATTCTAAGTGTGCTTTCTAATCTTTACTTTGGAGAGTCATATCCTGGAGTTTTAGATAGTTAGGTTGAACATAATTCTTTTCTTTAGATCTTTCTATATTGCAGCCTCAACAACCCTTATAGAGAGAACCTTTAGATTAGTCATATAGGTTTCGGAACTTCATCGTACGAATCCTACCTTTGAACATTTAATCTTGGCAACATAAACTCTGTCCTATATCTATAGAAGTGTCTTGAATCGAAAGCCGAAATCGGATACTTGAATCCTTGGAATCATTTCCCTCTTTATCAATCACAAAAGCTTTTACACTTTCGCTAGATAATTGACTTTGAATTTATTCTCACCAAATCCCTGAGTTCGACTCTGGAATTCTTACCTTACTACAGCTGATCCGTACACTGCGGGTTCGCTTTGCTTTTGAGTTCTAGATATAAATTTAAGACTTTGACGCACACACTTTTTGAGCGAACACATTGTATGGATGGAGATGTTGCACTCTGATAACATGAATTATTGTCTATATTTTGGGGCATGTTTAGACGTTTTATCTTCAATAATCTGCATGTTTGTATATATATTATGTGATTATATTGTCGTTTCATATACCTTTGCCGGAATCGAGGTCTACACCTAGTTTTGTTGTAATCGTAGGTAAAATGGCACGTTTTGCATCAAAAAGGAGGAAAAGGAGCTATGGAGTCATTGGAGCTACATTCAGGAGCTTAAGGAATAATCCAGGAATCATGGAATTGGATTAAAGATTCACTTTGGACCAGATTTGAGAGATTTTACATTCATTTGTGATTCACCTCGGTTGACTACAGAGTCACCTCGACCGAGGTGATCCAGAGGAGCCGACTCGACCGAGGCGAACACCTAAGACGCGGCAAGAATATTTTATTCTTAGCTGAGATCTTTTATCTTTGGAAAGAGGATCTTATATTTTTGGGTTGGATTCCTGGAAGGAAGAAGATAAGTTAGACCATATATTTTACCTATTTTTATGGGAAGAGATCTTTATAAGATATCTTATCTTTGGAGAGTAATTTTCCTATAAAAAGGGTTGGATTTTCTACAAATCCATATCATGCTATGCACATGCTATACCACCGATTGTGTTTAGACATCCGCTGCAACCATACTCCAGTTGAGAGATTTGAAGAACCTTTTTGAAGGTTGAAGGAAGAAAGTCTATAGCTTTTATAGCTTTTTGAAGGGTTTTTGTAAGATCATCTTAGATTCCCTTCTTTGTTGATTGTCTTGTTGGATTTTAATCCAAGGAACGCTTTTGTTTGATAATTGATTCAGTTATTGAAGCCTTTATCTTAAGGTTTTCCTGTTCAATTATTCTCTTTCTTCCCATATATTTGATTAATACTTTCATAATGATGAGTGGCTAATCTCTTTGTGTGATTCTAGGGTGATTGGTTGAAGGTTGTGGGAAAAACAATGATAGAATAATCTTAAATCACAGTAGGACCCTGAAAGTTCGAGTCTTTACCTTAACCCTAAAGCATCTCGCTCAGTCGATGAACATCTCGGCCGGGGTGGAATTTGGCTGACCGAGGTGACTTATCTGATCCGAAACTGAGAGTTAAGTGTTAGAGTTTGCCAAACCCTATTCTTATTACACCTTTTCTAGTTCAATGCAAGCCTAGGATGAGACTTACCCGGTAATTTCTTTGTTTGTTTACCAAAGATCATAAGTATAGGTAATAAAGGTTTATCCTTTATTGGGGTTTGAGTGTGCTTTCATCCCATCTTTGTGAGTTAGCCTGAGACTTACCCGGTAAAGGTTGATTCTATTCCCTTAGGTGGTGTGTTAGTTTGAGGTTATAGTTCTTTATCTTGATTCCTTGAGACTTACCCGGTAATAGGAGTTACGGTTTGGGATTAGTGAGTAGTGAGACTTACCCGGTGATCTATTCCACTTTAGTAACACCTTCCCTTTGCAAAAACCTCAGCTTTGTCCGCTTATCTTTAGATCTTGAGTTGGAACCACAACTAGATGCTTTAATCCCTAGAATTGCATATTTCCTTAATTGACTTTTTATCATCTTTGATTTTTTTTAATTGCTTTTGTGGTTAGTAATTACAAAGCTTACCTATTCCGACTTTGTTTCACTAAGTCCCTGTGATAGACCCCTAGAATTCCTTGCTTTTTACTACGATTAACCCGTACACTGCGGGTTCGCATCCTTGTTTTAAGCTTACATCTAGGGTTATAAATTTAAAGCTTGCACACACCGTTTGGAACGAACATGTTTTTGGCGCCGTTGCCGGGGACTTAGTCTAGACCGAGCCGGTTGCGGTACGCTTTTGGGGCACTTGCCCCCGTGTCTACTAACCACTCTACTTGAGTGACTTTCGCACGTTCTTTTCTAAGGTTTATGCGAAGAACCCGCACTGGGAAGGAAATCGTTCCTTACGATCCCGAACCAGAAAATACATATAAACGACGCTTGAGAGAAGCGAAGATGGACAACCAAGACGATCGCGATCTTGAGGCCGAATTGAAGGATGCGTTAGAACAACTACGCCTCAGCAGGGAAGAACTGAGGCAGGAGAAAGAAGAAACTCGCACCAGGACTGAAGCGATCAATGCAGATATGGCAGCCTTACGAGACCAGTATCTACTTCGACCGAGGGAAGACCCTGTTCCAGACCCTCGACCGAGGCAGGTCCCAGCACCTGTTGCCCCGGTCGATGTACTTCCACCTCGGATACCAGTCCGAGGCGCTCTTTTTGCAGGAATCCCGCAAACCCTAGGGCAAAGGATGGACCCCAATCAACAACTGAGGCGTCTTGGAGTTAACCTAGGAGATCCGGAGGACCATGACTACGAACTTCGACCGCAAGTTCTTTCCATGATTTGCCAATGCCAGTTTGGAGGGCTAGAGAAGGAATCTCCGCATCAACATCTGCAAAATTATGAGATCTTGATGGAGACCTTGAGACCCTCAAGAATAGAAAACAACAACTACAAGCTAAGACCTTTTTACTTTTCTTTAAAAGATAGAGCTCTTACTTGGTATCAATCTCTTCCTCCAGGAAAAATCAACACTTGGGAGGAGATGACTACGGAATTCTTGACTAAATTCTTTCCCCTCTCTAAGACCGCTGAAATGAGAGGGAAGATTAATGCATTCATCATGAAGGACAAGGAGAGCTTGTCCAAGTCATGGGAGAGGTTTAAAGACATTCTTTTGGATTGCCCACATCATGGGATTCCAAAGATAGAGTTGTTGGAGATATACTTCAAGGGACTGGACGGAAGCACCCAGTTTAACCTCCAACTACTATTCGCCGGTACATTTATGGACATGGCGATTGACGAAGCTTGGGACTTTATAGAGAAGCAAGCTTTGCATATGGAGAAATATTCCCACCAAGGAGCTGAAGGTGGAGTTAAAAGAGTTAACTTTCAAGATGCTCCGCCTAACAACAATCAACTCACGTCTTTGAAGAATGACGTGAAGCAATTGAAGGAACTCTTGGTTGCTCAAACCAAGAAGGAAGATCAAGGATCAAGTAACAACAACAATGGATACCGTAACAACAACAACGGTTCCCGGAACAACAACTACAACAACAATAGAGGATCCAACAACAATAATTGGAGGGCGAACAACCAAAATTCGGGTAACAATCATTCTAACTCCAATTCTAACGATTCCTCTAATCCTTTCCTCTCTTCCCCTTCTTCTTCTTCTACTCCATTAAAGAGCCAGGGGCAAGGATCAAGTTCGTCCCAGCCGGAAAAGAAAGACGCAGTGCTGGAGGCCATCTTGATCAAGCTTAGTGCTATGGAGACATCTATGACTTCATTTTCGAAGGCCCAAAAAGCCTTTGAACAACAACTTGCTAGTAGGGCAAATGAAGCACCAAGAGATCCAGGGAAGCTTCCAGCAAGAACGGAAAGCAACCCTAAGGGCCAGATTATGGCCATAACGACGAGGAGTGGACTGAAGACTGCAGATCTAGTGCCTCGGTCGGTGCCAATACCGACGAAGACCACCTCGGTCCAGGTGCAGTCGAAGAACACTTCGGCCGAGATGCCAACCGAGGTGGAGCCACAGAAAGCGGAGGAGAAAACTAAAGTTTATATTCCACCTCCTGCATATAAACCACCACTTCCATTCCCCCAGTCAAGAGCCAGAGCACATCTAGACAAGCACTTTGGTAAGTTCCTTGACTTGATGAATAAACTACACATTAACATTTCTTTCCTTGATGCTATTCTAGGGATGCCCGCCTATGGGAAGTTCTTAAAATAAATCCTATCAAGGAAGAGGAAGCTGGAAGACTTCGGTGAAGTAAGGATGACATCTACATCCTCGGAGCTAATTTAAATCATGAAGGAGAAGATGCCACCCAAGTTGAGAGATCCCGGCTCATTTTACATTCCCATTCAAGTTGGGGATGTCACTTGTGAAGCCTTATGTGATCTAGGAGCCAGCGTGAGCATCATCCCGCTGGAGCTATGTGTGAAGATCGGACTTGGAGAGCCCAAGCCAGTGAAGATTTGATTATACATGGCGGACCGCTCCATTACCCATCCCGTGGGCATTTTGGAGGACGTTCCGGTTAAGTTAGGTAACTTCTATTTACCTATAGACTTTGTTGTACTCGATATTCCCGCAGATTATCTTGTTCCTATCATTCTCGGGAGGCCATTTATAGCAACTTCGGGTTGCAATGTGGATTGTAAGAACGCCAAGTTAAAATTCAATATTGGCGGAGATGAAGTGGAGTTCGCATTACTTGCGGCCATGAAGGGAGAGCAGCTAGGAGATGATATCTTCAACATCTATGATGAAGAAGAATCAAGAGAATTGGTGAGCTCTATCCTTATTAACGATCCACTTGAGAAAGTTATTAGTTTTAGTTTAATGGAGGAAGGTATAGATGCCTTTTGTGATGCAGATATACGGAGCTTAAAGGCATTGGAAGAAGATCCAGGAGCTAAAACTGAGAAACTAATCCAGGAGACGAAGATCTCCAGTTTCGGTTCCAGTTACAGTACCTCGACCGAGGCACTTTCTGGACCAAGCGAGGCGACTGAAGAACATCTCGGTCAACGCCTCTACGCCTCGACCGAGGTCGAAGGCGAGATGATGTCAACTGAGACTACTGAAAATAACAAACTTCTTACTCCCTTCTCTGACATTCATCCTCAGTTGGTGGAACATTCTATCCACCAACTTTTTGATAATAAAGGATCTTGGTATGCTGATATTGTTAATTATCTTGTTTGCCAGGAAATACCACCCGGATTGACGTACGCTCAAAGGAAGAAATTCTTCAAGGACGTACGCCATTACTATTGGGATGAACCGTTGCTATTCAAGCGCGGGCCGGATAGGATGCTTCGAAGATGCATTCCGGAAGATGAAGTTAATAGCGTCATACGGCATTGTCATTCACTCCCTTGTGGAGGACATGCTAGCGCCAACAAGACATGCGCTAAGGTATTACGTTCCGGTTTCTTTTGGCCTACATTATTTAAAGATGTGCAATCGTTTGTTGTCTCTTGTGATGCATGCCAAAGAAAAGGGAACTTATCTAGGAGGAACGAAATGCCACTTAATAACATTCAAGAGGTGGAAATCTTTGATGTATGGGGATAGACTTCATGGGACCTTTCCCATCCTCCGGAGGAAACCTCTATATTCTTCTAGCAGTTGATTACGTCTCTAGATGGGTTAAAGCCAAGGCTTCTCCCACTAATGACGCCAAGGTGGTTGTGAAGTTCTTTAGCAGGACTATCTTTCCACGTTTTGGAACTCCACGTATCATCATCAGCGATGGAGGAACGCATTTCATCAACCGGAAGTTTAAGGCACTTCTATCGAAGTATGGGGTGACCCACAAGGTAGCAACCCCTTATCACCCTCAAACTAGTGCACAGGTCGAGATCTCGAATAGAGAAATTAAAGCAATTTTAGAGAAGACCGTCTCTAGGACGAGGAAGGATTGGTCCATAAAATTGGACGATGCTCTCTAGGCCTACAGGACCGCATTTAAGACTCCCATTTGTACCACCCCTTATAATTTGGTATATGGGAAGTCTTGTCATTTGCCCGTTGAGTTAGAACACAAAGCATATTAGGCGATCAAATGATTGAACTTCGACATTAAGGAAGCCGGTGATAGCATGAATTATAGTCTATAATTTGGGGTTTGTTTAGACGTTTTATTTTTCATAATCTGCATGTTTGTATGTATAATATGTGATTATATTACCATTTCATCTACCTTTGCGGGAATCGAGGTCTACACCTAGTTTTGTTGTAATCGCAGGTAAAATGGCACGTTTTGTATCACAAAGGAGCAAAAGGAGCTATGGAGTCATTTGAGCTACATCCAGGAGCATAAGGAACCATCCAGGAAGCATAGCCATGGATTTAGGATTCACTTTGGACCAGATTTGAGAGATTTTACATTCAGTTGTGACTCACCTCGGTTGACCACAGATTCACCTCGACCGAAGTGATCCAGGGAAGTCGACTCGACCGAGGCGAATACCTAGTACGCGGCGAGAATATTTTATTCTTGGCTGAGATCTTTTATCTTTGGAAAGAGATCTTATATTTTTGGGCTTGGCTCCTGGAAGGAAGAAGATATACTAGATCATATTGATAACACGATTTATGAGCTAGTTTTAGGTAGTCATTTAGATAGATTTCTCACTCATTCATGCACGGTTTAGCACTAGTTCATGACGTTTTGCACTCAATTCACGTATTTTGTCGAGATAGACGTCTACTCGGACTTTTGCTTGCTTTGTAGGTAATTTGGGAGATTTAAGAGCCTAATCGATACATCCGAGGATCATTCCTCGAGATGACACACTTCCGGACTCATTGGAATGCAAGCTAAGGGCTAAGGAGGACTCATGGAACCTTGCCAACACAAACCATGCACCAAATCATGGTTTAACGAGCCTAGGAGAAGCTTCTGACAGAAACCACGGTCTAGGCCCTTTCCACGGCCGTGGTTATGCCCGTAATTCTTGCCAGGACCACGTTGACAGCTGGCCACGATCTCTTCCATTGCTCTTGCATTTTAGTGGGTATTTAAAGGATTTTGCAGGCTGTAATTGGGGATCCTTCTCCTCTCTTTTGACCTACCTTTCTTCCCCAAAACACTTCTCCATTGTTGCCTCTCTTCCAAGCACCCATTAGGGGTGTTCTTGGAAGAGATTAGTGTAGATTCTCGTTTTAGAGTGAGATTAGATTGGATTCGAGTGAAGTTTCGATTGTTGTCAAGTTGGATTAGCTCTTGGAGCCTTGTAAGGATTTGGTAATTTCTATTCTATGCTTTTAATGTCTTTTCTTTGGATTGTTCTTCATCATTTGACCATGACTTGCAAGCATGATTTATTTGTTGAGATTGATCTTGAAATGAATGTTGTTGGCTAGATAGGTTGCGATTCTAGAGTAAGGAAAGAAGGGCTATGGCTAGAAGCATGATAGGATGAACTTAGATTTTTACCCTTGGATGACTTGTGTTGTTGAAATCCTAGTGTTTGTTGAGTTTAATTTAGCTTAGGATCACCTAATGCTATCAACCTAAGTGAGGGAAGAGATCTACCCGATGATTTCCGATCTTAGATACCTAAGATGACAAACCCTAGGTAGTGGTGAGCCTCACAAGCCGCCATTGGACTAAATGTGCTAGGATAGTTGATTAGGACTTCCCTTTCCGAGACTTACCCGGTAAGGATAGGTTAGACCCCTAGGTAACAATCCGGTTTGTGTAGAATTCCTATCCTTAGGTTCTTAGAGACTTACCCGGTGATGAGACCTTAGGAATGGACTAGTGGACCATGAGACCTACCCGGTAATTGATCCCAATCTAGAAACGTTTAATCCCAACATATCATAGTTAACCCGAGAATTGAATAGATAGCTTGAGTCTATGCCATACCCGGACTTCTAAACTCTAGAATCCGCTTTGTTACTTCCATTCTCAAATCTTTTGTGTTAGTGTGTGTTTGTGTTGCTTGATTGTGTTCATATACTTGTGATCTTTGTTTGATCACCGAAAAACCTCCAAAAACATTGTGCTTTCCATTTTCTTTATTCCTCATCTTATCTTAGTCTAGATTCACACTATTTTCGATCATTGAATGACTTAGTTTCACCTCAGTCCTTGTGTTCGACCTCGGAATACTTTCCTTTCTACAAAACGACCCGTACACTGCGGGTTTTGCTAGGTAGTTTAGGATTTAGTTCGAGTTTATAAATGTAAAGCTTTTTGTGCTATTTCCTAGCGTAACACATATATTTTACCTATTTTTATGGGAAGAGATCTTTCTAAGATATCTTATCTATGAAGAGTTATTTTCCTATAAAAAGGGTCGGATTTCCCACAAATCCGACATCCCGCATACAGCCGGAACATCCGCTATCACCTTGCTTTACACCTACTGCATCGTTGCGGCATACTCCAGTTGGGAGATTTGAAGAACCTTTTTGAAGGTTGAAGAAGGAAGATTGTAGCTTTTATAGCTTTTGAAGGTTTTCTTGTAAGATTACCTTAGATTCTCTTCCTTGTTGTCGTTCTTGTTGGATTTCTATCCATGGAACGCTTTGTTGTGATATTTGATTCAGTTATTGAAGTCTTTTCATTAAATTCTTCTTGTTTAAATATTCACCTTCTTCCTATATACTTGATTAATACTTTCATGATGATGAGTGGCTAATCTCTTTGTGTGATTCTAGGGTGATTGGCTGAAGGTTCTGGGAAAAACAATGATAGAATAATCTTAGATTCCAGTAGGACCTTGAAAGTTCGAGTCTTTAACCTTAACCCTAAGCATCTCGCTCAGTCGATGAACATCTCGGCCGGGGTGGAATTCTTCTGACCGAGGTGACTTATCTGATCCTAAACTGAGAGTTAAGCGTTAGAATTTGCCAAATCCTATTCTTATTACACCTTTCCTGGTTCAATGCAAGCTTAGGATGAGACTTACCCGGTAATTCCTTAGTTTGTGTACCAACGATCATAAGTGTAGGTAATAAAGGTTTATCCTTTATTAGGGTTTGAGTGTGCTTTCATCCCATCTTTGTGAGTTAGCCTGAGACTTACCCGGTAAAGGTTGATTCTATTCCCTTAGATGGTGTGTTAGTTTGAGGTTATAGTTCTTTATCTTAATTCCTTGAGACTTACCCGGTAATAGGAGTTACGGTTTAGGATTAGTGAGTAGTGAGACTTACCCGGTGATCTATTCCACTTTAGTAACACCTTCCCCATGCAAAAACCTCAGCTTTGTCCGCTTATCTTTAGATCTTGAGTTGGAACCACAACTAGATGCTTTAATCCCTAGAATTGCATGTTTCCTTTATTGACTTCTTATTCATCTTTGATTGTTTAATCGCTTGTGGTTAGTGATTGCTTAAGCATACCGTAATTGGAATTTGTTTCACTAAGTCCCTGTGGTCGACCCCTGGAATTCCTTGCTTTTTACTACGATTGACCCATACACTGCGGGTTCGCATCCTTGTTTTAAGCTTACGTCTAGGGTTATAAATTTAAAACTTGCACACACCGTTTGGAGCGAACAAGTTTTTGGCGCCGTTGGCGGGGACTTGGTCTAGACCGAGCCGGTTACGGTTTGCTCTTGGGGCACTTGCCCCCGTGTCTACTAACCACTCTACTTGAGTGACTTTTGCAGGTTCTTTCTTAGGTATATGCGAAGAACCCGCACTGGGAAGGAAATCGTTCCTTACGATCCCGAACCAGAAAAGACATACAAGCGACACTTAAGAGAAGCGAAGATGGCCCAACAAGACAACCGCGATCTTGAGGCCGAGTTGAAAGAGGCGTTAGAGCTGCTACGCCTCAGCAGGGAAGAACTAAGGCAAGAGAAGGAAGAAACTCGCACCAGGACTGAAGCAATCGAAGCAGATATGGCAGCCATACGAGACTAGATTTTACTTCGACCGAGGGAAGACCCAGTTCCCGATGCTGGACCGATGCAGGTCCCAGTTGCTGACCCTCGACTGAGGCAGGTCCCAGTACCTAACGCCTCGGCCGAGGTACTTCCACCTCGGATGCCAGTCCGAGACGTTCTTCTTGCAGGAATCCCACAAACCCTAGGTCAAAGGATGGACCCCAATCAACAACTGAGGGGCGTCCAGGAGTTAACCTAGGAGATCCAGCGGACCATGACTATGAACTTCGACCGCAAGTTCTATCCATGATTCGCCAATGCTAGTTCGAAGGGCTGGAGAAGGAATCACCACATCAACATCTTCAAAACTATGAGATCTTGATGGAAACCTTGAGACCTTCAAGGATTGGAAATAACAACTAAAAGCTAAGACCTTTTTACTTTTCTTTAAAAGATAGAGCTCTTACTTGGTATCAATCTCTTCCTCCAGGAAAAATCAGCACATGGGAGGAGATGACTACGGAATTCTTGACCAAATTCTTTCCCCCCTCAAAGAAGCTGAGATGAGAGGAAAGATCAACGCTTTCATTATGAAGGAAAAGGAGAGCTTGTCCAAGTCATGGGAGCGGTTCAAGGACATTCTTTTGGATTGCCCACATCATGGGATTCCAAAGTTAGAGTTATTGGAGATATACTTCAAGGGACTGGACGGAAGCACCCAGTTCAACCTCCAACTACTCTCCGCCGGTACCTCCATGGACATGGCGATTGACGAAGCTTGGGACTTCATCGAGAAGCAAGCTTTGCATATGGAGAAGTACACCCACCAAGGAGCTGAAGGTGGAGTTAAAAGAGTTAACTTTCAAGAAACTCAGCACAACAACAATCAACTCACGTCTTTGAAGAATGACGTGAAGCAATTAAAGGAACTCTTGGTTGCTCAAACCAAGAAGGAAGAGCAAGGACAAAGGAACAACAACAACGGATACCGTAACAACAACAACGGTTCCCGGAACAACAATTACAACAACAACAATAGAGGATCCAATAGGAACAATTGGAGGGCGAACAACCAAAATTCTGGTAACAATCATTCAAACTCCAACTCTAACGATTCCCCTAATCCTTTCCTCTCTTCCCCTTCCTCTTCTTCTACTCCATTAAAGAGCCAGGGGCAAGAATCAATTTCGTCTCAGCCGGAAAAGAAAGACGCAGTTCTGGAGGCTATCTTGATCAAGCTCAATGCTATGGAGACTTCGATGACTTCATTTTCGAAGGCCCAAAAAGCCTTTGAACAACAACTTGCAAGTAGGGAGAATGAAGCACCAAGAGATCCAGGGAAGCTTCCAACAAGGATGGAAAGTAACCCTAAGGGCCAGATCATGGCCATAACTACGAGGAGTGGACTGAAAACTTCAGATCCAGTGCCTCGGTCGGTGCCAGTTACGACGAAGACCACCTCGGTCCAGGTGTAGTCGAAGAACACTTCGGCCGAGATGCCAACCGAGGTGGAGCCACAGAAAGCGGAGGGGAAAACTAAAGTTTATGTTCCACCTCCTGCATACAAACCACCACTTCCATTCCCCCAGTCAAGGGCCAGAGCACATCTAGACAAGCACTTTGGTAAGTTCCTTGACTTGATGAATAAACTACACATTAACATTCCTTTCCTTGATGCTATTCTAGGAATGCCCGCCTATGGGAAGTTCTTGAAGGAGATCCTATCAAGGAAAAGGAAACTGGAAGACTTTGGTGAAGTTAGGATGACATCTAAATCCTCGGAGCTCATTCAAATCATGAAGGAGAATATGCCACCTAAATTGAGAGATCCCGGCTCATTTTGCATTCCCATTCAAGTTGGGGATGTCACTTGTGAAGCCCTTTGCGATCTAGGAGCCAGCGTGAGCATCATCCCGCTGGAGATATGTGTGAAGATCGGACTTGGAGAGCCCAAGCCGGTCAAGATTCGACTTTATATGGCGGATCGCTCCATCACCCATCCCGTGGGCATCTTGGAGGACGTTCCGGTCAAGTTAGGTAACTTCTATTTACCCAAAGATTTTGTTGTACTTAACATTCCCGCAGATTATCCTGTTCCTATTATTCTCGGGAGGCCATTTCTAGCAACTTCGGGTTGCAACGTGGATTGCAAGAACGCCAAGTTGAAATTCAACATTGGCGGAGATGAGGTGGAGTTCGCACTACTTGCAGCCATGAAAGGGGAGCAGCTAAGCGATGATATCTTCAACATCTATGATGAAGAAGAATCAAGAGAATTGGTGAGCTCTATCCTTACTAACGATCAACTCGAAAGAGTTATTAGCTTCAGTTTAATGGAGGAAGGTATAGATGCTTCTTGTGATGCAGATATACGGAGCTTAAAAGCACTGGAAGAGGATCCAAGAGCTAAAACTGAGAAGCTAACCCAGGAGACGAAGATCTCCAGTTTTGGTTCCAGTTGCAGTACCTCGACCGAGGCACTTTCTGGACTGAGCGAGGCGACTGAAGAACATCTCGGTCAACGCCTCTGCGCCTCGACCGAGTTCGATGGCGAGACGACTTCAACTGAGACTTCCGAAAGTCCAGTTTCTGGATCTACTCCACTGGAAGGAGGAAGCAAGGATCCCCCTCAGAAAGCACCCCAAGTTGTGGAGCTTAAACAACTCCCAAATCACTTGAGGTATGTCTTTCTTGGACCGGATTCCACTTATCCCGTTATTGTTAGTGCTTCCCTTTCCGAAACTGAATTATCTAAACTAATGCATGTCCTGAGAAAGCATCAAAAGGCTTTGGGTTATACTATAAATGATCTTATTGGCATTAAGCCCTCTTTCTGCATGCATAGAATTTTAATGGAGGATGATCATAAGACTTCACGGGAACCTCAAAGACGGTTAAATCCGATCATGAAAGATGTTGTGAAGAAGGAAATTCTTAAGTTGTTGGATGCAGGTATTATATACCCTATCTCGGACAGCAAGTGGGTTAGCCCGGTGCATGTAGTTCCGAAGAAAGGAGGGATGACCGTTGTGACAAATAAGAACAACGAGTTGATCCCAACTAGGACCGTTACGGGCTGGAGGGTTTGCATCGATTATAGGAAGCTGAACACGGCCACACGGAAGGACCATTTTCCACTTCCCTTCATTGATCAAATGCTCGAGCGGTTGGCCCAACATTCACACTTTTGCTACTTAGACGGTTATAGTGGATTCTTCCAGATTCCTATCCATCCGGATGATCAGGAGAAGACCACTTTCACTTGTCCATGGGGGACATTTGCTTATAGGAGGATGCCATTTGGATTGTGCAATGCACCCGCTACCTTCCAGCAATGCATGATGGCTATCTTTTCCGAGTACATAGAGGAGATCATGGAGGTATTTATGGATGATTTTTCTGTATATGGTTCCTCTTTTGATGATTTCCTATCTAACCTTTCTCTAGTGCTTAAAAGATGTGAAGACACTAATCTTGTTTTGAATTGGGAGAAGTGTCATTTTATGGTTAATGAAGGCATTGTGCTAGGACACCTCGTTTCTAATCGAGGCATTGAGGTCGATCGCGCTAAGATCGAGACTATTGAGAAACTCCCTCCCCTTTGTTCTGTTAAAGGTGTGAGGAGTTTTCTCGGGCATGCAGGTTTCTACAGGATATTCATCAAGGACTTCTCTAAGATTTCTAAACCTCTAACTAACCTCTTGAATAAAGATGTTGTTTTTGAGTTTTCGCAGGAGTGTCTTGATGCTTTTTACAGGATTAAGGAAGCGTTGATCTCCGCTCCCATTATCCAACCTCCGGATTGGACCTTGCCCTTTGAGATCATGTGCGATGCTAGTGATGTAGCCGTAGGAGCGGTGCTTGGACAGAAGAAGGATGGACGGACCACCGCCATTTACTATGCTAGCAAGACGCTAGATGTAGCACAACGCAACTACGCTACCACTGAGAAGGAATTATTGGCGGTTGTATATGCTTTCGAGAAGTTTCGTTCCTATTTATTTGGGGCGAAAGTCATTGTCTACACCGACCATGCAGCCATTCGTTACTTGTTGGCTAAGAAAGATGCCAAGCCACGCCTTATTCGATGGATTCTCTTGCTTCAAGAGTTTGATCTAGAGATCCATGATAAGAAGGGATCCGAAAATTCTGTTGCGGATCACCTCAGCCGGCTACCTGCATCTTCACGTGAGAAGGACGACCCGCCCATAGACGATTCATTCCCCGATGAGCACTTACACTTGTTGGAGCGTTTGATAGACTTACTTACTTCACCCCACGATGGAGGTGAAGTATGGGGTGAGGGCACCTCCCATCACATTTGAGAGGCGCATCATGGTCCAGCTAGCGACCTTAAACCAAACGCTTCTTGGGAGGCAACCCAAGGTATTGCTTTCTTTTCCCTTTTCTAGTCTAGTTTAGATAGTTTTTGCTTTTGCTTTGCTTTGTTTTGTTTTTGGCATTCTAGACAGATAACAGGAGACATCTAAGGAAGGAGCATGTTCGCCCCTAGAGGTGTGTGCAAATAAGCTTTAAATTTATAAAACTAGAATCAAGCAGCGAACCCGCAGTGTACGGATCGAGGTAGCTAAGCAAGAATTCCAGAGTATCGAACACAGGGATTTGGGTGGGAACAAATTCGATTTCAGGTTATCAAGCAATAAATATGAGAGTTTTGCAAATATTGGGAAAATAACAATCCTAAAGATCCGGGTATTCAGTTGTGGCAACAGATTCAAGATATACTAAATGATATAAAGACAGAGTAGAGATATGCAAAGGTACACTAATGTAAGGTAATCGTACGGTTGAGGTTCCAAAAACCTTATGTAACTCACCTAAAAGATACTCCTTATACAGGTTGTTGAGGCTCAATATAAAGAGGTTCTAAAAGCAAGGATTAGTATCAAATACCCAAACCTATAATCTAAAGGTCAAGACTAACTTATCCGATTGAGGTTATTGAGGCTCACAATCGGGGTAGAGGTTGTTGAGGCTTCACTACCACCTAGAAAAGACAAGTCTAAACTAAATTTGAAGCAAATCTTTAACTTTGGATTAAGGTAAAAGCAGGCTCGTAAACTCATGGAAATTACGGTTGGATCTTGAGGTTCCACGGCCGTGGAACTCAAGAACAGCCCGTAATTTGGGGTTGTCGGCGACACTTCTCTAACTCTCAGGGTCTAATCTGTTCGCGATCGATCTATCATCATCTATGCCACAACTATCAACCCTTCACCTTAGAATTGTTAAGGGTTTTTAGCCAATAACAGCCATTTGATATCAATTCAAGATTTATAAGATAGAAGATGGAAACTTTCAAGAACTTTCAATAATCTTTCAAACGAATCTCAAAATCACAATCGAAAACAAGTGTTTGTCAAGAGATTCAAATCAAACAATCAGTCACAATCTTAGGAAAGAAAGGAAACGGGATGTCAATCCGATCCTAAATCAAACCTAAGCAAGAAGAGGAGATTTCTTGCAAAATCCTCCAAGAACTTCGATCTTCCTCAACGCGAAGATCGCCAACAGCAATTCTCTAATCACGAACTTTGATCTTCAATGAGATCTCCCAAGAATCGCCTCCAAGAATGAAGACTTGTGTGTTGCTAAACTTGTGTTCTTGCCGCTCCACTTAGGGTTTGAAACGTCGTAAGCTAGGTAGCGGGGTAAGGCGAGGTGATAGCGAGATGATGGAATCTTGCCTCATCCGTCCTTTTTATAATGCAGGGCAAAATGTCGGCCCGGCCCGATCTTCAAGAGATCATGGCTTCGAAACGTGGCGAAAGAATTCGCCAAGATCACGGTCGTGGAAGATTCCACGACCGTAATTTAGGGCGTGAAGAGGAATACGGTTGTGTTCCACGGCCGTAATATCCCCTGGAATGAACATCGAATTCTGCATCACAATCCACGGCCGTAATCTAGGGTCAAACCGTGATTTTTGCCTTCCTTCGTGCATTCCTCAATCTAATACTTCAAATTGCTTCCAAAAGGTGTCCTAAATCTGGAAGTACACCAACTCAACTCTCCTTCGCTCGATTTCGTTCGGAAATAGCTCCAAATTACCTATAATCAACATAGAACTCGTGTAGACATCCATATCGACAATATAGGTAATACTAGCTCATATATGCATAAAGTTCCATCAAAGACTATCAATATGAATCAAATACGATTATAAAACGTGCCTAAAATATCACAATATTTCATGCTAACAAATAACCCCATACTTAACACTTGCTTGTCCCTAAGCAGGGTCTTTCAAAAAGCTTTAAACAAGAGTTAGGATGAAATATGTGTACCTTCTTTTGGATGAAAGTGACTTCTAAAGAATAGATCATTCTCAAACCTTGCTTCATTCGTTTTCAAACTTTCACGCACTTAATTAGAGAGTAAGAGGTAAAGAAGGCTCATGAAACAATTTAACTTCCAAGCAAGCATCATAACCTTCAAACATTATCAAAATCAATCATAAGAACTTCAATTTAGATCACCAAGCCATATAACATTCTTTTGATCTTAAGGACTTTCCAAAGGAAAAGGTCTAGAGTATGGAAGGGAAGGGAAGCTTTAAGGGAGAGTGGTGCATAAATCCGGGAAAATGGACTACTACCTTCTTCTTCTTTGGCGGTTTCCGCAACTCTTCACTTAGAGCTTCGCTCTTACTTTTCATTTTTCGACTTTACTTTTGGAGTTATGGATAGAGGTGCACAAAAACCGAAGCCTAGGAGATTGGCGTTTCTCATTTTTGCGAGATGCCTCAAACCCTTAGCGCACATACCATAATCCGCTAGGAATATCGCTCAATCCGACTTTGGCAAGACACAAACACCCGGCTATGTGAATGGTGCCGAGTTACTCATCGTCATGATTGACTTCCCCAAACCTATAATTTCTTTCTATTCGATTGATTGCAAACATATGCTCTCATGGCCCTCCCACATCATACATGCCTTTTTCTCATTCACTTTCCAAGTTCCCGGATGGGTAAGGGAGGCTAATATTTCAATGAGGAGCTAGATGATCAAAGGAGAGAAGAAAGAAAGTATCGAATTGCCTTAATCATTTCAAAAAGAAGCATAAGAGCTTATAATGTGATTTCAACTTCAATTTCTTACATGATTTAGGTAACATTTTCACATTATAAAACTTGCAAAAGAGGTAAAATCTATTCATTCAATTTCTTTTCGAATTACTATCCTTTCAAGCATGCAATTGTTATCAACTTAATTCACAAGTAGTGTTTATCATAGAATTCATCTCAATTCATTAGAAGCATCAAATTTTTCAAAAATTTTCAATTTTTATGGGTTTTTAAAGTTCTTTTTCATGCAATGCAAGAATGAAACGTGTGACATATGATGAACATGCAATAATAGTCTCGGAATAGAAGCAACATATAGAGTAGAGTTATTACAAACATTTAGTACATCCCAATCAAGAATTACAAAAACTTGTTCGCCCCTAGAGGTGTGTGCAAGTAAGTTTTAAATTTATAAAACTAGAATCAAGCAGCGAGCCCGCAGTGTACGGATCGAGGTAGCTAAGCAAGAATTCCAGAGTATCGAACACAGGGATTTGGGTGGGAACAAATTCGATTTCAGGTTATCAAGCAATAAATATGAGAGTTTTGCAAATATTGGGAAAACAACAATCCTAAAGATCCAGGTATTCAGTTGTGGCAACAGATTCAAGATATACTAATAATATGAAGACAGAGTAGAGATATGCAAAGGTACACTAATGTAAGGTAATCGTACGGTTGAGGTTCCAAAAACCTTATGTAACTCACCTAAAAGATACTCCTTATACAGGTTGTTGAGGCTCAATATAAAGAGATTCTAAAAGCAAGGATTAGTATCAAATACCCAAACCTATAATCTAAAGGTCAAGACTAACTTATCCGATTGAGGTTATTGAGGCTCACAATCGGGGTAGAGGTTGTTGAGGCTTCACTACCACCTAGAAAAGACAAGTCTAAACTAAGTTGAAGCAAATCTTTAACTTTGGATTAAGGTAAAAGCAGGCTCGTAAACTCATGGAAATTACGGTTGGATCTTGAGGTTCCACGGCCGTGGAACTCAAGAACAGCCCGTAATTTGGGGTTGTCGGCGACACTTCTCTAACTCTCAGGGTCTAATCTGTTCGCGATCGATCTATCATCATCTATGCCACAACTATCAACCCTTCACCTTAGAATTGTTAAGGGTTTTTAGCCAATAACAGCCATTTGATATCAATTCAAGATTTATAAGATAGAAGATGGAAACTTTCAAGAACTTTCAATAATCTTTCAAACGAATCTCAAAATCACAATCGAAAACAAGTGTTTGTCAAGAGATTCAAATTAAACAATCAGTCACAATCTTAGGAAAGAAAGGAAACGGGATGTCAATCCGATCCTAAATCAAACCTAAGCAAGAAGAGGAGATTTCTTGCAAAATCCTCCAAGAACTTCGATCTTCCTCAACGCGAAGATCGCCAACAGCAATTCTCTAATCACGAACTTTGATCTTCAATGAGATCTCCCAAGAATCGCCTCCAAGAATGAAGACTTGTGTGTTGCTAAACTTGTGTTCTTGCCGCTCCACTTAGGGTTTGAAACGTCGTAAGCTAGGTAGCGGGGTAAGGCGAGGTGATAGCGAGATCATGGAATCTTGCCTCATCCGTCCTTTTTATAATGCAGGGCAAAATGTCGGCCCGGCCCGATCTTCAAGAGATCATGGCTTCGAAACGTGGCGAAAGAATTCGCCAAGATCACGGTCGTGGAAGATTCCACGACCGTAATTTAGGGCGTGAAGAGGAATACGGTTGTGTTCCACGGCCGTAATATCCCCTGGAATGAACATCGAATTCTGCATCACAATCCACGGCCGTAATCTAGGGTCAAACCGTGATTTTTGCCTTCCTTCGTGCATTCCTCAATCTAATACTTCAAATTGCTTCCAAAAGGTGTCCTAAATCTGGAAGTACACCAACTCAACTCTCCTTCGCTCGATTTCGTTCGGAAATAGCTCCAAATTACCTATAATCAACATAGAACTCGTGTAGACATCCATATCGACAATATAGGTAATACTAGCTCATATATGCATAAAGTTCCATCAAAGACTATCAATATGAATCAAATACGATTATAAAACGTGCCTAAAATATCACAATATTTCATGCTAACAAATAACCCCATACTTAACACTTGCTTGTCCCTAAGCAGGGTCTTTCAAAAAGCTTTAAACAAGAGTTAGGATGAAATATGTGTACCTTCTTTTGGATGAAAGTGACTTCTAAAGAATAGATCATTCTCAAACCTTGCTTCATTCGTTTTCAAACTTTCACGCACTTAATTAGAGAGTAAGAGGTAAAGAAGGCTCATGAAACAATTTAACTTCCAAGCAAGCATCATAACCTTCAAACATTATCAAAATCAATCATAAGAACTTCAATTTAGATCACCAAGCCATATAACATTCTTTTGATCTTAAGGACTTTCCAAAGGAAAAGGTCTAGAGTATGGAAGGGAAGGGAAGCTTTAAGGGAGAGTGGTGCATAAATCCGGGAAAATGGACTACTACCTTCTTCTTCTTTGGCGGTTTCCGCAACTCTTCACTTAGAGCTTCGCTCTTACTTTTCATTTTTCGACTTTACTTTTGGAGTTATGGATAGAGGTGCACAAAAACCGAAGCCTAGGAGATTGGCGTTTCTCATTTTTGCGAGATGCCTCAAACCCTTAGCGCACATACCATAATCCGCTAGGAATATCGCTCAATCCGACTTTGGCAAGACACAAACACCCGGCTATGTGAATGGTGCCGAGTTACTCATCGTCATGATTGACTTCCCCAAACCTATAATTTCTTTCTATTCGATTGATTGCAAACATATGCTCTCATGGCCCTCCCACATCATACATGCCTTTTTCTCATTCACTTTCCAAGTTCCCGGATGGGTAAGGGAGGCTAATATTTCAATGAGGAGCTAGATGATCAAAGGAGAGAAGAAAGAAAGTATCGAATTGCCTTAATCATTTCAAAAAGAAGCATAAGAGCTTATAATGTGATTTCAACTTCAATTTCTTACATGATTTAGGTAACATTTTCACATTATAAAACTTGCAAAAGAGGTAAAATCTATTCATTCAATTTCTTTTCGAATTACTATCCTTTCAAGCATGCAATTGTTATCAACTTAATTCACAAGTAGTGTTTATCATAGAATTCATCTCAATTCATTAGAAGCATCAAATTTTTCAAAAATTTTCAATTTTTATGGGTTTTTAAAGTTCTTTTTCATGCAATGCAAGAATGAAACGTGTGACATATGATGAACATGCAATAATAGTCTCGGAATAGAAGCAACATATAGAGTAGAGTTATTACAAACATTTAGTACATCCCACCCCATACTTAGGACGAACATTGTCCCTAATGTTCACAAGAAAGAACAAAAGAAAGAAAAGAAAAAAGAAAACTCACAAATGGCGGCGGGGATGTCTAAAACGAGCAGTCCGGTCATCTATCACTGCGGTGCCGGTGGAGGTGGGAATGGAGAGAAACTCGGGTCATAGTACCGCCCAAACTGCTGGCGGTAGACGTCCCTCATCATGTGGTCGAGGTCGTCCAAATGTCTGTCTCTAGCGTCCGCCCGGATCTCTAATGCTCCGACTCTCTCTGAAAGTCCGGTAGCCCACTCCGGCATCCTCTCATACCATCCCGGAGCGCGATCATACCATCCGGGAGCGTCTGCTGGTGCTGCTGCTGGTGGTGGTGGTGCTGCTGCTGCGTGTGTAGTGGACCAAGGAGGAGGTGTCTCGTACCAGGTGGGAGGTGTAGTCATCCACGTGGGTCTCTCGCTCACGCTAGCGCGGCGAGATGACGAGCCTGAAGCTCCAGTCGGACGCGGAGAGCGTCTAGGTACATCCTGCTGATCCGGCTGATCCGGAAACGAGCCGAACTCCTGCTCTGCTCCTGCACCACTCTCATACGGCTCTCCCATATCCTCCTCATCTACAACCGGCGGTGGGACGTAAGGGGGAGCTACAAGCCTGTTCGCATGCATCGCAGCGAACGTCTCCTTCCAGTTGTGGTGTTTTTGTGATGAAGTGTGGCTTTTATACTTGCAGGCAAAATTTCAAAAATTACGGTCTATCGGGGCATTCCACGGCCGTGGAAATGTACGGACCCGTAATTTTTGTGATTTTTCACAGGCCTTTGAGAATTACGGCCACTGTAGCAACGACGACCGTAATTTAGACCGTGGAACTCTCTGTAAAGCTTCAAAGTCCAAATTTCGTCACTTCTCTTCGACATTATTCTTCCTTTCCCCTTTTCCATCGATACTACAACCAAAAACACGAACATACCGGGAGAAATCGAGGCAAAAACAAAGCAAAAACTTCTATTCTAAGCTAATCTATGAATCGAAAGCAAAAACGAAAATGCAATACCTTGGGTTGCCTCCCAAGAAGCGCTTTGTTTAAGGTCCGTAGCTAGACCATATTCGCACTTATTCGAGTGCGGTAGGTGCAAACTCCTCAGCTTGGAGTTCCGGTGAGTACTTCTTGAGTCGTTGACCGTTCACCTTAAAACTCCCGCTAGCTTCACCCCATACTTCAACTGCACCATGGGGGAAAATACGCTTAATTAGAAAAGGTCCGGTCCAACGAGATTTTAACTTACCTGGAAAGAGGCGAAGTCTCGAATTGAAGAGGAGAACTTGATCTCCTTCTTGGAAGTCCTTTGGAATGATATGCTTATCATGCCAACGCTTTGCTCTTTCCTTGTAGATCTTAGCGTTTTCGTAGGCGTTCAAACGGAGTTCATCCAGCTTGTTGATGTCTAGGAGACGCTTCTCTCCCGCTTCCTTCATGCTGAAATTCAGCCACTTGATAGCCCAAAACGCCTTGTGCTCTAGCTCTACCGGCAAGTGACAAGACTTCCCATACACAAGGTTGTATGGTGTGGTTCCTATGGGAGTCTTGTATGCAGTCCGGTATGCCCATAACGCATCATCTAGTTTCAAGGAGCGAACCCGCAGTGTACGGATCGAGGTAGCTAAGCAAGAATTCCAGAGTATCGAACACAGGGATTTGGGTGGGAACAAATTCGATTTCAGATTATCAAGCAATAAATATGGGAGTTTTGCAAATATTGGGAAAACAACAATCCTAAAGATCCGGGTATTCAGTTGTGACAACAGATTCAAGATATACTAATGATATAAAGACAGAGTAGAGGTATGCAAAGGTATACTAATGTAAGGTAATCGTACGGTTGAGGTTCCAAAAACCTTATGTAACTCACCTAAAAGATACTCCTTATACAGGTTGTTGAGGCTCAATATAAAGAGGTTCTAAAAGCAAGGATTAGTATCAAATACCCAAACCTACGATCTAAAGGTCAAGACTAACTTATCCGATTGAGGTTGTTGAGGCTCACAATCGAGGTAGAGGTTGTTGAGGCTTCACTACCACCTAGAAAAGACAAGTCTAAGCTAAGCTAAAGCAAATCTTTAACTTTAGATTAAGGTAAAAAAGCAGGCTCGTAAACTCATGGAAATTACGGTTGGATCTTGAGGTTCCACGGCCGTGGAACTCAAGAACAACCCGTAATTTAGGGTTGTCGGCGACACTTCTCTAACTCTCAGGGTCTAATCTGTTTGCGATCGATCTATCATCATCTATGCCACAACTATCAACCCTTCACCTTAGAATTGTTAAGGGTTTTTAGCCAATAACAGCCATTTGATATCAATTCAAGATTTATAAGATAGAAGATGGAAACTTTCAAGAACTTTCAATAATCTTTCAAACGAATCTCAAAATCACAATCGAAAACAAGTGTTTGTCAAGAGATTCAAATCAAACAATCAGTCACAATCTTAGGAAAGAAAGGAAACGGGATGTCAATCCGATCCTAAATCAAACCTAAGCAAGAAGAGGAGATTTCTTGCAAAATCCTCCAAGAACTTCGATCTTCCTCAACGCGAAGATCGCCAACAGCAATTCTCTAATCACGAACTTTGATCTTCAATGAGATCTCCCAAGAATCGCCTCCAAGAATGAAGACTTGTGTGTTGCTAAACTTGTGTTCTTGCCGCTCCACTTAGGGTTTGAAACGTCGTAAGCTAGGTAGCGGGGTAAGGCGAGGTGATAGCGAGATTATGGAATCTTGCCTCATCCGTCCTTTTTATAATGCAGGGCAAAATGTCGGCCCGGCCCGATCTTCAAGAGATCATGGCTTCGAAACGTGGCGAAAGAATTCGCCAAGATCACGGTCGTGGAAGATTCCACGACCGTAATTTAGGGCGTGAAGAGGAATACGGTTGTGTTCCACGGCCGTAATATCCCCTGGAATGAACATCGAATTCTGCATCACAATCCACGGCCGTAATCTAGGGTCAAACCGTGATTTTTTTGCCTTCCTTCGTGCATTCCTCAATCTAATACTTCAAATTGCTTCCAAAAGGTGTCCTAAATCTGGAAGTACACCAACTCAACTCTCCTTCGCTCGATTTCGTTCGGAAATAGCTCCAAATTACCTATAATCAACATAGAACTCGTGTAGACATCCATATCGACAATATAGGTAATACTAGCTCATATATGCATAAAGTTCCATCAAAGACTATCAATATGAATCAAATACGATTATAAAACGTGCCTAAAATATCACAATATTTCATGCTAACAAATAACCCCATACTTAACACTTGCTTGTCCCTAAGCAAGGTCTTTCAAAAAGCTTTAAACAAGAGTTAGGATGAAATATGTGTACCTTCTTTTGGATGAAAGTGACTTCTAAAGAATAGATCATTCTCAAACCTTGCTTCATTCGTTTTCAAACTTTCACGCACTTAATTAGAGAGTAAGAGGTAAAGAAGGCTCATGAAACAATTTAACTTCCAAGCAAGCATCATAACCTTCAAACATTATCAAAATCAATCATAAGAACTTCAATTTAGATCACCAAGCTATATAACATTCTTTTGATCTTAAGGACTTTCCAAAGGAAAAGGTCTAGAGTATGGAAGGGAAGGGAAACTTTAAGGGAGAGTGGTGCATAAATCCGGGAAAATGGACTACTACCTTCTTCTTCTTTGGCGGTTTCCGCAACTCTTCACTTAGAGCTTCGCTCTTACTTTTCATTTTTCGACTTTACTTTTGGAGTTATGGATAGAGGTGCACAAAAACCGAAGCCTAGGAGATTGGCGTTTCTCATTTTTGCGAGATGCCTCAAACCCTTAGCGCACATACCATAATCCGCTAGGAATATCGCTCAATCCGACTTTGGCAAGACACAAACACCCGGCTATGTGAATGGTGCCGAGTTACTCATCGTCATGATTGACTTCCCCAAACCTATAATTTCTTTCTATTCGATTGATTGCAAACATATGCTCTCATGGCCCTCCCACATCATACATGCCTTTTTCTCATTCACTTTCCAAGTTCCCGGATGGGTAAGGGAGGCTAATATTTCAATGAGGAGCTAGATGATCAAAGGAAAGAAGAAAGAAAGTATCGAATTGCCTTAATCATTTCAAAAAGAAGCATAAGAACTTATAATGTGATTTCAACTTCAATTTCTTACATGATTTAGGTAACATTTTCACATTATAAAACTTGCAAAAGAGGTAAAATCTATTCATTCAATTTCTTTTCGAATTACTATCCTTTCAAGCATGCAATCGTTATCAACTTAATTCACAAGTAGTGTTTATCATGGAATTCATCTCAATTCATTAGAAGCATCAAATTTTTTTTTCAAAAATTTTCAATTTTTATGGGTTTTTAAAGTTCTTTTTCATGCAATGCGAGAATGAAACGTGTGACATATGATGAACATGCAATAATAGTCTCGTAATAGAAGCAACATATAGAGTAGAGTTATTACAAACATTTAGTACATCCCACCCCATACTTAGGACGAACATTGTCCCTAATGTTCACAAGAAAGAACAAAGGAAAGAAAAGAAAAGAAAACTCACAAATGGCGGCGGGGATGTCTAAAACGAGCAGTCCGGTCATCAATCACTGCGGTGCCGGTGGAGGTGGAAATGGAGAGAAACTCGGATCATAGACCCGCCCAAACTGCTGGCGGTAGACGTCCCTCATCATGTGGTCAAGGTCGTCTAAGTGTCTGTGTGTAGCATCCACCCGGATCTCTAATGCTCCGACTCTATCTGAAAGTCCGGTAGCCCAATCCGGCATCCTCTCATACCATCCCGGGGCGTCGGCCGGTACTGGTGCTGGTGGTGGTGGTGGAGCTGCTGGCTGCGTCGTGGACCAAGGAGGAGGTGTGCTGTACCAAGTGGGAGGTGTAGTCATCCACGTGGGCCTCTCGCTCATGCTGGCGCGGCGAGATGACGAGCCTGAAGCTCTAGCCGGGCGTGGAGAGCGCATAGGTACATCCGGCTGATCCGGAAACGTGCCGAACTCCTGCTCTGCTCCTCCACCACTCTCATACTGCTCTCCCATGTCCTCCTCATCTACAACCGGCGGTGGAACGTAAGGGGGAGCTACAAGCCTGTTCGCATGCATCGTAGCGAACGTCTCCTTCCAATTATGGCGTCCCGCCATAATGGAATACTCTGGCAGCCACTCAATACCCCTGCCTGTCCTACTCTCCCAGGGCATGCCCGCATAAGGCGGACCTCTATGTGTGGGGAAGATGAGTCCCCTAACCATGAAAGCGTGTAGCCCTAGTGGAACTGCCGGTATACGTGTGCAAGCCGAGAAGTCCACTCCAAAAGTCCTAGCCATGTGGGTCACTATCCCACCATACCCAATGTTCCCTCTCGATTTGTTCTTCAATTTACTCATAGTCGCCGCCAAAAGGGTAGCACAATCGGCGCGGCATCCGTGAAGCATAGCATAGAGGAGGAATAGCTCATCCGTCTTGATCTTTTGGGGCGTCTCCGTCCTAGGGAAGAGACACTCCGAAAGAACACGGTGAGCTATCTTCAAGGCCAAATGGTACATCAATTTGGCCTTGGTGTCAGCTGGATGCCAACGGTCCTCGTCGGCATAGATCATAGCTACGTCTCCCCAAAAGTCCTTAGGGGAAACGTTCCTAGGCATGCGACCGTTGTAGGTCTCGTGGAACCCAAAAATGGTCCCAAACTCAACTATACTCAACTGGTAGTCTTGGTTCATGAGGCGGAAGGAGACGGTTCTATCAACAGGGCTGTGCTCGAAAGACGTCACAACCTCTCGGGTGATCTCCTCATAAGCGTCTTCACGAATATTCGTGAAGACAAACAAACCGGCTCTATCCAAGAGCCATGTAAGGTCATCTACAATGTTGAGAGGATGTAGATCCTCCAACAACAAGTATCTAGGGCCAATTACTGCCCTCTTCTCGATCCTCTCAAATGCGGCTTGGTGGTTTTCGTGTATGATCGGTATGTTAGGAGGAGGGGGTGAAGATGGAGGTGAAGGTGAGGATGGTGGTGAAGGGGATGAGGGTGGTGGTGGTGCCCTAGAGGTGGAGGGGTTACCCTTTCTCTTCTTATTCTGTTCCCCCTTCTTTTCCTTAATCCTTCCCGAGACTCTCCTTACAAAATCCATCACTGTCCAAAATTACGGTCTGTTCTTCCCAAAACCACGGCCGTGGAACCTAATCAGACCGTGATTCGACACAGAATTTTCGATTCTCAACAAATCAGCAATCAAACTCCACCACAATCAGACCTAGTCTAGTTTCTTCCAATCTCAATCAGTTCTTCCTAATAATCTCTAACAAAAACGAACAAAAACGAGCAAAATCAAGAAGAGAGCAAAAACCTCTTTTTTCGGATTGAGAAATCCAAAATGCGGGTTTGTTGATCGTTTTCCGCGCGATTTGTTGCTTGGATCTTGTTCTTGGTTGGATTTGCTTCGGTTTAGGAAGAAGAATTGTTAAAAACGATTAGAGAACGAAGATTTGGGAGGGGCTGCGTGTTTTCGGCGTTTAGGGCGTGGAAATTGGGGGTTTTTGTGGTGTTTTTGTGATGAAGTGTGGCTTTTATACTTGCAGGCAAAATTTCAAAAATTACGGTCTATCGGGGCATTCCACGGCCGTGGAAATGTACGGACCCGTAATTTTTGTGATTTTTCACAGGCCTTTGAGAATTACGGCCACTGTAGCAACGACGACCGTAATTTAGACCGTGGAACTCTCTGTAAAGCTTCAAAGTCCAAATTTCGTCACTTCTCTTCGACATTATCCTTCCTTTCCCCTTTTTCATCGATCCTACAACCAAAAACACGAACATACCGGGAGAAATCGAGGCAAAAATAAAGCAAAAACTTCTATTCTAACTACTCTATGAATCGAAAGTAAAAACGAAAATGCGATACCTTGGGTTGCCTCCCAAGAAGCGCTTTGTTTAAGGTCCGTAGCTAGACCATATTCGCACTTATTCGAGTGCGGTAGGTGCAAACTCCTCAGCTTGGAGTTCCGGTGAGTACTTCTTGAGTCGTTGACCGTTCACCTTAAAACTCCCGCTAGCTTCACCCCATACTTCAACTGCACCATGGGGGAAAATACGCTTAATTAGAAAAGGTCCAGTCCAACGAGATTTTAACTTACCTGGAAAGAGGCGAAGTCTCGAATTGAAGAGGAGAACTTGATCTCCTTCTTGTAAGTCCTTTGGAATGATATGCTTATCATGCCAACGCTTTGCTCTTTCCTTGTAGATCTTAGCGTTTTCGTAGGCGTTCAAACGGAGTTCATCCAGCTTGTTGATGTCTAGGAGACGCTTCTCTCCCGCTTCCTTCATGCTGAAATTTAGCCACTTGATAGCCCAAAACGCCTTGTGCTCTAGCTCTACCGGCAAGTGACAAGACTTCCCATACACAAGGTTGTATGGCGTGGTTCCTATGGGAGTCTTGTATGCAGTCCGGTATGCCCATAACGCATCATCTAGTTTCAAGGACCAATCCTTCCTAGTCCTCGAAACTGTCTTCTCTAGAATTCCCTTGATCTCCCTATTTGAGATTTCAACTTGTCCACTCGTTTGCGGATGGTAAGGGGTGGCGATCTTGTGAGTAACCCCATACTTGGATAGAAGAGCTTCAAAGCGACGGGCTATGAAGTGAGAACCTCCATCACTAATGATCGTCCTTGGCGTCCCGAATCGCGGAAAAATGGTTTTGTTGAAGAACTTAACCACCACCATGGCATCATTTGTGGGAGAGGCAATGGCTTCCACCCATCTAGAAACGTAGTCCACCGCCAATAGTATGTATTGGTTCCCACAAGAAGAAGGGAATGGTCCCATGAAGTCAACTCCCCAAACGTCAAAAATCTCCACCTCTTGGATGTTGTTGAGGGGCATCTCGTTCCTTCTAGAGATATTGCCTGTTCTTTGACAAGCATCGCAACAAGAAACAAAGGATTGCACATCTTTAAATAAAGTAGGCCAATAAAATCCGGATTGCAATACCTTTGCGCTAGTTTTGTTCGAACTAGCGTGTCCTCCACAAGGTAGTGAATGACAATGACGGATGACACTTTGCATCTCATCTTCCGGCACACATCGCCGAATGATGCCATCCGGACCTCTCTTGAAGAGAAGAGGTTCGTTCCAATGGTATTCCCGGACGTCCTTGAAGAACTTCTTCCTTTGCGCATATGATAGTCCGGGTGGTATTTCCTGGCAAACCAAATAATTAACGAAATCAGCAAACCATGGTTCGTCACCCTTGGAGATTACCTTGATGCACTCCTCAATGATGTGTAGATGTTCGTCCGGAAAGGAGTCATCAATGGGTAAATGGTCGTCCTCTAGATGTGTTAGGCGACTCAAATGATCCGCAACAGAATTTTCCGAGCCTTTCTTGTCGCGGATCTCAAGATCGAATTCTTGTAGGAGAAGAATCCATCTAATCAGCCTTGGCTTCGCGTCCTTCTTTGCAAGGAGGTACCGGATCGCAGCATGATCCGTGTAGACAATCACCTTTGCACCTACAAGATAAGAGCGAAACTTGTCAATAGCGTAGACAATGGCTAAAAATTCCTTCTCCGTAGTGGCGTAGTTGAGCTGGGCTTCGTCTAGCGTCTTGCTAGCGTAGTATATGGCATGGGTTCGTCCTTCCTTTCTTTGCCCAAGAACAGCTCCAATGGCTACGTCACTAGCATCGCACATAATCTCGAAAGGGAGAGTCCAATCCGGTGGTTGGATAATGGGTGCTGAAATTAGAGCTTGCCGGATGGTGTTGAACGCATCTAGACATTCCTGCAAAAACTCAAAAACCGCATCCTTCATCAATAGATTAGTGAGAGGTTTTGATATCTTAGAAAAGTCTTGGATAAAACGTCTATAAAATCCAGCATGTCCTAGGAAACTTCTTATTCCCTTCACCGAAACTGGGGGAGGAAGTTTCTCTATGGTCTCTATTTTAGCCTTGTCTACCTCTATCCCTCTACTAGAGACTAAGTGACCTAAAACGATTCCTTCTTTAACCATGAATTGACACTTCTCCCAATTAAGAACTAGGTTAGTGTCTTCACATCTTTGCAAAACAAGAGAAAGGTTAGAAAGACAATCGTTAAAAGAGGAACCGTAAACGGAGAAGTCGTCCATGAAGACTTCCATGATTTCCTCTACGTATTCGGAGAAGATGGCCATCATGCACCGTTGAAAGGTGGCTGGGGCGTTGCAAAGCCCGAACGGCATCCTCCTATAAGCGAACGTACCCCAAGGGCACGTGAATGTGGTCTTCTCTTGATCATCCGGATGTATCGGGATCTGAAAGAAACCACTATAACCGTCAAGGTAGCAAAAGTATGAATGTTGTGCTAACCTTTCAAGCATTTGGTCGATGAATGGCAATGGAAAGTGATCCTTCCGCGTTGCGTTGTTGAGCTTGCGGTAGTCTATGCACATTCGCCATCCAGTCACGGTTCGGGTAGGAATGAGTTCGTTGTTCTTATTGGTGATGACCGTCATTCCTCCCTTCTTCGGAACTACTTGAACTGGGCTCACCCACTTGCTATCGGAGATAGGATAGATGATACCTGCATCAAGAAGTTTAAGAATTTCCTTCTTGACAACCTCCTTCATGGTCGGATTCAACCGCCTTTGAGGTTGTCTTGAAGTTCTAAAGTCCTCCTCCATTAGTATTTTATGCATGCATAGGGAGGGTTTAATTCCTACTAAGTCCTCAATAGTATAGCCTATGGCTTTTCTATGTTTCCTAAGGACAATCATGAGCTGTTCATGTTCATCTATGCTTAATTCGGAACTAACGATAACCGGGAAGGTGGAGTTAGATCCAAGAAAAGCGTACCTTAGATGAGTAGGAAGTGGTTTGAGTTCCATTGCTTTCGGAGCTTCCAACGATCCTTGAGGAGCTTCCGATGTTTCCTTAGAGGTTTCTAAGGATGTTGGATGGTTTGGAGAAGAATTAGGAGAAGTTGAAGAAGCGTGCTGGTCACTGTTTTCCACGGTCAAATTCACGTTCTCCCCTGTCTTTCCACGGCCGTAATATCCTCTGGAATGGAGGTCGAATTTGGTTGTGGAATCCACGGCCGTGGAATAAAGGGTATGGCCGTGGAATCTTGTATTCTCAGCCTCATCGTGGAGTTTCTCAAACTCCACTTCATGCATCTCTTCTTGTGCTTCCAAGGCTTCAATTTCCTCTTTGCACTCTCCTTCTTCTCCTTCATGGGTTAGACTCATAGTGATAACCTTTTGCAAAGGATCGTTAAAGAGAATCGCACTTACCTCCTCCCTAGATAGACCTTCTTCGTCTTGGATATTGTAAATATCCTCATCGAAGATCGGCTCCTTCATTAGAGTGGAAAGAACGAACTCCACTTTCTCCTCCCCAATGTCAAAAGCGAGTCTCCCATTCTTGCAATCGACCATGCAGCCGGAAGTTGCAAGAAACGGTCTTCCGAGTATGATCGGGACCGGACTATCTGCAGGAATGTCAAGCACAACAAAATCAATGGGGACAAAGAACTTGCCTAGCTTGACAGGGACGTCCTCTACAATGCCGACGGGACGAGTGATGGATCGATCCGCCATGTATAACGTCATCTTTACCGGTTTAGGGTCGCCCAAACCGATCTTCCTGCACAATGCAAGTGGTATGATGCTCACACTTGCTCCTAAGTCACATAAAGCGTCATATGTGACCTCTCCCACTCCTATGGGAATGCAAAATGACCCCGGATCCTTCAGCTTTGGGGGCATTTTCTCCTTCATAGTCTTGATGAGGTCCGAAGAATCCGAACTCATCTTGACTTCTCCAAAATCTTCTAGCTTCCTCTTGTTAGAGAGGAGCTCCTTCAAGAACTTGCCATAAGCCGGCATACCTACAATAGCATCAATGAAAGGTATATTAATATGCAGTTTGCTCATGAGTTCTATGAACTTACCGAATTGCTTGTCTAGGCGCGCTCGCGCTCTAGATTGAGGGAATGGTAGGGGAGGTTTGAAAGCTGGAGGTGGAACATAGACGTCCTCCTTCTCCTTCCCCTTTTCTTTGCTTTTCTCCACGGGGACTTCAATAAACGTAGGCTGCGGATCGGTGGTAGTCACTCCGCTCCTGGTCGTAATCGCCATTACCCTTCCCTTAGGGTTGTCCTCCGTCTTTCCCGGAAGTTTCCCTTGATTCCTAGGAACTTCCTCCGCATGGTTGAACATTTGATTCTCCAAAACCTTTTGAGCTTTGTCAACCTTAGAAATTTGATCATCAACCTTGATGATGCGGTTCTCCAACCCTTGAAGCTTTCCCAAGATCGTTTCCAACATGGGATCCGGCTTTTCCTTTCCCGTATTGTTTCCTCCATTTGATGATTGCCCCTGGCTTTTCAAAGGAGTAGAGGAAGAAGAGGGTGGAGTTAGTGAATTGGAATTGGAAGGATAGGAGTTACCGGAATTTTGTTGATTGGAGCGCCAATTGTTGTTGTTCGAACCACGATTGTTGTTCCAATTGTTGTTGTTCCGGTTGTTGTTGTTTCCATTCCAATTGTTGTTCCGGTTATTGTTCCGGTTATTGTTGTTGCGGTTGGTGTTGTCACCGCCATTGTTATTGCCCAAATAGCCAACATCCTTCTCTTGCTGCTTTGGGAAGTTGGTCTTGATAGCTTCCTTCAACTCTTTGATCTCATTGTTGAGGGAGAAAATCTGATTTTGAGCTTCATGTGTGAGCTTCGCTCCTTGCTCCACACGATTTCCCTCCACCTTCCGGTGGGAATACTTTTCTATGACTCTTGCTTGCTTCTCAATAAAGTCCCAAGCGTCATCTTCTCTCATGTCCATGAATGTTCCACATGAGAGGGATTGAAGGTTGAATTGCGTTCCCGCATCCAGCCCCTTGTAGTAAATTTCCAGCAAGGCAAGCTTGGATATGCCATGATGAGGGCAATCCAAGAGCAAATCCTGAAACCTTTCCCAAGATTGAAACAAACTTTCGTTAGGTCTCATAGAAAAAGCATTAATCTTACCTCTAAGTTCCGCCGTTTTGGAGGGCGGAAAGAACTTAGTGAGAAACTCTGCGGAGAGGTCTTCCCACGTCTCTAGCTTTCCACTAGGAAGAGCTTGGTACCAAGATAGCGCTTTCCCTTTCAAAGAGAAAAAGAAAGGTTTGAGCTTATAGCTGTTGGTAGTAGCGTTCTTTGGTCTCATTGTCTCCATCATGCACTCAAAGTTTTGCAAGTGTTGGTGTGGAGATTCAGAGCTTGTACCGCCAAACTGACTTTGGCGAACAAGGGTGATAACTTGAGGGTTGAAGCTAAACCCTTGTACATCTTCAGCATCAAAGTTCACACCTAAGCGGCGTGGTTGTTGTGTTGGATCCATCCGCTGGCCAAGAGTTCTTGGCTCATTATCTACACGTTCGACTCTCACATTCCTAGGCGGAATGCGGCGGTTAGCAGCTCCTTGTGTGTTGAAAGGATTTATATTGATCGTGGGATCAATCTCTTCTAGCGCGGGCATGGAAGAATCACTATCATCGGCGGATGAGTTACCTCTTCTTCTAGACCTTGTCCTTCTTCTCGAGGACTTCTTTCCCACCTTATCTTCAAGATCGCTCATCTTTATCTTCATTTGAACGATCATGTCTTGTAGACCGTTAACTTGAGTTTGATGACGATCCATCTCATCCTGGAGGAGATTCTCATTCCATCGGAGTTGAGCTTCCTTCTCCGCTAGCTTAGTTTGAAGATCGTTTTCGTTTTCTTGAGCCATCCTCTTCTCTTTGCGTTTTTGTCTTAAGGTTTTCTCTAGCTCTTGATCAAGAGGTAAGAGATCTTCGGTGTTCCTAGACCTGCGCATGCACTCAAGAAGAATCAAATAGCGAGAGCAAGCTCCCAAGCTTGACAACCGGTTACCGAATTCGGCCGAAACCAAATCCCCGGCAACGGCGCCAAAAAACTTGTTCGCCCCTAGAGGTGTGTGCAAATAAGCTTTAAATTTATAAAACTAGAATCAAGCAGCGAACCCGCAGTGTACGGATCGAGGTAGCTAAGCAAGAATTCCAGAGTATCGAACACAGGGATTTGGGTGGGAACAAATTCGATTTCAGGTTATCAAGCAATAAATATGAGAGTTTTGCAAATATTGGGAAAATAACAATCCTAAAGATCCGGGTATTCAGTTGTGGCAACAGATTCAAGATATACTAAATGATATAAAGACAGAGTAGAGATATGCAAAGGTACACTAATGTAAGGTAATCGTACGGTTGAGGTTCCAAAAACCTTATGTAACTCACCTAAAAGATACTCCTTATACAGGTTGTTGAGGCTCAATATAAAGAGGTTCTAAAAGCAAGGATTAGTATCAAATACCCAAACCTATAATCTAAAGGTCAAGACTAACTTATCCGATTGAGGTTATTGAGGCTCACAATCGGGGTAGAGGTTGTTGAGGCTTCACTACCACCTAGAAAAGACAAGTCTAAACTAAATTTGAAGCAAATCTTTAACTTTGGATTAAGGTAAAAGCAGGCTCGTAAACTCATGGAAATTACGGTTGGATCTTGAGGTTCCACGGCCGTGGAACTCAAGAACAGCCCGTAATTTGGGGTTGTCGGCGACACTTCTCTAACTCTCAGGGTCTAATCTGTTCGCGATCGATCTATCATCATCTATGCCACAACTATCAACCCTTCACCTTAGAATTGTTAAGGGTTTTTAGCCAATAACAGCCATTTGATATCAATTCAAGATTTATAAGATAGAAGATGGAAACTTTCAAGAACTTTCAATAATCTTTCAAACGAATCTCAAAATCACAATCGAAAACAAGTGTTTGTCAAGAGATTCAAATCAAACAATCAGTCACAATCTTAGGAAAGAAAGGAAACGGGATGTCAATCCGATCCTAAATCAAACCTAAGCAAGAAGAGGAGATTTCTTGCAAAATCCTCCAAGAACTTCGATCTTCCTCAACGCGAAGATCGCCAACAGCAATTCTCTAATCACGAACTTTGATCTTCAATGAGATCTCCCAAGAATCGCCTCCAAGAATGAAGACTTGTGTGTTGCTAAACTTGTGTTCTTGCCGCTCCACTTAGGGTTTGAAACGTCGTAAGCTAGGTAGCGGGGTAAGGCGAGGTGATAGCGAGATTATGGAATCTTGCCTCATCCGTCCTTTTTATAATGCAGGGCAAAATGTCGGCCCGGCCCGATCTTCAAGAGATCATGGCTTCGAAACGTGGCGAAAGAATTCGCCAAGATCACGGTCGTGGAAGATTCCACGACCGTAATTTAGGGCGTGAAGAGGAATACGGTTGTGTTCCACGGCCGTAATATCCCCTGGAATGAACATCGAATTCTGCATCACAATCCACGGCCGTAATCTAGGGTCAAACCGTGATTTTTGCCTTCCTTCGTGCATTCCTCAATCTAATACTTCAAATTGCTTCCAAAAGGTGTCCTAAATCTGGAAGTACACCAACTCAACTCTCCTTCGCTCGATTTCGTTCGGAAATAGCTCCAAATTACCTATAATCAACATAGAACTCGTGTAGACATCCATATCGACAATATAGGTAATACTAGCTCATATATGCATAAAGTTCCATCAAAGACTATCAATATGAATCAAATACGATTATAAAACGTGCCTAAAATATCACAATATTTCATGCTAACAAATAACCCCATACTTAACACTTGCTTGTCCCTAAGCAAGGTCTTTCAAAAAGCTTTAAACAAGAGTTAGGATGAAATATGTGTACCTTCTTTTGGATGAAAGTGACTTCTAAAGAATAGATCATTCTCAAACCTTGCTTCAATCGTTTTCAAACTTTCACACACTTAATTAGAGAGTAAGAGGTAAAGAAAGCTCATGAAACAATTTAACTTCCAAACAAGCATTATAACCTTCAAACATTATCAAAATCAATCATAAGAACTTCAATTTAGATCACCAAGCCATATAACATTCTTTTGATCTTAAGGACTTTCAAAGAAAAAGGTCTAGAGTATGGAAGGGAAGGGAAACTTTAAGGGAGAGTGGTGCATAAATCCGGGAAAATGGACTACTACCTTCTTCTTCTTTTGCGATTTCCGCAACTCTTCACTTAGAGCTTCGCTCTTACTTTTCATTTTTTGACTTTACTTTTGGAGTTATGGATAGAGGTGCACAAAAACCGAAGCCTAGGAGATTGGCGTTTCTCAATTTCTGCGAGATGCCTCAAACCCTTAGCGCACATACCATAATCCGCTAGGAATATCGCTCAATCCGACTTTGGCAAGACACAAACACCCGGCTATGTGAATGGTGCCGAGTTACTCATCGTCATGATTGACTTCCCCAAACCTATACTTTCTTTCTATTCAATTGATTGCAAACATTTGCTCTCATGGCCCTCCCACATCAAACATGCCTTTTTCTCATTCACTTTCCAAGTTCCCGGATAGGTAAAGGAGGCTAATATTTCAATGAGGAGCTAGATGATCAAAGAAAGAAGAAAGAAAATATCGAATTGCCTTAATCATTTCAACAAGAAGTATAGGAACTTATAATGTGATTTCAACTTCAGTTTCTTAATATGATTTAGGTAACGTTTTCACATTATAAAACTTGCAAAAGAGGTGAAATTTATTCATTTGCATCCTTTTCG
Source organism: Fagopyrum esculentum (assembly GCA_033239045.1). Classification (NCBI taxonomy): domain Eukaryota; kingdom Viridiplantae; phylum Streptophyta; class Magnoliopsida; order Caryophyllales; family Polygonaceae; genus Fagopyrum; species Fagopyrum esculentum. The sequence continues at coordinate 25,055,371 of BSUD01000005.1, read as the reverse complement.
ATTTACTATCCTTTTAAACATGCAATTGTTGTCAACTTTATTCGCAAGTAGTGTTTATCATAGAACTCATCTCAATTCATTAGAAGCATCAAATTTTTCAAAAATTTTCAATTTTTATGGGTTTTTAAAGTTCTTTTTCATGCAATGCAAGAATGAAACGTGTAACATATGATGAACATGCAAAGATAGTCTCGTAATAGAGGCAACACATAGAGTAGAGTTATTACAAACATTTAGTACATCCCACCCCATACTTAGGACGAACATTGTCCCTAATGTTCACATGAAAGAACAAAAGAAAGAAAAGAAAAGAAACTCACAATGGTGGCGGGAATGTCTAAACGAGCTGCCGGTCATCAATCACTGCGGTGCCGGTGGAGGTGGAAATGGAGAGAAACTCGGGTCATAGTACCGCCCAAACTGCTGGCGGTAGACGTCCCTCATCATGTGGTCGAGGTCATCCAAACGTCCATCTCTAGCGTCCGCCCGGATCTCTAATGCTCCGACTCTCTCTGAAAGTCCGGTAGCCCACTCCGGCATCCTCTCATACCATCCCGGAGCATGATCATACCATCCGGGAGCATCTGCTGGTGCTGGCTGTGGTGGTGGTGGTGGTGGTGCTGCTGGCTTTTATACTCGCAGGCAAATTTTCAAAAATCACGGTCTGTCGGGGCATTCCACGGCCGTGGAAATGTACGGACCCGTGATTTTTGTGATTTTTCACAGGCCTTTGAGAATTACGGTCACTGTAGCAATGACGACCGTAATTTAGACCGTGGAACCCTCTGTAAAGCTTCAAAGTCCAAATTTCGTCACTTCTATTCGACATTATCCCTCCGTTCTCCCTTTTCATCGATCCTACAACCAAAAACACGAACATACCGGAAGGAATCGAGGCAAAAATAAAGCAAGAACTTCTATTCTAAGCTAATCTATGAATCGAAAGCAAAAACGAAAATGCAATACCTTGGGTTGCCTCCCAAGAAGCGCTTTGTTTAAGGTCCGTAGCTAGACCATTATCCATAGATGACTCAATGCACCTTGAACATCTTGGATTGCTCTTCAAATCCATCATTAAACTCCTCCAAGAAATCTCCGGTTCCTAATTTCACCGGCAAGTGGTAAGATCTCCCACGTACAAGCTTGTACGGTTTGATTCTCACCGGAATCCTCCTAGCTTTCCTATGCTTTAATGGGACATAATTCGGTCTTCCATCCCATCCTTTCCTAGATCGAGAAATCAGTTTTTCGAGAATCCTCCTAGCTTCCCCATCTCCAGTTTGGGGATGATGTATGGTCTTCGTCATGTGAATGACCCCATACTTGAACAAAAAACACTTATTGGCATTGGCGTTGAAGCTCTTGCCAAATTTACTCCTTATAGTCCAAGGAGCATCTTCTTCCAGCAATTTCAATAGAGGTTTCATCTTCACCTTAGGAGGTTCTTTTGGAAGAGACCTCCAACTCTCCGGTGCATTCCTGGAAAAATCAGAAATTTTAATAGGAATAACAAAGGAAGTAAGACAGTATACCTTGTTAAGTTCTTCAAGGCTTGGGACAAGTTTCATGTTGGCATGATGATCCACACATGAAATATCTCCCAACTCAGCTGGATCTTCTTCAACCTTGGCCACAATTTCAGTAATTTGGCCAAGGTTCACCACTTCTTCCTCTTCTTCAAGCACAACTGACTTTTCTTCAATCTCGACCACAATATTAGCAATTGGGTCTAGGTGTTCCACTTCTCTCTCTTCTTCAATGCGAACTTCAAGAGGTTCTAGAGGAACTTTGGGTTTGATAAGAGCATTCCTCGAGACTTGGAGTTCTTCCTTAAAGGCTTTCAATTTTTCTTCGATCATACCAAGTTCCTTCTTCAATTCTTCAAGTTTCGAGTGTTCCGCATCTTTGGGACGTTTCTTCTTAACCTTCTTTGGGTAGTGCAGCTTTTCCCATTTTGCAAATTCATATTCAATGGTTTGTTCACGTTCTCTTTCGCTGTCAAACCAATAGAAGGCGTATTTCTCTACCAAGTATTCATAATGGTCTGCTCTAGCCGTATGCTTCGCTACCCATATTGGATCGTATGGAGCCATACTTAGCTAGTGGAGCCTCAAAAACTCATACCAAGAGATTAAAAAAAACAAAAGCTCCCAAAACTTGTTCTTTGGCGAAACTCTGTTCCGTTGCTGGAACAAGAACTTCGTATGTACCTAAGAACACAAACCTGCAAGAACACTCAAGAAGAATCAAATAGCGAGAGCAAGCTCCCAAGCTTGACAACCGGTTACCGAATTCGGCCGAAACCAAATCCCCGGCAACGGCGCCAAAAAACTTGTTCGCCCCTAGAGGTGTGTGCAAATAAGCTTTAAATTTATAAAACTAGAATCAAGCAGCGAACCCGCAGTGTACGGATCGAGGTAGCTAAGCAAGAATTCCAGAGTATCGAACACAGGGATTTGGGTGGGAACAAATTCGATTTCAGGTTATCAAGCAATAAATATGAGAGTTTTGCAAATATTGGGAAAATAACAATCCTAAAGATCCGGGTATTCAGTTGTGGCAACAGATTCAAGATATACTAAATGATATAAAGACAGAGTAGAGATATGCAAAGGTACACTAATGTAAGGTAATCGTACGGTTGAGGTTCCAAAAACCTTATGTAACTCACCTAAAAGATACTCCTTATACAGGTTGTTGAGGCTCAATATAAAGAGGTTCTAAAAGCAAGGATTAGTATCAAATACCCAAACCTATAATCTAAAGGTCAAGACTAACTTATCCGATTGAGGTTATTGAGGCTCACAATCGGGGTAGAGGTTGTTGAGGCTTCACTACCACCTAGAAAAGACAAGTCTAAACTAAATTTGAAGCAAATCTTTAACTTTGGATTAAGGTAAAAGCAGGCTCGTAAACTCATGGAAATTACGGTTGGATCTTGAGGTTCCACGGCCGTGGAACTCAAGAACAGCCCGTAATTTGGGGTTGTCGGCGACACTTCTCTAACTCTCAGGGTCTAATCTGTTCGCGATCGATCTATCATCATCTATGCCACAACTATCAACCCTTCACCTTAGAATTGTTAAGGGTTTTTAGCCAATAACAGCCATTTGATATCAATTCAAGATTTATAAGATAGAAGATGGAAACTTTCAAGAACTTTCAATAATCTTTCAAACGAATCTCAAAATCACAATCGAAAACAAGTGTTTGTCAAGAGATTCAAATCAAACAATCAGTCACAATCTTAGGAAAGAAAGGAAACGGGATGTCAATCCGATCCTAAATCAAACCTAAGCAAGAAGAGGAGATTTCTTGCAAAATCCTCCAAGAACTTCGATCTTCCTCAACGCGAAGATCGCCAACAGCAATTCTCTAATCACGAACTTTGATCTTCAATGAGATCTCCCAAGAATCGCCTCCAAGAATGAAGACTTGTGTGTTGCTAAACTTGTGTTCTTGCCGCTCCACTTAGGGTTTGAAACGTCGTAAGCTAGGTAGCGGGGTAAGGCGAGGTGATAGCGAGATGATGGAATCTTGCCTCATCCGTCCTTTTTATAATGCAGGGCAAAATGTCGGCCCGGCCCGATCTTCAAGAGATCATGGCTTCGAAACGTGGCGAAAGAATTCGCCAAGATCACGGTCGTGGAAGATTCCACGACCGTAATTTAGGGCGTGAAGAGGAATACGGTTGTGTTCCACGGCCGTAATATCCCCTGGAATGAACATCGAATTCTGCATCACAATCCACGGCCGTAATCTAGGGTCAAACCGTGATTTTTGCCTTCCTTCGTGCATTCCTCAATCTAATACTTCAAATTGCTTCCAAAAGGTGTCCTAAATCTGGAAGTACACCAACTCAACTCTCCTTCGCTCGATTTCGTTCGGAAATAGCTCCAAATTACCTATAATCAACATAGAACTCGTGTAGACATCCATATCGACAATATAGGTAATACTAGCTCATATATGCATAAAGTTCCATCAAAGACTATCAATATGAATCAAATACGATTATAAAACGTGCCTAAAATATAACAATATTTCATGCTAACAGAGCATAACTCGAAGGACAGAAGATCGAGAATTTGAGAAGACGAAGTTTGACTGAAGCATCTCGGTTGCTATCAAAGCACCTCGACCGAGATGATTTTTGAGCAACCGAGGCGACTAAGGTTTTCTGAAGAACCACCTCGGTCCGTACCACCTCGGTCCAGTCGAGACCATCTCGACCGAGGTGACAGCAGTTCAAGAAAAGGGTATAAAAGGGCTGAAGATTTCTCTCTCCTCACTTTACTCTTCTCCCTCGACCGCGGCGACAGTTTCACCTCGCTTCTCTGATTTTTGCTCGTTTTCCAAGATTTCTGTCTCCAAACTGCGATTAAGACTTAGAGGATCCCAGTGCATCATCGATCTGCAAGAAAATCGAACCGATTCGGCCGAACGAGGTAAAACAAAACCGAAACCCTACCTCTCCGATTTCGCTTCGATTTGGGCTTTGGTTGCCCTTGCATTTGCTGAGGAAAGGATTAAGTACCCCATAGGAAGCAGTTGTAGTGATTTTGGGGGAAAAGAACTGAATTTTTTGAGGAAATTAGAATCCAGTTTTCCGCCTCGGTCTAGTCGTTCTGTGCCTCGGCCGAGGTGATTCTTGAGAGTTGTCAGTTGACCGAGGTGACCTGACAGTGACCGAATTGAAAATGAGTTCTGACCGACGCCTCGCCCTTAGGGATAGATCCTCACCTTCCCCTTCTTCCTCTTCTTCCCGACCCTATCGACCGGTGATCCATGAGCGACACCAGGTCGATTACGACCGTATTTCCGGCCGTCTAGTGATTGCACCTCGCTTCTTGGACGTGTCTGCTTTTGATTGTCTCCATGTAGACGGAGACCTTAGGAGGATGATATCTACAGTAGGGTTGGATCAGTTTACTGAGATCCGAGCCCCAGCCTATCTGGAGCCCACCTTAGAGTTCATTAGCTCCTTCACCTACCTCCCCACAGAGCGATCTGTGAAGTACCGGTTGATGAACCGGAACTTCTTAGTGCCACTAGAGTACTGGAGAGAGATTTTTGGTTTTCCTGAGCCCACAGCTGTTGACTTCCCGTCCCGATCTGTAGCTAGGGAGTTTTGGGGGCAGATTGCCCATATTTTTGAGCATGCAAATAGATGGCGCCCTGGAGATTCCAGGGAGAAGGTCATCTTCCATTTAGCCTTTAGGTTAGCCCACCGGATCTTCAGCGAGACACTTCTGGCGCGTACTGAGACGCCCCAGAAGATCCGACAGGGAGAGCTTTTCAGTTTATACTGCATGGTCAAGGCCAAAGCGAAAGGAGACATCTGTTGCGGAGGGCTTGTCACCCACATCGCTAGCTACCAAGACATGGATCTCAGCGCTTGCACGATGGTGGCGGCTCCCAAGCCGCTTGGGCTGCAGGAGATGATCACTCGGCAGATTCTGGTTCCCCGAGGTCTGACTACACCGTACGTGGCTATGCCGTGGGAGTTGACTGTGCCACAGGGGATCAGGTGGTATGCCCAGTTCTCTGTTTTTTACCCTCACTATTGGCAGACCGCTTGGGCTCCACTGACGGAGGATTAAAGAGAGGCAGCAGCTGCCCCAGCTGAGGAGGAGGCAAATGATGAGGAGACAGCTGATGACAGAGAGGGTGGAGTCCCGATGGACACAGGGACAGATACTGCAGGGACTAGTGCACCAGTTATAGATTTGGATGATGAGGATATTGAGCCTGCACCTGCTGCATCACCTACGAGACCTGCTAGGCGTAGGACACGCCGACATAGAGATCCAGAGGCTCATCGTCGGATCGATGATCTGACGGATCAGATGATAGACTCTTATGTTGCCCTTACTGTGGACATGCATGAGAGATTTGTTGCCCAGCACCGACAGATTGACAGCTGGACTCATCAGATGTTAGAGGGACAGCACTATCAGCGCAGGATGATGGAGATACAATTCCAGCAGACTATGGGTTATCCATTTGACCCATCCCAGTATCCGTATGTGCCACCACCACCACCACCACCGGATCAGGATTATTGAGAGCTGCAGGATTTTCTTTCTTATTTTTATGCAGTTCAGCTTATTATCCGGTGAGTATTTTTATCCTTTAGACTTATTTTGACCCACTGGGACAGTGTGTCCCAAGTATGGGGTGTTTATGTGATGTATTATTTGACACTTATGTATGACTCCACTTGATCAGATATTTATATTTACGCTTCTTTTGCATCTATATGTTTATCTGAGACTACATGCATACTTACAGGTTATTTGATTGAGAAAAACGTCGAAACTGAATAAAAACTGGTTTTAAAAAAAAAAATTTTGGACCTCGACCGGGGCAGTTCTGGCCGAACGAGGCGTTTCACCTCGGTTGACCTAAGAACACCTCGACCGAGGTGGGTTAACTGAGAGTTTTCGAAAACGATTTTTGTGCTTCTTATTTGGATATGATCTCAGTGAAGATCTTGCTTACTGACTGGTTTTGAAATTCTTTATGTGTTTGAAAGGTTTTATAATATGTTTAAGTTGCTAAATGCTTTGTTTAAAATTATTGGCATGTTTAATACTTGTTTTTATCCAAATTATGTTGAATTTGAAGGTTGACAGCACGTTATGAGTTCTCTCACTTTCTTTCTGGAAAGACCAAGGCAATTCATTCTTCTCTCTTCTTCTTCTTGATCATGCTTAGCCTCTCATATACATTTTGCCTCCCTTTACCTATCCGGGAATTTGGAAGCAAGCGAAGTGGTGAAAGCAAGTTAAAGTTGAGAAGTTGGCTGGAAGTGAAAGTGTTAGAGAGTAATCTTAGGTTTGGGGAAGTCAATCATGAAGATGAGTAACTCGGCACCATTCACATAGCCGGGTGTTTGTGTCTTGCCAAAGTCGGATTGAGCGATATTCCTAACGGGTCATGGTATGTGCATCAAGGGTTTGATGCATCTCAAGAAATTGATGATTGCTGATTTCCTAGGCTTCGGTTATTGTGCACCTCTGTCCATGCATCCCAAAAAGTTAAGTAAAAAGAAAAAGTGTGAAATAAGCAAAGCTTATTGGTGGGAGATGTTGCAAGTCAAAGTGAAAGTGAAGTTCATCCTTTTCCCGGATTCTAGCACCACATTACCTTACATACATCCCTACCCTACACGTTTCTTGACCTTTCTTTTGGGAAGCCCTTGAGACCTTGAGCTTGTTGATTGACTTAGTGGTTTAAACTGGATTATGCATGATTAATTTCGATAATTATGACTTATTATGCATTCTATGATTTTATGCAAAGATGAACAACTTTCTTATATTTATAAAATGTTTTGATCATACATTGATTTTAAATTCCATGAAGTATTCTCTTAGAGTGATCTATGATTGTAGCACACCATAAAAATGTTTTTGGAAGACTTTTCACTGATTTTCTTGACTTATAATCCATTCTATCTTGTCTTTTATATGTGGAACTTGCTTGGGGACAAGCAAGGGCTAAGTATGGGGTATTTTGATAGCATGAATTATAGTCTATAATTTGGGGTTTGTTTAGACGTTTTATCTTTCATAATATGCATGTTTGTATGTATAATATGTGATTATATTACCATTTCATCTACCTTTGCGGGAATCGAGGTCTACACCTAGTTTTGTTGTAATCGTAGGTAAAATGGCACGTTTTGTATCACAAAGGAGCAAAAGGAGCTATGGAGTCATTTGAGCTACATCCAGGAGCATAAGGAACCATCCAGGAAGCATAGCCATGGATTTAGGATTCACTTTGGACCAGATTTGAGAGATTTCACATTCAGTTGTGACTCACCTCGGTTGACCACAGATTCACCTTGACCGAAGTGATCCAGGGAAGTCGACTCGACCGAGGCGAATACCTAGGACGCGGCAAGAATATTTTATTCTTGGCTGAGATCTTTTATCTTTGGAAAGAGATCTTATATTTTTGGGCTTGGCTCCTGGAAGGAAGAAGATATACTAGATCATATATTTTACCTATTTTTATGGGAAGAGATCTTTCTAAGATATCTTATCTATGGAGAGTTATTTTCCTATAAAAAGGGTCGGATTTCCCGCAAATCCGACATCCCGCATACAGCCGGAACATCCGCTATCACCTTGCTTTACACCTACTGCATCGCTGCGGCATACTCCAGTTGGGAGATTTGAAGAACCTTTTTGAAGGTTGAGGAAGGAAGATTGTAGCTTTTATAGCTTTTGAAGGTTTTCTTGTAAGATTACCTTATATTCTCTTCCTTGTTGTCATTCTTCTTGGATTTCTATCCAAGGAACGCTTTGTTGTGATATTTGATTCAGTTATTGAAGTCTTTTCATTAAATTCTTCTTGTTCAAATATTCACCTTCTTCCCATATACTTGATTAATACTTTCATGATGATGAGTGGCTAATCTCTTTGTGTGATTCTAGGGTGATTGGCTGAAGGTTGTGGGAAAAACAATGATAGAATAATCTTAGATTCCAATAGGACCCTGAAAGTTCGAGTCTTTAACCTTAACCCTAAGCATCTCGCTCAGTCGATGAACATCTCGGCCGGGGTGGAATTCTTCTGACCAAGGTGACTTATCTGATCCTAAACTGAGAGTTAAGTGTTAGAATTTGCCAAATCCTATTCTTATTACACCTTTCCTGGTTCAATGCAAGCTTAGGATGAGACTTACCCGGTAATTCCTTAGTTTGTGTACCAACGATCATAAGTGTAGGTAATAAAGGTTTATCCTTTATTAGGGTTTGAGTGTGCTTTCATCCCATCTTTGTGAGTTAGTCTGAGACTTACCCGGTAAAGGTTGATTCTATTCCCTTAGATGGTGTGTTAGTTTGAGGTTATAGTTCTTTATCTTAATTCCTTGAGACTTACCCGGTAATAGGAGTTACGGTTTAGGATTAGTGAGTAGTGAGACTTACCCGGTGATCTATTCTACTTTAGTAACACCTTCCCCATGCAAAAACCTCAGCTTTGTCCGCTTATCTTTAGATCTTGAGTTGGAACCACAACTAGATGCTTTAATCCCTAGAATTGCATGTTTCCTTTATTGACTTCTTATTCATCTTTGATTGTTTAATCGCTTGTGGTTAGTGATTGCTTAAGCATACCGTAATTGGACTTTGTTTCACTAAGTCCCTGTGATCGACCCCTGGAATTCCTTGCTTTTTACTACGATTGACCCATACACTGCGGGTTCGCATCCTTGTTTTAAGCTTACGTCTAGGGTTATAAATTTAAAGCTTGCACACACCGTTTGGAGCTAACATCCGGCGAGAAGCGGCTATTGGATATCAATGAGCTGGAGGAGCTGCGTTTGAACGCTTATGGGAATGCCAAAATCTATAAAGAAAGGACGAAGAAATGGCATGTTAAGCGCATCATTCCTAAGGAGCTTAAAGAAGGAGACTTAGTTCTACTCTTCAACTCCCGTCTCCGCCTCTTTCCAGGTAAGTTGAAATCTAGATGGACCGGACCTTATGTTGTGAAACATGTTTTTCCTCATGGTGCAGTTGAGATATGGGGCGAAACGAGTGGAAGCTTCAAGGTCAATGGTCATAGACTTAAGAAATACAAACCGAAAGTTCCGGTTGAGGAGGTTGCACCACTATACCTCGAATGAGAGACGCCGTACGGTCCAGCTAGTGATCTTAAATCAAGCGCTTCTTGGGAGGCAACCCAAGGTATTGCTTTCTTTTCCCTTTTTCTAGTCTAGCTTAGATAGTTTGCTTTTGCTTTGCTTTGTTTTGTTTTTGGCGTCCTAGACAGACAACAGGTGACATATAAGGAAGGAATACAAACCAGGAGCATAACTGGAAGGACAGAAGTTCGAGAATTTGAGAAGACGGAGTTTGACTGAGACACATCTCGGTTGCTGTCACAACACCTCGACCGAGATGACTCTTGAGCAACCGAGGCGACTATGGTTTCTGAAGATCTACCTCGGTCCGTACCACCTCGGTCCAGTCGAGACCACCTCGACCGAGGTGACAGCAGTTCCAGAAAAGGGTATAAAAGGGGGCTGAGATTTCTCTCTCCTCCTTTACCTTCTCCTCGACCACGGCACGCCTTTTGCCTCGCTTCGCCAATCTTCGCTCGTTTTCGACGATTCTTGCTTCCAATCTACTAAGAAAGGGTAGAGGATCACAGTGCAAGCGCCAATCTGCAAGAAAAACGAGTCAATCGACCGAATCGGGGTAAATATCGAAAAAACCCTAACCTCGTCTTTCTCCACTGTTTTCCTTCGATTTGGGCTTTGGTTCCCCTGCATTCACTGAGAAACAGATTAAGTACCCCATAGGAACCTGTTGTAGTGATTTTGGGGGAAAAGAACTGGATTTTTGAAGAAATTAGTCGCACAGATTTTCGCCTCGGTCCAGTCGGCCTGTGCCTCGGCCGAGGTGTTCTACAGAGTTGTCAGGCCGACCGAGGTGGTCTGACAGGTTACAGAAAGATGAGTTCAGATAGACAGCTGGTCCTTAGGGACAGATCTTCTCCTTCCCCTTCTTCTTCCTCCCGCCGCACGAGACCGGTGATCCACGAGAGACACCAGGTTGACTATGACCGCATAGCGGCCCGTCCAGTGATTGCACCTCGCTTCCTGGATATTTCTGCCTTTGACTGCCTCCATGTGGATGGAGATCTGAGACGTATGATCTCTATGGTGGGGCTTGATCAGTTCACTGAGATCCGCGCACCGGCTTACCTAGAGCCGACTTTGGAGTTTGTTAGCTCCTTCACCTACCTTCCCACAAAGCGGGCTGTGAAGTACCGGTTAGTGAACCGGAACTTCATAGTTCCTTTAGAGTACTGGCGAGACATCTTTGGTTTCCCGGCCCCGACTGCTATTGATTTTCCCTCCTGAGCTGTAGCTAGGGAGTTCTGGGGACAGATTGCTCACGTAGTTGAGCATGCAGATAGATGGCGCCCTGGAGACTCCAGGGAGCGTATTATATTTCACCTAGCTTTTAGGTTAGCCCACAGGATATTCAGTGAGACTCTTCTGGCGCGTACTGAGACGCCCTAGAAGGTCAGACAAGGGGAGTTGTTTAGCCTATACTGCATGGTGACTAGAGGGATCCCAGACTTTGGTTTGATGCTGGCAGAGGATCTGCACAAGATCAAGGCCAAGGCGAAGGGCGACATCTGTTGCGGAGGCATTGTGACTCACATAGCGAGTTACCAGGATATGGACCTCAGCGCATGTACCATGGTGGCGGCTACCAAGCCGCTTGGACTTCAGGAGATGATCACTCGGAGGATACTGGTTCCCCGAGGACTTACTACGCCATATGTGGCGATGCCATGGGAGCCTACTGCACCACAGGGGATCAGATGGTCACCCCAGTTCTCAGTATACGATCCACACTACTGGAAGACTGCTTGGATCCCATTTATGGAGGATGCTAGAGAGGCAGCAGTTGCACCAGCTGAGGAGGATGAGGTTGAGGAGGTTGATGATGATGATGATGATAGGGATGGTGGAGTTCCTATAGATACGGGGACTGATACTGCTGGGATGAGTGCGCCGGTCATCGATTTGGATGATGACGAGACTGAGGTTGAGCCGGCTGCATCACTAGTACGCCCTGCTAGGCGTAGGGTACGCCGACAGAGAGATTCAGATGCTCACCGTCGGATTGATGATCTGACGGATCAGATGATCGATTCTTATGTTGTCCTATCCCTGGATATCCATGAGATGCAGGAGAGACAGCATTACCAGTACATGATGGCTGAGATTCAGTTTCAGCATATCATGGGCTATCCTTTCGACCCATCTCAGTATCCGTACGTGCCACCACCACCACCACCGGATCGGGATTATTGAGAGCTTGCAGGATTTTCTTTCTTTATTTATTATGCAGCTCAACTATGTCCGGTGAGTACTTTATTTTCTTTAGACTTATTTTGACCCACTGGGACAATGTGTCCCAAGTATGGGGTGTTTATGTATTATTCAACTCTTATGGATGTATGACTCGACTTTATCGGATATTTATGCTTTACTTAGCTCTATGTGCTTATCTGAGATTACATGCATGCATACAGGTTATTTGATTGAGAAAAACGTCAAAAACTGGTTTAGAAAAAAAATTTTGACCTCGACCGGGATGGTTCTGGCCAAACGAGGAACTTCACCTCGGTTGACTTAGAACACCTCGACCAAGGTGGTTTAACTGAAAGTTTTCAAAACGTTTTGTGCTTCTTATCTAGATATGATCTCAGTGAAGATCTTGTTTGCTGACTGGCTTTGAAATCTTTATATGTTTGAAAGATTTTATGATATGTTTAAGTTGCTAAATGCTTTGTTTGAAATTTTGGCATGTTTAATACTTTGTTTTTATCCAAATTATGTTGAATTAGAAGGTTGACACCACGTTATGAGTTCTCTCACTTTCTTCCTGGAAAGACCAAGGCAATTCATTCTTCTCTCTTCTTCTTCTTGATCATGCTTAGCCCCTCATATACAGATTTGCCTCCCTTTACCTATCCGGGAATTTGGAAGCAAGCAAAGTGGTGAAAGCAAGTGAAGTAAAAGAAGTGGCTGGAAGTGAAAGTGTTAGAAAGCAATAAATAGGTTTGGGGAAGTCAATCATGATGATGAGTAACTCGGCACCATTCACATAGCCGGGTGTTTGTGTCTTGCCAAAGTCGGATTGAGCGATATTCCTAAGGGTCATGGTATGTGCATCAAGGGTTTGATGCATCTCAAGAAATTGATGATTGCTGATTTCCTAGGCTTCGGTTATTGTGCACCTCTGTCCATGCATCCCAAAAGGTAAAGTAAAAAGAAAAAAAAGTGTGAAATAAGCAAAGCTTATTGGTGGAAGATGTTGAAGTTCAAGTAAAGTGAAGAAAGATCTTATTCCCGGATTCTAGCACCACATTACCTTATATACATCCCTACCCTACACGTTTCTTGACCTTTCTTTTGGGAAGCCGTTGAGACCTCGAGCTTGTTGATTGACTTAGTGGTTTAAACTGGATTATGCATGATTAATTTCGATAATTATGATTTATTATGCATTCTATGATTTTATGCAAAGATGAACAACTTTCTTATATTCATGAAATGTTTTGACCATATTTTGATTTTAAAATTCCATGAAGTATTCTCTTAGAGTGATCTATGATTGTAGCACACCATTAAAATGTTTTTGAAAGACTTTTTCATTGATCTTTATGACTTATAATCCATTCTATCTTGTATTTTATATGCGGAACTTGCTTGGGGACAAGCAAGGGCTAAGTATGGGGTATTTTGATAGCATGAATTATTGTCTATATTTTGGGGTCTGTTTAGACGTTTTATCTTCAATAATCTGCATGTTTGTATATATATTATGTGATTATATTGTCGTTTCATCTACCTTTGCGGGAATCGAGGTCTACACCTAGTTTTGTTATAATCGTAGGTAAAATAGCACGTCTTGCATCAAAAAGGAGCAAAAAGAGCTATGGAGTCATTGGAGCTACATTCAGGAGCTTAAGGAATAATCCAGGAATCATGGAATTGGATTAAAGATTCACTTTGGACCAGATTTGAGAGATTTCACATTCAGTTGTGATTCACCTCGGTTGACTACAGAGTCACCTCGACCGAGGTGATCCAGAGGAGCCGACTCGACCGAGGCGAACACCTGGGACGCGGCAAGAATATTTTATTCTTGGCTGAGATCTTTTATCTTTGGAAAGAGGATCTTATATTTTTGGGCTGAATTCCTGGAAGGAAGAAGATAAGTTAGACCATATATTTTACCTATTTTTATGGGAAGAGATCTTTATAAGATATCTTATCTTTGGAGAGTAATTTTCCTATAAAAAGGGTTGGATTTTCCACAAATCCATATCATGCTATACACATGCTATACCACCGATTGTGTTTAGACATCCCCTGCATCCATACTCCAGTTGGGAGACTTGAAGAACCTTTTTGAAGGTTGAAGGAAGAAAGTCTATAGCTTTTATAGCTTTTTGAAGGGTTTTTGTAAGATCATCTTAGATTCCCTTCTTTGTTGATTGTCTTGTTGGATTTTAATCCAAAGAACGCTTTTGTTTGATAATTAATTCAGTTATTGAAGCCTTTCTCTTAAGGTTTTCCTGTTCAATTATTCTCTTTCTTCCCATATATTTGATTAATACTTTCATAATGATGAGTGGCTAATCTCTTTGTGTGATTCTAGGGTGATTGGTTGAAGGTTGTGGGAAAAACAATGATAGAATAATCTTAAATCACAGTAGGACCCTAAAAGTTCGAGTCTTTACCTTAACCCTAAAGCATCTCGCTCAGTCGATGAACATCTCGGCCGGGGTGGAATTTGGCTGACCGAGGTGACTTATCTAATCCGAAACTGAGAGTTAAGTGTTAGAGTTTGCCAAACCCTATTCTTATTACACCTTTCCTGGTTCAATGCAAGCCTAGGATGAGACTTACCCGGTAATTCCTTTGTTTGTTTACCAAAGATCATAAGTATAGGTAATAAAGGTTTATCCTTTATTGGGGTTTGAGTGTGCTTTCATCCCATCTTTGTGAGTTAGCCTGAGACTTACCCGGTAAAGGTTGATTCTATTCCCTTAGGTGGTGTGTTAGTTTGAGGTTATAGTTCTTTATCTTGATTCCTTGAGACTTACCCGGTAATAGGAGTTACGGTTTGGGATTAGTGAGTAGTGAGACTTACCCGGTAATCTATTCCACTTTAGTAACACCTTCCCTTTGCAAAAACCTCAGCTTTGTCCGCTTATCTTTAGATCTTGAGTTGGAACCACAACTAGATGCTTTAATCCCTAGAATTGCATATTTCCTTAATTGACTTTTTATCATCTTTGATTATTTTAATTGCTTTTGTGGTTAGTAATTACAAAGCTTACCTATTCCGACTTTGTTTCACTAAGTCCCTGTGATCGACCCCTAGAATTCCTTGCTTTTTACTACGATTGACCCGTACACTGCGGGTTCGTATCCTTGTTTTAAGCTTACATCTAGGGTTATAAATTTAAAGCTTGCACACACCGTTTGGAGCGAACACACTCCCTTATGTTGGGACGAGCCAGGGAGTTCTAGCGTTGTAGCTCCGGATTAGGTACAGCATGACATGGCTAGAGTTACTTTGATACGAGAGAGGATGCTGACCGCACGGAGTCGTTAGAGATCGTATGCGGATAGGAGACGTAGACCTCTCGAGTTCATGGTAGGAGCCCAGATGTGGATGAGGATATCACCGACTAGGGGCGTCAGACGATTCGGCATTAAGGGGAAGTTAAGCCCCCGATATGTCGGTCCATTCGAGATAGTGGAGAGAGTTAGTGAGATGGCATACCGACTAGCGTTACCACCACGTTTGGGTTTTAGAGCGGCGTACGAGACGCCTTCGATCGAAGGAGATACCGACGCTGAGGGTGCAGTGGTCGAGGCGAGGAGCCGACGATGCTACATGGGAGACGGAGGATAGTATCTAGAGGAACTATCCGGAGTTTTACGCGGGTTTGGAGACACCGATAGGACAGTCGGGTTAGTCCCGAGCTTCTTCCTTGATTATTACCTACGTGCTTTGTGATGTGATATGCCTTGTGTGCTACTTATGTTTATATGTGATTACCTCGTGAGGTGTTGTTATGGTTTGATAGCATGAATTATAGTCCATATTTTGGGGTTTGTTTGGACGTTTTATCTTTCATAATCTGCATGTTTGTATGTACAATATGTGATTTTACTACCATTTCATCTACCTTTGCGAGGATCGAGGTCTACACCTAGTTTCGTTGTAATTGCAGGTAATATGGTACGTTTTGCATCAAAAAGGAGCAAAAGGAGTCAAGAGTCATTTGGAGCTACATTCAGGAAGCATAGCCATGGATTAAAGATTTACTTTGGACCAGTTTTGAGAGATTCTACATTCAGTTATGAGTCACCTCGGTTGACCAGAGATTCATCTCGACCGAGGCGATCCATAGATGCCGACTCGACCGAGGCGAATACCTAGGACGCGGCGAGAATATTTTATTCTTGGCTGAGATCTTTTAAAATTGGAAAGTAATCTTATATTTTTGGGCTGAGCTTCTGGAAGGAAGGAGATATGCAGAATCATATATTTTACCTATATTTATGGGATAATATCTTCTTAAGATTTATTATCTTTGGAGGTTTATTTTCCTATAAAAAGGGTTGGATTTTCCACAAATCCGACATCCGCCTACAGCTGAAAAATCCCACATACACCGTTGAACATCCGCAGCAGCCGCAGCCTACTCCAATTTGGGAGAGAGTTGAAGAACCTTTTTAAAGGTTGAAGGAAGGTTGAAGATCATAGCTTTTATAGCTTTATTGAAGGGTTTTGTAAGATTGTCTTCAATTCCCTCAATTGTTGTCTTGTCTTTTTGGATTATTATCCAAGGAACGTTTTTGTGTGATATTTGATCCAGTTATTGAAGTCTTTTCATTAAATTCTTTTTTGTTCAAACATTCACCTTCTTCCCATATATTTAATACTTTCATTATGATGATGAGTGGCTAATTTCCTTGTGTGATTCTAGGGTGATTGGCTGAAGGTTGTGGGAAAAACAATGATAGAATAATCTTAGATTCCAGTAGGATCCTGAAAGTTCGAGTCTTTAACCTTAACCCTAAGCATCTCGTTCGGTTGATGAACATCTCGGCCGGGGTGGAATTCTTCTGACCGAGGTGACTTATCCTATCCTAAACTGAGAGTTAAGTGTTAGAGTTTGCCAAATCCTATTCTTATTACACCTTTCTGGTTCAAAGCAAGCTTAGGATGAGACTTACCCGGTAATTCCTTAGTTTGTGTACCAACGATCATAAGTGTAGGTAATAAAGGTTTATCCTTTATTGGGGTTTGAGTGTGCTTCCATCCCATCTTTGTGAGTTAGCCTGAGACTTACCCGGTAAAGGTTGATTCTATTCCCTTAGATGGTGTGTTAGTTTGAGGTTATAGTTCTTTATCTTAATTCCTTGAGACTTACCCGGTAATAGGAGTTACGGTTTAGGATTAGTGTGTAGTGAGACTTACCCGGTGATCTACTCCACTTTAGAAACACCTTCCCCACGCAAAAATCTCAGCTTTGTCCGCTTATCTATAGATCTTGAGTTGGAACCACAACTAGATGCTTTAATCCCTAGAATTGCATGTTTGCTTTATTTGACATCTTATTCATCTTTGATTGTGTTAAATTGCTCTTGTGGTTAGCATTAACAGTAGCATACCGTGTTGACTTTGTTTCACCAAGTCCCTGTGATCGACCCCTGGAATTTTCTTGCTTTTACTACGATTGACCCGTACACTGCGGGTTCGCATCCTTGTTTTAAGCTTAAGTCTAGGGTTATAAATTTAAAGCTTGCACACACCGTTTGGAGCGAACAAGTTTTTGGCGCCGTTGCCGGGGACTTGGTCTAGACCAAGCCGGTACGGTTTGCTCTTGGGGCATTTGCCCCTGTTGCTACTAACTACTCTTTCTATGAGTTTTGTAGTTTTCAGGATTTCCGATGACTACATTTGATCCAGCCTGGATAGCAAGGCAAAGTGCTAGGGCGGACCATTATGAATACTTGGAGGAGAAGTACTCCTTCTATTGGTTCAACAATGAATGGGAAAGAGAAGAGGCCATTCAGCACGAACTTTCGATATGGGATGAGAAGAACGTTCCTAAAAACATTTATGAGCAACCTTTTGAAGACTCTCTCGAATCAAGATTGGAGAAGTTGATGAAGAAGGTGGAGGAGCTCAAGGAAAGCACCCTATCCTATGCTAAGCCGAAAGAGGAGCATAAGGAAGTGTTGCACGTTCCAAGCATTCCTCTTGTTGAACCGGAAGTTTCTCCTGAAGCTTTTGTGGAAGCGGAGGATATGGAAGATCTCGATCCAACTGCCGAGACCTCGGCCGAGGTGTCAGAGATCTCGACCGAGATGGAAGAAGAATTTGTAGAACTGCAAGATGCAGCAAACCCTGACCAAATTACTGAGACTGTGGTCAAGGTGGAGGAAAGGAATGCACCGGAAAGTTGGAGGTCTCTTCCGAAAGAACCTCCTAAAATCAAGATGAAGTCTTCCTTGAAATTGTTGGAAGAAGAAGCTCCTTGGATTATAAGGAGTGGAGTTAGCAAGCACTTCACCGTTAAGGCAATGAAGTGTCTTTTGTTCAAGTATGGGGTCCCTCGCATGCTAAGGACCTTGTACCATCCCCAAGCTATAGAAGGGGAAGCTACTAGGATTCTCGAGAAGCTGTTTTCTCGATCAAGGAAAGGATGGGATGAAAGACTGAGTTATGTCCCATGGACAAAGAGGAAGACCGGTAGGATTCCGGTGAGAACCAAATCGTACAAGCTTGTACGTAGGAAATCCTACCATTTGCCGGTGAAATTAGGAACCGGAACCTTTTTGGAAGAATTTTATGATGGATGTGATGAGCACTCCATGGTGTTCAAGGTACATTGAGTAATTCTATGGAGAAGGGTCCAGCTAGCGACCTTAAACCAAGCGCTTCTTGGGAGGCAACCCAAGGTATTGCTTTCTTCTCCCTTTTCTAGTTTAGTTTAGATAGTTGCTTTGTTTTTGTTTTCCTCTAGACAACAACCAGGTATTCCAAAAGGAAGGATCACAGTTCAGGAGCTACACTGGAAGAACAAAATTTCGAGAAGTTGAGGAAACAAGCTTTACTGAGATACATCTCGGGTACTGTCAGAACACCTCGACCGATATGTGCTTCGCCAACCGAGATGGTCTTATCTGGGAGCTGTTTCTTACTTCTTCATGCAGTTTAGCTATGTTCGGTGAGTATCCTGTCCTTAGACTTATTCTGACCCACTGGGACAGTGTGTCCCAAGTATGGGGTGTTTGTACTTATTTGACTACTTGACGTTATTTGACTACTTTTGATGTATGATATTATATTTATCGGATATTTTCGTATTTATGCTTCATTGCCTTTATATGCTTATCTGAGATTACATGCATGCATACAGGTTATTTGATTGAGAAAAACGTCAAAAACTGGTTTAGAAAAAAAATTTTGACCTCGACCGGGATGGTTCTGGCCAATCGAGGTGCATCACCTCGGTTGACTTAGAACACCTCGACCGAGGTGGTTTAACTGAAATAGTTTTCGAAACGTTTTGTGCTTCTTATCTGGATATGATCTCAGTGAAGATCTTGTTTGCTGACTGGTTTTGAAATCTTTATATGTTTGAAAGGTTTTATGATATGTTTAAGTTGCTAAATGCTTTGTTTGAAATTATTGGCATGTTTAATACTTTATTTTTATCCAAATTATGTTGAATTTGAAGGTTGACACCACATGATGAGTTCTCTCACTTTCTTCCTGGAAAGACCAAGGCAATTCATTCTTCTTCTCTTCTTCTTCTTGATCATGCTTAGCCCCTCATATACAGTTTTGCCTCCCTTTACCTATCCGGGAATTTGGAAGCAAGCAAAGTGGTGAAAGCAAGTGAAGTAAAAGAAGTGGCTGGAAGTGAAAGTGTTAGAAAGCAATAAATAGGTTTGGGGAAGTCAATCATGATGATGAGTAACTCGGCACCATTCACATAGCCGGGTGTTTGTGTCTTGCCAAAGTCGGATTGAGCGATATTCCTAAGGGTCATGGTATGTGCATCAAGGGTTTGATGCATCTCAAGAAATTGATGATTGCTGATTTCCTAGGCTTCGGTTATTGTGCACCTCTGTCCATGCATCCCAAAAAGTAAAGTAAAAAGAAAAAAAAGTGTGAAATAAGCAAAGCTTATTGGTGGAAGATGTTGAAGTTCAAGTAAAGTGAAGATAGATCCTATTCCCGGATTCTAGCACCACATTACCTTATATACATCCCTACCCTACACGTTTCTTGACCTTTCTTTTGGGAAGCCGTTGAGACCTCGAGCTTGTTGATTGACTTAGTGGTTTAAACTGGATTATACATGATTAATTTCGATAATTATGATTTATTATGCATTCTATGATTTTATGCAAAGATGAACAACTTTCTTATATTCATGAAATGTTTTGACCATATTTTGATTTTAAAATTCCATGAAGTATTCTCTTAGAGTGATCTATGATTGTAGCACACCATTAAAATGTTTTTGAAAGACTTTTTCATTGATCTTTATGACTTATAATCCATTCTATCTTGTATTTTATATGCGGAACTTGCTTGGGGACAAGCAAGGGCTAAGTATGGGGTATTTTGATAGCATGAATTATTGTCTATATTTTGGGGTCTGTTTAGACGTTTTATCTTCAATAATCTGCATGTTTGTATGTACATTATGTGATTTTACTACCATTTCATCTACCTTTGCGAGAATCGAGGTCTACACCTAGTTTCGTTGTAATTGCAGGTAATATGGTACGTATTGCATCAAAAAGGAGCAAAAGGAGTCAAGAGTCATTTGGAGCTACATTCAGGAAGCATAGCCATGGATTAAAGATTTACTTTGGACCAGTTTTGAGAGATTCTACATTCAGTTATGAGTCACCTCGGTTGACCAGAGATTCATCTCGACCGAGGCGATCCAGAGACGCCGACTCGACCGAGGCGAACACCTAGGACGCGGCGAGAATATTTTATTCTTGGCTGAGATCTTTTATCTTTGGAAAGATGATCTTATATTTTTGGGCTGAGCTTCTAGAAGGAAGGAGATATACAGAATCATATATTTTACCTATTTTTATGGGAATATATCTTCTTAAGATTTATTATCTTTGGAGGTTTATTTTTCCTATAAAAAGGATTGGATTTTCCACAAATCCGATCATGCTTAGAGGCTGCATACACCGCATACGATCTCGATTACAGCAAAGAACACGCAGCAGCCGCATCCTACTCCAGTTGGGAGATTTGAAGAACCTTTTTGAAGGTTGAAGGAAGATTGAAGTCTATAGCTTTTATAGCTTTTTGAAGGGTTTTTGTAAGATCATCTTAGATTCCTTTCCTTGTTGATTGTCTTGTTGGATTTTAATCCAAGGAACGATTTTGTGTGATATTTGATTCAGTTATTGAAGTGTTTTCATTAAATTCTTCTTTGTTCAAATATTCACCTTCTTCCCATATATTTGATTAATACTTTCATTATGATGATGAGTGGCTAATTTCCTTGTGTGATTCTAGGGTGATTGGCTGAAGGTTGTGGGAAAAACAATGATAGAATAATCTTAATCACAGTAGGACCCTGAAAGTTCGAGTCTTTAACCTTAACCCTAAGCATCTCGTTCAGTCGATGAACATCTCGGCCGGGGTGGAATTTGGCTGACCGAGGTGACTTATCTGATCCTAAACTGAGAGTTAAGTGTTAGAGTTTGCCAAATCCTATTCTTATTATACCTTTCTGGTTCAAAGCAAGCTTAGGATGAGACTTACCCGGTAATTCCTTAGTTTGTATACCAACGATCATAAGTGTAGGTAATAAAGGTTTATCCTTTATTGGGGTTTGAGTGTGCTTTCATCCCATCTTTGTGAGTTAGCCTGAGACTTACCCGGTAAAGGTTGATTCTATTCCCTTAGGTGGTGTGTTAGTTTGAGGTTATAGTTCTTTATCTTGATTCCTTGAGACTTACCCGGTAATAGGAGTTACGGTTTGGGATTAGTGTGTAGTGAGACTTACCCGGTGATCTACTCCACTTTAGTAACACCTTCCCCATGCAAAAATCTCAGCTTTGTCCGCTTATCTATAGATCTTGAGTTGGAACCACAACTAGATGCTTTAATCCCTAGAATTGCATGTTTGCTTTAATTGACTTCTTATCATCTTTGATTGTTTTAATTGCTCTTGTGGTTAGCATTTACATTAGCATACTGTACTGGACTTTGTTTCACCAAGTCCCTGTGATCGACCCCTGGAATTCCTTGCTTTTACTACGATTGACCCGTACACTGCGGGTTCGCATCCTTGTTTTAAGCTTAAGTCTAGGGTTATAAATTTAAAGCTTGCACACACCGTTTGGAGCGAACAAGTTTTTGGCGCCGTTGCCGGGGACTTGGTCTAGACCGAGCCGGTTAAGGTTTGCTTTCGGGGCACTTGCCCCTGTTGCTACTAACTACTCTTTCTATGAGTTTTGTAGTTTTCAGGATTTCTGAACGCTATGTTTGATCCAGCCTGGATAGCAAGACAAAGTGCTAGGGCAGATCATTATGAATACTTGGAGGA
Organism: Fagopyrum esculentum; assembly: GCA_033239045.1. Lineage (NCBI taxonomy): Eukaryota > Viridiplantae > Streptophyta > Magnoliopsida > Caryophyllales > Polygonaceae > Fagopyrum > Fagopyrum esculentum. Next base: position 25,033,195 of record BSUD01000005.1, on the reverse strand, counting down.
GAAGTACTCCTTCTACTGGTTCAACAATGAATGGGAAAGAGAAGAGGCCATTCAGCATGAACTTGCGATGTGGGATGAACTGAATGTCCCTAAAAAGACTTATGAGCAACCTCTTGAACACTCTCTTGAATCTAGGTTGGAGAAGTTGATGAAGAAGGTGACGGAGCTCAAGGAAAGCACCCTATCCTATGCTAGGCCGCAAGAGGAGCATAAGGAAGTGTTGCACGTTCCAAGCATTCCCCCAGTCGAACCAGAAGTTTCTCCTGAAACTTTTGAGGGAGACGATGTGGAAGATCTCGATCTGACTGTTGAGACCTCGGTCGAGGTGGAAGTGACCTCGGTCGAGATGAAAGAAGAACCTGCAGAACCGGAAGAGGCAGATGCAGAAGACCTTGGCCAAATTACTGAGATTGTGGTCAAGGTGGAAGAAAGACCAGCTGAACTAAGAGAGATTTCGTGTGTGGATCATCGACCCAACATGAAATTTGTCTCAAACCTTGGAGAGCTTTGCAAGGTACATTCTCCTACTTCATTTGAATTCCCTATTAATATTTCTGAATTTTTCAGGAAGGCACCGGAGAGTTGGAGGTCTCTTCCGAAAGAACCTCCTAAGATCAAGATGAAATCTCTCTTGAAATTGTTGGAGGAAGATGCTCCTTGGATTATAAGGAGTGAAGTTAACAAGCGCTTCACCGCTAAGGCAACGAAGTGTTATTTGTTCAAGTATGGGGTCCCTCGCATGCTAAGGACCTTGTACCATCCCCATGCTAAAGATGGGGAAGCTACTAGGATTCTCAAGAAGTTGTTTTCTCGATCAAGGAAAGGATGGGAAAGGCTAGATTATGTCCCATTGAAGTGCAGGAAGGCTAGAAGGATTCCGGTGAGAATCAAACCGTACAAGCTTGTACGTAGGAGATCTTACCATTTGCCGGTGAAATTAGGAACCGGAACCTTTTTGGAAGAATTTTATGATGGATGTGATGAGCACTCCATGGTGTTCAAGGTACATTGAGTAATTCTATGGAGAAGGGTCCAGCTAGCGACCTTAAACCAAGCGCTTCTTGGGAGGCAGCCCAAGGTATTGCTTTCTTCTCCCTTTTCTAGTTTAGTTTAGATAGTTGCTTTGTTTTTGTTTTCCTCTAGACAACAACCAGGTATTCCAAAAGGAAGGATCACAGTTCAGGAGCTACACTAGAAGAACGAAGTTTCGAGAAGTTGAGGAAACGAGCTTTACTGAGATACATCTCGGGTACTGTCAGAACACCTCGACCGAGATGTACTTCGCCAACCGAGATGGTCTTATCTGGGAGCTGTTTCTTACTTCTTCATGTAGTTTAGCTATGTTCGGTGAGTATCCTGTCCTTAGACTTATTCTGACCCATTGGGACAGTGTGTCCCAAGTATGGGGTATTTGATGTACTTATTTGACCACCTTTGATGTATTTTATTTATCGGATATTTTATTTATGCTTCCCTTTTGCATTTATATGATTATCTGATATTACATGCATACTTACAGGTTATTTGATTGAGAAAAACGTCGAAACCGAAAAAAAAATGGTTTTAAAAAATTTTTGTTCGACCTCGACCGGGGAGATTCTGGCGAAACGAGGCACTTCACCTCGGTTGAACCAAGAACACCTCGACCGAGGTGCGTAACAGAAAGTTTTCGAAAACGATTTTTGTGTTACTTATCTGGATATGATCTCAGTGAAGATTCTGTTTACTTACTGGTTTTAAATTCTTTATGTGTTTGAAAGGTTTTATAATATGTTTAAGTTGCTAAATGCTTTGTTTGAAATTATTAGCATGTTTAATACTTTGTTTTTATCCAAATTATGTTGAATTTGAAGGTTGACACCGCAGGTTAAGTTCTTTCACTTTCTTCTTGGAAAGACCAAGGCAATTCATTCTCTCCTTCTTCTTCTTCTTGATCATGCTTAGCCCCTCATATACATTGCCTCCCTTTACCTATCCGGGAATTTGGAAGCAAGCGAAGTGGTGAAAGCAAGTGGAGTTAAAGTTGAGAAGTGGCTGGAAGTGAAAGTGTTAGAAAGCAATAATAGGTTTGGGGAAGTCAATCATGAAGATGAGTAACTCGGCACCATTCACATAGCCGGGTGTTTGTGTCTTGCCAAAGTCGGATTGAGCGATATTCCTAACGGGTCATGGTATGTGCATCAAGGGTTTGATGCATCTCAAGAAATTGATGATTGCGGATTTCCTAGGCTTCGGTTATTGTGCACCTCTATCCATGCATCCCAAAAAGTAAAGTAAAAGAAAAAGTGTGAAATAAGCAAAGCTTATTGATGGAAGATGTTGAAAGTCAAAGTGGAAGTGAAGTACATCCTTTTCCCGGATTCTAGCACCACACTACCTTACACACATCCCTACCCTACACGTTTCTCGACCTTTTCTTTTGGGAAGCCCTTGAGACCTTGAGCTTTGTTGATTGACTTAGCGGTTTAAACTGGATTATACATGATTAATTTTGATAATTATGATTTATTATGCATTCTATGATTTTATGCAAAGATGAACAACTTTCCTATATTTATAAAATGTTTTGATCATATTGAGTTTTTAATTTCCAGGAAGTACTCTCTTAGAGTGATCTATGATTGTTGCACACCATAAAATGTTTTTGAAAGACTTTTTCATTGATTTTCTTGACTTATAATCCATTCTATCTTGATTTCTATATGAGGAACTTGCTTAGGGACAAGCAAGGGCTAAGTATGGGGTATTTTGATAGCATGAATTATAGTCCATATTTTGGGGTTTGTTTGGACGTTTTATCTTTCATAATCTGCATGTTTGTATGTACAATATGTGATTTTACTACCATTTCATCTACCTTTGCGAGGATCGAGGTCTACACCTAGTTTCGTTGTAATTGCAGGTAATATGGTACGTTTTGCATCAAAAAGGAGCAAAAGGAGTCAAGAGTCATTTGGAGCTACATTCAGGAAGCATAGCCATGGATTAAAGATTTACTTTGGACCAGTTTTGAGAGATTCTACATTCAGTTATGAGTCACCTCGGTTGACCAGAGATTCATCTCGACCGAGGCGATCCAGAGATGCCGACTCGACCGAGGCGAATACCTAGGACGCGGCGAGAATATTTTATTTTTGGGCTGAGCTTCTAGAAGGAAGGAGATATGCAGAATCATATATTTTACCTATATTTATGGGATAATATCTTCTTAAGATTTATTATCTTTGGAGGTTTATTTTTCCTATAAAAAGGGTTGATTTTCTACAATTTGAGGAGGCTGCATACATCGATTAACACCCTACATACGCAGCAGCCGCATACTCGAAGATTGGGAGTTGTTGAAGAACCTTTTTGAAGGTTGAAGGAAGATTGAAGACTATAGCTTTTTATAGCTTTTTGAAGGGTTTTGTAAGATTGTCTTCAATTCCTTCATTGATTGTCTTGTCTTGTTGGATTGCTATCCAAGGAACGCTTTTGTTTGTGATATTTGATTCAGTTATTGAAGTGTTTTCATTAAATTCTTCTTTGTTCAAATATTCACCTCCTTCCCATATATTTAATACTTTCATTATGATGATGAGTGGCTAATTTCCTTGTGTGATTCTAGGGTGATTGGCTGAAGGTTGTGGGAAAAACAATGATAGAATAATCTTAGATTCCAGTAGGATCCTGAAAGTTCGAGTCTTTAACCTTAACCCTAAGCATCTCGTTCGGTTGATGAACATCTCGGCCGGGGTGGAATTCTTCTGACCGAGGTGACTTATCCGACCTAAAATAGAAAGTTAAGTGTTAGAGTTTGCCAAATCCTATTCTTATTACACCTTTCTGGTTCAAAGCAAGCTTAGGATGAGACTTACCCGGTAATTCCTTAGTTTGTGTACCAACGATCATAAGTGTAGGTAATAAAGGTTTATCCTTTATTGGGGTTTGAGTGTGCTTCCATCCCATCTTTGTGAGTTAGCCTGAGACTTACCCGGTAAAGGTTGATTCTATTCCCTTAGATGGTGTGTTAGTTTGAGGTTATAGTTCTTTATCTTAATTCCTTGAGACTTACCCGGTAATAGGAGTTACGGTTTAGGATTAGTGTGTAGTGAGACTTACCCGGTGATCTACTCCACTTTAGAAACACCTTCCCCACGCAAAAATCTCAGCTTTGTCCGCTTATCTATAGATCTTGAGTTGGAACCACAACTAGATGCTTTAATCCCTAGAATTGCATGTTTGCTTTATTTGACATCTTATTCATCTTTGATTGTGTTAAATTGCTCTTGTGGTTAGCATTAACATTAGCATACCGTGTTGACTTTGTTTCACCAAGTCCCTGTGATCGACCCCTGGAATTTTCTTGCTTTTACTACGATTGACCCGTACACTGCGGGTTCGCATCCTTGTTTTAAGCTTAAGTCTAGGGTTATAAATTTAAAGCTTGCACACACCGTTTGGAGCGAACAAGTTTTTGGCGCCGTTGCCGGGGACTTGGTCTAGACCAAGCCGGTACGGTTTGCTCTTGGGGCATTTGCCCCCGTTTTGTCTAACCACTCTACTTGAGTGATTTTTGCAGGTTCTTTCTTAGGTATATGCGAAGAACCCGCACTGGGAAGGAAATCGTTCCTTACGATCCCGAACCAGAAAAGACATATAAGCGACGCTTAAGAGAAGCGAAGATGGCCCAACAAGACGATCACGATCTTGCGGCCCAGTTGAGAGAGACGCAGGAGCTGCTACGTCTCAGTAAAGAAGAGCTAAGGCAAGAGAAAGAAGAGAATCAGGCCAGGACTGCAGAAATCGAAGCTGAGATTGCAGCAATTCGGAACCAGCTTCTACCTCGACCGATGCAGGATCCAGTAGTTGATCCTCGACCGAGGCAGATTCCAGTACCTGACGCCCCGGCCGATGTACATCCACTTCGGATGCCAGTCCGAGATGTTCTTCTTGCAGGAATTCCACAAACCCTAGGTCAAAGGATGGACCCTAATCAACAGCTGAGGCGTCCAGGAGTGAACCTAGGAGATCCAGCGGATCATGACTACGAGCTTCGACCGCAAGTTCTAGCCATGATTCGCCAATGTCAATTCGGAGGGCTAGAGAAGGAGTCGCCGCATCAACATCTTCAAAACTACGAGATCTTGATGGAGACCTTGCGACCTCCCAGAATTGAAAATAACAACTACAAGCTAAGACCTTTCTACTTTTCTCTTAAAGATAGAGCTCTTACTTGGTATCAATCTCTTCCTGCAGGAAAAATCAGCACATGGGAAGAGATGACTACGGAATTCTTGACCAAATTCTTTCCCCCCTCAAAGACTGCTGAAATGAGAGGAAAGATCAATGCTTTCATCATGAAGGACAAGGAGAGCTTGTCCAAGTCTTGGGAGCGGTTCAAGGATATCCTTTTGGATTGCCCACATCATGGGATTCCAAAGATCGAGTTGTTGGAGATCTACTTCAAAGGGCTGGACGGAAACACCCAGTTCAATCTCCAACTACTCTCCGCCGGTACATTCATGGACATGGCGGTTGATGAGGCTTGGGACTTCATTGAGAAGCAAGCCTTACATATGGAGAAGTATACCCACCAAGGAGCTGAAGGTGGAGTTAAAAGAGTCAACTTTCAAGAGACTCAACCCAACAACAACCAACTCACGTCCTTGAAGAACGACGTGAAGCAATTGAAGGAGCTATTGATGGCTCAAACTAAGAAGGAAGAGCAAGGGCAAAGGAACAACAACAACAACAATAACGGGTACCGTAACAACAACAACGGACCCCGAAACAACAACTACAGCAACAATAGAGGATCCAATAGCAACAATTGGAGGGCGAATAACCAAAACAACGGTAACAATCATTCAAACTCCAACTCTAATAATTCCTCTAACCCTTTCCTCTCTTCTCCTTCTTCTTCTTCTACTCCATTGAAGAGCCAAGGGCAAGGATCAAGTTCGTCTCAGCCGGAAAAGAAGGACGCAGTCCTGGAGGCAATCTTGATCAAGCTTAGTGCTATGGAGAATTCTATGACTTCATTTTCGAGGGCCCAAAAGTCCTTCGAACAACAACTTGCTAATAGGGCGAATGAAGCGCCAAGAGATCCAGGGAAGCTTCCAGCAAAGACGGAAACTAACCCTAAGGGCCAGTGCATGGCCATAACGACGAGGAGTGGACTCAAAACTGCTGATCCAGTACCTCGCTCGACGCAGACCACCTCGGTCCAGATCCAGTCGAAGAACACCTCGACCGAGATGCCAACCGAGGCGGCGCAACAGAAAGCAGGAGGAACGACAGAAGCTTATGTTCCACCTCCTGCATATAAACCACCACTTCCATTCCCCCAGTCCAGAGCCAGAGCACATCTTGACAAGCACTTTGGTAAGTTCCTTGACTTGATGAATAAGCTCCATATTAATATTCCTTTCCTTGATGCTATTTTAGGTATGCCCGCCTATGGGAAGTTCTTAAAGGAGATCCTATCAAGGAAGAGGAAGCTGGAGGATGTTGGTGAAGTTAGGATGACATCTAAGTCTTCGGAACTTATCAAGATCATGAAGGAGAAGATGCCACCTAAGTTGAGAGATCCCGACTCATTTTGCATTCCCATACAAGTTGGGGATGTCACTTGTGAAGCCCTTTGCGATCTAGGAGCCAGCGTGAGCATCATCCCGCTGGAGCTATGCACTAAGATCGGCCTTGGAGAGCCCAAGCCGGTCAAGATTCGACTCTACATGGCGGATCGCTCCATCACCCATCCCGTGGGCATTCTGGAAGACGTTCCGGTCAAGTTAGGTAACTTCTATCTACCTATAGATTTTGTCGTGCTTGACATTCCCGCAGATTATCCTGTTCCTATCATTCTCGGGAGGCCATTTCTAGCAACTTCGGGTTGCAATGTGGATTGCAAGAACGCCAAGTTGAAATTCAACGTTGGCGGCGATGAGGTGGAGTTCGCACTACTTGCAGCCATGAAAGGGGAGCAGCTAACTGACGATATCTTCAACATCTACGATGAAGAAGAATCAAGAGAATTGGTGAGCTCCATCCTTACTAATGATCCACTCGAAAGAGTTATAAGCTTCAGTTTAATGGAGGAAGGTATAGATGCTTCTTGTGATGCAGATATACGGAGCTTAAAGGCACTGGAAGAAGATCCAGGAGCTATAACTGAGAAGCTAATCCAGGAAACGAAGATTTCCAACCTCGAATCCAGTAGCAGTACCTCGAACGAGGCACTTTCTGGACTGAGCGAGGCGTCTGAAGAACACCTCGGTCAACGCGTTTGCGTCTCGACCGAGGTTGACAGCGAGACATTGTTAACTGAGACTGCATCGAGTCCAGTTTCTGATACCACTCCACTGGAAAGAGGAAGCGAAGATCCCTCCCAGAAAGCACCCCCAGTAGTGGAGCTTAAACAACTCCCTAGTCACTTGAAGTATATGTTTCTTGGGCCGGATTCTACTTATCCCGTTATTGTTAGTGCTTCCCTTTCCGATTCTGAATTAACTAAGCTAATGCATGTCTTGAGAAAGCATCGAAAAGCCATAGGTTACACCATGGACGATCTTATTGGCATTAAACCTTCTTTCTGCATGCATAGAATTCTAATGGAAGATAACCATAAGACTTCACGGGAACCTCAAAGACGGTTAAATCCGATCATGAAAGAGGTTGTGAAGAAGGAAGTTCTTAAGTTGTTGGATGCAGGTATTATTTATCCTATCTCGGACAGCAAGTGGGTTAGCCCGGTGCATGTCGTTCCGAAGAAAGGAGGGATGACCGTTGTGACGAACAAGAACAACGAGTTGATCCCAACAAGGACCGTTACGGGCTGGAGAGTTTGCATCGACTATAGGAAGCTGAACACGGCTACTAGGAAGGATCATTTTCCGCTTCCCTTCATTGATCAAATGCTCGAACGGTTGGCCCAGCATTCACACTTTTGCTACTTGGACGGCTATAGTGGATTCTTCCAGATTCCTATCCATCCGGATGATCAGGAGAAGACCACTTTCACATGTCCTTGGGGGACGTTTGCCTATCGGAGGATGCCATTTGGATTGTGCAATGCACCAGCTACCTTCCAGCGATGCATGATGGCTATCTTTTCCGAGTACATAGAGGAGATCATGGAGGTATTTATGGATGATTTTTCTGTATATGGTTCCTCTTTTGATGATTGCCTATCTAACCTTTCTCTAGTGCTTAAAAGATGTGAAGACACTAACCTTGTTTTGAATTGGGAGAAGTGTCATTTTATGGTTAACGAAGGCATTGTGCTAGGACACCTCGTTTCTAATCGAGGTATTGAGGTCGATCGAGCTAAGATCGAGACTATTGAGAAACTCCCTCCTCCTTGTTCTGTTAAAGATGTGAGGAGTTTTCTCGGGCATGCAGGTTTCTACAGGAGATTCATCAAGGACTTCTCCAAGATTTCTAAACCTCTAACTAACCTCTTGAATAAAGATGTTGTTTTTGAGTTTTCGCAGGAGTGTCTTGATGCTTTTTACAGGATTAAGGAAGCGTTGATCTCCGCTCCCATTATCCAACCTCCTGATTGGACCTTGCCCTTTGAGGTCATGTGCGACGCTAGCGATGTAGCCGTAGGAGTGGTGCTTGGGCAAAAGAAGGATGGACGGACCACCGCCATTTACTATGCTAGCAAGACGCTAGATGAAGCACAACGCCACTACGCTACCACAGAAAAGGAGTTATTGGCGGTTGTATATGCTTTCGAAAAGTTTCGTTCCTATCTAGTAGGGGCGAAAGTCATTGTCTACACCGACCACGCAGCCATTCGTTACTTGATGGCTAAGAAAGATGCCAAGCCACGTCTTATTCGATGGATTCTCTTGCTTCAAGAGTTTGACCTAGAGATCCGCGATAAGAAGGGATCCGAGAATTCAGTTGCGGATCACCTCAGCCGGCTACCGGAATCCTCCCGCGAGACGGATAACCCACCCATAGACGATTCATTCCCCGATGAGCACTTGCATGTCTTGGAGCGTTTGATGGATCTACTTACTTCACCCCACGATGGAGGTGAAGTATGGGGTGAGGGAACCTCCTACCTCCTTTGAGACGCATCATGGTCCAGCTAGCGACCTTAAATCAAGCGCTTCTTGGGAGGCAACCCAAGGTATTGCTTTCTTTCCCGTTTTCTAGTCTAGTTTAGATAGTTTTTGTTTTTGCTTTGCTTTGCTTTGTTTTTAGCGTTCTGGACAGACAACAGGAAGGAGCACATCTGGAAGGACAGAAGTTCGAGATTCTGAGAAGAAATAAGCACCTCGGTCACTATCAGAACACCTCGACCGAGTTGATTCTTGAAGCAACCGAGGCGACTAGGGTTTCTGCAGAACCGCCTCGGTCCGTACCACCTCGGTCCAGTCGAGACCATCTCGACCGAGGTGACAGCAGATCTCGTGACAGTATAAAAAGAAGAAAAAATTTTTTTACTTTTCACTTTCACCCATTTCGACCGCGGCGGACAGAGGCACCTCGCTCCTCCATTTCTCGCTCGTTTTCGACGATTTCTCCTTCCAAATTGCAATTAAAGGGCAGAAGGATCGATTGCAACTACGGATCTGCAAGAAAACTGAGTGTTTCGACCGAAACGAGGTGCAAAAGGTTCGAAAACCCTAACTCGCTTGTTTACTGCGTATTGGGCTTTGGTTGCCCTTGATTTTGCTGAGGAAATCCATGAGTACCCCTTAGGAAGCATTTGTAGTGATTTTAGGGGGAAAAGAACTGAAATTCTGAGAATTGAAATCGCAACTGCTACGCCTCGGTCCGGTCGAACTGCATCTCGACCGAGGTGGTTTTTGAGGCTTGTCAGTCAACCGAGGTGGTCTGACAGTGTTGAGTGAAAATGAGTTCAGATCGCCGTTTAGCCCTGAGAGATAGATCCTCCCCCTCCCCTTCTCCTTCCTCATCCCGTCCCTACCGCCCGGTTATCCACGAGAGATGCCGGGTAGATTATGAGAGGATAGCGGGCCGTCCAGTTATCGCACCACGATTTCTGGAGGTGTCCGCTTTTGACTGCCTAGGGTTAGATGCTGACCTTAGGAGGATGATTGCTACCGTTGGGCTAGACCAGTTCACTGAGGTCCGAGCCCCAGCCTACATAGAGCCGACACTCGAGTTTGTTAGCTCCTTCTCCTACCTTCCCATAGACGGATCTGTGAAGTACCGGCTGATGAGCCGGAACTTCATAGTTCCATTAGAGATCTGGAGAGAGATCTTTGGCTTTCCTGCCCCCACCGCTGTAGACTTCCCCTCCCGATCAGTAGCTAGGGAGTTCTGGGGACAGATAGCCCACATTACTACACACGCAGACAGATGGCGCCCTGGAGATTCCAGGGAGAAAGTCATCTTTCACCCAGCTTTCAGACTTGCCCACAGGATTTTTAGTGAGATGCTTCTGGCGCGTACTGAGACGCCCCAGAAGATCAGACAGGGGGAGCTCTTTTCGCTTTACTGCATGGTCACAGGAGGTTTCCCCGACTTTGGCTTGCTCTTGGCAGAGGATCTGCACAAGATCAAGGTCAAGGCGAAGGGGGATATTTGCTGTGGAGGTCTAGTCACCCACATCGCCACTTACCACGGGATGGACCTCAGCGTTTGCACGTTGGCGGCGGCTCCGAAGCCGCTGGGTCTGCAGGAGATGATCACGCGGAGGATTCTAGTTCCCCGTGGGTTGACCACTCCATACGTCGCCATGCCATGGGAGCGGACTGCACCTCAGGGCATCAGATGGTCTGCACAGTTCTCTGTCTACGACCCACATTTTTGGCAGACAGCATGGGCTCCGCTTATGGAGGATTACAGAGAGGGAGCAGCTGCTGCTGCTGAGGCTGCTGAGGAGGCTGATGAGGATGACGACGACGAGACTGTTGATGAGAGAGGAGGCGGCGTCCCGATGGACACAGGGACAGATACTGCTGGGACGAGCGCGCCTCCCATTATTGATCTAGATGAGGATGAGGAGGACACTGAGCCGGCGCCAGCTGAGACTTCCCCAGTCAGGCCCGCTAGGCGCAGGAGGCAGAGAGTTAGGGACAGAGCAGCACATCGACGGATCGATGACCTGACGGATCAGGTTATCGACTCTTATGCTGCACTTTCTTTGGATATCCGGGAGATGCAGGAGCGGCAGCATCATCAGCACATGATGGCTCAGCTACAGTTCCAGCATGTCATGGGCTATCCCTATGATCCTACTCAGTTCCCCTACATTCCACCACCACCACCGGATCGAGACTACTGAGGAGCTGCAGGGATTTATTTATTTATTTTTATGCAGTTCGGCTCTTTATCCGGTGAGTCCTCTTTCATTCAGACTTTTATTATACCCACTGGGACAGTGTGTCTCAAGTATGGGGTATTTATTTGATGTACTTATTTGACTACGTGACCACTTGATGTATTCGACATTTATGATGTATTTTATTGACCGGATATTTTCATATTTATGCTTCATTCTGCATTTATATGTTTATCTGAGATTGCATGCATACTTACAGGTTATTTGATTGAGAAAAACGTCGAAACTGAAAAAAAAAATTGGTTATAAAAAAAAAAAATTTCGACCTCGACCGGGACAGTTCTGGGAAAACGAGGTGTTTCACCTCGGTTGAACCAAGAACATCTCGACCGAGGTGGGTTAACTGAGAGTTTTCGAAAACGATTTTTGTGTTACTTATCTGGATATGATCTCAGTGAAGATCTTGTTTACTAACTGGTTTTAAATCCTTTATGTGTTTGAAATGTTTTATGATATGTTTAAGTTGCTAAATACTTTGTTTGAAATTATTGGCATGTTTAATACTTTGTTTTTATCCAAATTATGTTGAATTTGAAGGTTGACACCGCAGCATAAGTTCTCTCACTTTCTTATTGGAAAGACCAAGGCAATTCATTCTCTTTTCTCTTCTTCTTCTTGATCATGCTTAGCCCCTCATATACATTTTGCCTCCCTTTACCTATCCGGGAATTTGGAAGCAAGCAAAGTGGTGAAAGCAAGTTAAAGTTGAAGATGGCTGAAAGTGAAAGTGTTAGAAAGCAATAATAGGTTTGGGGAAGTCAATCATGAAGATGAGTAACTCGGCACCATTCACATAGCCGGGTGTTTGTGTCTTGCCAAAGTCGGATTGAGCGATATTCCTAACGGGTCATGGTATGTGCATCAAGGGTTTGATGCATCTCAAGAAATTGATGATTGCTGATTTCCTAGGCTTCGGTTATTGTGCACCTCTGTCCATGCATCCCAAAAAGTAAAGTAAAAAGAAAAAGTGTGAAATAAGCAAAGCTTATTGGTGGAAGGTGTTGAAAGTCAAAGTGAAAGTGAAGTACATCCTTTTCCCGGATTCTAGCACCACATTACCTTACATACATCCCTACCTTACACGTTTCTTGACTTTTCTTTTGGGAAGCCCTTGAGACCTTGAGCTTGTTGATTGACTTAGCGGTTTAAACTGGATTATACATGATTAATTTTGATAATTATGATTTATTATGCATTCTATGATTTTATGCAAAGATGAACAACTTTCCTATATTTATAAAATGTTTTGATCATATTGAGTTTTTAATTTCCAGGAAGTATCCTCTTAGAGTGATCTATGATAGTTGCACACAATAGAAATGTTTTTGAAGGACTTTTCATTGATTTTCTTGACTTATAATCCATTCTATCTTGATTTCTATATGCGGAACTTGCTTAGGGACAAGCAAGGGCTAAGTATGGGGTATTTTGATAGCATGAATTATAGTCCATATTTTGGGGTTTGTTTGGACGTTTTATCTTTCATAATCTGCATGTTTGTATGTACAATATGTGATTTTACTACCATTTCATCTACCTTTGCGAGGATCGAGGTCTACACCTAGTTTCGTTGTAATTGCAGGTAATATGGTACGTTTTGCATCAAAAAGGAGCAAAAGGAGTCAAGAGTCATTTGGAGCTACATTCAGGAAGCATAGCCATGGATTAAAGATTTACTTTGGACCAGTTTTGAGAGATTCTACATTCAGTTATGAGTCACCTCGGTTGACCAGAGATTCATCTCGACCGAGGCGATCCATAGATGCCGACTCGACCGAGGCGAATACCTAGGACGCGGCGAGAATATTTTATTCTTGGCTGAGATCTTTTAAAATTGGAAAGTAATCTTATATTTTTGGGCTGAGCTTCTGGAAGGAAGGAGATATGCAGAATCATATATTTTACCTATATTTATGGGATAATATCTTCTTAAGATTTATTATCTTTGGAGGTTTATTTTCCTATAAAAAGGGTTGGATTTTCCACAAATCCGACATCCGCCTACAGCTGAAAAATCCCGCATACACCGCTGAACATCCGCAGCAGCCGCAGCCTACTCCAATTTGGGAGAGAGTTGAAGAACCTTTTTGAAGGTTGAAGGAAGGTTGAAGATCATAGCTTTTATAGCTTTATTGAAGGGTTTTGTAAGATTGTCTTCAATTCCCTCAATTGTTGTCTTGTCTTTTTGGATTATTATCCAAGGAACGTTTTTGTGTGATATTTGATCCAGTTATTGAAGTCTTTTCATTAAATTCTTCTTTGTTCAAACATTCACCTTCTTCCCATATATTTAATACTTTCATTATGATGATGAGTGGCTAATTTCCTTGTGTGATTCTAGGGTGATTGGCTGAAGGTTGTGGGAAAAACAATGATAGAATAATCTTAGATTCCAGTAGGATCCTGAAAGTTCGAGTCTTTAACCTTAACCCTAAGCATCTCGTTCGGTTGATGAACATCTCGGCCGGGGTGGAATTCTTCTGACCGAGGTGACTTATCCTATCCTAAACTGAGAGTTAAGTGTTAGAGTTTGCCAAATCCTATTCTTATTACACCTTTCTGGTTCAAAGCAAGCTTAGGATGAGACTTACCCGGTAATTCCTTAGTTTGTGTACCAACGATCATAAGTGTAGGTAATAAAGGTTTATCCTTTATTGGGGTTTGAGTGTGCTTCCATCCCATCTTTGTGAGTTAGCCTGAGACTTACCCGGTAAAGGTTGATTCTATTCCCTTAGATGGTGTGTTAGTTTGAGGTTATAGTTCTTTATCTTAATTCCTTGAGACTTACCCGGTAATAGGAGTTACGGTTTAGGATTAGTGTGTAGTGAGACTTACCCGGTGATCTACTCCACTTTAGAAACACCTTCCCCACGCAAAAATCTCAGCTTTGTCCGCTTATCTATAGATCTTGAGTTGGAACCACAACTAGATGCTTTAATCCCTAGAATTGCATGTTTGCTTTATTTGACATCTTATTCATCTTTGATTGTGTTAAATTGCTCTTGTGGTTAGCATTAACATTAGCACACCGTGTTGACTCTGTTTCACCGAGTCCCTGTGATCGACCCCTGGAATTTTCTTGCTTTTACTACGATTGACCCGTACACTGCGGGTTCGCATCCTTGTTTTAAGCTTAAGTCTAGGGTTATAAATTTAAAGCTTGCACACACCGTTTGGAGCGAACAAGTTTTTGGCGCCGTTGCCGGGGACAGTTCTGATATGTTTAAGTTGCTAAATGCTTTGTTTAAGTTGCTAAATACTTACAGGTTATTTGATTGAGAAAAACGTCGAAACTGAAAAAAAAAATTGGTTATAAAAAAAAAAAATTTCGACCTCGACCGGGACAGTTCTGGGAAAACGAGGTGTTTCACCTCGGTTGAACCAAGAACATCTCGACCGAGGTGGGTTAACTGAGAGTTTTCGAAAACGATTTTTGTGTTACTTATCTGGATATGATCTCAGTGAAGATCTTGTTTACTAACTGGTTTTAAATCCTTTATGTGTTTGAAATGTTTTATGATATGTTTAAGTTGCTAAATACTTTGTTTGAAATTATTGGCATGTTTAATACTTTGTTTTTATCCAAATTATGTTGAATTTGAAGGTTGACACCGCAGCATAAGTTCTCTCACTTTCTTATTGGAAAGACCAAGGCAATTCATTCTCTTTTCTCTTCTTCTTCTTGATCATGCTTAGCCCCTCATATACATTTTGCCTCCCTTTACCTATCCGGGAATTTGGAAGCAAGCAAAGTGGTGAAAGCAAGTTAAAGTTGAAGATGGCTGAAAGTGAAAGTGTTAGAAAGCAATAATAGGTTTGGGGAAGTCAATCATGAAGATGAGTAACTCGGCACCATTCACATAGCCGGGTGTTTGTGTCTTGCCAAAGTCGGATTGAGCGATATTCCTAACGGGTCATGGTATGTGCATCAAGGGTTTGATGCATCTCAAGAAATTGATGATTGCTGATTTCCTAGGCTTCGGTTATTGTGCACCTCTGTCCATGCATCCCAAAAAGTAAAGTAAAAAGAAAAAGTGTGAAATAAGCAAAGCTTATTGGTGGAAGGTGTTGAAAGTCAAAGTGAAAGTGAAGTACATCCTTTTCCCGGATTCTAGCACCACATTACCTTACATACATCCCTACCTTACACGTTTCTTGACTTTTCTTTTGGGAAGCCCTTGAGACCTTGAGCTTGTTGATTGACTTAGCGGTTTAAACTGGATTATACATGATTAATTTTGATAATTATGATTTATTATGCATTCTATGATTTTATGCAAAGATGAACAACTTTCCTATATTTATAAAATGTTTTGATCATATTGAGTTTTTAATTTCCAGGAAGTATCCTCTTAGAGTGATCTATGATAGTTGCACACAATAGAAATGTTTTTGAAGGACTTTTCATTGATTTTCTTGACTTATAATCCATTCTATCTTGATTTCTATATGCGGAACTTGCTTAGGGACAAGCAAGGGCTAAGTATGGGGTATTTTGATAGCATGAATTATAGTCCATATTTTGGGGTTTGTTTGGACGTTTTATCTTTCATAATCTGCATGTTTGTATGTACAATATGTGATTTTACTACCATTTCATCTACCTTTGCGAGGATCGAGGTCTACACCTAGTTTCGTTGTAATTGCAGGTAATATGGTACGTTTTGCATCAAAAAGGAGCAAAAGGAGTCAAGAGTCATTTGGAGCTACATTCAGGAAGCATAGCCATGGATTAAAGATTTACTTTGGACCAGTTTTGAGAGATTCTACATTCAGTTATGAGTCACCTCGGTTGACCAGAGATTCATCTCGACCGAGGCGATCCATAGATGCCGACTCGACCGAGGCGAATACCTAGGACGCGGCGAGAATATTTTATTCTTGGCTGAGATCTTTTAAAATTGGAAAGTAATCTTATATTTTTGGGCTGAGCTTCTGGAAGGAAGGAGATATGCAGAATCATATATTTTACCTATATTTATGGGATAATATCTTCTTAAGATTTATTATCTTTGGAGATTTATTTTCCTATAAAAAGGGTTGATTTTCCACAATTTGAAAGGGGCTGCATACATCGATTAAAAGGCCGCACACGATCCGATTACAGGGGTATACGCAGCAGCCTACTCCAATTTGGGAGAGAGTTGAAGAACCTTTTTGAAGGTTGAAGGAAGGTTGAAGATCATAGCTTTTATAGCTTTATTGAAGGGTTTTGTAAGATTGTCTTCAATTCCCTCAATTGTTGTCTTGTCTTTTTGGATTATTATCCAAGGAACGTTTTTGTGTGATATTTGATCCAGTTATTGAAGTCTTTTCATTAAATTCTTCTTTGTTCAAACATTCACCTCCTTCCCATATATTTAATACTTTCATTATGATGATGAGTGGCTAATTTCCTTGTGTGATTCTAGGGTGATTGGCTGAAGGTTGTGGGAAAAACAATGATAGAATAATCTTAGATTCCAGTAGGATCCTGAAAGTTCGAGTCTTTAACCTTAACCCTAAGCATCTCGTTCGGTTGATGAACATCTCGGCCGGGGTGGAATTCTTCTGACCGAGGTGACTTATCCTATCCTAAACTGAGAGTTAAGTGTTAGAGTTTGCCAAATCCTATTCTTATTACACCTTTCTGGTTCAAAGCAAGCTTAGGATGAGACTTACCCGGTAATTCCTTAGTTTGTGTACCAACGATCATAAGTGTAGGTAATAAAGGTTTATCCTTTATTGGGGTTTGAGTGTGCTTCCATCCCATCTTTGTGAGTTAGCCTGAGACTTACCCGGTAAAGGTTGATTCTATTCCCTTAGATGGTGTGTTAGTTTGAGGTTATAGTTCTTTATCTTAATTCCTTGAGACTTACCCGGTAATAGGAGTTACGGTTTAGGATTAGTGTGTAGTGAGACTTACCCGGTGATCTACTCCACTTTAGAAACACCTTCCCCACGCAAAAATCTCAGCTTTGTCCGCTTATCTATAGATCTTGAGTTGGAACCACAACTAGATGCTTTAATCCCTAGAATTGCATGTTTGCTTTATTTGACATCTTATTCATCTTTGATTGTGTTAAATTGCTCTTGTGGTTAGCATTAACATTAGCATACCGTGTTGACTTTGTTTCACCAAGTCCCTGTGATCGACCCCTGGAATTTTCTTGCTTTTACTACGATTGACCCGTACACTGCGGGTTCGCATCCTTGTTTTAAGCTTAAGTCTAGGGTTATAAATTTAAAGCTTGCACACACCGTTTGGAGCGAACATGGTTATGAAAGTGACGTTAGGTTTGAGATCGATAGTTAGCTTTACGAGTTTGCGGTTTGCGAGTACCTTTAGCAAGTTTTGGGACAAAACTTGTTTTTAGGGGGGTTAGTTGTAACATCCGGAATTTTTATTCCGGGTGTCGAGACGTTTCCAAACTTCCTACGTCAGCGGCTTAGTTTTTCCCGCAGGAACGTGTGTTGAGTACCGGGATTTATTCCCAAACCGCGCAGACCCCGTGTTCCCCTTATTCTGCTTTTGACCTCTCGTTTCCAGCTGAGGTGAAAAAGGGCCAACTGACCCCTTGTTTCCCTCCCACCTTTTCGGCTTTGTTGGATTCTCCCTCTCTCCTCTTTCACTTCTCTCTCACGTTAGTCCATTTTTCCCTCTACTCTCTCTTGTGCTTTCTTCTTCCCTTCCCTTGGAGAGTTTGGCTTGTGGATGAGCTTCAGTGTAGAAGGATCTCAGTGGTTTCGTAAGTTCTTCCCCTTTTCCTCTTCTCCTTACTTGCTGAATATCCTTTCCTTCCTTCCCCTTCATCCAGGCCATGGATGAAGCTCTTGAGGAATATTTTCCTTAGATCCGTTGCATGTGCATGTTCTTAGCTCGATTAGGTCGTGGAGAGGAGCCTAAGATAATAGGTTGGTGTTTGGAGAAGACCCAGCAAGAAGAGGAAGATATTGGAGCCAAGGATGCATAGTCGCAAACGAAGAAGACGACGTTCTGCTACTCAAACCGCAGGGGCGGATCTTCAGAGGCGCGGCGGCGGCCAAAGCCACCGCAGGGGAGGCTCCCAGGCGCAGGGGCGGCTTCAGACTGCCGTAGGGGCGGTGACAGCTCCACGCAAGGGGCGCCAGCTTTCTTCCGCGGCTGCTTTTTCTTCACTAATAAACTTCTTCCTTCCTTTCCTTTCGTTACCTTCCTAGCCTTGTGATTATACCTAGTTAGAAGAATGCTTAGGGTGGACCTAGGACTTATGAGAATGTCATCTAGTGGTTGCTACCTTGGAGCCCTTATGGCTTGATGTGATTGTTGATCTTGAGTTGTTTGAGCACGTTGGATCTTTCTAGGCTAGATTGGCTCTCCTAGGCTGTTGTTGATCATCATGTGAGCTATAGGCTGTTGTGAGTTTCCTTTGCTTGTTGAGAGTGTTATGTGTACCATGGATCCTAGGATGCTTTCCTAGTTTGAGAGTTGGGTGATCTTGCTTAGATCACTAGAGTGAAGTCTAAGACTTCTTGAGCGTGAGTTTGTGTTGATGAGTGTATTCTTGTATGAGCAGGTTGTGTACTTCCTCTCTAAGGGAGGTAGAGTGTTGTGAGTTGAGAGACTAGGTAAGTCTTCGGATTTACTTAGCCGTATTCGATGTACTAGATTCATTGTGTGTTTGGTGGTGTGTGTTTTATCGCTTTCGTTATAACTTACAAATCAGTAATAGGACCACCGACCCTTACATTAATTTGGCCCAAGTGTATGATAATGGGCGGTGACATCACTACCTAGCTCTTGCGAGAGCTAGGAGGTTCTTGGCGACTAGTCCATGCTGGTTAGACGGTCGGAGACATCCGTACCGTTCCATGCCTGTAAGTGGGGACCGAGGCGAATTTCGGGAGATTCTCGTGTCACAAAAGAAGTTGTATTAGAACGGGATATGACCTAATAATTAAAGATAATAAACCGGACTTGTTTGTTGAGCATGATTATGTGATGTTATGATGTATGAGTGTGTATGTGTCATCACCTTGTTTCTAATGCTTCGAATTGAGCTAACGGTTTTAAACCACTTGTGTAGATGCCCCGTAGGTTAGAGACGCTACCGAGTGAGGTGGAGGAATGGACAACCGAGGGTCGCCGTACATTATAGGACGGGGGCGTTTTTGGGATAATTATTGTTATGTTGGATTATGGATTGATGTACGGTTTTCGGATTTATGTTTTGGAGTTTTTGTGTCATTTTGAGGACTCGACTGAGTTTCTACTTTGTACCCTTTACTTTTCAGTCTCGCATACATTACAAACGTTTTGAGTTTTGCCTTGATTTGTGCCAGGTTGGAAAGGTCCGGTGAGATTGTTGTCAGGCTAAGGGTCGGGACCCAATGTGAGGTCTCGCCCGTAGCATTCCGATATCCCGCGGATTCGGAATGTTACTCAATCATGCACAACAACCATGGCAAGTAACACTCACTTCTTTTGTACTTAATAAACTGAAAAAATATATCTTTGTAATTTATCAGGTCCATCTTTTGAGTAAAACCTTTAGCTACTAGTTTAGCTTAATCTTTAGACGAGCCATTAAAATTTATACCTTCTTTAAGTTTATAAATTCATTTGCAATCATCAAGTTTCACATTTGTAGGTTTTTAGAATGAATGTTCAAGTGTTATTGACATTTGAAGAACCGGTTGGTGAAATAAATAAGTTAAAAGATACTCTAGAAGGGGGATACTTTAGAAGGGGGGTTGAATAGAGTACGGGAACTTTACGCAAACTAAATCTCAAGGCCTTGAAACTCCTTTCAAGGGCCTTGATGTTGATCTGTGCTCTTTGTGTAACTTTGATTTCAAGGGCTTTGAAACAACTTTCAAGGGTCTTGACTTCGTGCTCCTGCAAAACAAAGTTAGTCACAATAGCAAGCTAAAGTGCGGAATGTAAAAGATTGACACGAGGATATGTTTACGAAGTTCGGCTCTAAATAGCCTACTCTTCGTCCCAGGGTATAGCCTTAGGATCTAACTATCTATTATCAGCTTCAAAGAGTCCTAGATACAAACTAGAAGAAATCCCCTTCTTCTCTCACTATAGCCAATACTACGATCTAGCTCCAACTCTCAACCTAGCTATAATAGCCTAGTTACTACGCAGAGTAACACACACTCTAGTATAACACTATTTAGATCTTCCAATGGAGCTCTTGTGTTTTCTCTCTCTAAGGGGATAAAACTTTTGCGTAAATGAGAGAAAGAAAAACAACGAATCAAATGAAGATGTTTCGGTTGCTTGAAGATGTAAAGATATTTTCCGTATATGCTTGTGTGTCTTTTCTTCTTCGATTACCATCTTCATTTATACTCTTCTATGGAGAGGTCTTCTAGCCGTTGGAGAGATGACCGTTTGAAGATGAATCTTCTTCTCCATGAAGATCGCTTCTTATTTCGAGATAAGGTAGACGTTGCAGATCTTCAACTCTTGAGAACATGTCGAATCCTTAGCTCCTTAATCTTCTCGTTTTTTGTTGAACCGAAAGAGAAGATATCTTGACGCTTTTTGATTTTAGAAAATCTTCTAAAAAGATTCTCTAATCTTCGGTTGAAATCTTTGGTTGAAAAGATCTTCCCTGAAATCTTTCTGTTGAGCAAATCATTCTTGGAAAATCTTCTTTGCATTTGAATCCTTGTTTCGTGCAACTATATAACTCAAGGCCTTTGAGATCGTTCCTTTATAGCACTATATAACTCCAAGGCCTTTGAGATCATTCCTTTATAGCACTATCTTCCTTGTGTTCTTGAGTTATACTTCAAGGCCCTTGAATTCCATATCAAGGCCCTTGACATTTGATAAGACCTGCACTGAATTCAAACCAACCAAGCATCTAGAAAATATAATCAATACATTGTTAGCGTATCCAACTACTACATTTGTGTTAAATCTTCCATCATCAACTCCTATAAAACATTATAAACGAGGTGGAGTTTTCAATCTTCCCCTTGATGGAAAACAACACACAATGTTTTATCGTACCTGCATTTGTTAGTTTAGCAATGCATATGAAAATCAAAACTAAAATGCAGAATGCAGTGTATCGAATGTTGGATCATTCATTTTTCCCCCTTTGTCTTTCAACAAGGGAGAAAAAAATAGTCAAAGCACGGGAGTTTTGAACACGATTACAGACCCAAAAGAGTATTTTCACAAACCACATAAAAAGATTTTCAGAAAACCACTCAACTCAATTCTCCTCATAGAATTTCCTCTTTCCTTTGGATGAAGATTTCTTATAGCGCAAATCATCCATTTCAGTTGCCAAACGTCTTTTCTTTTCTTCAGCTCTTCTCTGCTTAACTACTTCATACTCAACTGTTGGCAAAAACATTGGCTCAACATGAGTTGGATACAGAATTGACTTATTCTGTACACGCCTTTTGCGATTCATCAGCACATTCTCAACTTTCTCTTGAGTATGTTGAGCTACATCTTCAGGCACGGGCAAAATGCTTCCCGTTGTAGTCAGTGTAAGAGCATTCATCAAATACATTTCATTGACTTTAGCATTTATGGTAGCTAGCAACTCGAAATTTGTATCCATTCTCCTCTTGGTGTCAAACTGAAAATCAGATAATTCACGACTGAGACAAACTATTTCTTTTTCACAACCTTCTAACCTGATTTTTGGAGTAGGAGAAGGTTTAGCTTCTTCAGTTGGATTTTGAGTAGTTCCTTTTCCTTTTAAAGTCCATGTTCCTGCAAGAGTTTTCTCAATCCCCAAACGTTCTAAGCAGTTCTCATCAATTTTGCCAGAAATAGACTGTCTTTCCTCAAAGGATGTGTCAATTTTATAATAATCAAAGACCTTAGGCAACAAATTTCCGTAAGGCAGAGGAATAGGTCTCTTAGAATTGACAGAATGTATCATATGGTTGAAAATCAGATTTGGCACATCTATGTCCAAATCAGACATAAGCAAATGAATTAATTCCAGAGATTGATCAGTCAGCGGTTCTCTTGAGTTTGCACGAGGAACAACACATCGAACCAGTATAGTAAACACTATTTTAGCCTCTAAGGTTAGAGATGTATGAGTAAGTTGACGTGAGGTTGAATTCGGAACCAGAAATTTCTCCTTAGCAATACTAACACTCTCTGATCTTGAAGGATGGTTGAATACAATATCTGTAGGAATTCCAAAAATCTCACTTAAAATAGAAGAAGTGAGTGAAATCGGAGTACCTTTAACTGAAGATTCAAGAGTGATACATCCTTTGTCCCTTTTTATGGTGAGATTAACATAGAATAGTCTCGTGAGTCGTGGAAAAGCAAAATCTCCAGGGTTTAGAACCTTCCAGATAATTGAACTCTTTAGCTTGTTTATGCAGGGAATCTTAAAGGTATCGAGAAAATCAGTGTCCACCAGATCACACATACAGAGCTGTCGATTGTGAAACCCATCAAGCCAAGATCCAGAAGCTTGAAAATTAATGAACCATGATGAGGGAAGACCAGTCGTCTGAGATGTATCCAGATCCTCAAAAGATTTTTTTCTTTAGCAATTGAGGGACTCTGAACGACTTTTTTTTTGGGAGCTTGAGGAGCAGATTTCTTGCTTCTGGGTGCCATGAGGGAAGTTTGAGAGAGAAAACAAGGGATTTTGAAATAGGGTTTCTTGTGAAAGAATGAAAAAGATAGAAAAAGTAGGTCCTTTTTAACAGGGAAACAACAAGATCTTTGAGAAAATCAAGCTTTTAAAAGACCAATTTTAATACCAATAAAATAACACCAAATATTTTTTTCAAAATTTCAAACAAGGCTTATAAAATATTTTAAGAATTAAAATATCTAAAAGATATTAATCCTTAAAAGATCCGTAAAATTAATATACCCTTTGAAACATGTTTCAAGGCCCTTGAATTTCGTGTCAAGGCCCTTGAAAACATCAATTGGGCTGCATGCGTAGGAACAATTAATCTCTTTTACCCCCCCTACGTTAATGCTTCCTTATTCAATATACCAAGCTCCAATCTAATAAAATTAAATTGTTCCTCAGGAAGAGGCTTGGTAAAGATATCTGCAAGCTGCAAGTTAGTTGAGATAAAAGAGATCGAAACATCACCTTTCTCAAAATGATCACGTATGAAGTGATGCCTTACATCAATATGCTTAGTCCTTGAATGCTGCACAGGATTTTTGGTTATTGAAATAGCACTAGCATTATCAAATTTTATAGGAATACCTTTTAAGTCAAAGCCAAGGTCACGAAGTTGTTGAGCAATCCAAAGAATTTGTGCACAACAAGCTCCTACAACTATATATTCAGCCTCATTTGTGGATAGGGCAACAGAGTTTTGCTTCTTGGAGTGCCAACTAATTAGGGATGACCCTAAGAATTGGCAACATCCAGAAGTACTTTTTCTATCGACCTTATCGAGGAAAAGGTGCGGGAGGAAAAGGAAACAACGGAGGGATCCGAATCGGACCTATAACCTGCAAAGTCTGCATCTGAATAGCCTTCAAGATGAAACGAGCTTTGATGTGGGTACCATAACCCTAGATCCTTAGTGTCATTTAGATACCGAAAGATTCTTTTCACAACTATCAAGTGTGACACTTTAGGATCAGCTTGAAATCTTGCATACATGCACACGCTAAACATAATGTCAGGACGACTAGCAGTTAGATACAACAATGAACCGATCATACCTCGATACTCCTTTTATACTACACATTTGCCATTCTTGTCATGATCTAGCGAAAGTGTTGAACTCATAGGAGTCTTTGCAACCTTAGATTGATCCATTTTGTACTTCTTAAGCAAGTCTTTAGTATACTTGCTTTGATTGAGAAAAATTCCTTTCTTTGCTTGTGTAACTTGAAGTCCAAGAAAGAAATTTAGCTCTTCCATTAAGCTCATTTCAAATTCCCTGCATAATATCTGAAAATTCCTTGCAAAGGGAATCATTAGTAGCACCGAATAATATATCATCAACATAGATTTGTACTACTAGAATGTCGTTGCCTCTAGTTTTGATAAACAATATTTTATCAATCAAACCTCTTTTGAATTTTTTTTCAAGAAGATATTTAGATAATCTTTCATACCAAGCTCGAGGAGCTTGCTTAAGACCATAGAGAGCTTTGTCTATTTTAAAAACATGATCTAGAAATTCATCATTTTCAAAATCAAGAAGTTGAGCAACGTAGACTTCTTCTTCTGAGAAGCCGTTTAGAAAAGCACATTTTACATTCATTTGAAAAAAAATTTATACTCATAAAAGATGCAAATGCAAGTAGCATACGTATGACTTCTAACCTGGCAAGTGGAGCAAAAGTTTCCTCATAATCAATACCTTCTTCTTGGTTATAGCCTTGTGCTACAAGTCGTGCTTTATTTCGTATGACTTTGCCACCTTCATCTAATTTGTTTCGAAACAACCATTTTGTGCCAATGACTGATTGATGTTTTGGTCTTGAAGTGAGAGTCCATACCTTGTTTCTCTCAAATTCGTTCAATTCATTTTGCATAGCAATGATCCAATCAGGTTCTTGAAGAGCTTGAACCTAGTTCTTTGGCTCAACAAGATCTACAAATGCGGAGAAGGCACAAATTTTAGATCTAGTTTGAACTCCAGCATTTGGATCTGAGATCACATTCTCTTGTGGATGATATGAGGAGTGTTGAACTTTTCTTCTTTTGACAGATGGAGCAGATCCAGATGGTTGAGCTACATATGTTTGTCTAGATTCATGTACCGTTGGTATATTACCTGTTGATCCAATCTCAAGGCCTTGAAGTTGAGTTTCAAGCCCTTGAAGCTGAGTTTTGTTATCACAGTTTTCTGTTTCAAGGTCTTCAAGGTGTGTTTCAAG
This sequence comes from Fagopyrum esculentum, assembly GCA_033239045.1. Lineage (NCBI taxonomy): Eukaryota > Viridiplantae > Streptophyta > Magnoliopsida > Caryophyllales > Polygonaceae > Fagopyrum > Fagopyrum esculentum. The sequence continues at coordinate 25,008,053 of BSUD01000005.1, read as the reverse complement.
GTCTTGAGGATTTTCTTCGGTATCTTGAATCTTTTCCTGCATATTCTTTTCTCGATCTTTAGGATCTTTCTCTTCATCCGAATTATGATCGTCTCGTTGATTCAGATCTAGATCTGCAAAACTTTCACTCAAAGTACCATCATTGCTTTCATAAAAAATAATATGAATGCTTTCTTCAACAATTTTGGTACGTTTGTTATATACTCTATAAGCTTTGCTATTTGAAGCATATCCAATGAATATTGCTTCATCACTATGTGCATCAAATTTCCCAAGATTATCTTTGTCATTGTTATGAACAAAACAAGTACATCCAAAGGGTTTGAAATATGAAATATTTGGTTTTCTTCCTTTAAAGAGTTCATAAGGGGTCTTTTGCAAGATAGGGAGAATTAAACATCTATTCAAAATATAATTTGCAGGGTTTACTACTTCAGCCCAAAAACTTTTTGGCAAATTGTTTTCTAAAAGCATTGTCCTAGACATATCCTTAAGAATGCGGTTCTTACATTCCACAACTCCGTTTTGTTGAGGAGTTCTAGGAGCTGAAAAATTGTGTGAAATGCCATATTTTGCACAAAACAAATCAAACTTCAGTTGATCAATTTCTCTACCGTGATCACTTCTTATAGAAATAATTGGTAGGTTTTTCAAAGTTTGTAACTCCTTACACAATTTTGAAAACTCAAATAAAGCTTTAGATTTTTCTCGTAGAAAAGAAATCCATGTGAAACGAGAGAAATCATCCACTATAACAAGGATGTATTGCTTGCCTCTGGGAGATTTAACACGCATAGGTCCACAAAGATCCATGAGTAAAAGTTCAATGGGTCGAGAAGAACTTACAACTTTCTTAGGTTTGAATGAACCTCTTGTTTGTTTACCTTGTGTACATGTCTTACATAGATCATTAACCTTGAAATTTAGGTTTGGCAAACCACGTACCAAATCTTTTGTAAGTAGCTTCTGCATGGTGTGCATGCTTACGTGACCAAGTCTTCTATGCCAAAGCCTTGAATCATCAGTCAAGGCATTTAGACATTTTAGCTTAGTTTCTGAAACTTGATTAGTACTCATTGAATAAACATTATTACATCTAGGAGCAGTAAGCAACACTTCACCCGTCTTTTTGTCTTGAGCCTCACATTTATCTGAATCAAACATGACTTTATTGCCTTTATCACAAATTTGAGAAATACTTAGTAGATTATATTTTAAACCATCAACCAGATAAACATCATCAATAAAGTTAGATGAATTATAGCAAATTTTATCAATACCAATAATGTCACACTTTCCTTTATCACCAAGAGTAATGGTTCCAGATGATTGCTTCTTTAAATCTGAGAATAAAGAGCTTTTTCCACTCATGTGTCTTGAGCAACCACTATCTAATATCCATTTGTGCTCCTTTACCTTGGTGATATCCTGCAAAACAGCAAACATCAACCTTTCCGGGTCGACCAAATGACATATTTTGGTCCATATTCATGTTCGATCATGTTTGGTGGTCTAGTACCTTTAGAAACCTAGATTTGTTTGACATGTTTCTTTAAACATAAAGGATAGGTGTTTCTAATGATATAAGGATCATTTCTTCTATAAGGACATGTAGATTTAACATGCCCTTTTTACAACAGTAAAAGCAAGTAGGCATATGAGTACTTCATTTGGCTTTGACAAAAGTGGTGGTAGGTTTTTTAGGAAAGCTCCTATGATAAACTATACCATTTTTGTTAAGGGAGGACTGTTGTTCACCCATCATTCTCTCAAGATTAGCTTTTGAACTAGTAAACTTAACAAGTGCAGCCTTCTGGTCTTGGCACGTCAAAGTTAGATCAACTTTATCTTTCTCTAGATCGATATAGTTTCGATGAAGAGAGGAGAAGTTGTCCTTGAGAATCAGGTTCTCTGATTCCAAGGCCTTGATATTGTCATCAAGGTCTACTTTTCTATGTTAATATTTTCAATCTCCAAAGACATTTCAATTAGTTGTTTTTCTTGTTCAAGTAGCTTTTCTTTTAAAGAATTTATCCTTATTCTATGTTCTTTATCACATATGATAATATTTTTAAGGAATTGTTTTAGGTCAGTTTCAGGTTGAGACATAATTGTTCTTACCACATTGTCAACATACAAATTTGAGTCTTCTTCATGATCGGCCATGAGACACAAGTTTGCTTGTTCTTTTTCGTCTTCCGATTCATTTGTTGATTCTGAATCACTCCATGAAGCAACCATAGCTTTCTTCTTTCGATCATTTTTCTTGAAGTTGGTCCTCTTCTTTTGTGGACAATCCTTCACAAGATGATCTGTTTTACCACATTCAAAACAAGTCAGTACTCTCGTTTTCTGATTAGAGTTAGAAAACTTACCTCGGGGTTTTGATGCTCATGGATATTCTCTATTAGCAGATTGTTTCTTAATCTTGAGAATTCTTGCGAGACCCTTAGAGATCATGGCGATTGCATCTTCTTCATCATCATCACTATCCTCTTCGTCATATGGTAATTCATCTCTTCTTTATTTTAATGACAAATTCTTAGAGTTGGATGGGAGCTCTCCATCTTCTTCACCAAGAACCATTTCATGTGTGCTGAGTTTTCCAAGGAGGTCATAAAGAGGAAGAGTTGTGAGATTCTGAGCTTCTTCAATAGCAGTCATCTTTGGTCCCCGCTTGGTTTTAGGTAGGCTCCTTAGAACCTTCCTCACTTTTTTCTTCATTTGTGAAGATCTTTCCTAGTGAGTCCAGGTTATTCACGATCTCATTGAATCTGGTGAACATTTCTTTGACTGTTTCATTTGGATTCATCTTGAATAGCTCGTATTATCTGAGGAAAATGCTAATCTTTGTTTCTTTGACTTGACTTGTTCCTTCGTAAGTGACAACAAGCTTGTCCCAAATTTCTTTAGCACTCTTGCATGATGAGATGCGGTTGAATTCATTGGAATCTAATCCGGAGTACAGTAGGTTCATTGCTTTGTAATTCTTTGATACACTGTCCAGGTCAGCCTGTGTGAAGTCAGCTTCCTTCTTTGGGACTTGGAAATCTTCAACCATTGTCATTGGAACTTTAGGTCCATTTTGAATGATGCTCCAAAGCTCCATGTCCTGGTCAATAATGAACATACGCATCAGTGCTCTCCAATGAGCAAAGTTGTTGCCACAGAAGAGTGGTGGTCGAGATGAGGATCTTCCTTGAGAAAATCCACCATCACCTACAAGATTCATGATTAGTCTCACTGATGGTTAAATCAATAAACGTGGGTCTAGCTCAGATACCAATTGAAGAACCGGTAGGTGAAATAAATAAGTTAAAAGATACTCTAGAAGGGGGGGTTGAATAGAGTATGGAAACTTTTCGAAAACTAAATATCAAGGCCTTGAAACTCCTTTCAAGGGCCTTGATGTCGATCTGTGCTCTTTGTGTAACTTTGATTTCAAGGGCTTTGAAACAACTTTCAAGGGCCTTGACTTCGTGCTCCTGCAAAACAAAGTTAGTCACAATAGCAAGATATAGTGCGGAATGTAAAAGATTGACACGAGGATATGTTTACGAAGTTCGACTCTAAATAGCCTACTCTCCGTCTCAGGGTATAGCCTTAGGATCTAGCTATCTATTATTAGCTTCAAAGAGTCCTAGATACAAACTAGAATAAATCTCCTTCTTCTCTCACTGTAGCCAATTCTACGATCTAGCTCCAACTCTCAACCTTGCTATAATAGCCTGGTTACTACTCAAAGTAACACACACTCTAGTATAACACTATTTAGATCTTCCAATGGAGCTCTTGTGTTTTCTCTCTCTAAGGGGATAAATCTTTTGTGTAAATGAGAGAAAGAAAAACAACAAATCAAATGAAGATGTTTCGGTTGCTTGAAGACGTAAAGATGTTTTCCGTATATGCTTGCGTGCCTTTTCTTCTTCGATTACCATCTTCATTTATACTCTTCTATGGAGAGGTCTTCTAGCCGTTGGAGAGATGACCGTTTGAAGATGAATCTTCTTCTCCATGAAGATCGCTTCTTGTTTCGAGATAAGGTAGACGTTGTAGATCTTGAACTCCTAAGAACATGTCGAATCTTTAGGTCCTTAATCTTCTCGTTTTTTGTTGAACCGAAAGAGAAGATATCTTGACGCTTTTCGATTTTATAAAATCTTCTAAAAATATTCTCTAATCTTCGGTTGAAATATTTGGTTGAAATCTTTGGTTGAAAAGATCTTCCCTGAAATCTTTCTGTTGAGAAAATCATTCCTGGAAAATCTTCTTTGCATTTGAATCCTTGTTTCGTGCAACTATATAACTCCAAGGCCTTTGAGATCGTTCCTTTTTAGCACTATATAACTCCAAGGCCTTTGAGATCGTTCCTTTAAAGCACTATCTTCCTTGTGTCCTTGAGTTATCAAAGCCCTTGAATTCCATATCAAGGCCCTTGACGTTTGATAAGACCTGCACTGAATTCAAACCAACCAAGCATCTAGAGAATATAATCAATACATTGTTAGTGTATCCAACTACTACATTTGTGTTAAAACTTCCATCATCAACACTTGTAAAACATTATAAACGAGGTGGAGTTTTCAACATTCATAGATTGTATTTCTTCATACATAGCTTTAAGCCACTCATTAGCATGAGATATTAAATCTTGTTCATAAGTCTCAAGTGTGAACCATTTAAGAATTTCAACAACCAAGTGTCCGAACTCAACGATATTAGAGGTATATTCTTATTAGGAATCTTAGCTCTTTGTTCTCTAATTTTAACTAATTGATAGTCAGTTGAATGATGCACAATATTATCAGTTTTAGTTTCATTTACCATAGAATTTTCAAAAATATTTTCAGTATAATATTTAGAATATTCTTAGCAGAACTCTCAGGGTCATTCATAGCAAAATTATCATAAGCATGTGTAGGCATAGAGAGGTTTTCGCTTACTTCCCGCCTAATTGGTGAGGTTCAAAGCTTGCATTGCCTTGGTGTTGTCATCCTTATTATATAGGGCATACCTACAATTACTTTTGAACTAGATTGGTTCATTCTAGAAGAGTGATCAATGTCAAACCTTCTTCCACACCTTCATGTTGCTCATTGTCCTTTACTTGTGTTGGTTGCAAAAACAATACATATGTGTTTCTAGGGGCTCTTGCATCCTCGGTTATTGGCATCATAATTGATTTGAAATGAAAAACATATTCTTTAAATATGAAATTTCTAGATGTTATTACTTGTACGCTTAGGCTGAACAAGTAGTATTTATATACCTTAACTCCTTCAAGATATTTAATTATAACATATTTAGTGGTCCTTGGTTGTTGCTTACCTTCTGAAACTTGGGCTTATGCAGTGCATCTAAATGGTCTTAAATGTGATAAGTTGGGTTTCTTTTCAGTTCACACACTAGTAAATATAAGGTCTTCCATTGTGTTTGAAAAAAGCTATGGAAGACCTTTGATGAAGTTTTTAAACGTCGTATCGTAACACCCTAGTAAGTGACGTCGTCAATGGGATAGACTTTCCACAACGTTTTTGAAACGACGTGGATAAGACTTTCCATGACATTTTAAAAACTCCATGGAACGTATATTTCATGGTGTTTTAAAAATGTCATGGAATAGTCTTTCCGTGACGTTTAATAAACGTTGTGAAATGTCCCTTTCATGGCGTTTATCAAACGCCATGAAATATTGTGTATTTTTAAAAATTGATCAAATTGCTCAAACAAATCATAACGTTGAAAAATGAAATGATATAATATAAATGATAATATTCTGAAAATAAAATAACTTGTTATCAAACATTACTCATTAAGTATAAAATAATCGATCAATCAAACATTAACAGGTTTACATAATGATGTGAAAGCATCTTCGGACCTAGCTCAATTGGAGATCATGATCATGAAAGCAAGGAGGCTTGGATTAAAGATCACTTTGAAGGAGGAGAAGAGGAATGATCAAATTCATTTTCTAGGAGAAAAATAAAACCATTTCCAAAAGAGAAATGAATGCCATTTTCAAAAGAGAGATAAAGACCAAGGATCGATACGTGCTCTTGGTGTCAAAAGATCGGGACTCAACAACGGATAATCCATGTATCACATATATAGATGTCCTCTTTTTTAGCCTAAAATGAACTTGAAAGGCAATGTGAATATCTTTTCCATCTCAGTAGAACACAAGGTAAGTTCTTCCAGTTGGGATATCCAAGATATTGTTCTAGTCTTTGTGTATATGTTAACATCATTGTTTGTTGATGAAATCAATGTTTAAAAAGAAAGAACTTAAAAATAATTCCTAAAACAAAGAACCAAATGTGATCAACAATACATATGTAACATGATAGATGAGTTTTGCCTTCCATATGTGCATAATGATATAGCTTATAAGCAAGTAATAAACCACGGAAGACGTTTCATCAACAACAATGAAATAGATATTTTTAATATTGCTAGCAATTGAAATTCTATGTGTCATCTTTCCTGCAACAACTATAACATCAAAAAGACATATACATCAAAGCTCATATTAACCATGTGCATATTTGCCTAAAGTTTTTGCTTTCAAGTGTTGTTCAGTATTTTATTGTATTTATTGACCTTTACCATCAAGATGGAGATCGATTTATAAGGTAGAAAGATATAATTACAACTTCTCCCCACATGGAGTTTTTCACCCTTAATGCAATAAGCATATACACCTCTCTTATGATGAGGGCTGGAATGTGAGCCTTAGATCTCCCGAATAATTATCAAACTCAAATTGTAGTAAATTGTTAAGACCGAATTCATGGAGAATGGCGTAATGATTTGAATCATTAATTACAAAGCCAAATATAGAAATATACAAACATAATAACAAATGTGAGAATACGACAAAAACACAATTCGTAGAAATTAAGGGAGAAGAAATATATTTTGGACGGTTTGATCCACTCAAGAACAATCAAGAAATGAAACATGCACATAGATATTTTTAATAAAGGCATCCCAAAATTCGATTACCACAACAATGCATAAGAAAGACTCGGTTTATACTTATTCATTCCATAGTCATGTTATGAGAGAGAAAATTCTGCTCAGTTCTCGAATTTTGTTGAATATGAAAGGTAGGAGTGACTCGGCTCTCGCATTTTGTCATCAACACCTAGAAAAACAAATAGTATTAAAGTATCTCGTATTTTGCATAGAAAAACCGTAAACTACCATAACACATAAAGACATACGATAATTGTAACACCCCAAGTTCTGGGAACTCGAAGCATTACGGGCTAGGACCTCACAATGGGTCCCAACCCTTGGAGTAGCAACGACGCAATGGATCTTACAACAAGGCACAGACAAATGAAAAACAAAACTCAATATAAAACCAAAGGTTTAAACAAAAGGAAGTGTAAAAGACTCGCATCCGAGTTCAAAACAAAGGGAAAGACAGCAATTGAAACATAAACCCGATCCTGTCCTATAATGTACGGGAACCCCGGCTGACCACACCGTCCGGATCACTCAAGAGCACCTATATTCTACAATGCATCTATAACATCGGTATAAACCGTTAGATAACATTCTAGATATCAAAAAGACGGTAAAGGCACAAACACATATAAGGTAAAGTAAACACATCAACATGCTCACAAACAGCCGGTTATTATCTTTCATTATGTTATCCAATTACTAATTCAACTTATGATTGTTACACGAGGATCGCTACGATCTCGCCTCCGTACCCTTTCACCAACAGGAATAGAACGTATGCATCCTTTTGTCACCTATTGGACTGGTCGCGAGAGCACCTCCCAGTTTCCCCATTCTGAACTGAACAAGCGGTAACCGCCCGGTTATAATGCACTTGGGCCAATTAAGGTATAACAAAGGTCAATCATATTCTGGTTATCAGTTATAATAGGATAAACAACACAACAAGCCAATACAATCATGCCAAAACGCGGAATGAAGCTAATTAAGTCCAAGGGACTTACCTCACTTGAAGGTAATCTCAACACTCCGCAAACACTCAAATAACCTCAGGAAAGAAGAACGGAAAGCCTGTTCAAACAAGGCATCACAATCAGGAACCGAAACAATCGCTAGAAGTCTATAACTTCTAGTCTTCATGATCTCTAAGAGATCTACACAAGCTAGGGTCACAAACCCTAGTCTTATAGATCAACAAGGGGCAACAACATCCAGAAGAGCCAAGGAAAGGAACGAGGAAAGAAGCTCACCAAAGACGGGAAGACCGTAGAGAAATCGCACGGGCGGCTGGGCAAAGGCGCAAGGGTGGCACGTGACAGAGGCGTATGGGTGGCTCTCTGCAGGCGCGGGGGCGGATCCTCGACAATAGCATTTTTCGACTTCTCGACGACAGCAGAACAACGACAAAGGCCAAAGCTTGCTCTTCCAACACTCTCACACTTCACAACTCAACCAAGGGAGTTTGTGAGCATCAAATGATCATTAACGGAATGCTCCACAAGGATCAAGGATCTAACTTGATTCTTGGAGAAGAAGAAAAGAGAAAACGAAGGGAGAAACGAAGCAGAAGGGAAGCAAGGTGCAACAGCACATGAATGTGATGTAGAACAAGGGAGGAAGAACTTACACGTTCAACAAGATCACAGGAATCAAGGCTGCAACACTCGAGGGTTGAAGAAAGCGTAAGCAAGAAACAGAAAAAGGAAGAAAAGACAGGAATATATAGAGAAGGGTTGGAAAGATAGAAGGAAAGACGCTCTAGGGTTAGAAAGAAGATAAGGAAGCCGGCCCATAAGATAGAAGATCGGATATTCTATCTATGAAAAAAAGATAAAACGAACGAAAACAGATCGGGCATGATCTACAATGAATCCGCTGGGGCGGCCAACCACAGGGGCGACCCCTTGTCACCGCGGGGGCGGTGATAGCTTGCCGCTGGGGCGGCCTTCTTCACCGCGGGGGCGGTGAAGGTAGAAACTGGGATCTTACAATAATGACAAACGCAAACATCATAGAATTATTAATGTTAGTTACTCTCTTTAAACTAAAAATACGAGATTTCAAAACGACATACTTACAAAACCTCTTCATTTATTAAATCAACAAAACAAGACAGGTCGGAGCAACCACAAACAAGTCGTCCAATCACCGAGGATAGATCGGTCGATCACTAAGGACCGGTCAGTTGACCACCGAGGACCGATCAGTTGACCACCGAGGAACGATCAGTCCAGTCTTCTTCTATACTACTAGTAAAGCTCCAGAATTGAAACGTAAAAACTAGATCTGAAATTGGATTGAAAATTCGATTATACAACGTGATGGTTGAATAGCCTTATTAATATGGAGGATATCTAACTTAATCCTCCTAGGGTTTACATATCTTATCCAAATCTACCAAAATCTATCTTATAACTATAAGATAAATTGTTCGAAAGGAATAACTAAAAGATAATAACATCCAAATGAATGGGATCAAAGATAGCCTAAAATCAAAGGGATAAAAGATAGAAGATAATCATCAAAGAGTGAATCGTTGTGGGACCGGTCAGTCGATCAGTGGGCCCGGTCATCCCATCACTCGGAACTGTACCAAATGAATCTGTTATTGGAAGATGGTCACATGCTCGGAACATATGTTGGAGATTGGGAGACGAGTTGGTCGATTGGTGGGTCCTGGTTGGTTGACTTCCACATGAATCAACATTTGACGATATTGTGACAATTTAATGAAACTGTATTTTCCGTTGTTGTGGTTGAAATTAGAAAACTCACGAGTACTACTTTCGAAGGTATTTTGAAGCTCTACAATTTTGGGTGTGTTTGCTTGCAGGTAGTTATAAGTTAGTGTATGTTCAAATTGGAGTTTAAAAGGAAAAGCTAGTAAAACTTGAATTGTTGTTTAACAAAGGTAGGCCGATCGGCCAAATACATGAACATAAATCTAAAATAAATAAATAAATAAATAACAAAATGAAATCGCAAGGAAAGTAAAAGATGAGAGATGACTCGGTAAGGTTGATCGACCTCCACAGAAATCAACGTAAAACGGTAGAAGTAAGGGAGATGGAAAAAATGTATTTTTTGGAACCAAAACCAAATAATTCGAGAGAATGAGAATATGGATAGATAATCAATCAATTTAGTAATTTTCTGAATCTAGATTACCGCAACATGCATATAAGATAGATCTCAAATGACAACTCCACAATTGAATGTAAGTAAAGTTATACGGGTAACAACTCCGTCCGATTGTTATGTGGTTAGGACTTTGCTTAGCATACATCAATGTTTGTCACCCCCGTTGATTGTCACATACCCAAGACAACACCTATTATTCACATCGAATTCGGTAAGGATGCATGAGTGACTTGACTCTTACATTTTTCCATCAACACCTTGAAGAACATACAACAAAGGAAGATTTCAAACTCGATTGTCGCATTTTGCAAGGAATAATCCAAAGACTACCATAACTCTTACAAACATACATCCAACATTTATAGAATCAATTCAACATCATAGATCAATGTAGTTGGGCTCTCCACACCCTAGAAAAGGTGAGAATTACTCAAGCGTACTTGAATAATACCATTTGCTTTATTAAGAACTAAAAAATGAGCCGGTCGATAAACCAAGGAACTTAAGGTTGATCGACATTAGGGTACATTTGGCAATAGAAACTTCGTAAATTGAAACAAAGAAGATAATAAAAACTTAGGGCGAAACGCCTTATTTATAGGGAGAGAAACTAACATATCTCTCTAAGATCTATCTTCTAAAAGATAAGATCTATCTAATTTACACACTTTGAAAGGACAGGCCGATGCTTGCTCTTCGGAGGTGGTCATGTGCAAGTCACATGTAGGTAGAAGCACCAGGAGGGCAATCGGCCTTTTACCCCTTCAATAAATTTACACACTTCCCGAGGTATTCTTTGTCTTCATTCACGAATCTCAATCATTTCCGTCTTGACCTTGACTTCTTTGACTACATGGAGATCCTTAGTGTGTATGAGAGATGTACCATGTGTGCTCCACAAATGCTTGAAATTCCTACAACTACATAAACTAACTAGTAGATTTTTGAAAACTAAATGAAGGAAATAGACCAATAAGCTATGATATTAAGCCCAAAAGAGTAAAGGAATGGAATGTAAAGAGGGTGGAAAAATGACACAAACTTGAGTGTTATCAATTGCACACGAAGAAATCACGGGGAACAATTGTAGATACCTCTGATTTTGACTCGAAGAGTCCTTAAGAGTCTACCACAAATTCACGACCCCTTCAAGAACTACAACTCGAACTACCATCAAAACTTTCTCAAAAGACTTCACTACAAAACATGGAACATTTAACGCATACAAGTGAATAACTTTGATAAAGGATTCGATGAGATGCACATTGATGTGATCATTGTAAAAAGGAATGTTGGTATTAATTTTTTTTACCAATGAATTTTCACAAAGGGGATTAACCGAAGAAAGATACGTCTTTTTCCGTATTTATAGATTTGGTCAATTGGGTTTAATGAAAGAAATAAATTTTTCTTACACCAAGGTACCTTTTGAAGAAAGCAGATAATTTCTATTTCATCAATTTAAAATTTTATTTTCTTTCTCTTCCTTTTTTACAATTTTTTTCCGGGTAGACGACAATGTTGACGAGTAAGGATTCCAGGATCGGAATAGTTGCAAAATTTCATCTGTTCAGTCCGGTGGGAGAGCTAAAAGCAACATTTTTCCTAAAATGACTCGATTTGAGTAGGTAATCCAAGTGAAAACTTAGATAAAGATCCATACAGAGTTAGAGAATCATTCTTCAAAACCACCTTCTATTTTTCAAAACAGACTTGGGTCATTTGAGCGTCAATCCAATGATCTTCCCATGACTTAGTAGGTTAAAAACTAGACCATGTTTCCAGGGGAGAGGAATTGACAAATAGAGTTCAAGATTTGCATAAGATCATGGAGATTTGTGGAAAATGAAGATTTAGGGTTAGACAATTGCTAAAGATGTAGAGAAGGGAGGACGATGGAGTGTCTAGTGAATTGGTTGGCCTCACTTGTTGTACTCCGGAAGAAAAGCAGGTGTCGAAATCAGAGAATGAGTGTTTTCTATGGTGGTAGCCATATGTGTCGAAAGGGATGCCATCTCAACATGTAAGATTTACTCTAGTACAGGAGTAAAGAGAGCAGTCTTGGTGTTTAAATTTCATTCGAATGTTTGAAGGGTTATGTATGTGATAATTTTTTTTCTCCTTCAATTACGATTGAAACCTTCCAATTTTAACAGTTAATTTTAACATCACTCCATCACAAATAAAACTCCACAATTCCTCTCTTCACAAAACTATAAAGAAGATACACGATATCCCTTGCAACGACAAAAAGGATGCGGATCCACCGGATTGAGCAGCGCCCAACAGAGCCGCTACAAAGCCATTGTATACCCATTGGTGGAAAGAGGAAAATAGAGATTTGAGTGATGATTTGTTGAATAAGAGGTTACTAGGGTTAGAAAGAAAGTACAATAGACTTTCATCAACTACGAGGGGCCTTATAGGAGGACATATTGTAGTTGTGGTGGATGGTGGAGGTTGTTGAGGTGGAGGTGGGAAGTTATGAGTTCCAAATGTAACATCATATAGCCTTTAGAATCATGCTTTTCATACACCATTTGCTCGCTTATACTTCACTATTTGTATAGAAAGCTTTCTCTTTCTATATTTTGGTATTTGCCTTGGCCTTTTTGTGTTTCAGTCATTTCTAGCATCACTGGTCTGGATATACGTTCCTCCCTGAAGTTATATTCACAAGGAATATCATCCATGACTAAGGAACCCACGACACAAAGTCCCCCAAAGAAGTCCCAAAGACAAGATCGAAGATCACGGGCTAGACGGTTTATGGGACGACATCTTATGCCGTCTGGAGCCCGAATTCCACATATGATGGCTTTGCATCGATCCAACCCATCCAGGCCTAATTTACTTGTGAGATGAGATGTCAAACGGTATGTAAGTCGTCTCCTAAGCCGTCTAGATGTTGTCTTTATTCAATCTGGATTGCGTAGAGGATTCGAGATCATATCTTTTCATCTTATTTGGAAGGATATATTTTGTAACCCTAGAACTACGATCTTTGATCATATATAAGCATGTATATCAGGGGCGGCCGCATGGGGGGGGGCGCAGGGTCGGTCGACCCCCCTTTAAAATAAAAAAAATAAAAAATAAAAAAAATTTTCTAAAAAACGCAGAAAACAGAAACGTCAAAAAAAAACCCTCTCTCCCTTTGCTGAAAAACGAAGAACGAAGGTCTACTCCCCTGCAGAAGAACGAAGGTCTGGACTCCAGGCAAACAGCCACTGCGCCGCCGCCGCGCCCCTGCTCCGCTTGCTCCGCCTGCGCCCTGCGGCCCTGCGAGTCTGCGACGGTCTGGACTCCAGTGTTGACAGCCTCCGCCCGCCGCCCATTCGACAGCCTCTCTCGGTCTCTCCCTCCAGTAACAGCCTCCGCCCGTCCGCCGTCCGGTGCCCCTGCTGTGTTGATTTCCGTCCAACTCGGATTTTACTCGTAAGTGTTGAATCTAAACCCTAACCCTAATAACAGTAAATTAGTTAGATTTTTCAATTTAGGGGTTTTTGGAATTTTGATTATTTGATTAAATTGACTTTGGAATTTTGATTATTTTATTAAATTGACTTTGCAATTGTTAGTGATTTACTAATGGTAACAATGGCTTGTTGAAATTTGATCTTAAATCTTAATATTTGGCTTTGTAATTGTTAGGGCTTGTTCAAATTTGATGATTGGTTTGATAATTGGTTATTTATTTAGGAAATGGACAAATTTATTATTTGAACAAAGAAGCGACCCTTGTTGAGTATTGGATCGTCTTCCATTCCCCCAAAACCTCAAAATGTGAATGATGTTGCTAGTGATGATGTTACTATTGATGGTGTTGCTAATGTTAGAGACGATGATATTAGTGAGGGTCTTGCTAGAAACGTAGTTGATGATGATAATGTTGAGTCTGTTGAGGATGATAATGTTAATGGTGGAGGTGGTTTCACTAGCGTTGATAGGGGAGAAAAAAAAACCTCGAATGGAAAACATGAGTAGTGAAGTTATTAGTGATCCGGGATTGCGCAAAGCTTTGGAAGAGTATGATCCTTCACTTAGAGATGATGTGAGGAGAGAGTATGTGGTTAGAGGTCCTTGTCAACCCCTCTCACATGAATTTCCACGGAAGAACTTTGGGAAGACGTCGAGGTGTTTTTTGCCAAAGTGGTTTGAGGATTTCGAGTGGTTAGAATATAGTGTTTCTAAAGATACGGCATTTTATTTTTGGTGTTTTCTCTTTAGAGGGGAGACAAAATACAAAAACTTGAATGATGCATTTGTGAAAATAGGATTTTCTAATTGGAAGAAGGCTTATGAGAAGTTTAGAGAACATGTGAGATTAGTCGGAAGTCCTCACCATGAAGCTCGAATCTTATTTGCCAATTTCAAAGATCAAAGACAAAGTCTGACAAGATGTGTATCTGGTGCAAATGCAACTCAAGGTGCTCAATATCGTATTCGTTTGACATTTTCTCTGCACATTGTTAGATTTCTTCTTCTACAGGGTTTGCCATTTCGGGGTCATAGAGAGTCGATGGACTCCGACAACATGGGGAATTTTAAGGAGATGCATAATTGGTCTAGTAAACGGACTGTTGAAGTTGAAAATATGGTGAATGAGAATGCACCTAAGAATGCTCAACTCACTAGTCATCGCATCCAAGATGATCTCAAAATTGCGTGTGGGGCAATGACAAGGAAATCCATAATCAGTGATCTTGGAGACAAAGTGTTTTCGTTATTGATTGATAAGGCTCGTGATAGTTCGATCAAGGAACAAATGGCTATTGTTATCAGATATTTGAACAACAAGGGCGCAATCATAGAGAGGTTTCTTGGAGTCGTTCATGTTGGTGACACAAAAGCTCGTTCTTTGAAAAAAGGGATTGATGTCTTTTTTGCTGAGCATGGATTATGTATCTCTAAACTAAGAGGTCAAGGATATGATGGAGCTTCTAATATACGAGGTGAATTTAATGGATTGAAGGCTCTAATATTAGATGAAAACCCCTCTGCAAGGTATATTCATTGTTTTGCTCATCAAATTCAGTTGGTTGTTGTTGCCATTTCAAATAATATTCAACCAATACAAGAGTTCTTTGGGTACTTATCACAAATCACACACATGGTTGGAGCTTCTTGTAAGAGAAAAGATGAGTTCCGACAAGCTCAACATGACAAGATGGTGGAGATGTTGGAAACGGGAGAAATCTCAACTGGGAGAGGAAAGCATCAAGAACTTTCTTTGGCTCAGACGGGAGTTACACGTTGGGGTTCACACTACACGACCATTGCCCGTGTTCTACATTTGTGGTCCTCAACTATCAAAGTGCTTGAGAATATTCATGAAGATGGAGGTCCAGATTCCAATCGGGGAATGGCTCAAGGCCTTGTTGAGAAGATGGAGAGTTACCGGTTTGTTTTTATTGCCCACTTGATGAAACGAATTTTGGGCATAACAAACTATTTGTCACAAGTTTTACAGAAAAAAGATCAAGATATTTTAGAAGCCGTTAATCTGGTACGAACCTGTAGGAGACAATTTCAAGATTTGAGGAATGATGGGTGGAATGAACTTTTAGAATCTGTCAACATTTTTTGTGAAAAGAATAATGTTGTCGTTCTGAAAATAGATGAAAATGTCCCGGGTCGATTTAGTGCAAGATGTGTTGGAAGTGTTATCACAAACTTTCACCACTTTCGAGTTGAAATATTTTGTCAGGTAATTTATCATTTTCTTATAAATTCATAACTATTTTATTTAATGAATATTACTATTATATTTTATATTATGTTCATTTGTAGGTCATTGACCAACTTGATCGAGAAATGGAAAGTCGCTTCGGTGAGTCAAATTCTGAAATACTCGCTTGTATGGGATGTTTTCATCCAAAGGATTTCTTCTCCAATTTCAATAAGTCTCAGCTAGTTCGACTTGCCCAACATTATCCACAAGACTTTTCTGGTTATGATCTGAGTGTACTTGAAGATGAATTGGCAACATGGATTTATGACATAAAGGAAGATAACAGGAGTTCTTCGTTGAAAGATATAGGAGAGGTGGCATGCAGGATGGTTGAGAGAGGTATTCACACTGTTTTTCCTTTAGTATATCGCCTTTTGGAGTTGGTTTTGGTATTGCCAGTTGCGACTGCTACTGTTGAAAGAGCATTCCCTGCAATGAAAATTGTGAAGTCTCAATTGCGTAACAGGATGTCGGATGAAAATCTCACCGATTCTTTAGTGTGCTACATTGAGAAAGAGAGTTTCAAAAGCGTTGATGATGAAGATATTCTTCAATATTATCAGAATATGTCAAACCGCAAGATGGGTTTACCTCCTTTGGCGTACACTTGAGTTATCTTGTAGCATTGAACGCTAATTTGAAATGGTTAACTTTTAACGTTGTTTTATTGTAATATTGATTAATGTTGCAGCAGTGAAACTTTTATTGCTAGTAAAAAAAATTATAATATTATCTTCGTTTATACTTATTCGACCCCCCTTGAAAAATCCTGTGGCCGCCCCTGATGTATATGTCGTAGGGTTTTGGTATCCGAGAGCATCTCATATCATCCACTCTTGTACTAGGTCCCGTAGCCGTTAAGTAGCTTTAGAACAAAAGGTTCGCCTCATGTGTTAGAACCAAACAATTGTGAGTTTGCCTATTCTGATTTTATATATAATCTATTTTGTTTTATATTCAATCACGTCTAGTTAATCCCCTCTTTATCTAACGATTGGATGTTCCCTATAATGGTTTGATTTATTATTGCATATAATTTATGAATTGAGATTGTTAATTTGCTTCGTTTCAAAGTACTTCGTTTTATCTTTTATTTACGTTTGAAAGAGGTGATGTCTATAAAGGATTTTGGATAAAGCGCTTACGCAACATCAACGAGGTTGTTTTACTGGAAATATTGAAAAGCACTTGGTTTAAGGGATTGGATCCTACCTTTTACTTTGAGGATTTCTAACCATCGTAGAAAGTTCCTGCATTTCTACCTTTTCTAGTTCATAAGCCAGAAGCGAAACTTTTCTTGGTCTTTTTTGGATTTCTAAGTTCTTAAAGGGTTTTCTTGTACTTGACAGAATTGTTGACCAAGAGAATTAAGTTGGTTAACACGGTCTTTGTTTGTCAATGTCAAATGTTATTTTAGATAGTTATCTACCATATGCATATATCAATGTTCATGAGATTCATATATGTAGTTTTACTTTAATTCATTATAGTGGTGATTCTTGTTTCCTTTAATAACCTTCATCCGTTATTTGCCTACAACAATCATTGTTTTTTTTCCCTTTTTGACCAAAACTCTCAAAAGACATATTTATCTTCTTTCCTTCTCCTTTTCTCTCTACTTAGAATAATTATCAATTAGTATTTTTCAACTCAGACATAATCCATGTGAATTTGACGCTTGATTTACTACAACTGACTCCGTCATCCTTGCGGGTCGGTTTTAGGACCATCAGGTTTCTTGTAGAAGGTAGTGGTCGTCGAGTCTAATAAGGTACCTTGAGGGGGTTGCCTTTGAACTTTCCACGGTTGAGGACTTAAAAAGTCTACTTTTTTGTGTATAGTAAATAGGTTTTTCCTCTGTGAATGAAGGGAATTGTTTTTTAACATGTAAATGTTTGAACAATCACAAGATTAATATCTCAAAAGGACTTTGATGGTCCCAAAAGCTACCTGAAAGGATGACGGGGTTAGTTGTAGTAAATCAAGTGTCAAATTCATAGGAACTCAATTTGTGTCGGATGTAATAATAGACAAATATGCTAAGCTAAAGAGAAAAAAAGATAGGAAAATATGTTTTGTAAGATTCAGTTTGTGGGAGACCAAAGTAACAAGTAGCACGAACAATAAGGTGTAAAAGATGATATCTTTTGGAGGAAAACGCTCTAAGGAAATGAGCATCCCCACTATAAAGAATCAATATGTAATCAAGTATATGAATAACATGAATTTCAATGAGCAAATATGTAGGTAACCATCAAATATAACATTTGAAATAGACAAGCAAAAACCGTGTTAACCAACTTGAGTATGCTCTTCAACAATTGTATAAGTATAGGAAAATCCGTTAAGAACTTAGAAATCTAGAAAAGATCAAGAAAAGTCTTGCTTTCGGCGTATGAGCTAGCAAAGGTACAAAGACCGAAATTTTCTATGATAGTTAAAAATCCTCAAGGTAAAGATAAAGCGTTACTCTAAAAACAAGTTCTTCTAAATTATTTCCAATAAAACAATCTGCTTTCGGGGATAAACCAATTTTGTCTAAAATCTTTTATAAACTTGTGCGGTGGTGAAGACGGAGTCGGTCCATCCTGAAGAATGAAGCAAGGGCTTGAGAAAGACGGAATCTAGAAGAGAAAGGTGAATCAATAATACCTCGCGAATACGGGTTGTGGTAGAGGAAGAAACAAAATCCGGTGCAACGATGGGTCAAATTCCGCCAACAACGCAAACCCTAATTCATCTCATAGACACTGCAAACACAAATTGAAAGTGCTTTATGTGAGGCCATCGATTGCTTCAAGAGGAAGATGAAAAAGGAGAGAGGAGGGAGGAGAGACTAACACGTATTTGAAGAAGCTGAAAAGGAAAGAGGAGAGACTAACACGTGTATAAGTAAGAGCTTGTCCCCCATAAACTATTTAGGTAATTCATGTAATTATTTTAATAAATCAAGGACAAAATAGTCATTAATCATGTACAAGGGCAAAATTGAAAACTCCCTATTCATTGGGGAAACTCTCTCTTTTATTATAGTAAGGAAATATAAGTAAGTAATAACCGCAACTAGAATAAACACATCCATGCTTATTATATTCATTCAATTACTCACACACATAATCACGATCGATCCATCGTAGGGTTCAACAAACCCCTTAGATCAAGGATATTTATCAGTTATCACACATGGATCGAAGAGATAAATCAGATGAAAAGAATAGTCTTTGCATAGAAATAAAACTCAAAGTATGAAACAATAATACGACAAAGAACACAAACCGTAACTAGGGTTCCGAATCCGTAGTCTGACTGTCTACCCTAGAAGTTTGAAAATGGGAAATATATAGAGAGAAACTCGGGCCATAAAACACAAAAGAGGCCCAACATAGATAGGTTATAGATCAGGTATCCAAATCTACCGCCGAAGTCATGACGGCCAAGGAAACGGCCTAGAGACGTCCTAACATGTCGTCTCAATCCTAGTTTGCACTTGGTTCTTCCTCGTTTGGGGCAAAGTTGGTGAACTGGAGTATGGGCTGATACCAACGGCCAAGGAGACGACCATGAGATGGCTAGCATGTCGTATGACATACCGTATGGAATGATTTTACGCTCCTTTGAAATTTGGTTATTGGCTTGGATTTTAACATCACACTTAGCATCTTGAGCCTTCGATCCCTAGTCATGTTTGATGTCGAATTATGATTCTTGACTCCAGGGAAGATCGAGCTCTCGTGCTTGGACTTGCTGGTTGGATCGAAAACGCCTTGCAATTGGCCTTGAGCGCCTAAAACATTAAATAACCGGAAGTAAATATGAATGCATTCAACATTATATGAATGCATATCTTGCCAAAAGAGATGTAATATGCATAAATAAGCGGGCTAAACACACGTAGATTTCGATGCTATCAGGCTTCATGATTAAAAAACAAGAAAGTTTGAAAACAACTCGAAACTAAATTCATTATAGAGAACTTCCCCGACTCAAGTTAAGTGCTTTCGATCATCAGTTTTTTCCTTGGTTAAATAATGTATCTAGTCTACATAGAAAAAGAAAAAGATAACGTATCTAGTCAATTACAAATGTTAATTTTCAATGTCTTGACTTGGTAAGAAATCATTCTAAAATTAGTAAACAATCGCAGTAAATAGTATCTATTATCCTTTAGGACGTCAATTTACAAAAACTACCCATAAAAATCACATTTAAAAAAGCACTCGTTAAATATAAAAGTTTTGAAAATTTTTATAAGTTAAAATTAATAAAAATCACATCTAAAATCAACTTATATTAGATGTCGACAACCGGCACCCAATTTCAAGTAAGCATTTTCTTACTTTTCTATGAACACCCCCACCAAACAGTAACAATGTTGTTGTTGTGATCATTTTTGATTACTCTACTTCTAGTCTAAATCTAAGGTGTCACAATTGTTCTTCAGACTTCATTCTTGTGCACTCTCTTCGATAACAAACTTTGTTCTTTCTGCTTTTTTAAGACCGACCATTCTCTTCTTTCTTGAAGAAACCCCTTTGCGTCCAAAGCATATGATATACTCTTGTGTATCTCTTAGACTTTCTTTGTTTTTTCTTCTCGTTTCTTCATGATTAATCAGTTTGTCAATTTTTTTTCGTCATTTTCAGTTCATTAGATAATGTGTGTCTGGTGTATCGAACCAATTTCCTTTATTATGGGGAAAAAATCACTCATAATATGTCTGTTTTTTTTTTAATCCAAAAAAAATTTAAATGATGAATATGATAAAGCAATAATAAAATATATGATCCATTCCATTACAATTTTTCCAGTAGGTTGATCTCTTTTCTCTTTTTTTTTTTAATTCAACGGATGATTATATGTAAATTTACATATTTAAGTAGCGATTTTACGTCCTTCAACCAAAATAAATAGTGATTTTACAATATTTTAGTATTTACCCATTTTTCGTTTTTTTTTAATGTCTCGGGACTCGCTTGAAATTTCAAAATCACCAGCAAACGCAAGCTCTTGCCTTCTTCTTCTTCTTCCTTGATTTGCAGATTCGAACCAGAAAGAGACTTTCCTTTTTCCCTCCTCTCTCTCCTTTATTATCATTCACTCACACCACTAAGCACTCGCATTTCGCCGACCACTGCTCCTCTGTACTCCTCTCCCGCCCTTAGTTATTCGATTCTCCTAATCCCTTCATCGATCTCATAAACCCTAAAAACCCTAGCCGCTATCGAAACTCTCCATCTCTCTTTCATCAATCGCCATGGAATGGAATCAGCAAACCCTACAATTTCTCTCCCAATGCTTCCTCAACACTCTCTCTCCTGACCCCAACCCTCGCCGTGCCGCCGAATCCAACCTCACCAACGCCGCCGATCAGTCCAACTACGGCCTCGCCGTCCTCCGTCTTGTCGCCGAGCCCTCCGTCGACGAACAGATCCGTCATGCCGCTGCTGTCAACTTCAAAAACCACCTTAAGTTCCGTTGGAACCCTAGCGCATCCGCTCGCAACGGAAGTCCTACACCTAATCCCATCCCTGACGTCGAGAAAGAGCAGATTAAAGCCCTGATTGTCAACCTCATGCTCCAGGCTTCTCCGAAGATCCAATCTCAGCTTAGCGAGGCGCTCGTTGTGATAGGTCAGCACGATTTCCCTAAAGCGTGGCCGTCTTTGTTGCCGGAGCTGGTCGCGATGCTTCAACACGCGGTTGAGGCTAGTGACTATGTTGCTATTAACGGTATTCTCGGGGCTGTTAACTCGCTTTGCAAGAAATTCAGGTATCAGTACCAGACGTCTGATATTAGGCTTGATCTTAAGTATTGTTTGGATAATTTTGCTGCCCCGTTGTTGCAAATATTTTCTCGAACTGCTACTTTAATTGAGGCTCGAGCCTCTTCTGCTCAGGCTGCTGAATTGAAACCCTTGTTTGAGTCTCAGAGGCTTTGCTGTAGGATTTCTTATTCGTTTAATTTCCAGGAGTTGCCTGAGTATTTTGAGGATCATATGGAGGATTGGATGGTGTTGTTTGTAAAGTATCTTACTTCTGTTTATCCTACACTTGAACAAGGAGGTGGGGACGGGCTTGCTGTGGTTGATGGTTTACGTTCCGCTGTTTGCGATATTTTAAGCCTTTACATGGATAGGAACGAGGATCCATTTGAGAAATATGTTGATACATTTGGAAGGGCGGTTAGAGACCTTCTTGTTAGCGTGTCCGTCACTGCTAGTCGTGACCAGCTTGCTGTTACTGGTTGCAAGTTTTTGACTACCTTGAGCCTGCGTAGCCCTCGGAACGCGTTGTTCGCCGAGGAGGGCTCGCTAGATCTAATTTGTGGAAGCATTGTCATCCCTAATGTCATGTTGAGAGATGAAGATGAAGAGCTATTTGAGATGAATTTTGTGGAATTTATAAGGAGGGATATTGAGGGCAGTGATCTTGATACAAGGAGGAGGATTGCTTGTGAGCTTCTCAAAGCAGTTGCTGCGAATTATAGGGAGCAGGTCATCCAGATGTCTCTTCGTCTCATTCAAGGGTTGTTGGCCAAGTTTGCTGAGAACCCAACGGCGAATTGGAAGCACAAGGACTGTGCTATCTATTTGGTTCTGTCACTATCTGTTAACAAGGCTGGGGGTACAACTGTTCCTACAGGTTTTATTGATGTCGGTAGTTTTTTCTCATCTGTTATTGTCCCTGAGTTGCAGAGCCAGGATGTTAATGCATATCCAGTACTTAAGGCAGGTGCTCTTAAGTTCTTTACAGTGTTCCGTAGTCTGCTACCAAAGTCTACTGCAATTTCCTTGGTTCCCGACGTGGTACGTTTTCTGGGCTCGGAGTCTAATGTGGTCCATTCATATGCTGCTATATGCATCGACAAGCTTCTTCTGGTCAAAGAGGAAGGAGGTGGTGCTAGATATCTTGCTCATGATATTGCCCCGTTTGTTCCAATCTTGATGACCAACCTTTTCAATTCTCTAAGTTTCCCAGAGTCGGAGGAAAATCAGTATGTTGTGAAGTGTATCATGCGTGTTCTTGGTATTGCTGATATTTCCAGTGAGATTGCTGGCTCTTGCATATCAGGTTTGACAACTATACTTAATAGAGTTTGTGAAAACCCCAAAAACCCAACCTTCAATCATTATCTCTTTGAAGCTGTGGCTGTTCTCATTAGACGCGGTTGTGTTAACCCTGCAATGACATCAGCATTTGAAACTAGCCTTTTCCCCAGCCTCCAGACCATATTGGCCAACAGTGTGATAGAGTTCTTCCCTTATGCTTTTCAGCTTTTGGCTCAGCTTGTTGAGTTGAACAATTCTCCCCTCCCTGCTCACTACATGCAGTTCTTTAACCTGCTCTTATTACCTGATCTATGGAAGAAGTCCTCAGATGTCCCAGCTTTGGTCCGTCTCCTCCAGGCCTTCCTTCGTAAGTCATCATCTGAACTTATTAGAGAGGGAAAGCTGCAAGCCGTGCTTGGAATATTCGAGAAGCTTGTCGCATCTCCTAGCACGGATGATCAGGGTTTCTTTGTCCTCAATACAGTTGTGGAGAACCTTGGTTATGATGTGATTGCTCCATACATGGGCATCATTTGGGCTTGCCTCTTTAACCGCCTCCAGAATAATAAGACTATGAAATTTGTGAGGTGTCTTGTGATACTCAT
The DNA here is from genome assembly GCA_033239045.1 of Fagopyrum esculentum. Classification (NCBI taxonomy): domain Eukaryota; kingdom Viridiplantae; phylum Streptophyta; class Magnoliopsida; order Caryophyllales; family Polygonaceae; genus Fagopyrum; species Fagopyrum esculentum. The sequence continues at coordinate 24,984,547 of BSUD01000005.1, read as the reverse complement.
GTCCCTGATTCTAGTGAAACATGGCTGGAAAAATCTTGTGGACAGTGTTAATGCTGTCCAGCCTAATTTATTTCTTGTAATATTGGAGCAGTTTTGGATACCAAACCTGAAACAGATAACTGGTGTAATTGAAGTGAAGTTGACTGCGGTTGCCTCAACAAGACTTATCTGTGAATGTCCCCTTCTTTTGGATGCTGCAGCTGCTAAAAAATGGGGTCTAATGCTGGATAGCATTGTCACCCTCCTTTCGAGACCTGAAGAAGACAGAGTTTCCGAGGAATTTGAAGTTCCTGATTTTGTTGAAACTGCAGGCTATACTGCAACCTTTGTCCGCCTGCATAATGCCGGGAAGAAAGAAGATGATCCACTTAAGGACATAAAAGATCCAAAGACATTTCTGGCGTCTTCCTTGTCAAAACTTCCTGGCTTCCCTGGTGGTTATCAGCAAGTCATCACTGAGAATCTTGATGCAGAAAATCAGAAGGCTTTGACTCAGTGGCTTGGGCTCTAAGTCGCTGTATAATCCGAGTAAGTAAATTGACTTGAAATTCCATTTCTCTTTTAGGCGGTATTGACATCTGTTTCGAATGTCTCTTATGCTATGCCATCCATGTTCATGTTTGTGTGGAATTCTTGTTGTATAATTTACCACAATATTCTTTTTTTTGGGCGTTGTTCTAAAATGATCTTATACTTCATTTTTTGCTGTAGGTATGCCCCTGAGAAATAATTGTTGCATTTTGCTCTATTCTTTCTTTCTTTCTATAAATAATATTATTCTGTGACTTGGAAGCAAATTTATGGCTGTGGAGCTGAAGTTCTTCTAGTAACCGTAGCATTTTATATGCTTCGTATCTTGGCTTTCGCTTCATGTTGTGTAATCAAATGTCATGTTACTAGGATGACATTAGAGTGTTATTGTGTACGTGTTTACCATGATAATATTATTGTCTGTATGTTTTGGTACTATATAACACTGATATTTCTAGCAACTAGGGGAGATAATAGAACTATGCTTTCAGGAACTCTGTGTCATAAGGTTAATTTTTGTAACATTGTAGGGACCTATAGTTGATGCCTAATACTGCTGTTGACCACTGTAAAGATTGCAGATGCTTATTGTCATCCTTCTCGTTTCTTTCTTTTTTTCATGTATTGGCTTTCATTTTAAGTTCCATTCAATCAAAGTGGTGATTTTTTTGCTTCATCCTTTTCCTTTTCTTGTTAACCTTATTTGCATTATTGCTCAGTATCATTCTCCAAATTGAGACCTTCTGATATATTATTTCAAATTACCTTTTTACCCATGGGGGTTATCTCCTTTTTCATAGTGACCTTTTCATCAACCAACTATCTCAACTATGCTAAATACTTTGTTGAGGATTCTAAAGAGATGAGTAGTTGAATCATTGAAAGAATTCTTAGAGTAATGGTTTAAGGAAGTGAGGGTTTGTGAAGGACTAGGTTATCGAACATCATTGTGAACAATGTCACCCGTGTATATACTATCTGTGCATATGGTTTACTAGAATGAGGGGTTTATAGAAATTCTGATGATGGACATTCTACTGAATTTCTTGTTTCTGTCCATGAATTGGCCCTGACGTTTGATCGAGTCTATCATAATTATATTTGTTAAGGTAGCATATCAATTGAGCTAGAAGAGCCTTTGGAGCTTATCCTTGGTTTGTTCTGTTTGTGTTAGGATGTTTATTTTTCCTGATTTCTGTGTATGGTTCTTTCTCTGGTTATGCAGGCTGGCGAAGATTTGAAGGACGCTGTGAAGGCGACCTATTTACAAAGACCATCGTGGGGTCTAGGCGTTTCCTGTTGGGGAAGGGAGTTTGGGATTTTTGGGTAATGTGTTAGGGTCAAGAATGTCCGGGAAGAGTCAATATTTGAGTTTGGGTCAATGGTTTTGAGTCGTCCGAACTTTTATTGGTCATGGTATTGGGTGGGCCTTTATGGAGCACATGGATGGATACTTTCCATTGCTATACCACTTTGTGGTAATATACTTCTGGTATGTTGAACGGGTGAATACTTGTTCTTATGTTTCTGGGTATTAAATTATCTCACTATTATCTCATTATTCACATAGGTCGAGATACATCTAAAGTTGGAGATTGTGAGTCTAATATATAAGATTTGTTCTTATCTCTTTTATTGTCCTTTGAATTTAAGATGAAATGATACTGGATTTACGTGTTGGTTGGGAATGAATCTAACACATCATATCCCTGCTGCTATTTTGGAAACCCGCACCGTTTCTGCCTAACCCTATATAACCTTTGTAGAGGTAAAGGATAGAGAATACTAACTATTACCAAGTAGTAGTGAGACTAGTCTTTACCAAAACAATCTGCAGTCTTTTTTGTTGTGTCTTCATGTAAGGCTGTCCAACCGGTTCGTACGTGACCGTAAACTTATGGAATAGACCAGACTGTTTTACTACTTTATAAATCAGTCGTTTTATTTTATTTTAAAAAAAAATAAAAAATATATTTTTGTATGGATCGAACGGATGTCTTCCAGTTAAAAAAAAGTGTAAGATCAAACAAACCACTTGAATTGACAAAGATATATTTAATGAACTAGTATTTTATAATAAAAAATTTAATTTGCCGTTCATTTTCATTAATCATATATATAAAAGCAGCAAAGCTCTTAGGAACAGTGACATAATCAGACAATTTTTTAAAAGAAATTACAAAAAAACCATTGATCATATAAACCATTCACCAGCCCGTTGTCCTTCCCGTTGAAGTGAACTTGTGAATAATGTAAATACATGTATAGCTAACCATATAGTCTAGCTGGTTAGTTGTGTATATATAGTCTTGTAGAGATAACTTTCTCACTAATCAATACAACTTGCACAATATTAATAAATGCTCTCTCTCTTGTCTGTTACAACAAACTCTCTTCTCTTTCTTGAATCATACGACTCCATACTCCATAGATGAACATCATAGATTTCTCTTAATCTCTGTTCATCTTCTTATCATGGTATCAGAGCTCCAGAATCGATCGATTTGATCAAGGAGTTGTATATTCTCATCAGGATAGTATATCTACCACAACAGACCTAATTGGAGAAATACTTCGCGATGGTAAGTGATTCTGAATCCATCAATCCTCGCGATCTTCGCGATTACTTCCGTAATAAACATGAGAGCAAAATCAATCTCAAAGCATTGATAATAGCGATCCGCTTTTTCTTTCCAATTCGGACTCTCCGGGATCGCAATTAGTTCAGACATTGTTCAATGGATCCAATTTTCTTAGCTGGAATAGATCCGTGCGGATAGCTTTGGGAGCGAAGAACAAGGCCGGTTTCATCAACGGGACTTGCTTCAAGCCTAATGATCCAGATAAGTTGGAAAACTGGAGACGTTGTGATTTCATGGTTCGATGCTGGTTGATTAATTCGATGACTTCGAATATAGGTGAAGGTTTCACCTATGTTCAATCTGCTAAGCAAATGTGGGAAGATATATTAGAGAGATTTGGCCAGGCGAATGGTCCTCTCATTTATCAACTCAAACGAAAGTTGAGCAGTCTTGATCAAGGCAATTGCTCAGTAGTTGACTACTATTCTAAACTCAAACGAGTTTGGGATGATCTACAAACCTTGGAAGCTTTACCTGAGTGTACTTGCGGAGCACTTGAGAAATGCACATGTTCAGTATACAAGAAGATTATTGAGATTGAAAACAGGAACAAGTTGATGCAATTTCTCACTGGCTTGAATGAAGGATATGAGAATGTCAGAAATCATATCCTTACCATGGATCCTATGCCATCTGTGAACAAAGCTTTTAATCTAGTGCAACAAGTTGAGCAACAGAGAATCTTAAATGGTAACACAAGCAACACAAGAGAACTGAGTGCCCTGAATGCTGCCAAACAAAGTCAAGGAAGCAATAATTCAGATTCACATGCTCTAGCTGTTGGAAACAAACAAACTGGTGGATCTAAGAAGGATTTTCGAGGAAACAAGGAGAACAGAAAATGTGATTTCTGTGGGAAGACCAAACATTTTAGGGAGACTTGTTTCAAGTTACATGGTTATCCTGAATGGTTCAAGGCTCAGAAAGCAGCTTAGAACAACAATGCTGGGACTGGGTCTGCTAATGCTGCATCAGGAAATCAAGCTTCAGGTTATAAGGAATCTCCACTTGATGATATTGCTAATACTTCCTCTACATCTATTGATCCAGCCTTGATCAATATGGTATGCAAAGAAGTAGTGAGAGCTATGAAGGGAAAGCAGGCTGCAAATTCTGACATGTACACTGTCAATTTTGCAGGTACTCTAAGTTCATCATGTTATGAATCTTCTGAAATCAATAATTCTACTCATAATTGGATTATTGATACTGGTGCAACTGACCATATGACATGTGATGTGAGTCATTTTCTGACATCTGAGAAGTTGCCTAAGCCTGTTCTAGTTGGTTTGCCAGATGGAACAGTTAAGAAAGTCATAGTGGCAAGATCTATTCAATTAAATGAAGATATAAGACTCAATCGAGTGTTATATATTCCTGATTTCAAGCACAAACTGTTATCAATCAGTAAATTGGTACAGGATATTGGATTAAGAGCAGTTTTTGATTATGAAAAATGTGTGTTGCAGGACCGTTTGACTGCTAAAACCATTGTTTTTTGTCAAGAAGATGGTGGTTTATACAGGTTTAATGGCAGCTCTGCAAAGGAAAACACAAGGTATGTTTCTAATGGTGTTTGTAATATCTCTAAGACAGCTTCTGCACTTAAGATGAATAAGCTTGATTTGAGTACTATGCATGCTAGACTTGGACATGCTTCTATGTCAAAATTGAAGCACTTGTTTGATTGTTTTGCTCACTGTGATGATGTGCATACATGTGAGATTTGTGTGTTAGCTAAGCATCACAAACTACCATATAATAGAAGTCTTTCTATTGCTTCTAATTGTTTTGATCTTGTTCATGTGGACCTCTGGGGACCATATCATACGCCCACAATTTCTCGTGCAAGATATTTTTTGACCATACTTGATGATCATACTAGAGTAACATGGAGTCATTTGTTGTCTAACAAACAACAAGTCTATGGTGTATTGCTGGCTTATATTTCTCTGATTGAGAATCAGTTTCATACTACTGTGAAGTGCATCCGGAGTGATAATGGAACTGAAATAGTTCAACAACAGCGCAAGACCTTCTTTGACAGCAAGGGCATTATACATCAGAGATCAACACCAAGAAATCCTCAACTGAATGGAAGAGTTGAAAGGAAGCATAGGCATTTGCTTGAAACTGCCAGAGCTATCAGGCTTCATAAAATCCTGGGGTGAGTGTATCCTAGCTGCTACACACATCATCAATAAGTTGCCATCCTCTGTTTTAGAATGGAAGACCCCATATGAGAGTTTGATGAAAAAGAAACCTACATATGATGATCTTAAAGTTGTAGGTAGTCTATGTTTTGCACTGGATAATGCTGGTCCTAAGGATAAATTTGCATCTAAAGCAAGGAGATGCATATTCCTAGGATATCCATATGCTCAGAAGGCCTTTAAGCTCTATGATCTTAAAGTTGTAGGTAATACCCGGAATTTTTATTCCGTTTAATTCCGAATCAAATCGGACTTCGAGCCGTTGACGGTTTTCCATTCTATCTAGTATCTCTTCCTTCACAAATTTCATTATTTTATGTAGAATTTAATTCACATAAAATGATAAACTTATATCAAGCTCTAATTCTTATAATTATCTATTATTTTATGTAGAATTTAATTCACATAAAATGATAGATTTATATCAAACCCTAGTTATTATAATTCATTCTTACCGATGACTTTAGACGAGATCATGACAAGCTGTGACGAGTTCAGGACTAAGCTGAGACGAGGCCATGACAAAGCCCGAGAAACTGTGACAAACTCATTCATGGGCCTGACAAGGCCATGACAAGTTTTGACAAGGCTGTGACAAAGCCAAGACAAGACTCTCAGCTCACAATAGCCTCAGCTGGCCTTTGCAACCCACATCAGCCCAGCATCCTTCTCAGCCCACAATAGCCTCAGCTGGCCTTTGCAACCCACAGCAACCCAGCACCCTTCGTAGCCCACAGCAGCTCAGCTGGCCTTCGGAGCCCACATCAGCCCAGCATCAGCCCAGCATCCTGCGTAGCCCACAGCAGCCCAGCATCCTTTGCAGTCCAGCCAGGAGCAGCCCAAGGAAGGCACACCAGAACGTTCAGCTTCTCCCTCTCCCCATCTGCTTGTAACAGCTGCATAAATGAGATAATTAAGGAGCTGTAACAGCCCTATATTCACGCCCAGAAGAGAGGAACTGCAACGTCTTCTGTGCTCCAGATTCACGCCCAGAAGAGAGAAAACTACAACAGCCCAGTCGTCCTTCCTTGCTCCAGATTCACGCAGCAAGCCGCCCCTGCTGTTGCCCACATTCTGCACACATTCCTTCACGCAGCGGCTGTGGTGAGTTTAAATCCTTCGACCCTCTCTTCACCTACTATTCTGTCGTCCCTACCCATCTGAACGAGACCTTCTGCAGTGGTAGTCGAAGGCTGGTTGTGGACGGCTTTCAGCACAACAGTGAGGACGTTCTGCACACCCCAGTCGACTCCAGGAGCACCTTTACAGCATACGTTTCTGCATACGTTCGGTTGGTCTCTCACTCCCTAGTTGTTCTCTTTCTATTCAGCCTAGTAAGTAAAATCACTAGGATGATAAGCTGGCACAGCAGATAGATTAATCATGTATGCATACAAGGATGATTGCACTAGAAAAGACCTTAGGATGTTAGATTTAGGTTGATGTTTAGATGGTGCCTTGAAAGATACCAACTATGAACTTAGGGGTAGTGTAAAGGGTGAGTTATACTGATAAGTGAATTCGAACTAGAGACCTATAGGAGTGTGTTGTGGCTGTAAAGGATTTATTTTAATTGTTTTTTTCAGTTTTGAAGTTGAAGATTACCCACTGTTGTGAATCAATGTTAAAGAGTTTCGTAGAAGATCCACCGTTGAATTTTTAATAGATCATTGATAGATATACATAGTTTACCGTGTTTAAATTTAGGAATAAATAAACGGTCGGATTGAAAGTTATAGGGTCTCAAAGTGGAGTAGTTGAGCTGTTTTTCCAGCAGTAAATTTTGACTAAGTATGGGAACATTTGTAGTGTTGTAGCCAACTTTAAAGATTTTTGTAGGAATAACGATTGAACAGTTTTAAGAAATTCTTTCTTCTATGAGTAGATTAGATATTATAGATAATTTAGAAATTTATTTTAGAATTTTTATAAGTTTATTTTAATTTCATATTTGGAACTGTAGTTGGACCTTAGTGACTTTTCGGGAAATAGAAAATGGGTAATTTTTCTAGTTGTTACCTAAAATCATCATAGGGAGTAGAATATGATTAGTTAGCCTCAAGTAATAATTTAAGTACATTTTATGGGTTTTTGGAAGTCTCGGAACCAAGGGTAAAATAGTCAATTTACCTTAAATAAACACTGTAATAACTTCTGCACATAGAATCGTACATCTTAGGAGTTTTAGACTTCTAAGTATCCAAGCAAAAGTGTTGACCCACGTGCCTCCTTTGACAGGCAACTGAGTTCCTGCAGCTACTGATTTAGTGTTTTTAAGAGAGACGAGATTTAATTCTGGTAAGTCCACTGACTTACTTAGCTAGCTTCTTGCATGTGTGTGATGTGTATGAGTGGTGTGTGATAGTTAAGATAAATAACGAAACCGGAATAGGCCGACTGTAGTATATTGTATAATTGACCCAAGTGTATGATAACGGGTCGTGACATCATCTGCCTAGCTCTTGCGAGAGTCTAGGAGGTTCCCTGCGACCAGCCCAGTCCGGTAGACGGTCACATGCATTAGTACCATTCCGCGTTGGTAAACGGGGACAGGGGCGAGGTTTGGGAATCCCTCGTGTCACAAAATAAGTATCATTAGAAATGACGTATCACTTAATTAAAGATAATAAAAATGAATGAGTGTTGCATGCTGATTGTGTATGTTGTGTGTTTGTGCTTTTACCTTTATACTTATGCATAGAATGTTAGTTAACGGTTTTATACCGCTTGTAGATGCCTTGCAGGTTAGGGAGGTAATCGAGTGATCCGGCGGTAGTGGGCAGCCGGGGTTCCGTGCATTATAAGACGGGACTGTTATATTTTTTATTATGACTATTGAGACCGATGTTGGTATTTCCGGTTTTGAGACTTGGCTGTATTGTTTTCAAAATTTGGAATTTTATTTCGCTCATGTTATAAAATGCTTTGTTTTGCCTTTTTATTTGTGCCGTGTTGTAAGGTCCGATGAAGTTGTTGTTAGGCTAAGGGCCGGGATCCATTGTGAGGTCCCAGCTCGTAGCATTTCGAGTCCTCTAGGATTCGAGGTGTTACAATTAGTAGGGATGTTGTTTTTCATGAACATGTTTTTCCTTTCAAAGAAAATCATGATTCAAATACCAATCCTACTCAGTCTACTACATCATTACCCCTTGTTAATCCTGCTTTTGACTATTTGTCATCGCCTACGAATCAATTCATTTCATCCATACAATCATTACAACACAGTCCTATCATACCAGATTCTCCAGATCAGTCAGTTTCTACTTCATCTATACCTGTTGTTGATCATGATTCATCTCATGAAATCACACCTCATTCTACTAAGAGAGAACTAACACCAGAACCTCTAGTTGATAGGCATGCAAGAACTCGAGCTCCTCCGTGATATTTGCAGGACTTTATTTGTCCAACTATTACAAATGCAGAATCTGGATCTGCTACTTTCAATGCTTACAAAGCGGATTTCTCTCAGTTTACTCCAGATACAGAAATTCTCTTTGCCATGTTATGCAAGTTCTTGAACCATCTACTTATTCTCAAGCTCTACAAGATGAGAGGTGGATTTTTGCAATGAATCAAGAGCTTAGTGCTCTTGAGCTGAATGATACATGGGAATTGGTTGATCTTTCACATGGTAAAACAACTATTGGTTCAAGATGGGTTTACAAGGTGAAGTTTAAGGCAAATGGAGAAGTGGAGAGATTTAAGGCAAGATTGGTGGCAAAGGGATATAATCAGATTAAAGGCAAAGATTACAAGCATACTTTCTCTCCAGTGGCAAAATTTGCTTCAGTCAGAACACTTATTGCAGTAGCAACAGTGAAACAGTGGCATATACATCAATTAGATATCAATAATGCATTTTTCCATGGATATCTTGAGAAAGAAGTATATATGGTACCTCCTCCTGGATATTTGCCAAAGAATTCAGGAAAGGTTTGTAAGCTCAAGAGATCCTTGTATGGGCTTAAACAAGCTTCTAGGCAGTGGAACATAGAATTATCAAAGTTTCTTCTCAGTCTAGGGTTTATGCAGTCAAAGCAAGATTATTCCATGTTGACTCTACACAAAGGAAATCAGATAATTGTCTTGCTTGCTTATGTTGATGATCTCATCATCACAGGATCTTCTTTGGATCTTATTAACAACATCAAACAAGCTCTAGACAAAGCTTTTACCATCAAGGATCTTGGAGAAATTAGATATTTTCTGGGAATTGAAGCAGCAAGGTGTTCTACAGGTACTCTTCTTAATCAGAGAAAGTACATACTTGATATACTTTCAGACACAAAAATGCAGGACTGTAAAGCATCTCCATTTCCTTTTTCAAAGGCTTTAAAACTGTCTACTGATCAAGGGGAATTAATGACAGACCCTGAAATCTATAAAAGATTAATTGGGAGATTGTTGTATTTGAATATGACAAGACCAGATATATCCTATGCAACTTGATAGCATGAATTATAGTCTATATTTTGGGACTTGTTTAGACGTTTTATCTTCAATAATCTGCATGTTTGAATGTATATTATGTGATTTTATTGTTGTTTCATCTACCTTTGCGGGAATCAAGGTCTACACCTAGTTTTGTTATAAATGTAGGTAAAATGGCACATTTTGGACTAAAATGGAGCTAAGGAGCTAAAGAGTCATTGGAGCTACATTCCGGAGCTTAAAGAAGAACTCAGGAAGCAAGGAATTTACAAAGAAGATTTACTTTGGACCAGATTTGAGAGATTTCACCTTCAGTTGAGATTCACCTCGGTCAGCTACAGTGTCACCTCGACCGAGGTGATCTAGAGGAGCGCCCCGACCGAGGCGAATATCCTGACGCGGCGAGATATATTTTATTTGGCTGAGATCTTTTATTTTTGGAAGGAGAGATCTTATATTTTTGGGCTGGATTTCTGGAAGGAAGATATTTATTTTAGAAGATATGGATATATTTTATAGGAAATTATCTTTTTAAGATATTTTATCTTTGGAAGATAATTCTCCTATATAAAGGGTTGAATTTTCTACAATTCAACCATCTTCGGATCAGCAACCCGCTACCATCGCAGCATTTGGGGATTGAAGAAGCTGCAGTTAGGAAGGATTTTTGGAAGGTTGAAGGAAGAATGAAGGAAGGAAGTTCATAGCTTATTATAGCTTTTGTGAAGGGATTTGTAAGATTTTCTTAGATTCCCTTTGTTTGATTGTCTTGTTGGATTTGTGATCTAAGGAACGTTGATTTGTTTGATATTTGATTCAGTTATTGAAGCCTTGTTCTTAAGGTTTTTGTGTTCAAATATTCATTCTCTTCCCGTATATTTGATTATTGCTTTCATGATGATGTGTGGCTAATTTCTTTGTGCGATTCTAGGGTGATTGACTGGAAGTTGTGGGAAAGACGATGATAGAATAATCTTAATCCCAGTAGGACCCTGAAAGCTCGAGTCTTTATCCTTGACCCTAGAACATCTCGTTCAGTCGATGAACATCTCGGCCGGGGTGGAACTTGACTGACCGAGGTGACCCTTTCTGATCCGAAACTGTGAGTTAAGTTATAGAGTTTGCCAAATCCTATTCTTATTACACCTTTCCTGGTTCAATGCAAGCCTAGGATGAGACTTACCCGGTAATTCCTTTGTTTGTTTACCCATGATCATAAGTGTAGGTAATAAAGGTTTATCCTTTATTGGGGTTTGAGTGTGCCTTCATTCCATCTTTGTGAGTTAGCCTGAGACTTACCCGGTAAAGGTTGATTCTATTCCCTTAGTTGGTTTGTTGGCTTGAGATTATAATTCCTTTCCTTAGTACCTTGAGACTTACCCGGTAGTAGGAACTTTTGGTTTGGGATTGTGAGTAGTGAGACTTACCCGGTGATCTATTCCGCTTTAGTAACACCTTCCCTGTGCAAAATCTCAGCTTTGTCCGCTTATCTTGAGATCTTGAGTTGGAACCACAACTAGATGCTTTAATCCCTAGAATTTGCATATTTCCTTAATTGACCTTATTATCATCTTTGATTGTTTTAATCGCTTTTGTGGTTAGTTGCAATATTGACTACTCATATTGGTTTTGTTTCACCTAAGTCCTTGTGATCGACCCCTGAAATTCTTGCTTTTTACTATAATTGATCCGTACACTGCGGGTTCGCATCCTTGTTTTAAGCATACTTCTTGGGTTATAAATTTAAAGCTTGCACACACCATTTGGAGCGAACACAACTCAGCAGCTTAGTCAATTTCTGAGTCAGCCACCTGTGCCACATTATCAAGCTGCAATTCAAGTTGTCAGATACTTAAAAGGGACCATCAATACAGGATTGTTATTCTCAGTTGATTCAGCTCTTGATTTAACTGCCTACACAGATGCAGATTAGGGAAATTGTCCATATATTGGGAGATCTTTGACAGGATATTGTGTATTCCTTGGAAAATCATTAATTTCTTGGAAAACAAAGAAGCATAAAACTATTTTCAAGTCCTCCACCGAGTCAGAATATAGAGCCATGTCTATTACTTCCAGTGAGATAGTTTGGTTGGAGGCTTTGCTCAAAGATTTGGATGTTTCAGTTTCTTTACCTATCACTCTATATTGTGATAATAAATCTGCTCAACACATTGCTATGAATCCAGTCTTCCATGAAAGGACAAATCACTTAACACTTGATTGCCAATATGTAAGAGAGAAAGTCCAACAGGGCCTTATAAGGACTTCACATGTGCAGTCATCTATGCAGCTAGCAGATGTATTGACAAAAGCATTAGGTTCTCAACAACACAATTTTCTTATATCCAAGTTAGGACTTGTTACATGTTTACCAAGTCCTACTTGAGAGGGGAATGTGAATAATGTAAATACATGTATAGCTAACCATATGGTCTAGCTGGTTAGTTGTGTATATATATAGTCTTGTACAGATAACTTTATGACTAATCAATACTAACAAATGCTCTCTCTTGTCTGTTACAACAAACTCTCTTCTCTTTCTTGAATCATACGACTCCATACTCCATAGATGAACATCATAGATTTCTCTTAATCTCTGTTCATCTTCTTATCAGAACTAAAACTTACAAAAAAAAACAATCACCTGTTTCTTGTCCTTCTCGTAACTCATGATGTCTCCTCATCATCTCCTCCTTCACCTCTTCGCTATAGCCAACGAGCACCCCATTGCCTCTTTCTTCACCGCCGAAAGAGAGCTTGCAGAGCCCTAACCACGTTTACCTATTCCACTTTGCTTTAACCAATAGGTTAGCAGCTGTCGGAACCCTCCTTTCATAGTTTTGGATGTTCGGTCCGGCGTTGGCCACACAGTTGGCGGCGTTCTTCACCTTGTATTTCGTCGGTTCCGCAAGCTTGTCATTGGGATCACTACTGAAAAAATAGACAGGCCGGCTTCTTCAATTTCTCAAACATTTTGCTCAGAACTGAGGTAGTGTATTTTATGTGACCTTTTGTTGTTCTAATCTGGACCACATTGAAGCGCTCATAATATATATTACATGGGAATTTTTTGGATGCCAATGATCCGAAGTTGAGCAAGTGCTTGCTGAATTTGCCTTTCAAGTGAAAATTTGATCGATTGAGGGGATTTTTCATCCAGCAGGTGAAATTGATGAAAATTTTAATTTGTGTAATTGCTTGATAATTTGAAATATAAGTAGGCCTTGTTTCAATTTTGCAGAGTGTTGTTTTTAAATCAACGCAGAAGAAGGTCGGCATGACTATGGTCTGTGAGTTTTGAAACTGAAGAGCAAGTTGAAAGTGCAACTGAGGTTGAATTGTATGTTGAAAAACCATTCCCCAACTTCGTAGCCTGAGTTGATTATGCAGTAAATTTTACTTAAAGTCATGATGCCCTTGTGTTTGCAATCATCTAAGCCTTGCAATTGCTCCATTCTCACCCACCACTGTCTTTCCAATTGAAACTCTACAAGTGGATTGCCGAGCAATTTGAAAGGTATAATTGAATTGCCTATTATTAATGGATACCGCAACAAGTGTGAATTTAGATTTGGTTACTTGGTAGAGGGAAAAACCACAGTGGGTTTTTACTTGGAAACTTTAGGTAAGGTCTGTCAAATATTATTAGTATTTATTTTTCATTTCTTGTTTTGGGACCTTTGTTTCAGGGAAGAGCCTACTGATTGTCCTAATGTTTCTAAAATTGCTTGCAAATACCCCTCTATCTTCCAAGATTTCTTGCAAAGCTCAACCTTACCAATTTGGAATAGATTCAGTAATAAAGGCAGACTGGCTTCTTCAATTTCTCAAATGTTCTGCTACCATTCATTTTCTTTGTGCTTCGAAATTTATGCCAACAACTAATTTAACCTTTTTGCCGTTGTTACTTTGGTGTATATTGGACAATCCGTTTTCATAGATTATTTGATCCAGCCAAATTAGCTTTTCCCAGTTTAGGCTTAGGGTTTTCTATGATGCACGGTGGTGTTTGAGTTCTATTTTAGGCATTATGAATGCTTGAGTGCACTGACAGTAGTTATTGATTTTGCCCACTGCTAGCTTAGTTGTTTTGGACCTTACAAAACACATGGGACAACTATTTATCATTCACACATGTTTGCACATATTCTTCCTACTGGAACTTCAATCCCCGAGTTTTTATTTCTCTATTTTTGTTCCTTACAATCATGGTATCATTTTGTTCTTGATTCTTCTTCCTTTTCATGATTTGGTATTTAATTTCAGACTTTATTATGAATTTATGCTTTGTTTCAAATTTGTTCACACCGTGGGCACGGTGATGATATGATCGGCGATTGATCAAGTGTTTACTGTATTTTTTTTAAACAAAATTCTCGCAAGACCTTGCGTTACAATTGCTATATCTAGTCTCTTTCTAGTAATTGAAAGGATTGAATCAACTTATGTTTACCTAATATATGACTAAGAGGTATGCTTTGGCAAAGCTATCAATGTCACCAACATGCTAAAGCCATTATATAGAGAATGTAGAGTGATTGAATGTCCGACTTTTTTTTTAATTAAAAATCTTAGGATCTACTAATAACTGCTCATATTGACATCTTTTCAGATATGTTGGCTATTGCATGCATAGAGTAAATCTTTTGCGGCATTACGGTGTCAAACCTGTTCTTGTATTTGATGGTGGATTTTTTCCACTGAAGAAGGAACAAGAAAACAAGAGAGAAAGGTAAAGTGTTAAGTGTAGATTTAGCTAACTGTGAAAGTAGCTTAGAAGGAAAAATACTTTTGCAAGCTGAAGCTTTTATTTTCTAATTTCTAGACACTGTAAGTCGGTTCGTCAATCGTTGCAAGCTGAAGCTTCTATTTTCTAATTTCTAGACACTGTAAATCGGTTTGTCAATCGTTCAGCTGATATTACTTAGGTTAAGAAAAGAAAACCTTCAACGTGCTATTGAGCATGAATCCATGAGAATTTTGCTGCTGCCTATGAATGTGTTCAAAAGGCTGTTGATATTTCCCCTGCAATTGCACTTCAACAAAATTCATGTATTTATTCTCTCTCTTTCCCCCTTTGTTTTATAAACTTCGAGTAGATATATAATGACATATTGCATTAATTTCTACCATACCTCTTGCCGACAAACATTTTTGCGTGTGAAGATCTTAAAGAAGGAAAATGTTGCTTATATTCTGGCTCCGTGCGAGGCAGATGCACAGATGACGTATTTGGCCATTAGCAAACATGCTGAAGTTGTGATTACTGAGGGCTCAAACTTGATTCCATTTGGTTGTCCTCGGGTGCGTGTTATCTCGTGAATCGTGATTAAGTCAACTGATGTACTTGTTGAGCTCTTAAAGTCCCCCGTCAATGGATGATATGGATCGAACTTCTCGAATCCGATACTATCTTCACTATATCTGGTCTCTTTCTGGTAGTTGGAAGGATTGAATCAACTTATGTTTACCTCATATATGACTAAGAGGTATGTTTTGGCAAAACTATCAATGACACCAACATGTTAAACCCATTATATATAGAGAATGTAGAGTGTACAATAATTTGTTATAATTAATTATAGGAGTACAATATAAAGCAATAAATAATTGATCAATTACTTTTTGCAAAAATAGATAAAGTTAAGACAATTATAATACATATCTCGTAAATGTGTCGTTGCAACCTGTGCTGGCAACTAGTAATTGTAAAAATACATAGCCCCAATCCAAAACGTGTTTCAAAAGGCAGAGGAGTTGTATCATGAAAGAGAAACGATATCATTATATATGGGGGTTGATAGACGTAACGACGAAAATCTCTAAAAAGCATCCCCAATAGCTTTTTCATTTTAGAATATTTGGAGAATTTTAAAGATGTTTTGGTCCAAATGGAGAATAATGGAAAAAAGTGGGGAGTCTCCCCTAAACTTGAAGACATTCTCCAAATAAATGGAGAATTTTCCAAACATTCTCCAAATAAATGGAGAATTTTGCAAGATAGGGAATATGTTGGATTTGATAAAAATATAAATGATAGATTTTTACTTTTAATTCTCCATTTTGGACAAGAGTTCAGGAAAGCTGTTTGGGATGCTTTAATAGTAACCATAACTATGCACTTCGCGTGCGTAATTAATAGGGTCCCCAACTACGCATATGGGGTGCGTAATTGGAGTCCAGAAAAAAATATCAACTACGCTCCCCACAAGCGTAGTTGATTTTTCTTTTGGGAACTATTACTACGCTGCCTAGATGCGTAGTTGAAGATCTTATCAACTACGCACGCGAAGTGCGTAGTTATGATCACAAATAGAAATTTTCGCCGGTACATTAAAAAATGAGAAAATTGGTGTAGGAAAACCCTTTTTGTATGCATGATACAATCCAGACCCCTCTAATTTTCTCCCTAAAAATAAAACTAAATTAAATTATAAAGAAGCTATTAATTGTGGGGACCACTCCCATTAAAAAGATTTTCTCCCTTAATTAAGGAGGATAAATAACTATTAAAAATTAAAAAGATAAACTAAATTAAAAAGATAAGTGAATATTAATTGTGGAGACCACTCTCATTAAAAAAATTTCTCCCTTAATTAACATGGCTGTTTTTTAATTAAATAAGGAAAATGAGAGTGATCCCCACAAATTCTGTACATAATTTTATGTACATAATTTCGCACAAAATTATGTACATAAAATTATGTAATTAATTTTAATGTCATCAAATAAGCGACTCTTTGAAAAAAAAATAAGCAATATTAATTAAGGAAGAGAATATTTTTAATGTTAAAACTAATTCTTTAATTGTAGGGGACCACTATCATTTTCCTTTTTTATTTTAAAAAATTAAGGGAGAGAATCTTTTTTTATTTTTGAATAATTGTAGGGGACCACTCTTATTTTCCTTTTTAATTTTTAAAGTATCTTAAATTATTTTAGATTTTATCTTTTTCTCAAAATTACAAGGGGCCTAGTTAATACAAATTAAAACATAAAAGTCTACTTAATCTACATTTATACAATAAAAGCCCATTTACCCCTTTTACTCTTTAAAAATCACGTTATATATACCCTAATTTCCTCAAGGTCGTAGATGAACGAATTAAGATATAGTTTATTTATTTATTTATTTTTTTGCAAAGATGTAATTCATACTCAGTTAACACAATCCCTATATGAGTGCCCTATCACTTTTACTAGCAATAAAATTTCATAGGGCATGCCCAATATGGAAAACCAAAATCTACTAGAGAGAACACGCACTTCACGCGCCCTAAAAAAACAATTTTCTCCCGACCACCACAAAAAAACCCTAGACAACGAGTCACCAGCCCCAAATCCACCAAAGTTGTTGCCTGAGTTCCTAGCCTCCATTTCCAGTGGTGTGAGTAGTGCTAGGAAGTTGAAATCAAACACAAAACCAAAAATACTTCATCGAAGGAAGATTCAATCTTTAAGAGGAAAAGCTACTCGAAGAAGGTCATGGGAAAAAAAAAAGATGGAAGAGGCGGTACAAGTATCTGGCGAGGCTACAAACACTCACCCCCAAGAATAGACTGCAATGGTCTACTTTCGCTTTTGGAAGCGCTTGTAATGGCGGCACAATAGCAAGTTGGTCAGGAAAAGAGAGCATGCCTGAGGTGTTCGAGAGAGGGCAAAAGCAGCTTCACTGGCTTCTAGAAAACTTCACGAGAAAGAAGCAAGGTGAAGAAAGGTTGCTATTCCAGAAGAAGAAGGGCATCCTGGTTTGGTTCGTTACTTTTCTTCAATCAATCACCCAAAGAGGTAAACAAACACATAAACCCAAAAATCTTGAGATGTGCTTCTCCTACATCAGGATATTTTACTCTGTTAATCACAAAAAATTTGCGTTGAATTTTGAAATTAGTTGTGACTACTTTCTATATTATAAAAAAATTGATGTGTGTGTGAATCATGCTGGGTTGGCCTATATAAAGGCCAATCGTCTACTACTCTAATCTCACATCTCCTTCAATCTTCCATTTTCTCACATATTTTGCTTTATTGGTGCCTTCTACTGTCAAAAAATAAAATGAGTGAACAAGGGAAAACTTTTAAGGAAGCAGTGTGCTTTATTCCTCCTGAACAAATGATGAACAATGAAAAAAAAGAAAAATCCGAACAACTCAATGTTGTGATCAATGAGAAGGATGCAAAGAACAACCAAGAATCAAAGAACAAAGGCGAGTCTTCCAAGAACAATGAGTTTGCTGAGTACCTAAGTTGCCTATCAAAAGTTAAGAGTGATTTTCAAAAACAAAAGGAAACATCATTAATATATTTTCAGCAAGAATTGTGGGATACTCTACATGTGTATTCATTGTTGAGTTATTATCATCTTTGTTGGTTGTGGAATTATAGGCATGAACTAAGTTATAAGAATGAGAAAAAGTCAACAAGGTATAACAATTGGAGACTAAATAGAAAGTTTTCTTTGACAGACTTTCAACAAGTCAATTTAGAAAATCAATTTGATAATGGGGAATTGGCCAGTTACTTTAGTAAAAATCAACTTTATGCACTTTCGGATGGATTTCAAAATGAATATGTTGAGCATAGAATAATTGAGAAATATTGTTTTGGAATGAATTATATCTACTATTGCTCGGCATTGGCTAGAATGCTACTGTTAAGAGGTTTGAAATGTTTGCAAAATCAGGTTACTAAGGACATAATATGCGAATATTTTTTATGGTTGCTTAACCTTACAAATTTAATACATGACAAAGCTATTAAAAACAGCTTTCATAAGTCAAAGAACCTATTTTTAGTTTTATTCTACCTATGTGCTGTCTACTGGCTCTTGCTGTGGAATGCTGGTCAGTGGGCTTTTACTTCAGCTTTGAAAGAAATCTGGAACAATGAAGACCAAGCAAATTTAAGATCAGAGTTGGTAATCTTTTACCAACAGATTAGACAATCTTGTAATTTTCTTTTATTACAGATTGATGAAAAGCGCAATACTGCAGGATCCAGAATTCTATTTGAAAATACCAATCTGATAGGAGTTCCCGGTTTCATCAGGACTCAAGCAAATGACAATGTCTTCGCTAAAGATGTTTTGTTTCCGTGTTCGTTAAGGAAATTAGTTTTACCCACTGAACTGTTGATACAAAATGAAGGGTTTTTTCCCTGTACTGTCTGCGGTATATGCCGTTTATCAAAAAGGAAAAAATTTCTATCTTTAATAGTAAGCTGTCATGAAAAGTTTAACAGAGAAAGTCTTTGTGAAATTACAAAGGAAATTGCCCAATTAAAACGCCCGTATGCCAAACGGGTGTTAGCGAAGAGGGTTTTTAAAGGTAAAATGGGCGCTAACATAAAACGATATGCTTGTTCAGAAAAACGGGTGCTTGAACACCCAAACCGGTTAAGTACTTCATTATGAAGATAGCTTTTTGGAACTGTCGCGGCATGAAGAAGAAAAACTTTTGGACTAACTTGAATCTAACGTGTAAAAACGAACACATACAAATGATTATGTTAGCAGAAACCAAAACTAAGGATGAACCTGACGAATCGGTTTGGAAGAGCGCAGGTTTTCATAAGATATGTTTTATCCCGGCAATGTGTTTTGCGGGGGGAATGTGTCTCCTATGGAAAGAATATCAACTCAAGAGTGAAAAGATAGAAATTAGTAGTGTATCAGAAAAATTCCTTATATTAAAACACACTAACACTAGTACCAACTTTGAATCAATGATTATTTTCATTTATGCACCACCAAACGAACAAATGAAACGTGCATTTTGGATACAACTAGAAAGCGAAATGAGGAGTATTAAAATCCCGTTGATCATAGTTGGAGATTACAACGAATTGATGGAACCAGCCGATAAAAAAGGAGGGGCTACAACTGCGATTAATAGGTTTGAGAGATTAACACAATTTTCTAACCAATTTAGCTTAAGAAATCTACCAACCAAAGGAAATGATTTTACATGGAAGAAAAGGAAAGAAGGTGATAATAATACATACGAAAAATTGGATAGAGTGATGACCTCTTTGGAAATCATTCAAGAATACCCTGGTTTGCACACTAGGAATCATGCTTTCACAAACTCTGACCACTGCATGATTTCCTTTTTCCTTAAAAATAATCAGAGTATAGGGAAGAATAAACCTTTTAGATTTGAATCAATGTGGATGCTTAATCAGGATTGTGAAAACGTGGTGAAGCAAGTATGGAGGACTCATTACCAAGGCACAAGTATGTTTGATCTAGCAAAAAGGACAAGTTTGCTCAAACAAAAACCGAAACAATGGAGTCGAGAAAAGTTTGGCAATATAAACAAACAACTGTTAAAAGTAGACGAAGAATTAGAAAGACTCCAAAAAATTAGTTTTTCAAGTTTTGACCAAGGCATTAATAACAGAATCATTAGACTAAATCAGAAAAGAGAATGTCTAATAGAATACCAACATAAATATTGGGTACAGAGAGCCAAAACGAAATACATGCAATTTGGCGATAAGAACACTAAGTTTCACCATAGGAAAGCAACGGGACGAAGGAACAAAAAAGTAATTTCGACAATTACTAAAAGTACTGGTGAGGTGTTGGCGAATGATACAGAAATCAATGACGAATTTGTAAATGAGTACAAGAGTAGATTCAAAACTTCATCAATTGACATGAATAAAGTACAAAATCAACTACAGATTATTCAACAAGAAGTATCAAGTACTGATAACATTAATTTGGAAAAGCCTTTTTCCACAAAAGAAATAAAAGACGCACTATTTAATATAGGCTCAGATAAATCGCCAGGCCCCGATGGAATGCCAGCGGGTTTCTATCAGAAGTATTGGCATATTGTCGGTCCAACAGTTACCAGAGCGGTTAAAAGTTTCTATAGAACTGGTAAATTACTTCGGCAATTAAATCATACGTTCATAGCACTCCTACCAAAGATTGATAACCCAACAACAACATCACATTACAGACCTATTAGTTTAGTATCCACGGTCTACAAAATTATATCGAAGATATTAGCAAAACGGTTAAGTGTAGTCCTTCCATTATTGATTCACCCTCTACAAAGTGTTTTCGTCAAAGATAGAGCAATTCATGATAATGTGCTCATCGCGCACGAAATTTTTCATGGTTTCAAAGCAAAAAAAGGAAAAGAAGGTTATACGGCCATAAAATTAGATATGGAAAAAGCATATGACAAAGTGGAATGGGAATTTCTTAAAGCGGTTTTGATCAAATTCGGATTTGGGGATAAATTCCGAAGTTGAATTCAAGAATGTATATCAACAGTTTCTTATTCGATCTTAATTAATGACTCACCTACTAACTTATTTTGCCCACAGCGTGGTCTAAGACAAGGGGACCCGCTATCCCCCCTTCTTTTCAATCTATGTGCGGAAGTGTTAGCAAGAAACTTACAAAAAGTATCCAATGAGAACCCAAAGTGTATTGGTTTCCCTATTTCAAAAAATGGGACTATTATCCCTTTCTTAGCATTTGCAGACGATATAATAATATTCACTAAAACGTCAACTCAGGCGAGTGATATGGTTCTTTCGGTTTTAAAAGACTATTGTGATATTTCCGGACATATAATTAACTATAATAAATCCGTGTTTCAGACTACATGTAACATTGATCAAAGTAATAAGAGAAGAATTCAGGGTCATTTGGGAATTAGTATCTCCACGAATATCGAACAATACTTAGAATGCCCAATCATTAACGGTCGAGTCAACAAAGAAATTTTCAACTCCGTTATCACTAAAACCAAACAACAACTTACTAGATGGAAAGCGTCCTCCTTGTCTCAAGAAGGAAGAATAACTTTAATAAAGGCAAGTCTGAATGCAAAACCTAGTTACTTAATGCAGGCATTTATGCTGCCGGGAAATGTACACAGTGAACTAGACAAAATCAATAGAATTTTTTTTGGGAATAAGGGGCCTAATCACCGCCCTCTTATTAGCTGGGACAAGATTTGTAAACCCAGATCCCTTGGTGGAACAGGGATTAGGAAAGCAGAAGACATGAATAAAGCTCTACAAATGAAATTATTATGGAAAATTATGGTTGAACCGGATAACATATGGGTTAAAATTGTTGAAGAAAAATACCTAAAAGGAGCATGCCTATGGAATTACGATTGCGGAAAGAATGTATCTTGGCAGTGGAAGAATTTGATCAAATTATATAAAGATTTCGACAAAGGCCTCGCTTGGAGGGTAGGAGACGAAAACACAATAAGATTTTGGAAAGATAAGTGGGTTTTGGATAAACCACTACAAGATGTCTTGCTTGACTCAACTCAAGTCAATCTGACAGAACTTACATCCTCTTTTATCAGTAATAATGCATGGAATCACCAGAAATTAGACCAACTTAATAATTACTTGCCAAGTACACTAGTGGAGAAAATTAAAAATTATAACCTACCGATTAGTGACATTCGTGATCGATTGTACTGGGTAGGAAATAATGAAGGGTGGTACTCGACTAAATCATCGTTGGAGATGATTCAAAAAAGGAGAGTTGGAGTCACGAGCGACAAAACCTGGATTTGGAAACTAGACATCATGCCAAAAATCAGAATTTCATATGGAAGGTTGCTATGGATGGTATCCCTACAAAACAAAATCTGGATAGACAAAAGATTCCGGTAGTTATGAACTGCGAATACTGTAATCACCATACCGAAAGTGCAAAACACTTGTTTTTTAAATGTCCGATTATGCACTCAATTATTGAAAACCAAAGTGTTGTAACGATCTTAAAAAGTATCGATATTGAGAATCAAGGTATTGATGAGGCCCTTTGTGAACTCAAAGATTCAGTCTCGACTAAGGATATGAAACTTATTGTGGTTATATGGTGGAATATGTGGACGGCGAGAAATCAGTTCGTTTTTAATAAAACAAAATTCCCACAAAACATTAGAATAACGGCAATTAACCAAATTGCTAGTTGGGATCTAGCAAATTCAAAAGAAAGCACCAATACATTAGTACCAAAAGCACCAAGGAGAAGAAAGAAAAACCTAAAGTGGAAACGACCAAGGGAAGGTTTCTACAAACTCAACTTTGATGCCTCACAAAGTTTAACAAATAAATGTTCGTATGGATTTATCATTCGAAACCATCATGCGATTCCTATTGTTTTAGGAAGCGGCAGTTGCAATGCCGATTCAGTTTTGGAAGCTGAAGCTATTGCTTTGCGGTATGGCCTTCAAAAGGCTAAGGAGATTGGAATTACAGCTATCGAGATTGAAGGGGATAACCTTACGTTGATCAACTCGATTAACCGAATTTGGAAGCCTCCGTGGGAACTCGATATGATCATTAATGACATCTCAATTATTATTGCTAGTTTTCAAGTTTTTATTGCTCAGCACATCTTTAGGGAAATTAATACGGTTGCGGACAAGATTGCGTTGCACGGACATAATGAAGAACTGGATGCTGATGCAATCCCACAAGACGTTCAAGACCTCATCCGAAAGGATGCTATAGGTCGATTAGTGTCTAGAAGCTGATCCTCCTATGTTTGTTTACCATTGTATCAAAAAAAAAAAACACAATCCCTATCTCAAGTCAAATGAAAAAACAAAATCAAAGAAGAGCATAATTGCAAGGATACAAGCCCTAAAGATGGATGACACCCACGGGATTAGGAATGGGCTCAAGTCCCATAAATATCCCGACAAGATATAGTTCTTAACTTGTTCGTCCCGTATAGTCAGTTTTTACCATCAATGTTTGTTCATTGATCGACTTTTTGAAGTAGAGTTACATCCGACAACTTATTTTTTTCACTCCTATAGTCTTGCTTCTTCAATTCTTCACGATTGACCAACAAGTCTGGCGATTATATCGCTCTTCATTGTTCCCTCAAACTCTACTCTCACCATCGACTTCTTCGTTGTCATTACTAAGTTTAGCAATTTTACAGTCTCCGATTCATCTACTATTCACAATCACACTAGTTGACATTGGTTCCGTCTCGATTTCGACCGAGATAGGAACCAACGGAATTTATTCTAAAATATACAAGGCTCATCTCAATATTGTCCCATATATACAAGACATGACGAGACGTGAGATAACCTCAATCTCGTCTTGTCCAACCATATGTAAGATGGACATTTCCGGTTTGACAAATGTATTTGTTACTAGATTGATAATTATAATGAAACATGCCACAAGATAGCTTCCGCCTCCGCAATCGGCAGAGAAGACTCGAGTTGAATAGACTATCTTTCGTTTCATTATAATTATCAATCTAGTATCAAATACATTTGGCATGCTTATTGAGACGATTCTTAAGAAGGCGGAATGCTTTGTTGCCATCAGTTGGTCTTACATTAGTAGAAAAGACAATTTAGCGGCTCACAACCTAGCGAGAATTAGACCGGAGGATGAGCCATTGTTCTTTACCGATTCTAGATTAGTTCCTTTTGATTTGGATTCTAATATGTTAGACGATATTTCGATTTCGTAATGAAATTTTGGAATGTTGTTATCAAAAAAAAAACTTGAATAAGCCGTATTTTGCTAAAAGAATATCCAATGCAAATTTGTGAAACAATTTGGTTTACTAGGCTTTTTTGAGTTTTGTTTTAGTAAATGTACCCCTTGAAGGAAGAGTGTTTAGAGTTTGAGAGAAAATACAAAAGGTTGGAATATATTTACCTAATTAAAAAACTAAATGGTCTAGATACTAAAAGTAAAACTCAAAAAAGCCTATTAACTAAATTAGCCCCAAATTTGTTATCTCTCTATAATATATATATATATATATATATATATATA
>BSUD01000005.1:24795202-24959906 GCA_033239045.1 Fagopyrum esculentum | reverse complement strand
ATATATAGATATATAGATCCTGACTCATATGTTAACAGCTCTTACCATGTGAACATGTAAACACCGAATATATGTGACTATACTGCCGAATATATAGAGTCAGGTCCGGCGAATAGTTCTTTCATTAATAACACGATTTTTTTCCCTTTAATATCGCCTAATCTCAGCCATCTATTTAACGATCTAACGGATACAATTTGCTTTCATTTTACATGGTAAGAGTTGTTTACATTGGAGTCAACCCCTCTCTCTCTCTCTATATATATATATATATCCTTACAATACTAAAAGCATGAATCCCTCTTATGAATAGTACATATCCCATTATACCCTTTACCTTTATAATAAGTTAAAATTCTAATTGCAACTCAGTTGATGAAGCTTGTTCACGTGTAGCCTTCTCCCTTTCCAACGTAGTACCTTCACCGCCTATGCCTCGCTTCCTCTCTTCCACAGTCTCTCACCATTCCCTCTCCTTCTGGCTTCTTTAAATCCTTTCACTGCCGAGAATCTCTTCGACTTCTGCAATCCTCAACGTATTCGCTTCTCGATTCTCAATGGTCAGTTTTCCAATCTTTTGTCCGGTTGATTTTGCTTGCTTTGAATTTCCAATTTCAATTCTTTAAACCCTAATTTGAGCTTCCAGCTTTACAAAATTTTCTCTATTTCTTCTTGAATGTGGAGTAGAGTGGAAGAGGAGGTAGAGATAGGTTTCGGAGATGGTCGCCACCATCACAACAACCGTCATCATCGTCTGGTAGGTATTCCGACCGCCACCACTCGATCGGATCTGACCAAGCAGCAGCGGCGACATCGGTCAGGATCTACCCTTACCTCTTTCGCTTCTCCATCTCTTCCTATCCACCACCGCCAGGTATGTCTTCACCACCTCCTTTGCGTTTTTCTTTTGAACGGTTGCCATCACCGTCAAACTCGCATCTTTACCCCTCTTCTTCTATGTTACTGATTTCGGCTCTTTGGTTGATCTCGACAGACCCGTAACCAAGGCTGAAAGACTCCTCTACAAATTCAGTGATTGCACAATTTCTCTTCTGAAATAATCAGTTGCTTATTATGCATCATGTCGTGGTACGGATGCTATTCAGATTGTTTGTCTTTCATATTAATATTCAAGCAGGTTAATTACCTGAACTCATTACTCGCTTCTATCTAAGCAGGTTCCTTCAGTTTTATGCTTCAACAATTTCTTCCTCGGTCAATTTTGATCTGTTCGGGTTCTTCCTTTCGCCTTATTCCAACAATTTCTTCGATCCTCTTCCTCCGATCTCGCAAATCTTGCAAGGAACGGTAAGCTGATCAGAATGTTTTTTTTTTAACTTCCCTTCTAATCAGATTGCTCTTCCTTTCCTTCAGCAACTGAACTGCATAATCTGTTCTTCAGAAAATTCTGCTATGCTTCACTACGACCAGCAACATCCATACTACTTTCTGCTCGTTCCAACAACTTCGAATGACCTTCCTCAGATATTGTGTCCCAACCCAAGTGCTTCAGTTATCACCCCAGGTAAAGCTTCTCTTACTGAACTTCTGCAGGTAGATATTGTAGTTGCAGCTCTTTATTCATCTGCTCTCCGTAAATGTTGCGCATGTGTATTCTCA
Source organism: Fagopyrum esculentum (assembly GCA_033239045.1). Taxonomy (NCBI): domain Eukaryota; kingdom Viridiplantae; phylum Streptophyta; class Magnoliopsida; order Caryophyllales; family Polygonaceae; genus Fagopyrum; species Fagopyrum esculentum. Next base: position 24,958,286 of record BSUD01000005.1, on the reverse strand, counting down.
CACAGAAAATCAAGAGCCTAATGGAATGAATGGTTAGAGAATTTCTGTAGCACCTTGCCATACATTGAGGTGAGCTATTTCTAAGATGTAATCTCCCCTCGCTATTTTCTCTTATGGTTTTGTTCAGAATCTGTCACTTGCTTGTTTTCGTAATTGAAATTGAATTGTTGGGATTTGGTTGTTTATATATAGAATTAAGGTTAATGAGGAAAAGATAAAGTGGTGTTATCCATTATAATTCTTCTTAAAACCCCGAAAAGAGTACGAATGAATCTAGACAAGGCATCACCAGTGGTCCGTTATACGGCAAAATTACTATCAGTAAAGAGGCTAATTTGGTTGTTGATGTCCCTAAACTCGAGACAAGGCAAGGGTCGGGTGTAGAGGTGAAGAGCAGCACCACCAGTGCCACGGTCGAACCGGCGGCGTTTGCATGCTCCACAGTTGAGGCGAGGAAAGCGAGGCGGTGCTGGTCGCCGAAGTTGCACAGGAGGTTTATCCACGCTCTTGAACAGCTGGGTGGCCCACATGGTACATGCTAATTATCATCTTTGAAATATTTGTATTGTGTAAAAGTTGGGTTGGCGTTTGCTTAATTGATTTGTATTTTTTGCAGTTGCTACTCCTAAGCAGATCAGGGATTTGATGAAGGTAGACGGGCTTATAAATGATGAAGTTAAGAGCCACTTGCAAGTTTGTACTGTTTTATTCTATTTGTGATTTTGTTTGCATACAGATACAGTACAATTTAGGGCTTTGTCTTCGGCAATTGGGGAATGTGAATTAAAACCTATTTGATCCAAATCTCAGTTTGTGAACCTTGATTTGAGGCCTTTTGATCTTTACAATTGCCTGATTGACATTGTTCCTTTCCTTTGGTCACTCTAATATACTCTATCTTTTTAATGCTGTCATAGCACTGTGAAGAAGAAGAAATGGTAGCTGCTGAAATCGGTCACTAGAATCGCAGCTGTTTCGATTTTCAATCAAGAGCCAAGCCCCGAGAGCGAGCTGGAAGGTTGGGTCCTCAATGCATAAACCGATTCCCGAGAGCGAGCTGCAAGGTCGGGTCCTTACTGCTGTTAATTCACCTTTTGGAAAAATTAAACATATGACCGAGTAATATATAGAATGCAACACCAAGGTTCGGTAGCGTACCCGGTAAACACCAATGTTGCACGTTCTCTATTGTATAGGAACATGAAAACTCAACGGAGACAACGCCTTGAGGAACATGAAAATTCAACAGACATAACGGACATAACGCAAAATTCTCTGCAACATACCGTTACTATATACCCAACAAACACAACCATTAAATTCACCGCATATATGCACCGAAAAAACATTTCACCGCATATATGCACCGAAAAAAAAACCCGACGCGCGCGCAAGGCGCGCACGGCTCCAACTAGTATATATATATATGTATGAAACATTAATTGAATCCTAACCAGACCACATCCATATGGACGATTCTAACGCACAAAGAAGAAACCACCTTCTTATGATCGAAGCACAAATCATAACCCTGAAACATCATCACCAAAGATAACCGTGAAATACATGGATGCTGGATAAGTTTGCTCGACCCAACATTGTTGGAGTCGTTGTTCGGCTTCATCATAAAGTTGGAGTGGTAGGTTGGAGAGTCTTGCCCAGACGAACAGAGATCTAACCAGTTTTTTAGACGGGCCAAAATTAGGATGCCATCGGCGTACTTTGATATAGTGCCCAAAAATTTCTCATGGACCCTCAGTCAGGGCACACATATAATCCGCTTTCAACTCGAACCGGATGCAGGAAATGTTTCTTTCTCCTTTTTTGTGTAACCCATCATAACGGTTACTCCGTCTACCGATAGTTTTTGATCTTTCAACCCATTTAACGACGCGTTGTTTAATTGTTCGAACCACTAACCGAAAGTAGTGCGTCTCACGATTGATACCAAATTACCAATGCAAAATAACTCTATTGGGTAAACGAATGGGCACCTCCAGCTTTGGGGATCCCAAATGGTAACTACGTGCTATTAAAAAAGTACTTTATCCTGATCAAATTCTTCCTAACAGACACGTGTCATCATCATAATCAAATCCTACAAATCACGATCAGCTGGTCCTCCGCCCCACCTGATCATACCTCCACCTATGGATAAGTTCTCAAATCACTTCTGACTATCGACACTCGCGCTGGACAAACCTAAAAAAGCCGATTTCCCCCAAAAAACCCTAATTACACTCCCACCCAGAACCCTCTTCCCCAATCTCTGTCTATTTCTTGTCCAAATCCTCCCTCGATTTTGCTAAGTGGGAAATGGGTAATTGAAGGCTAATTAAATTGTGCAGGGTTGTTGATTGATTTTATCTTTGTATGAGAGTCCATATGTTTCATCCTCCACAAATGGTGGATCCTTCTTCTGCCGTCATCTCCTATTGTTTTTCCAAGCTTTGGCTTCACAAGAGGAGAAAAGGTTTCCCACCCTTCTCATTTACTTTATAATTCTGTCCTCCAGATCAAATACCAATCACAAAACTACCGTCAGATTCAACTGTTGCAAACCAATTAGTATGTATTGATCTTTGTAATTAGTGGGTGAGTTTCATATTAGATTAGATTATTTTCCTGGGTTTTTAGTCATGATATGATTCCGATTTGTAGTGGTTGGATTATAGGGATAGCCAATAGTAAAACCCTTTTTTGGATTGTTTTCGGTAACAAAGTTAGGTGGATTTAGCTGAGATTCCTTTGTATTAAGAGTGTTTAATGATGAGTTTAAGAGAGGCAGAGGAGGATTCCAATAGAGAGGTTCATTTGCCAGCTGATATAGATTGGGAAATGCTTGATAAGCCCAAGTTCTTCCTTCTTGGTGCTGCCCTATTTTCAGGTGTTTCAGCTGCACTATACCCTGTTGTGGTATTGAAAACCAGGCAACAGGTAGCCCTTTCCCAGATCTCATGCTTCAAAACGGCATTTCGGATCGTCTCAAATGAAGGGTTTCGAGGTCTCTATAGAGGGCTTGGGACTTCCTTGATGGGTACAATCCCGGCCCGAGCATTATACATGACCGCTCTTGAGGTAACCAAAAGCAATGTTGGGAGTGTCACTTTGAAAATGGGCTTTCCTGAGCCAACAGCTTCGGCTATAGCCAATGCAGGAGCTGGCTTGAGTGCAGCCATGGCTGCTCAGCTCGTTTGGACACCGGTTGATGTTGTGAGTCAGAGACTAATGGTGCAAGGGAACCCATCTAACTATAAGTACCTTAATGGATTTGATGCATTTAGGAAGATTTTGATGTCTGATGGTGTCAGGGGATTATATAGAGGTTTTGGGATCTCAATTCTGACTTATGCACCTTCTAATGCCGTTTGGTGGACTTCTTATTCCGTTGCTCAGAGGCTCGTTTGGGGTGGACTCGGTTGCTACCATTGCAAGAAGAGTGATGCTGCTTATAAGCCTGATTCCAAGACTGTTATTGCTGTTCAAGCTCTCAGTGCAGCCATGGCTGGTGGTGCTTCAGCTCTGATGACAATGCCTCTTGACACTATAAAGACAAGGCTGCAGGTTTTGGAAAATGATGAGAATGGTCGACGTGGACCGACCATTAGACAAACCGTGAGGAATCTGATACGAGAAGGCGGATGGACTGCTTGTTACAGAGGCTTGGGGCCTCGTTGGGCGTCCATGTCTATGTCCGCTACCACAATGATTACCACATATGAGTTTCTCAAACGACTTTCAACGAAAAGCCAGGAGGTCTTGACTTGAATGATGGCGATTCTGCGTTTTTGAACTCGAAATCTGTTGGTTAGATGCTGAAAGTTATGACTTATCAGCTGCTTTGTTCTTTTGTCTTGGTTGTTTACTTCCTTAGCCAGAGGCTGTGATCCGTGCAAGTGATGGGAAGCTTTCCCATATGATATATCATCAATATAAATAAATGTTTTAGCATGGCAACATTCGGCCTCTACGTCTGTAAATAGCTTGGTCATCTTCTTTGAATGATGTATATATGTTACATAGGCACTCTACAAGGTTGTTTCTAGTACAAGAGATATCCTTAACAAGTTGAAATGAAAGAACTTGCCATTACTATCTCATTTCCAACACAGTTTCTTCTTGTTAAGGCTTTGTTTGGCACCAACAACTCGGTTTTTCCCGGCAAATCCATGGTATTTAAATAAGTAGCACTTGAAAGTTATTATCCACGGTCTAGAAATAATAGCGACATATAAAGTCATACAAGAGATCATGAAGGGAAAAAAGGGCTATAACATTCAACATCCTAGAACAGTTGATTTAACTTCTAAAGCTCATCGGTTAGGGCCGAGATCGCTTGTTGGTACAAGAAGGGCACTTGTAATGCTTGATGTGCTCAGCTCTAGCTGGTGTGATCTTGACACACTTGCCATGGAACCAAGTCTCGCAAATGTCACAGCAGATCCAGAACTCGTCGGATGCATAGCTCTCTCCACAAGAACCACATAAAGTATCACCACGCTCTTCTTCTTCTTCGTCTTCTTCTTCGTCTCCTTCCATCAAGGCTTCCTCATCCTCCTCTTTCCTAGGCGTAGTCTTTGCGTTCTTGCCCTGGGATTCAGTTTGCTGGTTTTTATGAGAAACAGAAACATGAGTTTCAATTTAGATATAATTTGAGAGCTAAATTACAATAGAACTGTAAGAGAGTAAACACTTACCCCTTTAGAATTCGATTTTGATCTGCTGCTCCCATTGCTTGGGGTTGAAGACTTCTTCACCGGTGTCTTCTTCGCTGTGCCAGTCACAACTTCAAAAATACTAGGGAAGTCGTTCATTAAGTTAAACAGCTTTTTCCTGCATAACAAAAGAGCATTTATACAAATATTTTCTTTTAAAATATCTTCACATGAGATGCCAAACATGTATCATATTTACTCAAGCATTCCCATTCAAACCAGACGAAAAATTCAATTCAAGCAACAAGTAGAACAACAAGCAAACAATACATGTTAGAGGTTCGCTAGTTTGGACAATAAACTGAAATGGGATCTTAAGCTTAAGGTATTCTGAGTGCTTTTTCATGTAACATATTCTGATATTCATAGAGCTAAAACTGGTATATAATAATAATAATACACACACAAGAACACCCATAACTTACGGTTCGCTAAGCCCTCCAGAAGAGTTAACAAATTCTTACCTTCAGCAAGTTATCCCCTATTCTAAACATCTTCCCTTGAGATGCCAAATAAGCGACATTTACTCGAGCATACTACTGAAAATGAAGACTGTGCTAAACAACAAGTAAAACAAAACATTTCAGAATTAAGGTTTAGTTTCGACGCCAAGCTGAAGTAGGAGCTTTAATAAGGTATTTATAAGCTACGCGACAAACATTAGTTCAATACGAAAATTAAGCATCCTCAATAAACTACGCGACAAACATTAGTTTCATACAAAAATTAAATATCCTCAATAAACTACGCGACAAACATACCCCTTAAACTGCACATTCACAAGCCTAAACACGACAAACAAACCCTGTTAGACTGCACCATCTAGAGAGCAGAATACTAGACTAAACACATTCTCTACAAAAAGAATCTGAGTGGTGCTTCATTTACCTGTCTGCTTTGTCAAAACCAAATCTAGCACCGAAATAGAAGGCAACAGAAATCAACCAGGCGTCTCCATGGACAGCGACGAGAGCTAGCCAGTCCTTCTCCTGCATTCCGTCTCTTGCAAAGTTAATGCCTAATGCAGGCTCTGGAAGTTCAGGAGGAACTTCCTCAGCGGGTAAATTGACCTCCCAGCTCTCGTTGGGGTAGCCATACAAGCAAAGGTTGTCTTTCTCTGTTAAGCAAACACAAACATCATAAGACCAAAATTCTCATTGTACAACCAACAATTTTAACTAGGCTGACATGCAAGCATGCTTAGACTAAAAACCAGCAAAGAACATCACTTGTCAGCAAGAACATTTACAGTAACCGGATATACAAACAAGGACCCAGTTGCTGTAATGCACTCAAAATCATTATCTACACAAATAAGAATGTCATGTATGAAGTATCAACACATGGCATAAGATATCATAAAAACAAACATGTACTAGACAGTTCTGTTTAGAAACAGCGGAAATAAAACAAAGTAGTAGGCGGGATAAAATCACATGAATAGGGCAACTTATGGAATGAAAACACAATGCTAATTTCGAAGCAAGTATTATTGAAAAAAACACCTTCACACGACAAATATCAACCCTAAAAAATAGCGCAAGTACAGGAAAATTTGTACTGATACTGAAAATCACCCACAAATGTTCATTCTTTGTCAGTGTTCTTTACATGAAATCTTAACCTAAAAATCTCTAACCAGCACTAAATTGCGCAATACAGTCCGAATTCCTCAAATTAAGAACGCAAAGCAGAGAAGCATACTAGTATATACTAGAGAGAGAGGGAGTCCTAACCAGGGTCGCACTGCCGGTAGAACTCTGCAACATCTGCAAAATTAAGAACAACAAAACCCATGAAAACCTAAGCCGAATTTCACAAGTAAGAAGTAAGAAAAGAAACCCAGAAAGGGAAGAGGGAATACCAGTAGTGAGAGCCTTAATCATAGCAGTTCTTCGAGCCTTAAAATCCGTAAAGACATGTTCAACAGTTCTGGGATTATACTGTGTTGAGATGTCCATCTATTTCTACACTGCTTGAAAATGGATAAAAGCAGTACATAAAAAAGGAGACAAGGAGATCTATGGAAGAAGGAGAAGAGCACCCAGTTTGAGAGAAGGGCGGAAAAGGGGGGTAATTGGTAATAGCGGAATTGTATGGAGGTTTTCAAAAAGCCTAAAGCGGATTGGAGATTCAGGTCAGAAATCCGGAGGGGCCCACTGGGCAAAGAGGAAAACTGAGATTCGAACAGAGATCAACGTTGAGTGTCAATGCAGTTGACTGCAATTAACGACTGCGATTAGGGTTCAAATAATCCTTCAGTCTTCGCATCCTTTAAAAATTGTTATGGACAACGAAAAAATTAAGTATTTAATTTTAACTTTCAACCGTAAATTTATTATAACTCTCAACAATAACAGTAGGGTTCAAATAATGCTTCAGCTTATCTACCGTAGATTGTTATTCGCACCTTTAAAAATTGAATAGTTGAGCCGCGCGTGTCGTATCCGCCTACGCTGTTTGTTGGCAGGTGATGCGGATGTGGCATATTGCAATCCGTGTGTCGGAAACATATAAGAAACTAACGTAGTATATTATCACGGATAAGCTTTTATTGGAATAAAACAAATCACATACGGAATTAGTAGAAGTTGACGTAAACATAGCAATTTAATAACTAAATTACAACGGAACACAAAATACATTACGTAAGATCCAAGTCGGGTCCAGAGTTATAGTTTATTGTTGTTGTTGTGTTTCATTTCGGTCACCTAGGTCCGTTCTTCAGTATCATCTCGTTGGGTTTCCTCGTGTTTCGAGAAAATACTATTATTTGATCGTATGTTCGACTTTTCTAGTATTTCAAAAGATGTTATTTTTTACCAGTGTATTCTTCGAAACTCTGTACTTGTCGTGTGAAAATACTAAGGTTTTGTCTTCGAATAACTCTTGAGAGATCAACACATGGTCATGTGCGAAACGTGGTTCGCGCATGTACATGTCAATTCGATCGAGTGTTTGTTCATGTTCTTTGTCAATTGTCATTGAAAAGCATAATTTAAGCGGGAATTGTTTTCTTTGGAAAGAGAGGATAATTACTGACAATGTTAGAAGGGCGCAAGTTTATTCTTGAAATAAACGCTTCTTCGCCTTTATAATATCATGTTGTTATTTGGCAACAAATTACATTTTTATGGAAAGATTTACATATTAATCTTGTGTTGTTGCAAAACCCATTCGGTGGATCTATGTTTCGTAATAAGATGATTGGGCAATTTTCTTTTAAAATGAGATTATGGGGACTTATATCAGGGGGACATAGAGTATTTAGAAACTCAATGGGATATAGATTGTCGTTACCGTCTAGGACGGAGTCGAAGTTGGTGTAAATTATTTCTCGATCGGGAAATGATTGCATTAAAGATGCATTTATGTGATCTACATCTTCGTTTTTAGTTAGCAGGATTGCTCTGGTTGTAAACATGTTGTAGTCCATTTTTGATGATTTTATTTCTGGAAAAATATTATCTATTAGGATATATATTGTGTCGTTCTCAATTAATCAACATCTAGCAATGAAAGTAGGGGTTTGTATATGTGCTTGTTCTTCTACCTAAAGTTGTCCATTTCCTAATCGTAGTAAGAATTCTACAAACACACTATCTTCCTTTGCATGATATATTTTCAATGTCCTTGGTTTTGTACAACTGGCAGTATCTGCCTGAAATCACACCTCAAAAGACAACAACCCCCAGACCCAAAATAATTGTGTTGAATTGCATATATCTCGTAACAATAAGTTCAATGTTTTTTCATAGATGCTTCGTCACATATTATGAGTGTTGATTGTCTCAAGAGGTGTGCAAGGCTGCTTTGCTTAGAGACGTTACAAAGTTGTTTATTTGTATCGTCTATAGAAATTTTAAATCTTGAATGAGCAGTATGGTCGTTGGGCAAATATGAGGGTGCAATACCTAGAGTTGTGTGATAACGATTTTACTCATTTCATGGCTTTCGCATAATGGCAACAATATAGAAAAGTTTAACTAGTTTCCTCTGGGACGTCAATGAAAAATGCTCCTGAGATATTTTGTTTTACATAATAAATGATTATTTTGTGTGCAAATTTTTTTATTTGTGTTAAGTAATTTAGAAGCACCAAGGTATCCTTCGGGTATGGCTCCATTTATTGCATCTTCAACTTCTCTGATTGCAATAGTGGAAGAGTCACTTGTATTTTTTCAACTATTCTATAAGTTGTTAATGATTTGCCCATACCTTCTAAATGTTTATCTATTTCGTTCCACGTTAATTTATGTATAGTATCATTTTATGAAGGGTGTTGTTTGGCATGATCATCACATAAGAAGTGGTAATAGAGATCCCAAAAATTGTGTGGGTTTAATGGGAGTACAAAAGACAAGTAATGTTGCAAAAAGCTTGTGTAGCGCTCTCGGCATGTCAATTAATGTTGCTTCTTCCATACATGTGCATGTATATCGATATGCTTCAATAAAGTCGTGTTTTAGTGTTGTCTCTTCAAATGTTGGATATATGTGTTTGTGTTAGTGTGTGTGTGTGTGTCTGTGTGTGTGGATCCTTGAAGGATGTAGGTTCTTTTATTTGTGTAAGTAGTAAACGCAAATAAAATCTCTCACCCTCACATGAGTTAACGTGAGTTAATCTTCCAAGGGAAGGTCTTTGATGTCTCTTGTTCCAAACTTTATGCTTTGTGTGCCATGTGTAGTGTTGCAGGAAGTCTCCATATAAATGTTTGTCTATTGTCTCCAGTTTACTATTTGTTTTGAAGAAGCCCATTAGGGGTGTTGTGTGACGGGCGTCATTTGAAATCACATTGTTCAATTGTTCAAAAGTTGAAAATATTATAGGTTGCACATCATGTACATGAATTTATAACGGTATAACAACAGGGTTTATATCATGTAAATCAAATTCGAAAATTCGTCATGCAACTTCAAGCGGTGAAATCCATCTGCCGTTTTGGTAGTTTTGAATGTCATCATAGGTTGTTGATTGATCTTTAGTCAATGCGAAACTAATTTTGTCATGCCCTTTGTAAACGTATTTGTATAGATATTTTGCTACACCTATTTTCGAGCAAACTTCAAAATTTATATGGCAGTCAAATGCTAGAAGAAACGGGTTGTACGGTACAGTTTTGTACCACAAACATGTACTTCGTCACCATTATTTATGCGTTTGTATATTGGGTATGAGTCTTCCGAGCTTGAGATATATTTTGCAAACTTCTTAGGATAATTGTATTTGCATTTTTTTTTTCCTTCATGCAAGAACAATTTGGATTTGATTTACCACAGGGGGCATGTATCATGTGTTGCATAACTAATTTGCGTAAATAGCTATTCTCAGTTGCGGAACATATTTATCAAAGTCGTCACTGCTAAAAAATTTGCACTATGTGGGTAGTATTAATAAGACATGTGCATGCGGAAGATTCCGCTTTTGGAATTCTATGACATCGACGCGTGCACTTATGTGGCAGAATATTTTTCTCTCATTCAGGAGCATCTTTAATGCGGTTAGCTTGTCTCGAAACACTCGTGTTATGATATCAGGCCTGTTTTCTGATTTTTTCACCCGGAGTAAGCTGAGTTTTTATCTCATGCTAGTTTGGACTGCATGTCATAGTTATAAATAAATCAGGTTTGCCGAATTTCTGTACGAATGTCATGGCATTTAGATACCTTTTTTCATATCTCTTGGGCCTCCTATAAACGATATTGGGAGCATTACATACTTACCAATATATGTTGCTCTTCTATAGTCGTTGTTACACTGTCAACATTCAGTTGGTATAGTTCATTGCGTGTGGTACTTTGATTTCTACGGAAAAAATCTACCCTTGTGTTTTTTTTATCTTCACATACATGTCAACTATATATTGTTGGTATATGCGTCCGGATTTTAGCAGATGATCATTTTTTTCGTATTTGAAATTTATAACAATAATACTCTCTACATGAGATTTCCTTATCATCCTTTGACGGCAATCTGACCGTAGCTGTGTGAAGAGAATATGTAGGTACACGGCTACATGTTGTCATTGAATGGCATGACAGTATAAACGTATGTCGAAACTATAGTAATGTGATTATATTAAAAAAATTACCTTCCTTCTTGTGAGATAATAGTTGGCCTACATCTTCAACCATGTGTTGTTGAAGAGGGACATGAGTTTCATTTTCTAATTGGTAAGCGTATTTCTTCTTTTTTTTTATGCCCTGGTATCACCCACACTCGTCCTTACAAAAAAGAAGAGTGTATTGAAGAGGATCGTAACATCTATAGTAATGCATGATCTTATACATCAAGTTTTCATTGCCGATGACAAAAATTTATGGGTTGTTTATTCGATCCGAGTTTACATTGCCAACAAGAATAGCCGCGAATTTATCAGATGTAGGAGCATTGTATACACGTTGGTCTAGCGCAGGGCTTTTCGATATAAATATTTTTGTTTATGTGTGTACTTGTTGTGAAAGGGAACGGAAAAATGTAGCATACGGATTAGCAACCATTAAATCCATTAAAAAACAAATGATATCTAGGTTTAGATCTGCAAATGTACGTAAATGTTGTTCTTTTTCTTGTAACCCGTCAAATAAGTAAAGTTGTAAGTATTGTGGTTTATTAGTTTTTGACTGAATGTTGGGTAAGAAATGGTACAACCGCCCTTGGAGTCGGAACACATGTATGTCTTTATCTGTTCTTGCATCAATATGGCCATACCCTAACAATCTGAATGTGAAACAATTGTTATACAGACGGGCATATTGTCGGAAGTGATCACCAAATCTTGTTTGATCAATGAAAAACCTAAATAATGCGTGCGGCAATGGGTGACATATAAGTTGGACAGTGCCACCTTGGCAGCAAAAAATTGCAATTTTTTGACGCGAATTTGAAAGTTATACATTATGAGCAACGTCGTTGGACTGGTAAAGTCATAGGAAGTTAAGGTATGTGTTCCATTCCGATTGCTAGAGGAACACGTTGTGGCCTTATTTGGCAGCATGATCTTTTTCTGGAAGATGATTTTGGGGTATAGGATATTTTGGCATGGTCCACACCTAATTTACGCAATGCCTACAGTGAAGGAAAAAAGAAGTGATAAGTTTTCTCTATATACTATGCATCCTACTAATGCATCCACGAAGAAGAGAACGAACGTTATGCAGCGGAAGTAAAAGCAACCAATGGTGTAGGGAAAAGGTAAGCAGGAAATCATATATAATTGTATATGTGGTTCATTGTCTTTCTATGACTGCTTAATTAGACATTGCATAAGGTGGGGAATATCTGCTCGTGCTACAACTTTCATTTCAAAACATGTCGTTGTAAAATATTACAAGGCTGCAAATGTTGACTTGGTACTATTTGTTGTAGTTACTGTGTTTAGTATTATTTGGACACTAAATTAAAAGAATATAAAGGGTACAAAGAAATGATTATTGCTTTTAGTACGCGTACTACATTTTAATGTGTTACAAGGGTGCAACTGTTTAGTTCTATTATGCGTCATAGTTAATGTGTTTACTATTACTTTGGCCACATGTACTAATTCAGGGGGGAATTTCCAAGACGTCATTCTTGTTGCTAGTACGTTTACTCCATTTTAAGTGCTAACAAGTTACAACTATGTAGATGTTATTCTGTGTCGTAGTGTGTTTAGTATTATTTGGGTCCTGGTACTAACTCAATGGAATATAAAATTATCGCGACGTAGTTCTTGTTCTTAGAATGTTTAATACATTTAATCTTCATCTGTCTTTTCTTAGTACAGTTATGATAAGAATGTCAAGCAAAGTAAATTTCCTTCATATATAGTACATTTAGTTCATAGTCACTGTTTTAATATTTTTGTCAGATAATAGAAAAATCCATGTTGCTTTGCTTCATGAAGATGCATGCATAGTAATTGAACATCAAACAACAAACTATAAACATTAACTGATTGCAAATTCTCCATAGTCGGAGCAACCATTTGAGGCCTCGACCAACAATGTCGATTAGGTGTTACAGCTACTACCAAACGTGGTAGTTACAATTGCGTAAAGACATACGCGGAAAACAAAAGACTGCTATTGATGACGTGATTTATGACGTTAGTTTAGGCATTCATTTAGATAGTTTTTCCCATTATTCATACATGGTTTGACATTAGTTCATGACGTTTACGCTTAATTCATGCATATTGTCGAAATACACGTCTACACGAACTCTTGTCGGTTTTGTAGGTATTTTGGGGAGATTTTGGAGCTTAGTCGATACATTCGAGGATCATTCCTCGTGATGGCACACTTCCGGACTCATTAAGGAGCAAGGTAGGAGCAAAGGAGAACACATAGGACCTTGTTGGTGCATGCCTTGCACCAACTCATGGCTTAATAACCCAAAGGGAGTTGTTCATGTAATTCCACGGCCCAGAGGCCAGAACCACGCCCGTGTTTTTGGCCGTGGTTTTCTCTGGACAGCTGTGACAACTGTCCCACGATCTCCTTGCCCGACCCTTGCTCTTGGTAAAGAATATAAGTGGTCCTGCAGGCTGTTGCTAGGGGATTCTCCCACATTCTCTCACACATTATCACCATCCACATTGGGAATCCTCGGAGAAGAAGAGAAACACTCTCATTTTGGAGGAAGAACAACACACAAAGATAGAAATTTAGAGTGAACTTTTGAGTGATTTCTTTTGAGTGACTTTTGTTGAGAACATTTGAAGGCATTGTAAAGAACGTTTTGGAGCTGTGTTTGAAGGGTTGTAAGTCTTGTTTCATCTTATATTAAGCTAAGACTACTTGTTTCTTTTCACTTTCATTTCATTTACTTGCTATGGAAGCCATGAATGTTTGCTTGTTGAGTTTGAATCTTAAAATGCATGTTGTTGGCTAAATAGTTGTGATTCTAGGGTGATGAAATGATGATTATGGCTTGGAATATGATAGAATAGACTTGAATGTACTCTTGGATGGTTTGCTTGTTCGAATCTTGACCCAAACCCAAAATCACGGTCTGTTCTTGCAGAATCTCGACCGTGGTTCTGTATGATCAACCCGTGGTTTTCTCTGTTGTGCTTGTATTGATGAATCTGAATGTTAGGATGTTAGATTGTTGAAATCCTAGTGTTTGTTAAGCATAATCTAGCCTAGGGTGACCTAATGCTAGCAAATTAAGTGAGGGAAGAGACCTACCCGATAATTCTCGATCTTAGATACCAAAGATGAAGAACTCTAGGTAGTAGTGAGCCTCATGTTAGCATGAAATATTGTGATATTTTAGACACGTTTTCTAAGTGTATTTCATCTATATTGGTATTCATTGATAAAGCATTGAAGCATTTGTGAGTTAGTTTATCTATTTTGTCGATATAGAGGTCTACATAAGCTTTGTGTTGATTGTAGGCAATTAAGAGCTAAAACCGAACGAATCAAGGGAGAGTGGAGTTAGATTGAGCATGTACAAGGATTGAGGACATCACTAGGAGCTAAGGAAGGTGCTAACTTGAAGAATAGCACGAGACTAAGGAGAATTACGAGCTACATCTATTCCACGCTCTAAAATACGGCCGTACTAGGTTCCACGTTCTATTCCACGGCCGTGGAACTTTGGTAAGACAAGCGTGGATCATTCCAGCAACTTACACGACCGTGGAGAGTTGTGATAAACCATGATGAGTTTCCACGCTCTAAACCACGGGCGTGGAATCTTGGACAACCGTGATTCTGACGATCTTTTAACGCACACTTTGAAGCCATGATCTTTTACGCAATGGGCCGGGCTCATATTTTATCCTACCCTATAAAAGGACGGAAGAAGAGAGATTCCGTCACCTTCACTTAGACATTGCCTACGCTTATTGCACGTGCCTAGGGTTTCAAGTGGGACGTGTGGAGATTGCTATTCCGCGACAGAAAGTTGGAGAAAGAGTGAAGATTTGGGAGATTGTTCGTAAGGAGATTTCATACTTTATTTCTAGGTTTGATTAGAAGACGGATTGACATCCCGTTCTTCGTTCTTATCTAGATTAGTTACTTGTTTGTGTTTATCCCAAATCTGAGTTGCATTATCATTGATATTGGTGTATTTGAGATTGGTTTGAAGGTTATTGAAGGTTTTCGGAAGTTTTCATCTTTCATTCTTTTAAATCTTGAATTTGATATCATAATGACTGTTGTTGGCTAAAACCCTTTAGCAATTCTAAGGTGAAGGGTTGATAGTTGTGGCTTAGATGATGATAGATCGATCGTAAACAGATTGGACCTTGAGAGTTAGAGAGAATCGCCGACGAACCTAATCCACGGTCTGTTCTTGAGCTTCCACGGCCGTGGAACTCAAGAACTACCCGTAATTTTGTGTCAGTTACGAACCTTGCTTTTACTTTAATCCAAAGTTAAAGATTTGCTTTAACTTAGTCTTGACTTGCCTTTTCTAGGTGGTAGTGAAGCCTCAACAACCTCTACCTCGATTTCCAGTGTCACAACCTTAATCGGTTTAGTTAGTCTTGATCCTTGGATTACAAGTTTGGGTATTTGACGTTAATTCTTACCTTTAGACCCTTTCTATACTGAAGCCTCAACAACCTTTATAGAAAGTGTCTTTTGGTGGGTCATATAAGGTTTTTGGAACTTCACCGTACAATTACTTTACATTTGTATACCTTTGCAAACCTCAACTCTGTCCTTATATCTTTAGTATATCTTGAATTGATTGCCACAGCTGGATTCCTGGATCTTTAGGATTGTTGTTTTCCCAATAATTTGAAAAGCTTCATACATTTACTTGCTTGATAATCTATAATTGGATTTAACCCCCAAATCCCTGTGTTCGATACTCTGGAATTCTTGCTTAACTATATCGATCCGTACACTGCGGGTTCGCTTGCTTGATTTCTAGTTTTATAAATTTAAAGCTTGATTGCACGCACGCTAAGTGGCGAATAAGTTTTTGGCGCCGTTGCCGGGGATTTGGTCTAGGCCGAATTCGGTTATCGGTTGTCAAGCTTGGGAGCTTCTCCCTTGTTATTTGATATCTCTTCGAGTGTATGCGCAGGTCTAGGAATAACAAAGACCTCTTACCTCTTGATCAAGAGCTTGAGAGGACTTTGAGGAGAAAGTTTAAGGAAAGAAAAATGGCTGAGGAAAGAGAACGTGATCTCCAATCAGAGTTAGCGGAAAAGGAAGCTCAACTCCAATGGAGTGAGAAGACTCGTAGGGAAGAAACGGATCGTCATCAAATGAAGGTTGATGATCTAATGGACATGATGTTCCAAATGAGGCTGGAAATAAACAACCTCAAGGAAAAAAAGAAAAGGAGGAGACCGGGAAGATCGGTTAGAGCCAACTCATCCAACGAGGATAGCGACTCCTCCATGCCACCGCTAGAGGAAATTGATCCCACAATCAATGTGAATCCATTCTTCCCACGGCCAGCTGCAAATCGCCGTGTTCCACCTAGGAATGCGAGGGTCGAACATGTAGAAGAGGAGCCAAGAACTCTTGGCCAAAGGATGGATCAAACGCAGCAACCACGCCGTTTAGGTGTGAACTTTGATGTTGACGATGCACAAGGGTTTAGCTTCAACCCTCAAGTTATTACCATTGTTCACCAAAACCAATTTGGTGGAACAAGTGCTGAATCTCCACACCAACATCTACAAAACTTTGAGATTATGATGGAGACAATGAAGCTGAAGAATGCAACTACCAACAGCTACAAACTCAAGCCTTTCTTCTTCTCTTTGAAGGGGAAAGCATTGTCTTGGTATCAAGCTCTTCCAAGTGGAAAGCTTGAGACATGGGAGGATCTTTCGACGGAGTTCCTCACTAAGTTCTTTCCGCCATCCAAAACGGCGGAGCTAAGAGGTAAGATTAATGCATTTTCTATGAGATCTAACGAAAGTTTGTTTCAATCTTGGGAAAGATTTCAGGATTTGCTATTGGATTGCCCTCATCATGGCATATCCAAGCTTGCACTATTGGAGACATACTATAAGGGGCTGGATGTGGAGACACAATTCAAGCTCCAATCCCTCTCATGTGGTACATTCATGGACATGAGGGAAGATGACGCTTGAGACTTCATTGAGAAGCAAGCGCGAGTCATAAAGAAGTATTCTCACCGGAAAGTGGAGGGGAATCGTGTGGATCAAGGAGAAAAACTAACACACGAAGCTCAATCTCAAATCTTTTCTCTCAACAATGAGATTAAAGAGTTGAAGGAAGCTATCGAGACCAACTTTCCAAAGCAACAAGGAAAAGATGTGGGTTATTTAGGCAACAACAATAGCCACAACGGTGGTGAGAATACAAACCGCAACAACAACAACAACCGGAACAACAACCGGAATAATTGGAACAACAACAACAACAACCGGAACAACAATTGGAACAACAATAGGGGTTCAAACAACAACAATTGGCGTCCCAATCAACAAAATTCCGGTAATCCTTATTCTTCCAATTCAAATTCACTAACTCCACCTTCCTCTTCTTCCACTCCTTTGAAAAGCCAGGGGCAAACATCTAATGGTGGAAGTACTTCGGGGAAAGAGAAGCCCGATACCATGTTGGAAACAATTTTGGGCAAGCTTCAAGGGTTAGAGACTCGCATCATCAAGGTTGATGATCACATCTCTAAGGTTGATAAAGCCCAAAAAGTTTTAGAAAACCAAATGTTCAGCCATGCGGAGGAAGTTCGTAGGAATCAAGGGAAACTTCCAGGAAAAACGGAGGACAACCCAAAAGGAAGGGTGATGACAATCACAACTAGGAGCGGAGTGACAACTACCGACTCGCAGCCTAAGTTCGTAGACGTCCCCGTTGAAAAAGAGAAAGAAAAGGGGAAGGAGAAGGAAGATGTCTATGTTCCTCCTCCAGCTTACAAACCTCCCCTACCATTCCATCAATCTAGAGCAAGAGCGCGTCTAGATAAACAATTCGGTAAGTTTATAGAACTCATGAGCAAATTGCATATTAATATACCTTTCATTGATGCTATTGTAGGTATGTCAGCTTATGGTAAGTTCCTAAAGGAGATACTCTCTAACAAGAGAAAGTTAGAGGATTTTGGAGAGGTTAAGATGAGTTCGGATTCTTCGGACCTCATCAAAACCATGAAAGAGAAGATGCTCCCAAAGCTAAAGGATCTGGGGTCATTTTGTATTCTCATAGGAGTGGGAGATGTCACATATGATGCATTATGTGACTTGGGAGCAAGTGTGAGCATCATCCCACTTGCATTATGTAGGAAGATCGGTTTAGGCGACCCTAAACCGGTGAAGATGACGTTGTACATGGCGGATCGATCCATAACTCGTCCCGTCGGTATTGTTGAAGACGTCCCGGTCAAGCTAGGTAAATTCTATGTTCCTATAGATTTTGTTGTGCTTGACATTCCTGCAAATAGTCCGGTCCCGATCATTCTCGGAAGACCGTTTCTTGCAACATCTGGCTGCATAGTTGATTGCAAGAATGCTAGACTCGCCTTTGACATAGGAGAAGAGAAGGTAGAGTTCGTCCTTTCCACTCTAGTGAAGGAACCAATCTTTGATGAGGATATATTCAATATCCAAGATGAAGAAGGGTTGTCTAGAGAGGAGGTAAGTGTTATTCTCTTCAAAGATCCTTTGCAAAAGGTTATTACTATGAGTCTAATGGATATAGGGGAAGAAGAGGAGTGCAATGAGGCAATTGAAGCCTTAGAGGCACAAGAAGAAGTGTGTGAAGAGGAGTTTGAGAAACTCCATGACGAGGCAGAGAACGTACGGATCCACGGTCATACACTATATTCCACGGCCGTGGATTTCACCAACAAAAGCGTGGAGCACTCCAGAGGGTTACACGGTCGTGGAGAGAACAGAGCAACCGTAAATATTTTCCACGCCCAAAATCACGGCCGTGGAGGATGCAGAGAGGCCGTAATTTTGGGTGATTCCGAAGGCAATTGTGTCTCTTCCTCAACTTCTCTTGATTCTTCTCCAACACCTTCTACATCCTTAGACACTTCTAAGGAAGCATCGGATGCTCCTCAAGAGCCATTGGAGACTCCGATGGTAATGGAACTAAAGCCACTCCCTACTCATCTAAGGTACGCATTTCTTGGACCTAATTCTACCTATCCGGTAATTGTTAGTTCCGATTTAAGCATAGATGAACATAGTAAACTTATGGTTGTCCTTAGGAAACATAGGAAAGCTTTAGGATATACTATAGAGGATTTAGTTGGAATTAAACCTTCCCTATGCATGCACAAGATCTTAATGGAAGAGGACTTTAGGACTTCGCGACAACCTCAAAGGCGGTTGAATTTGACCATGAAGGAGGTTGTCAAGAAGGAAATTCTTAAACTTCTTAATGCAGGTATCATCTACCCTATCTCCGATAGCAAGTGGGTGAGTCCGGTACAAGTGGTTCCGAAGAAGGGAGGAATGACGGTCATCACCAACAAAAACAACGAACTCATTCCTACCCGAACCGTAACAGGATGGCGGATGTGCATAGACTACCGCAAGCTAAACAACGCGACGAGGAAGGATCACTTCCCGCTACCCTTCATCGATCAAATGCTTGAAAGGTTAGCGCAACATTCGCACTTTTGCTATCTTGACGGTTATAGTGGTTTCTTTTAGATTCCGATACACCCGGATGATCAAGAGAAGACCACATTCACGTGCCCGTGGGGTACGTTTGCCTATAGGAGGATGCCGTTCGGGCTTTGCAACGCCCCAGCCACCTTTCAAAGGTGCATGATGGCCATCTTCTCCGAATATATAGAGGAAATCATGGAGGTTTTTATGGATGACTTCTCCGTTTATGGTTCCTCTTTTGACAATTGTCTTTCTAATTTTGCTCTTGTGTTGCAAAGGTGTGAAGACACTAACCTAGTTCTTAATTGGGAGAAGTGTCAATTCATGGTGAAGGAAGGCATTGTATTAGGACACTTAATCTCTAGTAGAGGGATTGAGGTGGATAAAGCTAAAATAGAGACAATAGAAAAGCTTCCTCCCCCAACTTCGGTGAAAGGGATAAGAAGTTTTCTAGGACATGCTGGATTTTATAGGCGTTTCATAAAGGATTTCTCTAAAATATCAAAGCCACTAACTAATCTATTGATGAAGGATGCAGTTTTTGATTTTTCGCGGGAATGCTTAGATGCGTTTAACATGATTCGGGAAGCTCTAATTTCAGCCCCTATTATCCAACCTCCGGATTGGAATCTTCCCTTTGAGGTTATGTGCGATGCGAGTGACGTAGCTATAGGAGCTGTTCTTGGACAAAGAAAGGAAGGGCGAACCCATACCATATACTACGCTAGCAAGACGCTAGATGAGGCGCAGCTCAACTACGCCACTACCGAAAAAGAGTTTTTAGCTATCGTTTATGCAATTGACAAATTTCGCTCTTATCTTGTAGGTGCAAAGGTGATTGTGTACACGGATCATGCTGCGATCCGGTATCTCCTTGCAAAGAAGGATGCGAAGCCAAGGCTAATTAGATGGATTCTTCTCCTACAAGAATTCGATCTAGAGATCCACGACAAGAAGGGTTCGGAAAATTCTGTTGCGGATCATTTGAGTCGTCTAACACATCTAGAGGACGACCACCTACCTATAGATGACTCCTTCCCGGACGAACATTTACATATCATAGAGGAGTGCATCGATGTGATCTCCAAAGGTAACGAACCATGGTTTGCTAATTTTGTTAACTATTTAGTTTGTCAGAAAATACCGCCCGGATTATCCTACGCACAAAGAAAGAAGTTCTTTAAGGATGTTCGGGAATACTTTTGGAATGAACCTCTCCTCTTTAAGAGAGGTCCGGATGGCATCATTCGGTGATGTGTGCCGGAAGATGAGATGCAAAGTGTCATCCGCCATTGTCATTCACTACCTTGTGGAGGACACGCTAGTTCGAACAAAACTAGCGCTAAGGTATTGCAATCTGGATTCTTTTGGCCTACTCTATTTAAAGATGTGCAAACCTTTGTTTCATGCTGCGATGCTTGTCAAAGAACAGGAAATATATCTAGGAGGAATGAGATGCCTCTCAACGACATCCAAGAGGTGGAGATCTTTGACGTTTGGGGAGTAGACTTCATGGGACCTTTCCCATCATCTTGTGGTAACCAATACATACTTTTAGCGGTTGATTATGTTTCAAGATGGGTTGAAGCGATTGCCTCTCCCACCAATGATGTCATGGTAGTGGTTAAGTTCTTTAACAAGACCATTTTCCCACGATTTGGGACACCACGGACCATCATTAGTGATGGAGGCTCTCACTTCATTGCCCGGCACTTTGAAGCTCTTTTAGCTAAGTATGGGGTGACTCACAAGATCGCCACCCCTTATCATCCACAAACTAGTGGACAAGTTGAGATCTCAAACCGGGAGATTAAAGGAATCCTAGAGAAGACGGTTTCAAGGACAAGGAATGATTGGTCCTTGAAGCTAGATGATGCATTGTGGGCATACCGGACTGCATATAAGACTCCCATCGGAACTACACCATACAACCTTGTGTATGGGAAGTCTTGTCACTTACCGGTAGAGTTGGAGCACAAGGCGTTTTGGGCAATCAAGTGGTTGAACTTCATCATGAAGGAAGCGGGAGAGAAGCGTCTCTTGGACCTAAATGAGCTTGAGGAACTTCGCTTGAACGCTTACGAAAGCGCCAAGATCTACAAAGAAAGAGCAAAGTGTTGGCATGATAAGCATATCATTCCAAAAGACTTCAAAGAAGGAGATCAAGTTCTCCTCTTCAATTCAAGGTTTCGTCTCTTTCCAGGTAAGCTTAAATCTCGTTGGACCGGACCTTTTCTAATCAAACGTATTTTTCCCCATGGTGCAGTTGAAGTATGGGGTGAAACGGGCGGAAGCTTTAAGGTTAACGGTCAACGACTCAAGAAGTATACACCGGAACTCCAAGCTGAAGAGTTCGCGCCCACCGCACTCGAATAAGTGCGAATTTGGTCTAGCTACGGACCTTAAACAAAGCGCTTCTTGGGAGGCAACCCAAGGTATTGCATTGTCGTTTTTGTTTTTGATTCATAGATTAGTTTAGTTTAGACGTTTTTGCTTTGTTTTGCCTTCGATACCTTCCGGTATGTTCGTGTTTTTGGATGTAGGAACAGTAGAAAAGGAAAGGGGAAGAGAAAGTTTGAAGAAAAGTGACGAAACTAGGACTTTGGAGCATTACAGAGAGTTCCACGGCCTAAACCACGGCCGTGACAGCTACAGTGACCGTAATTTTCAAAAGCTTGAGAAAAATCACCAAAACCACGGTTCCGTACAATTCCACGGCCGTGGAACCCCCGATAGACCGTGATTTTCAAAAATTTTTACGGCCACTATATAAACCACGTTTCTTCACAAAACACAACACAAACACCCAAAACCACGCCAAGAACGCCGATTCCACACCCCTCCTCTCAAATCCTCATACGTTAATCGTTTTCGACGATTCTTTGACCAAAACTGAAGCAAATCCAATCACCTACAAGATCCAAGCAACAATTCGAGCGGCAAATCACCGGAGAAGCCACAATTCGGATTACAAAATCCGAAAACCTAGGTTTTTGGTTCTTTCTCTCTCTTTGTCGATTCGGCTTTGTTTTTGATAGAATTTTTAAAAGAACTGATTGAAATTGGAAGGAAATTAGTCTAGGACTGATTGCTGCTGAGTTTGGTGAATTGTTGCTGAGTTTTGAGAATTTTCGAGACAAACCACGGTCACTGTATGTTCCACGGCCGTGGAAATCCAAGAACAGACCGTGGTTTCTGACAGATTATGGATTTTGTAAGGAGAGTGTCCGGTAGGAACAAGGATAAGAACAAGGACAGTGATAAGAACAAAAAGAGGAAGGGCAAACCCTCTTCCTCTTCTAGAGCACCACCCCCTTCATCTCCTTCACCTCCTTCATCACCATCACCACCTCCCCCTAGGATCCCTACTATCCATGAGGATCATTTAGACGCCTTAGAGAGGATAGAGGAGAGGACGGTCATAGGACCGCGATACCTGCTACTTGAGGAGCTAGCACCTTTGCATGTGATAGGAGACCTTATATGGCTTTTAGATAGAGCCGGCTTAGTCATCTTCTCCGCTATTTGGGAAGATGCTTATGAGGAGATTACGAGGGAATTTGTAGTTTCCTTTGAGCATAGCCATGTTGACAGGACAATTTCTTTCCGGCTGATGGAAAGAAACTTTGATTTTTCGATTAGAGAGTTCGGAGCCTTCTTTGGGTTCCAGGAGACCTTCAATGGTCGTTTCCCCAGTGGCGTGTACGCTAAGGATTTCTGGGAGAAGATCGCTATGATCTATGCCAGCGAGGAGCGCTGGCAGCCTGCTGATACCAAGGTTAGATTGATCTACCATCTAGCCTTGAAGATAGCTCATAGAGTGCTTTCTGAGTGTCTCTTCCCTAGGACGGAGACACCTCAGAAGATCAAGACGGATGAGTTATTCCTGCTCTACAACATGTTGTATGGCAGGCCAGCTGACTGCGCCACCCTCTTAGCTGCTACCATAAGCAAGCTAAAGAATAAGAGGGCTGGCAACATTGGATATGGTGGGATGGTGATCCACCTAGCTAGACAGTTAGTGGTTGATTTCTCGGCTTGTACACGTATTGCTGCTAGACCCCTAGGACTTCAGCCCTTATGACTAGAGGCCTCATCTTTCCCACCCATAGAGGTCCACCATATGCTGTTATGCCGTGGGAGAGTAGGACCGGGAGAGGCATTGAGTGGCTCCCTGAGTATTCCATTATGGTTGGACGCCATAACTGGAAGGCGACGTTCGCTGCCATGCATGCAAACAGATTAGTAGCCCCTCCTTATGTTCCACCACCACCAGTTGTAGAGGAGGAGATGGGAGGTGGAGATGATTATGAGGGCGGAGGAGGAGCTGAGCAGAACTTTGGTACATTCCCGGATCAGCCGGATGCAGTTCCCGACATGCCTAGACGGTCCCCCCCGTCCTGCTAGAGCATCTGGCTCTTCCTCTCGCCGTGCTAGTGTGAGCGAGAGGCCGACTTGGATGGCAGATCCTCCCGCTTGGTATAGGATGCAGCCGGATTGGATGGGAGCTTTACCGCCTTGGCATTCACAGCCGCCGCCAGCACCAACACCTTCAGATGCACCGGCGTGGTACAACCAACCGCCTGGCTGGTACGAGCAGTTGCCAGAGTGGGCTACCGACCTTTCCAGCAGGGTTGGAGCTTTGGAGATCCGTGCAGATGCTAGGGATGCACGAGTGGACGGTCTAGACCACATGATGAGAGACGTTTACCGCCAGCAGTTCGGGCGGTATTATGATCCTAGCTTCTCTCCGTTTCCACCACCGCCTCCACCGCAGTGAGATGATTGATGATCGACTGTTTTAGCCGCTCCACCACCATTTTGTGAGTTCTTTTTCTTTCTTTCTTTTCTTCTTTTTCTTTTCTTTGAACATTAGGGACAATGTTTGTTCCAAGTATGGGGTGGGGTGTGACTAATAGTTTGTAATAACTCTTACTCACTTTTGTATGCTTCTATCGAGACTACCTTGCATGTTCATTCTATTGCTACACGTTTCATTATTGCATTGCATGAAAAAGCTTTTAAAAAACCCATAAAAATTGAAAAATTTTGAAATTTTTGTGTTTCTAAGGATAGAGATGATTTCTATGATAATCACCACGTGTGAATTGAGTTTTGATGACAATCGCATGCTTAAACAAATAGTGAATTGGAAAGAAATTGAATGAGTTGATTATTCCTCTTTTGCAAATTTCATAATGTGATGAATGTTACTTAAATCATGTTGAGAAATCAAGGTTGAAATCACATAATAAGTTCTTATGCTTCTTTTGAGATGATTAAGGCAATTCGATTTTCTTTCTTCTTTCTTTGATCATTTAGCCCCTCGTTGAAATAAGGACCTCCTTTACCTATCCGGGAATTTGGAGAAGTTGAATGAAAAAGGCATGTTTGATGTGGGAGGGCCATGAAAGCAATATTTTGCATTCAAAAGAATAGAAAGAAATTATAGGTTTGGGGAAGTCAATCATGATGATGAGTAACTCGGCACCATTCACATAGCCGGGTGTTTGTGTCTTGCCAAAGTCGGATTGAGCGATATTCCTAGCGGATTATGGTATGTGCATCAAGGGTTTGAGGCATCTCGTAAAAATGAGAAACGCCAATCTCCTAGGCTTCGGTTTTTGTGCACCTCTGTCCATAACTCCAAAAGTAAAGTCGAAAAATGAATTGAAAAGAAGAGAGCGAAGCTCTAAGTTGAAAGTGTTGCGGAAACCGCAAGAGAAAAAGAAAAGAGTAGTTATCCACTTTCCCGGATTCATGCACCACATTCCTTAAAGTTTTCCTTTCCTTTCCGCATTCTAGACCTTGTTTGAAAGTCCTTAAGATCAAGAGAATGATATATGACTTGGTGATCTAAATTGAAGTTTCTTATGATTGATTTTGATAATGTTTGAAGGTTATGATGTTTACATGGAAGTTTGATTGATTCATGAGCTTTCTTTACTCTTTACTCTTTGATTAAGTGTATGAAAGTCTTATAAACGAATGAAGCAAGATTTGAGGATGATCTATTGATTAGAAAGCACATTCATCTAAAATAAGTTTTGCTTTGAGAAGGTACACATATTTCATCCTAACTTGTGTTTTAAAGCTTTTTGAAAGACCTTGCTTAGGGACAAGCAAGTGGCAAGTATGGGGTTATTTGTTAGCATGAAATATTGTGATATTTTAGGCACGTTTTCTAAGTGTATTTCATCTATATTGGTATTCATTGATAAAGCATTGAAGCATTTGTGAGTTAGTTTATCTATTTTGTCGATATAGAGGTCTACATAAGCTTTGTGTTGATTGTAGGCAATTAAGAGCTAAAACCGAACGAATCAAGGGAGAGTGGAGTTAGATTGAGCATGTCCAAGGATTGAGGACATCACTAGGAGCTAAGGAAGGTGCTAACTTAAAGAATAGCACGAGACTAAGGAGAATTACGAGCTACATCTATTCCACGCTCTAAAATACGGCCGTACTAGGTTCCACGTTCTATTCCACGGCCGTGGAACTTTGGCAAGACAAGCGTGGATCATTCCAGCAACTTACACGGCCGTGGAGAGTTGTGACAAACCGTGATGAGTTTCCACGCTCTAAACCACGCTCTAAACCACGGGCGTGGAATCTTGGACAACCGTGATTCTGACGATCTTTTAACGCACACTTTGAAGCCATGATCTTTTACGCAATGGGCCGGGCTCATATTTTATCCTACCCTATAAAAGGACGGAAGAAGAGAGATTCCGTCACCTTCGCTTAGACATTGCCTACGCTTATTGCACGTGCCTTGGGTTTCAAGTGGGACGTGTGAAGATTGCTATTCCGCGACAGAAAGTTGGAGAAAGAGTGAAGATTTGGGAGATTGTTCGTAAGGAGATTTCATACTTTATTTCTAGGTTTGATTAGAAGACGGATTGACATCCCGTTCTTCGTTCTTATCTAGATTAGTTACTTGTTTGTGTTTATCCCAAATCTGAGTTGCATTATCATTGATATTGGTGTATTTGAGATTGGTTTGAAGGTTATTGAAGGTTTTCGGAAGTTTTCATCTTTCATTCTTTTAAATCTTGAATTTGATATCATAATGACTGTTGTTGGCTAAAACTCTTTAGCAATTCTAAGGTGAAGGGTTGATAGTTGTGGCTTAGATGATGATAGATCGATTGTAAACAGATTGGACCCTGAGAGTTAGAGAGAATCGCCGACGAACCTAATCCACGGTCTGTTCTTGAGCTTCCACGGCCGTGGAACTCAAGAACTACCCGTAATTTTGTGTCAGTTACGAACCTTGCTTTTACTTTAATCCAAAGTTAAAGATTTGTTTTAACTTAGTCTTGGCTTGCCTATCTAGGTGGTAGTGAAGCCTCAACAACCTCTACCTCGATTTCGAGTGTCACAACCTTAATCGGTTTAGTTAGTCTTGATCCTTGGATTACAAGTTTGGGTATTTGACGTTAATTCTTACCTTTAGATCCTTTCTATACTGAAGCCTCAACAACCTTTATAGAAAGTGTCTTTAGGTGGGTCATATAAGGTTTTTGGAACTTCACCGTACAATTACTTTACATTCGTATACCTTTGCAAACCTCAACTCTGTCCTTATATCTTTAGTATATCTTGAATCGATTGCCACAGCTGGATTCCTGGATCTTTAGGATTGTTGTTTTCCCAATAATTTGAAAAGCTTCATACATTTACTTGCTTGATAATCTATAATTGGATTTAACCCCCCAAATCCCTGTGTTCGATACTATGGAATTCTTTCTTAACTATATCGATCCGTACACTGCGGGTTCGCTTGCTTGATTTCTAGTTTTATAAATTTAAAGCTTGATTGCACGCACGCTAAGTGGCGAACACCTCATAAGCCGCTATTGGACTGAGTGTGCTAGGATTGACGCTTAGGAATTACTTTTCCGAGACTTACCCGGTAAGGAGAGGTTTGACCCCTAGATAGCAATCCGGTTTGTGTAGAATTCCCAACCTTAGGCTCCAAGAGACTAACCCGGTAATAGGACCTTAGGTGTGGGATTAGTGGACCATGAGACCTACCCGGTGATTGATCCCATTTGAGAAACACCCTTTCCCAACATACCGTAGCTTATCCAAGGTTGATTAGAGGCTTGAGTCCAATGCCATAACCGGAAGTCCTAGCCCCTAGAATCCGATTTTCTCTCTTTGATCACATTTCTTGTGTTTGTGTTGTTTGTTTGAGTTGCTAGCTTGAGTTGTTAGTTTGATTTATAATATTGCATGATTTGTGATCTTGCTTGATCACCACAAAAACCAAGCCCAAAAATATCATGATTTTCATTTCTTTATTTCCTTCTCTTTTCTTAGACTAGATTTGCACTATCCATGATCACTTGTTTGATTTGATTTCAGCTTAGTCTCCGTGTTCGATCTCGGAATACTATCCTTGCTACAAAACGACCCATACACTGTGGGTTCGCTAGGAGTTAGGAAATTATATCGAGTTATAAATTATAAGACTTTGTGCTATACGTTTCTAGCGTAACAGCTATACTGCATCATACAAGTAAAGACAAAATTGGGTGTTGGTGAACATGAGAAGAACAACAACGCAAAAGGTAGCATGTCGTGTGTTAATAGATTCAACCAACAACGTCCTTCAAAAACCACTTTATAACATTGTGTGAAACGAAGAACGTCTTAACAGGAGAGATCATAGTTTTAGCAGTTCCTATACGGTAACGTATCAACGCTCGGTCAAACATGGTCCTAAGGTCCTGTGCATACCGGACAACATTTGCACGTAAGAAAGTGAAGCGCTAGGAAATTTGAAAATGCAAACAACAAGTGCATTGGGAAGGTGTTTTACCAACAAGGTCATCGTGTAGAAATGATCACTCTTTACACTCATTAGCTTCTCATCATTCTTGGTGTACGCGTCCAACACCATTGTAGCGGAACCATCGGTGCGAAGGAATTTAAGTACATTCTACAAGGGACGGAAAATTAGTTCGAAACATTGTGTATGATAAGCTGAAGTGTGTGTGCCTTAGAAGGTTAAAAAAGTGAAATGATAATGCGGGGTGAAAGCCGTAGTTCCCGATCTAGATTGAAAGTCCTCAAGTCAAACAACAGAAAGAAATCTCGGATGAATCAAAGAAAATATCGGCCGAGATTTACTCAAGAACAGCACGAGATTTGTTAGAACTCAGAATGCGGAAATACGAATGATATGGATAGGTAAGAAGATGATTAATGGAATGAAATATGATAAATATAGGAAGATAGGACTATGTTAATACTTGCAAAGAACCTTGACCTAAATTGGATCAAAACCCTTAACAAAGAACTACCTTTCCCCCTTCTTTAACCTTACACAAGCCTTTTAGATAAGACAAGCACAAGGAGGGACCAGTTTGACTTGTAACACCAACTTTCAAAACGATTAACACACACAAGAACAACCTAGCAAAGATTCACAACTTTTCAATTAAAAACTCTCCTTTTGATTGAATAAAAATGATAAAATGCAAACCCTGTGAGAGAAGTCACAAGTATCTCACAATAATTTGGAATTCAATAATCACAACTAAGCTACCTAACAATCTCCTCCTCTAAGGCAATTTATAAGAGATATCTCCTATATAAACTAGGAAAGATATCCTTAAAGATAATCTATGAAAAATATCTTTAAAAGATAATCTAAAAATAATCCTAAAAGATGGGATCCAAAAATAATAATTTCTTTAAGATAGTTTGAGAGCTTTAAGGAAATAAAATATAAATGATAGTTGCCAAAATTAAAAAGATCTTTGGCCGGATCTTCTAACTTGCTCCAGAGACGAAATATTGGATGAAATCTCGTCCGAGATTTTTGAGTGTTGGCCGAGATTTTGCATCTTCCATGCAATCCTCCATTCTCTCGATTCCTCTCATGTTTGCAGCTTGTAAGCGAGCTTTCCTTGAGTTTCTCTTGCTCTTAGATTAATGAATGCTCCATATAATGTAGGTGTAGATGCTATCAAGAATGGTTCCACATCATACTCCCCTTCTTGAAAATGATTCGACCTCGAATCATAGCCTTGTCTATCACTAACCACACAATGACTCAAGTATGGTAGTTTCTGGACTGGATTAACTCCATGGGATGAAGATATCAACTTCTTCTCAATTCCTTGTCGCATACTAGTATGCAACCTCTTGATAAACTCCTCTTGTTTTCCTACAATAAGCTTTACTCACTCCTTAATAGACAAGGTATAAGATCAAAGAATGTTATGCAAAACAACTTAATCACAAAATCATTATAATTTAGAGTTGTACATGGATCACAACTTCTAGAGTAAGAACAGCTAATAGGATATAACAATATAGTTTCAAAAATGTAATGACCCCCCTTCTTAGCTTTAGCTAACTCTTCAAATAAGCTCATGCTAGGATCTTTCCATGGAGCTTTCTTCCTCATGGATAATTCTCTATAACTACTCCTAGAAGCGATGTTACTAGATGGAGGCTCCTTGTATAACTCTTCTATATGTTCATAAAAAAACCTTAAAGGTTTGGGGTGAGATCCTGTAGATTGTAATCGAAACAATCGATAGCAGTAGGTTATCTCGGGTAAGAATCTCGGTTGAGATTTCTGGAAATTGCCCGAGATTTCTTCTTTGCAATGAAATCTTGCTTTCCTATGTTGTGGTTCTATTCTGATTATGGTAGAACTTCCTTCACCACACTCTTCTGGCATTCCTAGGATATTGACCTTGTGTATATCCTTCTTCTTGCCACTCTCATCTTGCAATCCTACAATAAAGCTCACTTGCTTCCTCTTGGATAACGGTGCAAGATTAAGTTTTATAAGAAGTAATGTATTAACAAAGTCATGGCAATGCAAAGCATACAACACTCTTTTCCATCTTAAACTTTCATTAATAATCTTATGCATAACCTACTTCCTATGGTAATATAAGACTACCACAACGTGAGGATGCATTACATAAAACTTAGGTTTCGTGTAAATAATTAAAGGCACATCAGAAGATAGATTACTAGGACTTTTTACTAAAGTTCAATCCAAAGATGAATGCAGTAACTTAGGGGTATGCACATCACATTCAAGAGAATGTTCTTCCATACTTATATCTTTGTCATGCTTATCATCATCAATTTTAGTCATCAAATCAGATTCCGATAACTTTAAATGATTACTCATAGGAACAAGAGTTTATGAATCACTAACCTCTTAGTTTGGATAACCTCCATTGATGACTTCTCCTCTTGGGAATGAAGAATTTGGGATTGTAATCCACTCAACTGTTTACTTATTTCTGCCCACTCATTTCAGATCTTCTCTACAGGTTCATCAACCTTAATCGAGTAATGTCTAGGTGGTTCATAATCTCGTTCTCTAGAACGTTGATTTGCCTAGAATAAATCCTCTCATCCTTGAGTTCCTAAAAATCAACAAATTGTGGAGCGTTATGTATATCATAATA
The DNA here is from genome assembly GCA_033239045.1 of Fagopyrum esculentum. Lineage (NCBI taxonomy): Eukaryota > Viridiplantae > Streptophyta > Magnoliopsida > Caryophyllales > Polygonaceae > Fagopyrum > Fagopyrum esculentum. The sequence goes on along the minus strand of BSUD01000005.1, from coordinate 24,927,552 downwards.
TTGACTTGGATATCTCATACCTTTCTCATAATGGATTCATGGATGCGGTTCCGGGACTGGAGCTCTGTAAGGAACACGCACACGCCCATCATCTTTATTTATGGATCTCAGTCGAGATTGATTTAATCCCAACTGAGAAGAATCTCGGTATATATCTTGGCTGAGATTTTGCACTAGGGGCCGAGATTGTCCACTAGAGCGAGATTCTATCTTCTCCATTCGCTCATTCAAATTTGTAATAGTGGATTGGATTTCCCTTATTTTTAACTTCGCATCTAGGGCCGTAATAGCGTTCGAAAGTTGTTTTAACATGTCCATGAATTCGGGACTATCCAAATCACTCCTTTTAGAACTAGCCATCCAACACAATCACATAAAGTAACAACAAACGTGTGACGTAAGTGAAAACGAGGGTTTCTTACTTATTTTCTCTCGCACTCACACTGTGTTGTGAATCACAAGCTAATTTGATGTAATTGCCTTGGATGTATTAATGTTCATTTACCAATCGATGCACTAATTTCCACTAGAAATTCCTTGGATGCCTCAAGTAGTCAACTTGTGTTCGGAAGAAAGGTTCTTGTGTTGAAAGATAGTGAAAGGATTCATGTTGTAGGTCTCTTCACACAATGATACAAGGATAGAAAGAATATTGCAAGTATGACACACTTAGTATGATAGAAATTTTAGATACTGACTAACATACCCAAAGAACTTGACTCAATGTGTTTAGAGTAGAAGAGAGGCTAAAGAAAAGCACACAAGAGATTATGAAGAGAAAGAACGTACCTTGAATTTGTGCAATTAGAAAGAGAGATAGCCGGGATTGGTTTTGGGTATGGCTAGGACTCTTAACTGATTCAACGTTGGTACAAAGACTCTTCCTTTCTTGTAATCTTGCACAGGCTGCACTTGGATTCTTTAGATTATGGCTAAAACATTTCTCGAAAATTGGACAACATTAGCAAACTCGGGTGAAATCTCGGCCGAGATTCCTGATGAGTGGCTGAGATTGTTAAAAAATCGACTCTTTATATTGGCGTTCAACAATCACCTTTGGGGGATGCTACTCCTTGGTAGCATTGTAATCTTTAATTGCTGGATAAGCGTATATAACGTTGGATGGATAAGATCTTACCTACTAGATAAGATCTCAAATTTAAGCACAAACTTTGATCGCACTTGCCGTAGGGTTGGTCAAGGTTTTCAAGGTTATTGGTTGGCTTGTGATGGGCTATGGCGTTTCTCTCTTCCAAAATTTACACAAGTGAACGCAAGTTAATCTCAAATAATCTCGCAAAGATGGTGAACAAGAAAAGACTCAACTTAATATGACTCAAAGAAGACTTAAAATAAAAATTGACTCAAACCTGAAACGGACTTCAATCGCTTAGCTCTGATACCACTTTGATGCGGGATGAAAGTCGCAGTTCCCGGTCTAGATTGAAAGTCCTCAAGTAAAACAAGAAAATAAATCTCGGATGAATCAAAGAAAATCTCGGCCGAGATTTACTCAAGAACAACCCGAGATTTGTTAGAACTCAGAATGCGAAAATACGAATGATATGGATAGGTAAGAAGATGATTAGTGGAATGAAATATAATATATATATAGGATGATAGGATTATGTTAATACTTGCAACGAACCTTGACTTAAATTGGATCAAAACCCTTCAGAAAGAACTACCTTTCACCCTTCCTTCTTTAACCTTACACAAGCCTTCTAGATAAGACAATCACAGAAGGGACCAATTTTACTTGTAGCACCAACCTTCAAAAAGATTAACACACACAAGAGCAACCTAGCAAAGTTCACAACTTTCCAATCAAAGACTCTCCTTTTGATTGAATAGAAATGATAAAATGTGAACCCCGTGAGCGAAGTCACAAGTATCTCCCAATAATGTGGAATTTAATAATCACAACTAAGCTACCTAACAATCGCCTCCTCTAAGGCTATTTATAAGGGAGATCTCCTATGTAAACTAAGAAAAATATCTTTAATAGATAATATGGGAAAAATATTTTTAAAAGATAATCTAAAAATAATCCTAAAAGATAGGATCAAAAAATAACAATTTCCTTAATATGGTTTGAGAGCTTTAAGGAAATAAAATATAAAAGATAGTTCTCAAAATTAAAAGATCTTTGGCTGGATCTTCTAGCTTGCGCCAGAGACGAAATATTGGATGAAATCTCGTCCGAGATTTTTGAGTGTTGGCCGAGATTTTGCATCTTCCATGCAATCCTCCATTCTCTCGATTCCTCCCATGTTTAGCGACCTTTCCTTGAGTTTCTCTTGCTCTTGGATTAATGAATGCTCCATGTAATGTAGGTGTAGATGGTATCAAGGATGGTTCCACATTATGTACATACTTTGCTTCAGCTCTTTTCATGACGCCGCAAGTTTCGCAGTGGTATTCATGCTGAAATTGGACACTTTGATCCGTGCATGCTTTCCGGCACACACGACATCCAACCGAAAGTCGGAGCATACCGTACGACAACTTTGGTATGTAAACTTTGAGTTGCAGAACTTAAGAATCAATAATATCAATTGCCTACATAAAGCAAAGGAAAAAGTATAGGTTACTCTGGCACAACTTGTAAATGAAATAATGCATAGAGAAAATGGACGTTAATAGCCTCAAGAGCATTAGTGGAATACCTTCATGGCTAGGGCATCTTCCACCGATGTTATTTCGGTAAGATAAGCAGGAAGTCATTTAACTGCGTGCATAGCGCGGACATCAATTTCGTACATTTTGGTTTTGTACCTGAAAACAAAATCAAAGAATCTTAAATCAAAAATAAAGTACGAAAAATCCAATAAGAAAGAGTGAAGTAGGACTCTCGGGAAAAGTTACAAACCATTCACGGAGCGTGTTTGCATGAGAAGAGGATGGGTTAATGCTCACTTGTGTAGATAACGACGCCGCTAGTGAAAAACGTTCCAATCGAACAAAGTACATTCCAATTAAAATTCAACGGGGAAAATATATTACAGTTAGATGATGTGGATACCCATACCAGCAAAGGAGCTAGTCTTACAGCCAATTAGGTCAACAACAAGATCATCATTCAACACGAGCCCTAGTTGTTCAAATTGTGACATGATAGAACAAGTCTAGGCAAATATGCGGATAACATTATCACAACTGAAACGTGGCAGTAGAAAAAAATAAGAAGAGAAATGAGTACAACGTTTCATGTACTAAAACTCTAGAGGAAATTGTGTGAACATCGAAATGGAAATAATGAAAAGAGCATGCTTGTCATCTGTAATGGATATACGGCAATGAAGTGTCTCCTCGGTTGACAATTTTCTAGAGGTGAACCCAAAGAAGAACACCTACTAAGTTTGCATAAAAAGAATCAAAATGAAGTTAAAAATGTCATACAGAAAACGAAAAACACGTGTAAGGGATAAAGAGGAAAAACAGACGGAGTTGACATACCAAATCGATCATCCCTAGATGCACTCTTTGGTAAGTCACATATAGAAGTATTAGGGCTCACAACTCTGTTGGAACTCGGAGCATCTACAATCGACTTCGCCTTTGTTGAATTTGTAAAATAGAGCCGGTGTTCGCCTTCATGCGTGGCGTTTCGAGGAGGCACCGGCTTGATGATGAGATTCTTTATATCGTACCATTTTCATCGTTCCAAGATAGATGCGTAGACACTTATGTCGACCGAAGAACGTCGTAGTCATTTAGTTTCCCAGTAAACAGACAAAGTGTAAATAGTGAAGAACATGCACGTGGGTAGAAAATCTGTACAGGAAAAAAATGCATAGGAGTACGAAACTGAAGCATGCATGGAACTAACATAACATCTCATCGACGAAGACCATATGTTGGTACGCACATCTATTCAGCCTTTCTTTCCTTGGCTACTTATCTACGATCTTTATACGCACGGTTTGTGAACATACACTGCTTGTAATCATATCCAGGGTTACACGTTCTTCCACCATAGTGAACCTGGATAGTCATGTGTGTAGAAAAAAATTAATCATATTCAGATTATAACTTATGCATGTGTAATTACAGAGTCGTTTATGAGAGAAAATGTGAGATTAAATATAATATTATTGATGCGGGGTTGAAGCTGCAGTTCCCGATCTAGATTGAAAGTCCTCGACATAATCAAATCTCGGGTGGATTAGAGAAATCTCGAGCGAGATTTCGTGAAGAACATGCCGAGATTTTAAGAAACTCAGAACACGGATTAATGGATGATATGTAAAGATAAGAAGATAAATATGGAATGATAAATGATAAATATAGTATGAACCAAGATATTTCCGCAAAGAATCTTGACCAATGATGTGTCAAACCCCTTAACGAAGAGCTTACTTTCACCCTCACTCCTTTAACCTTACACAAGTCTTCTAAGTAAGGTAAGCACAAGGAGGGACTAGTATTGACCAAGAGCACGAACCTTCAAAAAGATTAACACACACAAGCACAATCTATAAAGGACTTCACAAAGATTCAATCAAGAATCTCTCTTTGATTGAATAGGAATGAATAAAACACAAACTTCTTAAGCGAAGCTGCGAGTCTCACAATATGTGGAAAATAATATCAAATCTAACCTATATAACAATTTCTCCCTCTAAGGCTATTTACAAGGGAGATCTTTTATGTAACTAAGAAAGATATCTTTTAGAAGATATTCTTGGAAAGCTATAAAATAATTCCAAAGATAGGATAAAAAACTAGAAACTACCTTAAAGAATGTTTGAGAGTTTCTAAGGTAAGAAATATAAAAGATAACTGCCAATTTAAAAGATCTTGGGCCAGATCTTCAAATGCGTGCAAGAGAGCAAATCTCGGGAAGATATCTCGACCGAGATTCCTATAGGTGGACCGAGATTTCTTCTCTGAGACTTCTTTCTTCGTCTTAGCAAACTTATATGCTTGTTGGCTCTTCTTGGCCGTGGCTTGGCGCTTCTATAACAGTCAACAATGTCACCAAAGGATTCCTAAGAGTAAGTAGGAAACCTTGAGTGTACATGTTATTAGCATGCTTGCAACTTCATCTTGAATAGCTGATGACATGATTTATGACGTTAGTTTAGGCATTCATTTAGATAATTTTTCCTGTTATTCATGCATGGTTTGGCATTAGTTCGTGGCGTTTACGCTTAATTCATCCACATTGTCTAAATAGACATCTACACGAGCTCTTGTCGGTTTTGTAGGTATTTTCGGGAGCTTTTTGAACTTAATCGACACATTCGAGGATCATTCCTCGTGATGGCACACTTCCGGACTCATTAAGGAGCAAGCTAGGAGCAAAGGAGAACACATAGGACCTTGTTGGTGCATGCCTTGAACCAACTCATGACTTGGTGATCCAAGGAGAGTTTTTGGTGAGAACCACGGCCCAGAGGAAAATCTAGACCGTGGTTTTGGCCGTGTTTTCTTCTGGACAGCTATGACACTTCTCCCACGATCTCTTTGTCCGACCCTTGCTCATTGGTGGAGTATAGAAGGGGTCTTGCAGGCTGGCTAGTGGATTCTCTCACATTTTTCTCTCTCATTCCATTGTGGATAGACTTGAAGAAGAAGAAAACACTCTCATTTGGGGGGAAGAAGAACAAGAACATCAAAACTTAGATTTAGAGTGAACTTTTGAGTGAGTTTTTAGTGATTTTTGTTCAAGAACTTTTGAAAGCATTGTAAGGAACGTTTTGGAGCTGTGTTTGAAGGGTTGTAAGTCTTGTTTAATCTCATATTCAGCTAAGATTACTTGTTTCTTTTCACTCTTATTTCATTTTCTTGCTATGGAAGCCATGAATGCTTACATGTTGAGTTTATATCTTAAAATGCATGTTGTTGGCTAAGTAGTTGTGATTTTAGGGTGATCGAATGCTGGTTATGGCTTGGACTTATGATATAATAGACTTGAATGTACCTTTGGATGATTTGCTTGCTCGAAACCTAACCCCTGATAGAACCACGGCCTGTTCATCCAAAATCTAGATCGTGGTTTTGGCCGTGGTTTTCTCTGTTGTGCTTGTATTGATAAATCTGTATGTTAGGATGTTAGATTGTTGAAATCCTAGTGTTTGTTAAGCATAATCTAGATTAGGATGACCTAATGCTAGCAAGCTAAGTGAGGGAAGAGACTTACCCGGTAATTCCCGATCTTAGATACCCAAGATGATGAACCCTAGGTAGTAGTGAGTCTCGCAAGCCGCTATTGGACTGAGTGTCCTAGGATTTTTTTCTTAGGACTTGCCTTCCCGAGACTTAACCTGTAAGGAGAGGTTTGACCCCTAGATAGCAATCCGGTTTTTGTAGAATTCCCAACTTTAGGTTCCTAGAGACTTATCCGGTAATAGGACCTTAGGTGCGGGATTAGTGGACCATGAGACCTACCCGGTGATTGATCCCATTTGAGAAACACCCTTTTCCCAACATATCGCAGCTTGTCCAAGGTTTATTAGAAGCTTGATTCCAATGCCATAACCGGAAGTTCCAATCCCTAGAATCCGCTTTTCTCTCTTTGATCACATATCTTGTGTTTGTGTTACTTGTTTGTGTTGCTAGCTTGAGTCGTTTGTTTGATTTATAATCTTGCATGATTTGTGATCGTTGCTTGATCACCACAAAAAACCCAACCAAAAATATCATGATTTTCATTTCTTTATTTCTTTCTCTTTTCTTAGACTAGATTTGCACTATACATGATCACTTGTTTGATTTGATTTCACCTTAGTCTTCGTGTTCGACCTCGGAATACTATCCTTGCTACAAAACGACTCATACACTGTGGGTTCGCTAGGAGTTAAGAGAATATATCGAGTTATAAATCGTAAGACTTTTGTGCTATACGTTTCTAGCGTAACAATAGCCTTTGTGATGTGGGACCATCCTTGGTAGCATCTACACCTACATTACATGGACCACTCACTAAGCCAGGAGCTGGAGGAACTCAAGGAAAGGTTGCTAACAAGTTTCATCCATGGGAGGAATCGAGAGAATGGAGGATTGCATGACCGATGCAACATCTCGGTCAACACTCAGGAATCTTGGCCGAGATTTCATCCGAGATTTCATTCCTGACGCGTGCTAGAAGATCCAACCAAAGATCTTTAAATTTAGCAATTATCTTTTATAATTTATTTCCTTAAAGCTCTCAAAATATCTTAAGGAAATTGTTATTTTTGGATCTTATCTTGTAGGATTATTTTTAGATTATCTTTTAAAGAAATTTTTTTTAGATTATTTTTTAAAAGATATATTTCCTAGATTATCTTTTAAAGATATCTTTCCTATATTATCTTTTAGAAGATATATTTCCTAAATTATCTTTTAAATGATATCTTTCCTAGATTATCTTGTAAAGATATATTTCTTAGATTATCTTTTAGAAGATATCTTTCCTAGATTATCTTTTAAAAGATATATTTCCTAGATTATCTTCTAAAGATATTTTTCCTAGTTTTCATATGTTAATCTCCCTTATAAATAACCTTAGTGGGGGAGATTGTTTAGTAGATTAGATTTGATATATTTTCCACATATTGTGTGAACTTGCAGCTTCGCTTATGAAGTTTGTATTTTATTCATTCCTATTTAATCAAAGAGAGAGCCTTGATTGAATCATTGTGAAGTTCTTGCTAGATTGTTTTTGTGTGATAATCTTGTTGAAGGTTGGTGCTCCTGATCAATTCTAGTCCTCCTTGTGCTTGTCTTACTTAGAAGACTAGTGTAAGGTTAAAGAAGTGAGGGTTAAGGTAAACTCTTCGTTAAGGGGTTTTGACACATCATTGCTCCAGCCTTATGCGCGTCTTCTCATGCAATTCCTTAATGAACTCCACCAATTTTTCTGCAATGAAATCTACTCGCTCCTCTAAAGGCAACAGTATAAGATCAAAAGGAGTCAAAGGATTCACTCCATAGACACACTCAAAAGGCGTAGGCGTTAGATTAGTAGATGAATGCAAGGTAATATTATAAGCAAATTTTACATGTGGTAAAACATCTTCTCAAGCATTCAAATTATCCTTTAAAACATCTCTTAAGATAGTAGTCAAAGTTTTGTTAGTTACCTCCATTTGGCCATCCATTTGAGGATGAATAGAAGTTGAAAATAACAATTTGGTACCTAACTTTCCCCAACGAGTCTTCCAAAAGAAATTAAGGAACTTGACATCTCTATCACTTACAATAGTCAGCGGCACTCCATGCAGCCAAGCAACTTCCTAAAGAACAAGTTAGTCACGTTATAAGCATCATTAGTTTTATGGCAAGCAATAAAGTGAGCCATCTTAGAAAAGCGGTCAACAACCACAAAGATGAAGTCTCTCCCCTTCTTAGTCCTTGGTAAACCTACAACAAAATCTATACTAATATCAAGCCATAGTGAATTTGGAATAGGTAAAGGAGTATACAAACCGCGTGGCTTCAGTTTTGACTTCGCTTTCAAGCAAATAATGCACCTCTTGATCAAATGTTCAACATATTTAAGCATATGTGGCCAAAAGAAATGTGAATGAAGCATATGATAAGTCTTATCTCTTCCAAAGTGTCTCATTAATCCTCCCATATGAGCCTTCTCAACTAATAACAATCTCAGAGAACATCTAGGAATACCAACTTTATCCTCATGGAACAGAAATCCTCCAAAGAGATAATACTTACCTCTCGACTGGGAAAACCACGGTCTAAATCTCAACCGAGATTCCTAGCAGTAGGCCGAGTTTTACACTAGATGTAAATTTCTCCAAAATCTGCATCATCCTGGTATAGGTTTTTGATATAATGGAACCTTAAGACCTTGGAATCCATGGTTGTTATCAAATTATACCTTTTGGAAAGGGCATCTGCTACAACATTATCCTTCCCTTTCTTGTACTTGATGATATAAGAAAATGTCTCAATGAACTCCATCCATCTTCCATGTCTCCAATCCAACTTATCTTGACTTCAAAAATGCTTTAAAGACTCATGATCAGTTCTAAGGATGAATTCATTAGGAAATAGATAATGTTGCCATGTCTTAAAAACTCGATATAAAGCATATAATTCCTTATCATATGTTGAATAATTCAAGCATGGTCCCTTTAATTTCTCACTAAATTAGGCAAGACGCTTACCATCTTGCCTGAGTACTCCTCCAATACCAATATCTGAAGCATCACATTCCACTTCGAATGGCTTGGTGAAATCCGGAAGTGCAAGAAGAGGTGTGTTTGATAGTTGCCTCTTTAGCTCCGTAAATGCTTTCTCTTGCGCTTCTCCCCACTCAAATTGTACTTGATTCTTCGTGAGATGTGTGAGAGGGGCAATGATGGTACTAAAATCCTTCACAAAGTGCCTATAGAACGTTGTTGATCTATGGAAAGATTGCACACCAACGGTAGTAGGTGTAGACCATTCTTGGATGGCTTTGATCTTCTTCTTGTCCACTTCAAGACCTCTTGTGCTTACTATAAATCCAAGGATAACAACTTGATTAGTACTAAACTCACATTTCTCAATATTAGCATATAAAAATGCAGATCTAAGAGTTCCTAGTACTTCCCTTAAGTGTTCTTCATACTCCTCAATGGATTTGCTATAGATGAGGATGTCGTCGAAGTAGACAACCACGAACTTTCCAATATAATGGTATAAGACATGATTCATTAACCTCATAACAATGGTAGGAGCATTAGTCAAACCAAAAGGCATAACCAACCACTCATAAAGTCCAAACCTGGTCTTGAATGATGTCTTCCATTCATCTTCTTTCCTCATCAGGATTTGATGATATCCACTCTTAAGGTCGGTCTTAGAGAACAAGGTGCATCCGCTAAGCTTATCTAGCATGTCACCTAATCTGGGGATGGGGTGTCGGTACTTGATAGTGATGTTAATGATTGCTCTACAATCAACACACATCCTCCAAGTATTGTCCTTCTTGGGCACCAACAGAATGGAACCGCACAAGGACTCAAACTCTCTCGAATGTACCTTTGTTCAAAAGGTCTTGCACTTGATCTTGAATTTCCTGCCATTTCTGCGGACTCATTCTATAAGTAGGACGATTAGGAAGGGATGAACCTGGAATGAAGTCAATCCGATGTTCAATGCATCGAAAAGGTGGAAGACCTACAAGAATCTTATCCAAAAATACATCTTTATACTCATCTAAAGTCTTTAAAATGTTTTGAGGCAAGGTATCCTTCACCTCATCACTTAGAGTCAGTAGCCTTTACATAAGCTCAATAAAGAAAGATTCAAAGGAAAATAATCATCAAGAAACTCCATATTGGATGATAAAAGTGTTCGATGATGCTCTAGAGAAGAAATCTCGGGCTGATTACAAGAATATCGGCCGAGATTTCCCTATCGGAACTGAGATTTGTCACTGGATCGTGACTGGTCTTCAAATCTCGGGCGAGATTTCAATGATCCACCCATGGTTTCTTCTCTAAGAGTTGTTTCTTGTTCCTTTTCCTTGTGTTTGTCCTTCTTCTTGTCGTAATGTTCTGCAATCTACAAGGAAGTCATAGGTTTAAGAGTAATTATTTTCTCTTAAATTCAAAGCAATGTCTGTTGTAAACCATCATGCATAACCTTTCTATCAAATTGTCAAGGGCGACCTAACAAAATATGACATGCTTGCATAGGCACAACATCACAAACAATAATATCCTCATACTTTCCTAAGGTAAACGCAATTCTAGTTTGTTTGTTAACTTTCAACTCTCCACAACCATGCATTCATCCAATACAACTTATAAGGTCTAGGATGATAGAAAATAGTGATTTGCAGCTTAGTGATTAATTCCTCACTAGCAATGTTGTAACAACTACCACCATCAATAATCATACTGCAAACCTTTCCTTGAACAAGACATCTAGTATGAAAAAGGTTTTCACGTTGATTATCCTCACATGGAGCAGTTTTAGCATGTAATGTGCGTCTAGCATTCAAAGATTCTCCATGCTCATATTCAATGTCATATTGATATGTGTATGAAAAACCTTCATCACTATCACTATTACTAGCATGCTCATGCAATCCATTGATATGTGTATGATCATGCTCATGCTCTTCTTCACTGTAATATTGACCTTGTTGATTTAGAAATAAAATCCTTTTATTAGGACAATCTCGCATGTAGTGACCTCTATCTTGACATTTAAAGCATACAATGTATCTAGAGCGTAAAGTAGAGTTAGAAGTACTCCCTTTGTTATCATTTGAAAGCTCATTCAAAGAACGAGACTGAGTAGAAGGCTTAAGGACTGCTAGATCAGGAAGGAATCTCTTTCCTTCGTCTTTTTGGGGAAAATCTTGGTTGGAATCTCGGTCGAGATTCTTGTATGATGGCCGAGATTTCTTCTCTGTCAATCAAGAACTTGTCCCTTGATTTTGTCCCTTGATCTTCTTCTCCACCCTGATAACCAAATACGGTAAGTTAGTCATTGAAGCATAGGGACAAAGATCAATCTCATTAGCTAAAGAAGGATGCAAATTTCATAAAAATTAAGTCATAATAGACTTCTCGTCCTCTTGCACGTTAGCTTCCACCACCGTCGTTTGCATGGCGATGTAAACTTCTTCCACAGTCATGGAACCTTGTTTGAGGTTCTCTAAGTGCTGCATCACTTTCTACAATAGTATGGAGGCACAAATCTAGATTTCACTAAGGCCTTCATTTGTTCCAAAGTGTTGATGTCCGGATCTAACGTTCTTTAACGAGATGATCCCACCAAACTAAGGCATATCCTTGGAATTCTAATGCGGAAAATTGGATCTTCCGTTGTTCGCTAAAGTTATGGCAAGACCAGGTTTGTTCAATCTTCATCTCCCATTCCATGTAAGCGTCCGGATCGCATTTGCCTTCAAAACTTGAAATCTTGACCTTTACTCTCTCAATTCCGTCATTTTCTTGAGGAGGTCTATAATGGTCATTGTCACGTCCTCTCCATGGGTTATAATGACGTCGAGGGTACTATCTCCACATGCCCTAATCTTCTTCATCACCTAAGTCCTGAAACTCTTCACCAAAACACGAATTGTGATTAACGTTAAAGAATGGATTAGGGTGAGTATTACCTAGAACCTAAGGATGGTTTGGGACTTGTTCGCTCCAAATGGTGTGTGCAAGCTTTAAATTTATATCCCAAGAAATATGATTAAAACAAGGATGCGAACCCGCAGTGTACGGATCAATTATAGTAAAAAAACAAGAATTCCGGGGTGTCGGTCTCAAGGACTTAAGTGAAACAAAGCAAGTATAGGTCGTCAATGCAACTAATAACCACAAAAGCGATTAAAGCAATCAAAGATGATAATAAGGTCAATTAAAGGAAATATGCAAATTCTAGGGATTAAAACATCTAGTTGTGGTTCCGACTCAAGATCTCAAGATAAGCGGGCAAAGCTGAGATTTTGCAAAGGGAAGGTGTTTCTAAAGTGTGAATAGATTACCGGGTAAGTCTCACTACTCACTATCCCAAACCAAAGCTCCTATCACCGGGTAAGTCTCAATGTACTAAGGAAAGGAACTATAATCTCAAACCAGCACTCCAAACTAAGGGAATAGAATCAACCTTTACCGGGTAAGTCTCAGGCTAACTCACAAAGATGGGATGAAGGCACACTCAAACCCCAATAAAGGATAAACCTTTATTATCTACACTGTAAACAAACTAAGGAATCACCGGATAAGTCTCATCCTAGGCTTGCATTGAACCAGGAAAGGTGTAATAAGAATAGGATTTGGCAAACTCTAACACTTAACTCTCAGTTTCGGATTAGAAAAGGTCACCTCGATCAGTCAAGTTCCACCCTGGCCGAGATGTTCGTCGACTGAGCGAGGTGTTCTAGAGTTAAGGTAAAGACTCGAGCTTTCAGGGTCCTGGTGGGATTAAGATCATTCTATCATCGTCTTTTCCACAACTTTCAGTCAATCACCCTAGAATAGCACAAGGAAATTAGCCACTCATCATCATGAAAGAAATAATCAAATATATGAGAAGGGAATGAATATTTAAACACAAAAACCTTAAGAACAAGGCTTCAATAACTGAATCAAATATCAAACAAATCAGCGTTCCTTGGATCAGAAATCCAACAAGACAATAAAGTCAAAGGGAATCTAAGAAAGTCTTACAAATCCCTTCAAAATCTATCACAAAGCTATGAACTTTCTTCCTTCAATCTTCAAAACTTCCTTCAAACTTCCAGAAAATCTCTTGACTGCAACTTCTTCAATCATCCAAAGATGGTAAAAAGGATGGTTGAATTGTGGAAAATTCAACCCTTTATATAGGAGAATTATCTTCCAAAGATAATAATATCTTAAAAAGATAATTTTCTCTAAAATATATCCATATCTCTAAAATAGATCTCCTAAATATATGATCTTCCTTCCAGAAATCTAGCCCAAAAATATAAGATATCTTCCTTCCAAAAATAAAAAGATCTCAGCCAAATAAAATATATCTCGCCGGCACCAGGGTGTTCGCCTCGGTCGGGACGCTCCTCAAGATCACCTCGGTTGAGGTGACACTGTAGCTGACCGAGGTGATTCTCAGCTGAATGTGAAATCTCTCAAATATGGTCCAAAGTAAATCTTCTTTATTAATTCCATGCTTCCTGAGTTCTCTTTTATGCTCCAGAATGTAGCTCCTATGACTCATTTGCTCATTAGCTCCATTTCGATCCAAAATGTGCTATTTTACCTATGATCACAACGAAACTTGGTGTAGACCTCGATTCCCGTAAAGGAAGAAGAAACGACAATATAATCACATAATATACATTCAAACATGCAGATTATTGAAGATAAAACATCTAAACAAGTCCCAAAATATAGATTATAATGCATGCTATCAAAATACCTCATACTTGTCCCTTGCTTGTCCCTAAGCAAGTTCCAAATCTTAAGCACAAGATAGAATGGATTATATGTCATAAAGATCAATGAAAAGTACTTCAAAACATTTTGGTGGTGTGCTCCACTCATAGATCACTCTAAGAGAATGCTTCATGACAAATAAAATTAAAATATGATCAAAACATTTTATAAATATAAGAAAGTTGTTCATCTTTGCATAAAATCATAGAATGCATAATAAATCATAATTATCGAAATTAATCATGTATGATCCAGTTTAAACCACCAAGTCAATCAACAAGCTTGAGGTCTCAAGGGCTTTTCAAGAGAAGGTCAAGAAACGTGTGAGGGTGGGATGTATATAGGGAATGTGGTGCTAGAATCCGGGAAAAGGATCTTCACTTCACTTGCTTTGAACTTCAACATCTTCCACCAATAAGTTTTGCTTATTTTACTTTTTACTATTTGGGATGCATGGACAGGGGTGCACAATAACCGAAGCCTGGGAAATCAGCAATCATCAAATTCTCGAGATGCCTCAAACCCTTGATGCACATATCATGACACGCTAGGAATATCGCTCAATCCGACTTTGACAAGACACAAACACCCGGCTATGTGAATGGTGCCGAGTTACTCATCATCATTATTGACTTCCCCAAACCTATTTGTTTCTTTATAAACTTCCAGCCAACATCTCAACTTTTCTTTCACTTGCTTTTCACTTGCTTGCTTCCAAATTCCCGGATAGGTAAAGGGAGGCAAATATATATGAGGGGCTAAGCATGATCAAGAAGAAGGAGAAAAGAGAATGAATTGCCTTAATCATCCCAGGAAGAAAGTGATAGAACTCATCATGTGGTGTCAACCTTCAAATTCAACATATTTTGATAAAAACAAAGTATTAAACATGCCAAAAATTTCAAACAAAGCATTTAGCAACTTAAACATATCATAAAACCCTTCAAACATATAGAGATTTCAAAACCAATCTGCAAACAAAATCATCACTGAGGTCATATCCAGAAAAGAAGCACAAAATTCGTTTTGAAAACTCTTTCAGTTAAACCGCCTCGGTCGAGATGTTCTAAGTCAACCGAGGTACTTGACCTCGTCTGGCAAAAATCATCCCGGTCGAAGTCATAAAAATTTTTTTCTTAACCAGTTTTTGACGTTTTTCTCAATCAAATAACTTGTATGCATGCATGTAGTCTCACATAAGCATATAGAGCATAAGAAAGATCATAAATAACAAGTCATACACATAATGTTAAGTAAGATACATCCAAATACCCCATACTTGGGACACATTGTCCCAATGGGTCAAAATAAGTCTAAAAAAATAGAATACTCACCGGACCTAGCTGAACTGCATAATAAAATAAGAAACATCTCCTAGATAAGACCATCTCGGTTGGCGAAGAACATCTCGGTCGAGGCGTTCTAAAAGCATCCGAGATGTATCTCAATCAAGCTCCGTTTTCTCAACTTCTTGAACTTCTGTCCTTCTAGTGTAGCTCCTGAGCTGTAGTCCTTCCTTAGAGAGTACCTGGTTTTTGTCTAGAGGACACCAAAAACAAAGCAAAGCAAAGCAAAAGCAAACTATCTAAACTAAACTAGAAAAGGGTAAAGAAAGCAATATCTTGGGTTGCCTCCCAAGAAGCGCTTGATTTAAGGTCGCTAGCTGGACCTTTCCTCATGGATTTACTCAATGTACCTCGAATATCTTGGAGTGCTCATCACATCCATCATAAAATTCTTCCAAGAAGGTTCCGGTTCCTAATTTCACCGGCAAATGGTAGGATCTCCCACGTACAAGCTTGTATGGTTTAGTTCTCACCGGAATCCTACCGGTCTTCCTATGCTTCCGTGGGACATAACTCAGTTTTGCATCCCATCCTTTCCTGGATTGGGAAATCAGCTTCTCGAGAATCCACTTAGCTCCCCCATCTCCAGCTTGGGGATAGTACAAGGTCTTTGTCACGTGAGTGACCCCATACTTGAACAAATAACACTTCGTTGCCTTAGCGGTGAAGCGCTTATTAACTCCACTCCTTTCAGTCCAAGGAGCATTTACTTTCAACAAATTCAAGGGAGGTTTTATCTTGATCTTAAGAGGTTCTTTCGGAAGAGACCTCCAACTCTTCGGTGCATCCCTGAAGAAATCTAGAATTTTAAAGGGAGTAGGAGTAAGTACCTTATAAAGTTCTTCAAATAGTGGGATAAGTTTCATGTTAGGGTGATAATCCACACATGAAATCTTTCCCAACTCAGCTGGATTCTCTTCAACCTCGGCCGATCTCTCTTCCATTTTGGCCGATATCTCTTCAACCTCGGCCGAAGTTTCAACAGTTGGATCGAGATCTTCCACTTCTTTATCTTCTTCAAGAGCTTCAGGAGAAATTTCCGGTTCGATTGGAGGAATGCTTGAAACTTGCACTACTTCCTTATGCTCCTCTTTCGGCTTAGCATAGGATAGGGTGCTTTTCTTGAGCTCCTCCAACTTCTTCATCATCTTCTCCCGTTTTGATTCAAGCGAATCTTCAAGAGGTTGCTCATAAATCTTTCTAGGGATATTCAGCTCATTCCATATTGCAAGCTCTTTCTTAATGGCCTCTTCTCTTTCCCTTTCATTGTCAAACCAATAGAAGGAGTTTTTCTCTTCCAAGTATTCATAATGGTCCGCCCTAGCACTTTGTCTTGCTATCCAGGCTGGATCAAATGTAGCCATCGGAAATCCTGAAAACTACAAAACTCATAGAAAGAGTAGTCAAATGTAACAAGGGCAATAGCCCCGAAAGACAACCGAAACCAGCTTGGTCTAGACCAAGTCCCCGGCAATGGCGCCAAAAACTTGTTCGCTCCAAATGGTGTGTGCAAGCTTTAAATTTATATCCCAAGAAATATGCTTAAAACAAGGATGCGAACGCGCAATGTACGGATCAATTATAGTAAAAAGCAAGAATTTTGGGGTGTCAATCTCAGGGACTTAGGTGAAACAAAGCAAGTATAGGTCGTCAATGCAACTAATGACCACAAAAGCGATTAAAGCAATCAAAGATGATAATAAGGTCAATTAAAGGAAATATGCAAATTCTAGGGATTAAAGCATCTAGTTGTGGTTCCGACTCAAGATCTCAAGATAAGAGGACAAAACTGAGATTTTGCAAAGGGAAGGTGTTTCTAAAGTGTGAATAGATTACCGGGTAAGTCTCACTACTCACTATCCCAAACCAAAGCTCCTATCACCGGGTAAGTCTCAAGGTACTAAGGAAAGGAACTATAATCTCCAGCACTCCAATCTAAGAGAATAGAATCAACCTTTACCGGGTAAGTCTCAGGCTAACTCACAAAGATGGGATGAAGGCACACTCAAACCCCAATAAAGGATAAACCTTTATTACCTACACTGTAAACAAACTAAGGAATCACCGGGTAAGTCCATCCTAGGCTTGCATTGAACCAGGAAAGGTGTAATAAGAATAGGATTTGGCAAACTCTAACACTTAACTCTCAGTTTCGATTAGAAAAGGTCACCTCGGCCAGTCAAGTTCCACCCCGGCCGAGATGTTCGTCGACTGAGCGAGGTGTTCTAGGGTTAAGGTAAGGACTCGAGCTTTTAGGGTCCCGGTGGGATTAAGATCATTCTATCATCGTCTTTCCCATAACTTTCAGCCAATCACCCTAGAATAGCACAAGGAAATTAGCCACTCACCATCATGAAAGTAATAATCAAATATATGAGAAGGGAATGAATATTTAAACACAAAAACCTTAAGAACAAGGCTTCAATAACTGAATCAAATATCAAACAAATCAGCGTTCCTTGGATCAGAAATCCAACAAGACAATAAAACCAAAGGGAATCTAAGAAAGTCTTACAAATCCCTTCAAAAGCTATCACAAAGCTATGAACTTTCTTCCTTCAATCTTCAAAATTTCCTTCAAACTTCCAGAAAATCTCTTGACTGCAACTTCTTCAATCATCCAAAGATGGTAAAAAGGATGGCTGAATTGTGGAAAATTCAACCCTTTATATAGGAGAATTATCTTCCAAAGATAATATCTTAAAAAGATAACTTCCTCTAAAATATATCTATATCTCTAAAATAGATCTCCTAAATATATGATCTTCCTTCCAGAAATCTAGCCCAAAAATATAAGATATCTTCCTTCAAAAAATAAAAAGATCTCATCCAAATAAAATATATCTCGCCGGCGCCAGGGTGTTCGCCTCGGTCGGGACGCTCCTCAAGATCACCTCGGTCGAGGTGACACTGTAGCTGACCGAGGTGATTCTTAGCTGAATGTGAAATCTCTCAAATATGGTCCAAAGTAAATCTTCTTTATTAACTCCATGCTTCCTGAGTTCTCTTTTGTAACACCCCAAATTCTGAGAACTCGGGGAGCTACTGGTTAGAACCTCACAATGGGTCCCGACCATAGTTTGACAACAATTTTACTTAGATCTTACAACAAGGCACAAAAGTATTTAAAACATTTGAAAACTTTAAACAATATATACATGAAGAATATGTATCAGCCTTACAAAGCAATGGTACCAAAACGACACATAAGAAGAACATAAGACATCCCCGTCCCTAATTAAATAAGTACGTGGACCCGGCTGACCATTCCCTCCGGATCTCTCTACAATTGTCTTAACCTGCAAGGCATCTACAAGCGGTATAAAACCGTTAGCTAACATTCTATGCATAAGTATAAAGGTAAAAGCACAAACACACAACATACACAATCAACATGCAACAATCAATCCTTTTATTATCTTTAATTTGGTGATATGTCATTACTAATGATACTTATTTTGTGACACGAGGGATTCCCAAACCTCGCCCCTGTCCCCGTTTACCAACGCGGAATGGTACTAATGCATTTGACCGTCTACCGGACTGGGCTGGTCGCAGGGAACCTCCTAGACTCTCGCAAGAGCTAGGCAGATGATGTCACGACCCGTTATCATACACTTGGGTCAATTACGTAAATAATAAAGTCGGCCTAATCCGGTTTCGTTTTTTATCATAACTAACAAACACCACTCATACACATTACACTCATACAAGAAGCCAGCTAAGTAAGTCCGTGGACTTACCTGAATAAGATCTCGACTTTCTAATTCGCAAATCGATCTGTATAGTAGGAATTCAGTGGCCTGTCAAAGGAGACAAGTGTGTCAGCACACTTTCTAGGTGATTAGAAGTCTAAGACTTCTAAGATAGTAGGTCTTAATAGAACGGAATTGATTACATTATTAATTTATGGTAAAATGACTATTTTACCCTTGGTCTCGAAACTTCCAAAAATTCCCTAATTCATGCCTAAACTCTTATTTGAGACTAAAGAGTCATATTCTAACTCCTAAAGGTGAGTTTGGTTACAAACTGACAATTTACCCATTTCCTTATTTTCGGAAAGATCGTTAAGGTCCAACTTCAGCAACAAATAAGAAATTCGAATAAACTTATAAAAATTCCGAAATAATTATCTAGATCATCTATGATATCTCATCTACTCCTAGGAGCAAGAATTTCTTAAAACTGTTCACCCTTCACTTCTACAAAAATTCCAAAGTTGGTTACAACACTTGAAGTTTCCTATACTTAGCCAAAATCTGAGTACACTTTGAAAAATCATAACTCTTAAACCACTCACTGGATTTATCCCAAATTTTGATATGTTATACTATAAAATCTTATCTATAATATATCCAAAATTCAGCCGCAAAGGAGATCAAAATCCTATTTAAAACTATCTCACAAAACCGAATTTCAGCACAACAGAAAAACTACTTACGACTCAATCTTTGAAAAATCATAAATCCCAAACCACTCGCTGGATGCCTCTCAAATTTTAATATGTTCTACAAAAATATGTAAACTATATCATATCCAAAATTCAAGCCCAACGGATATCAAGAGCTTATTCAAAATCATCTCACAAAACAGCATCACTTGTTGTTTTCCCCAACACTCAGCACATATATAAAAACTACATGAGGAGTCTACTTTGCAACATCATAACTTCCAAACCGTAACTCCGATTCTTCCCAAATTTTAGTATAATCTACTATGTACTACAGACTACAACATATCCAAAATTCAGCAATAAAGAAGAAGTCTAACTCACCCAAATCTGGACCCGAAGTTGACTGTTCGTCAACTCTGAAACTCGGAAATGTAACAGCTCTTTTATTCCTTTCCTGGCTGCTATGGAGGGTCTAAAGACATTCATGGGTACTCTTATCAACACATACACAATTAGGGTAACGCAGAGAAGAGGGTTGAGGTCATTACCGGACATATGCGACTCGATGTGCTGACGTGTACGTGGAAAGGATGAAGGCGGAATCCAGTCCACAAGACGCACCAATGGCAGGGGGGAAAACCGCACCTGCATCCAGCCCCCTTGGCGTACCTACAGCAGCCTGGTGGCGCACCTGAGTCTGGGTTCACGGCCGCCACCACGGCTAGGGCCAGGCGCCCCCACGGACCGGTTCCAAGAGTTCTCGAATCCTTCTTATCTCCCTGCGTTGCTGTCTAAAGTTGGTGGCGAGTCTGGGGAAGGTTGTGTTGATCGACCCGGTGCAGATGGTGTTCGCGAGAGGGCAGGATGGGAGGTCGTTGTCGTCGGTCTTGGCGGTGGTAGTTCGTCCGGCAAGGAAGATGCAGCGCTTGCGTTTCTGGAGCGAAGAGGAGAGGTGTGCGAGAAAGGAGAAGAGTTTGAGGGAGGAGAGGAGGCGGCTTTTGTCGAGTCTGCCGGAGCCGAGGGAGAGGACGGAGTGAACCGTCCCTAGCTGCGTGTAGAAGGCAGCGTCGTCCCTGGCTGAGGAAGAACGTGAAGGAGAAGCGGCTAGGTCAAAGTCACGTTGGAAGAGGAAATGGAGGCTAGTGAGGGTGGGATTCTTCACAGCTGGCCTAAAAGCAAGCAACATGTAACACATTCTGCACAGGAGGGATGGCTGGCCAACAACAGTTTCGGGCCTGCTTGTCTGGGCCTCGTCAAGCCTTGTCTGGGCCTCGTCAAGACCTTGTCTGGGCCTCGTCAACTGCTTGTCTGGACCTCGTAAACTGCTTGTCTGGGCCTCGTCAACTGCTTGTCTGGACCTCGTAACTGCTTGTCTGGGCTTCGTCAACTGTTTGTCTGGACCTCGTAAACTGCTTGTCTAGGCCTCGTCAACTGCTTGTCTGGACCTCGTAAACTGCTTGTCTGGGCTTCGTCAACTGCTTGTCTGGGCCTCGTCACAGCTTTGTCACAGTCTCGTCTCAGCCTTGTCATGATCTCGTCTAAAGTCGTCGTTAAGGATTAATTATAAGAATTAGGGTTTGATATAATTCTATCATTTTATGTGAATTAAATTCTACATAAAATGATATAAAAAAATTATAAGAATTAGGGTTTGATATAATTCTATCATTTTATGTGAATTAAATTTTACATAAAATGATAAAATTTGTGAAGAAAGAAATACTAGATAGAATAGAAAACCGTCAACGGCTCGAAGTCCGATTTGCTTCGGAATTAAACTGAATAAAAAAAATTCCGGATATTACATCTTTTATGCTCCAGAATGTAGCTCCTATGACTCATTTGCTCCTTAGCTCCATTTTGATCCAAAATGTGCCATTTTACCTATGATTACAACGAAACTTGGTGTAGACCTCGATTCCCATAAAGGTAGATGAAACGACAATATAATCACATAATATACATTCAAACATGCAGATTATTGAAGATAAAACGTCTAAACAAGTCCCAAAATATAGACTATAATACATGCTATCAGGACTAGTACGGGTGCTAGTGGTGGTGGTGGCGGTGGCGGAGTTAAAGAGCTGCAACCCACTTTGTAGACAGATCTAAGTTCAAATCTCGTGCGAGATTCTAGCTGAGATTCTGCACTGGGCCTTGCTTCAACTGGTTCTAGTCGTTTACTGAAGGTGGAAACCGTAGTCATAAGTTATTTGAGCATCTCCATGGCATTGGGCCCTAGAGAATCACTCTTTTGGGATGCTTGTGGACTATCTCTTCCTGACATCTACACAAACACGCAAAGTAACAACAAACTTGTGATGTTAGGGAAAACGGAAATACCTTTCTTGTTTTCTCTCGCACTCACGCTCTGTTGTGTTATCGCAAGCTGGTTTGATGTAATTTCCTTGGATGGATTAATATTTATTTACCAATCGAAGTATTGGTCTCACTAGAACTTCTTGGTTGACTCAAGTAGTCAACTTGGTTCGGATAAAAGGTTCTTGTGTTGTGAGATGGTTAAGGAACTCTTGTATGAAGTTTACTCCACACACGACAAGGTAGAAAGAATATTGTGGATAGACATACTAGTATGTTAGGAAGTATAGATACTTACTAACACACCCAAAGATATAAGACTCACGTGTTTAGAGTAGAAAAAGGCTAAAGAAAGGCACACAAGAGATTCAGTAGAGAGAAAGCATGTACCTTGAATTTGCGCAGTTAGAAAGAGAGATAGCCGGGATTAGTTTTGGGTATGACTAGTACTCTTAACTAGATCAAGGTTGAAACAAAAATTCTTCCTTTGATGTACTCTTGCACAGGGTGCACATGAATTATTCAGTTTACGCCTCAAAATTTTCTC
Organism: Fagopyrum esculentum; assembly: GCA_033239045.1. NCBI lineage: Eukaryota > Viridiplantae > Streptophyta > Magnoliopsida > Caryophyllales > Polygonaceae > Fagopyrum > Fagopyrum esculentum. The sequence continues at coordinate 24,905,061 of BSUD01000005.1, read as the reverse complement.
GAAAATTGGACAACAATAGCTTTCTCGGGTGAAATCTCAGCCGAGATTTCTTATGAATTGGACGAGATTTCTCGGGTGAAGTCTTACGGCCAATTAGCTCAACAACAGGATCACCATTCAACGCGAGCCCTAGTTGTTCGAATTGTGACATGATAGAACAAGTCTAGGCAGATATGCGGATAACATTATCACAACTGAAACATGGCAGAGGAAAAAAAATAAGAAAAGAAATGAGTACAACGTTTATCTGTACCAAAGACTCTAGAGGAAATTGTGTGAACATCGAAATGGAAATAATGAAAAGAGCATGCTTGTCATCTGTAATAGATATCTCTCGAACGGGCAATGAAGTGTCTCCCCGGTTGACAATTTTTTAGGGGTGAACCCAAAGAAGAACAGCTATCAAATTTGCATAACAAGAATCAAAATGAAGTTAAAAAATGTCATAAAGAAAACAAAAAACACGTGTAAAGGATAAAGAGGAAAAACAGACAGAGTTGACATACCAAATCGATCATCCCTAGATGCACTCTTTGGTAAGTCACATACAGAAGTATAAGGGCTCACAAATCAGTTGGAACTCGGAGAATCTATAATCGACTTCACCTTTGTTGAATTTGTGAAATAGAGCTGGTTTTCGCCTTCGTACGTGGCGTTTCGATGAGGCACCGACTTGATGATGAGATTCTTTATACCGTACCATCTTCCTCGTTCCAAGATATATGCGTAGACACTTGTGTCGACACCGAAGAACGTCACACTCATTCGGTTTCCCTGTAAATAGACAAAGTGTACATAGTGAAGAACATGCATGTGGGCAGAAAATCTGTACAAGAAAAACATGCAGAGGAGTACCAAACTGAAGCATGCATGGAATTGACATAACATCTCATCGACAAAGACCGTATGTTGGTACGTACATCTATTCAGCCTTTCTTGCCTTGGCTGCTTATCTACGATCCTTATACGCATGGTTTGTGCACATACACGGCTTGTAATCATATCCAGGGTTACACGTTCTTCCACCATAGTGAACTTGGATAGTCATGTGTGTAGAAAAAAATAATCATATTCAGATTATAACTTATGCATGTGTAATTACATAGTCGTTTATGTGAGAAAATGTGAGATTAAATATAGTATTATTGATGCGGGGTTGAAGCTGTAGTTCCCGATCTAGATTGAAAGTCCTCAACAAAAGAAAATCTCGGGTGGATTATAAAAATCTCGAGCGAGATTTCGTGAAGAACATGCCGAGATTTCAGAAACTCAGAAAACGGATTAATGGATGATATGAAAAGATAAGAAGATAAATATGGAATGATAAATGATAAATATAGGAATATATAAACCAAGATATTCCCGCAAAGAATCTTGACCAATGATGTGTCAAACCCCTTAACGAAGAGCTTACCTTAACCCTCACTTCTTTAACCTTACACAAGTCTTTTTAAGTAACACAGCACAAGGAGGGACTAGTATTGACCAGGAGCACCAACCTTCAAAAAGATTAACACACACAGGTACAATCCAGCAAGGACTTCACAACGATTCAATCAAGGTTCTCTCTTTGATTGAATAGGAATGAATAAAACACAAACTTCTTAGGCGAAGCTGCGAGTCTCACAATATGTGGAAAATAATATCAAATCTAATCTATCTAATAATTTCTCCCTCTAAGGCTATTTACAAGGGAGATCTTCTATGTAACTAAGAAAGATATCTTTTAGAAGATATTTTAGGAAAGCTATAAAATAATTCCAAAGATAGGATAAAAAACTAGCAACTAACTTAAAGAATGTTTGAGAGCTTCTAAGATAAGAAATATAAAAGATAACTGCCAAATTTAAAAGATCTTGGGTCAGATCTTCAAACGCATGTCAGAGAGCAAACCTCGGGCAGATATCTCGACCGAGATTCCTGTAGGTGGATCGATATTTCTTCTCTGAGACTTCTTTCTTCGTCTTAGCCAACTTATATGTTTGTTGGCTCTTCTTGGTCGTGGATTGGCTCTTCTATAACAGTCAACAATGTCACCAAAGGATTCCTAAGAGTAAGTAGGAAACCTTGAGTATACATGTTGTTAGCATGCTTGCAACTTCATCTTGAATAGCTTTTGCTCTTGACCTTGTGATTTCTCCTTCTATGATTGAACCTAGAGAAGGTGTAGCTAGATTACCTTGCAATCCTTTAGTCCTTGATCTAGTGAGTGGTCCTTGAGGTAGTGTTGGGGATGGACCTATATCATACTCCCCTTCTTGATAAGGATTCGTCCTCGAATCATCAACATGCTCATCCCTAGACTTGAAAGGACTCAAATCAGCTACATTAAAAATAGGAATTACACCATACTCAGTTGGAAGCTCCAAGACATAAGCATTGTCACCAACTTTGCGCTTCACTCTAGATGGTCCATCTCCTCTTGGAGACAACTTAGACTTTCTCTTCTTCGAAAATCGTTCTTACCTTAGATGCAACCAAACTAGATCTCCGGGTTCGAACAACATATCCTTGCGATTCTGATTTGCCTTTGAAGCGACAGTTTTCCCTTTTTGCTCCAGCCTTATGCGCGTCTTCTCATGCAATTCCTCAATGAACTCCACCTATTTTTCTACAATGAAATCTACTCGCTCCTCTAAAGGCAACAATATAAGATCAAAAGGAGTCAAAGGATTCACTCCATAGACACACTCAAAAGGCGTTAGATTAGTAGATAAATACAAGGTAAGATTATAAGCAAATTCTACATGTGGTAAAACATCTTCTCAAGCATTCAAATTATCCTTTAAAACAACTCTTAAGATAGGTGTCAAAGTTTTGTTAGTTACCTCCATTTGACCATCCATTTGAGGATGACTAGAAATTGAAAATAACAATTTGGTACCTAACTTAGTCTTCCAAAAGAAACTAAGGAATTTGACATATTTATCACTTACAATAGTCAGCGGCACTCCATGCAGCCTAACAACTTCCCTAAAGAACAAGTTAGTCACGTTATAAGCATCATTAGATTTATGGCAAGCAATAAAGTGAGTCATCTGAGAAAAGCGGTCAACATCCACAAAGATGGAGTCTCTCCCCTTCTTAGTCCTTGGTAAACCTATACTAATATCAAGCCATGATGAATTTGGAATAGGTTAAGGAGTATACAAACCGCGTGGCTTCAATTTTGACTTTGCTTTCAAGCAAATAATGCACCTCTTGATCAAATGTTCAACATCTTTAAGCATATGGCCAAAAGAAATGTGAATGAAGCATATGATAAGTTTTATCTCTTCCAAAGTGTCTCATTAATTGATGTGCGACCATCCTTGGCATCTACGACTATGCTACATAGATTATTCACCAATCTAGAAGCGAGAGAAACTCAAGAAAGGAGCTCTTATAAGTTGCAAACATGGGGTGAATCGATGGAATGGAAGATTGCATGGCAGAGAAGGAAAATTGACCGATTTTCCTGTAGGAAAACTCAATCGATTTTCGTGTCCAATTTCCTTCACTGGAACGAGTTGCAAAAGATCCGGCCATGATCTTCTATCTTTTGGCAATTATATCTTGTTATAATTTCTTAAATCTCTCAGACTATCTTAAGGGATTATTTAGATTCTATCTTTTTAGATTTTATATTTTATATCTTTTAAAGATATCTTTTCTAGATTATCTTTTAAGGATATATTTTATAGATCATATCTTTTTAGATTTTATAGTTTTATATATTTGAAAGATATATTTGCAAGATTATCTTTAAATATATTTTCCTAGTTTTAGTAGGATTAGTCTCCCTTATAAATAGCCTTAGTGGGGGAGATTGTTTGGTAGATTAGATTTGATATATTTTCCACATATTGTGTGAACTTACAGCTTTGCTTATGAAGTTTGTATTTTATTCATTCCTATTCAATCAAAGAGAGAGCCTTGATTGAATCGTTGTGAAGTTCTTGCTAGATTGTACTTGTGTGTGTTAATCTTGTTGAATGTTGGTGCTCCTAGTCGATCCTAGTCCCTCCTTGTGCTTGTCTTACTTAAAACGCTTGTGTAAGGTTAAAGAAGTATGGGTTAAGGTAATCTTCTCGTTTAAGGGTTTTGACACATCATTGGTCAAGGTTCTTTTGCGGAACTATGTTGGTTCATATCTTCCTATATCTTTCATTTATCATTCCATAATCATCTTCTTTTCTTTCCATATCATTCACTAATCCGTGTTCTGAGTTTATCGAAAAATCGCCCTATTCTTGGAGAAAATTGACCGATTTATCCTATAGAACAACCCGATTTTTATTTCAGTTAAGGACTTTCAATCTAGATCGGAAATTGCGGCTTATCCCCGCATTATTAATCCTCCCATATGAGCCTTCTCAACTAATAATAATTTCAGAGAACATCTAGGAATACCAACTTTATCCTCATGGAATAAAAATCCTTCAAAGAGATAATATTTACCTCTCGACTAGGGAAAACCACGGTCTAAATCTCAATCGAGATTCTTGGCAATAGGCCGAGTCTTACACTGATGTAAATTTCTCCGAAATGTGCGTCATCCTGGTATAGGTCTTTGATATAATGGAACCTTAGGACCTTGGAATCCATGGTTGTTATCAAAGTATACCTTTTGGAAAGGGCATCTGCTACAACATTATCCTTCCCTTTCTTGTACTTGATGATATAAGGAAATGTCTCAATGAACTCCTTCCATCTTCCATGTCTCCTATCCAACTTATCTTGACTTCGAAAATGCTTCAAAGACTCATGATCAGTTCTAAGGATGAATTCATTAGGTCATAGATAATGTTGTCATGTCTTAAAAACTCAATATAAAGCATATAATTCCTTATCATATGTTGAATAATTCAAGCATGGTCCCTTTAATTTCTCACTGAAGTAGCCAAGAGGCTTACCATCTTACATGAGTACTCCTCCAATACCAATACTTGAAGCATCACATTCCACTTCGAATGGCTTGGTGAAATCCGGAAGTGCAAGAAGAGGTGTGTTTGATAGTTGCCTCTTTAGCTTCGTCAATGCTTTCTCTTGCGCTTCTCCCCACTCAAATTGTACTTGCTTCTTTGTGAGATGTGTGAGAGGGGCAATGATGGTACTAAAATCCTTCACAAAGCACCTATAAAACGTTGTTAATCCATGGAAAGATTGCACACCAACGGTGGTAGGTGTAGGCCATTCTTGGATGGCTTTGATCTTCTCCTTGTCCACTTCAAGACCTCTTGTGCTTACTACAAATCCAAGGATAAAAACTTTAGTAGTACTAAACTCACATTTCTTAATATTAGCATATAAAAATGCAGATCTAAGAGTTCCTAATACTTCCCTTAAGTGTTCTTCATACTCCTCAATGGATTTGTTATACATGAGGATGTCGTCGAAGTAGACAACCACGAACTTTCCAATATAATGACGTAAGACATGATTCATTGACCTCATAAAAGTGGTAGGAGCATTAGTCAAACCAAAAGGCATAACCAACCACTCATAAAGTCTAAACTTGGTCTTGAATGTTGTCTTCCATTCATCTCCTTCCCTCATCAGAATTTGATGATATCCACTCTTAAGGTCGATCTTAGAGAACAAGGTGGATCCGCTAAGCTCATCTAGCATGTCATCTAATTTGGGGATGGGGTATCGGTACTTGATAGTGATGTTAATGATTGCTCTACAATCAACACACCTCCTCCAAGTATTGTCCTTCTTGGGCACCAACAGAACTGGAACCTTACAAGGACTCAAACTCTCTCGGACGTAACCTTTATTCAAAAGGTCTTGCACTTGATCTTGAATTTCCTGCCTTTTCTGCTAACTCATTCTATAAGTAGGACGATTAGGAAGGGATGAACCTGGAATGAAGTCAATCCGATATTCAATGCCTCGAAAAGGTGGAAGACCTGCAGATATCTTATCCAGAAATACATCTTTATACTCGTCTAAAGTCTTGAAAATGTTTTCAGGCAAGGTAGCCTTCACCTCATCACTTAGAGTCAGTAGGTTTTACATAAGCTCGGTAAAGAAAGATCCAAAGGAACATAATCATCAATAAACTCCCTATTGGATGATTAAAGTGTTCGATGATGCTCTAGAGAAGGAATCTCGCGCTCATTACAGGAATCTCGGTCGAGATTTCCCTGTCGGGACTGAGATTTTTCACTGGATCGTGACTGGTCTTCAAATCTCGGGCGAGATTTCAATGATCCACCCGTGGTTTCTTCTCTAAGAGTTGTTTCTTGTTCCTTTTCCTTGCGTTTGTCCTTCTTCTTGTCGTAATGTTCCGCAATCTACAAGGGAGTCATAGGTTTAAGAGTAATTGTTTTTCCCTTAAATTCAAAGGAGTGTTTGTTAGAAAAACCATCATGCATAACCTTTCTATCAAATTTTCAAGGGCGGCCTAACAAAATATGACATGCTTGCATAGGCACAACATCACAAACAACAATATCCTCATACTTTCCTAAGGTAAACGCAATTCTAGCTTGTTTGTTAACTTTCAACTCTCCACAATCATGCATTCATCCAATGAAACTTATAAGGTCTAGGATGATAGAAAACAGTGATTTGCAACTTAGTGATTAATTCCTCACTAGCAATGTTGCAACAACTACCACCATCAATAATCATATTACAAACCTTCCCTTGAACAAGACATCTAGTATGAAAAAGGTTTTCATGTTGATTATCCTCACATGGAGCAGTTTTAGCATTCAATGTGCGTCTAGCATTCAAAGATTCTCTATGCTCATATTCACAACCTTCATCACTATCACTATTACTAGCATGCTCATGCAATGAATTGATATGTGTATGATCATGCTCGTGCTCTTCTTCACTGTCATACTGCCCTTGTTGATTTAGAAATAAAACCCTTTTATTAGGACAATCTCGCATGTAGTGACCTCTATCTTGACATTTAAAGCATACAATGTCTCTAGAACGTAAAGTAGAGTTAGAAGTACTCCCTTTTTTTTATCATTTGAAAGCTCATTCAAAGAACGAGACTGAGTAGAAGGCTTATGGACTGCTGGAGTATGAAGAAATCTCTTTCCTTCGTTTTTCTGGGGAAAATCTTGGTTAGAATCTCGGCTGAGATCCTTGTAGGATGGCCGAGATTTCTTCTCTGTCAATCAAGAACTTGTTCCTTGATTCCGTCCCTTGATCTTCTTCTCCACCCTGATAGCCAAATGCAGTAAGTTAGTCATTGGAGCATAGGGATAAAGATCAATCTCATTAGCTAAAGAAGGATGCAAATTTCGTAAAAATTAAGTCATAATAGACTCCTCGTCCTCTTGCACGTTAGCTTCCACCATTGCCGTTTGCATGGCGGTGTAGACTTCTTACACAGTCATGGAACCTTGTTTGAGGTTCTCTAAGTGATGCCTCACTGCCTACAATAGTGTGGAGGCACAAATCTAGCTTTCATTAAGGCCTTCATTTGTTCCAAAGTGTTGATGTCTGGATCTAACGTTCTTCTTCGTTCTTTAACGAGATGATTCCACCAAACTAAGGCATATCCATGGAATTCCAATGCAGAAAGTTGGATCTTCCGTTGTTCACTAAAGTTATGGCAAGACCAGATTTGTTCAATCTTCATCTCTCATTCCATGTAAGCGTCCGGATCGGATTTACCTTCAAAACTTGAAATCTTGACCTTTACTCTCTCAATTCCGTCATTATCTTGAGGAGGTCTATAATGGTCATTGTCACGTCCTCTCCGTGGGTTATAATGACATCGAGGTTACTCTCTCCACATCCCCTAATCTTCTTCATCACCTTAGTCCTGAAATTCTTCACCAAAACAAGATTATGATTAACATTAAAGAATGGATTTGGGTGAGTATTACCTAGAACCTAAGGATGGTTTGGGACTGGTACGGGGGCTGGTGGTGGTGGTGGCGGTGGCGGAGTTAAAGAGATGCAACCCACTTTATAGACAAATCTTGGGTCAAATCTCGTGCGAGATTCTAGCTGAGATTCTGTATTGGGCCTTGCTTCGACCTGTTCTAGTCGTTTACTGAAGGTGGAAATCGTAGTCATAAGTTGTTTGAGCATCTCCATGGCATTGGGCCCTAGAGAATCACTCTTTTGGGATGCTCGTGGACTATCTCTTCCTGGCATCTACACAAACACGCAAAGTAACAACAAACTTGTGATGTTAGGGAAAACAGAAATACCTTTATTGTTCTCTCACACTCACGCTCTGTTGTGTTATCGCAAGCTGGTTTGATGTAATTTCCTTGGATGGATTAATGTTTCTTTACCAATCGGTGTCTTGGTCTCACTAGAACTTCTTGGTTGACTCAAGTAGTCAACTTGGTTCGGATAAAAGGTTCTTGTGTTGTGAGATGGTTAAGGAACTCTTGTAGGAAGTTTACTCCACACACGACAAGGTAGAAATAATATTGCGCATAGACACAATAGTATGTTAGGAAGTATAGATACTTACTAACACACCCAAAGAAATAAGACTCAAGTGTTTAGAGTATAAAGAGGCTAAAGAAAGGCACATGAGAGATTAAGAAGAGAGAAAGAACATACCTTGAATTTGCACAGTTAGAAAGAGAGATAGCCGGGATTAGTTGTGGGTATGACTAGTACTCTTAACTAGATCAAGGTTGGTACAAAAACTCTTCCTTTGATGTACTCTTGCACAGGGTGCACATGAATTATTCAGTTTACGCCTCAAAATTTTCTCGAAAATTGGACAACAATAGCTTTCTCGGGTGAAATCTCAGCCGAGATTTCTTATGAATTGGACGAGATTTTTGAAAATCGATGCTTGATGTCGATGTTCAGCAATCACCTTTTGGGGCTTCTACTCCTTGGGTGCCTTGTGATCTTTAACTGCTAGAGAAGCGTATATATCGTTGCTTTGACAAGAATGGATTAGATCTCACCTACTAGATAAGATCTCAACTTTTAAGCAAAAACTTTGATTGCACTTTCCGTAGGGTTGGTGAGGTTTTCAAGTTTAAGGTATGGCTTGTGTTTGGGCTATGGTGTTTCTCTCTTCCAAAACTTGCACAAGTCAATGCACGTTAATCTCAACTAATCTCGCAAAGATGGCAAATAAGAAAAGACTCAACTTTTATATGACTAAAAGAAAACTCAAAATAAAATTGACTCAAACTTGAAACGGACTTCAATCGCTTAGCTTTGATACCACTTTGATGCGGGGTTGAAGCCGCAGTTCACGATCTAGATTGAAAGCCCTCGACAAAAGCAAACATCGGGTGGATAATCGAAATCTCGGGAGAGATTTCGTGAAGAGCAGGCCGAGATTTTCATAAACTCAGAAAATGGATTCATGGATGATATGGAAAGATAAGAAGATGAATATGGAATGATAAATGATAAATATAGGAATATATGAACCAAGATATTCCCGCAAAGAATCTTGACCAATGATGTGTCAAACCCCTTAACGAAGAGCTTACCTTAACCCTCACTTCTTTAACCTTACACAAGTCTTTTTAAGTAACACATCACAAGGAGGGACTAGTGTTGACTAGGAGCACCAACCTTCAAAAAGATTAACACACACAAGCACAATATATAAAGGACTTCACAACGATTCAATCAAGGCTCTCTCATTGATTGAATAGGAATGAATAAAACACGAACTTCTTAAGCGAAGATGCAAGTCTCACAATATGTGGAAAATAATATCAAATCTAATCTATCTAACAATCTCCCCCTCTAAGGCTATTTATAAGGGAAATCTTTTATGTAACTAAGAAAGATATCTTTTAAAAGATATTCTAGGAAAGTTATAAAATAATCTCAAAAATTAGGATCAAAAAACTAGCAACTACCTTAAAGAATGTTTGAAGAGAGCTTCTAAGGTAAGAAATATAAAAGATAACTGTCAAATTTAAAAGATCTTGGGCCGGATCTTCAAACGCGTCTCAAAGAGCAAATCTCAGGCAGATATCTCGGCCAAGATTCCTGTAGGTGGACCGAGATTTCTTCTCTGAGACTTCTTTTTTTGTCTTAGCCAACTTCTATGTTTGTTGTCTCTTCTTGGTCGTGGTTTGGCTCTTCTATAACAACCAACAATGTCACCAAAGGATTCCTAAGAGCGAGTAGGGCCTCCTTGAGTGTACATGTTGTTAGCATGCTTGTAACTTCATCTTGAATAGTCTTTTCTCTTGACCTTGTGATTGCTCCTTCTATGATGGAACTTGGAGAAGGTGTAGCTGGATTGTCTTGCAATGCTTTATCCCTTAATCTAGTGAGTGGTCCTTGAGGTAGTTTTGGGATGGTCCCTCATCAATCATCTTTCATTATATAAATGAGAAACGTAGACAACAACACTGCAACAATTCAATTTATGGTTTTATAGACGTTTACTATAGGGCACACAACACAAACATGCATGCAAAGACAACGTAGACAACCACATGCGAGATTATGTATGTGAAGGAAAAAAAGATGGGACAAGCAAGCAAATACAAAACACATGATGTCGAATTAGTAAAGCCAAAGAGTAACACATGAGAAGTCACAAGCACGGAACATAAAAATAGATAAGCAAGAAACCAAAAGCCAAAATAACGGTATAACAAATGTCACAAAAACCGGCACATTTTTTGTGGCAACACGGAAGCGAAGGTAGCTATATGAAGGTTGTCAATTTGTGAGGTACCTACAAGACATAATAAGTGGACAAAAAATTAAATAGTAGCTTAAATGGGGAGAAGCCAAAATGAAAAATGTGCAAAAATATGAAAGGGCAAACAACATACATGCAATAGAAACAAAGAAATAGTTTCAAAAAAAACAATAACTAACAAGCATGAGTTTATGGCAAGTGCTAAAAAATAGAGAAGCAAAGGAAAAGTTATTTTTAATTCATGCAGGTTCTGAAATTTGACAATTGTTCAAATCCAAGAAAATTCTCAGACATTATAAAAACTTGAATTCGGTAAATAAAGAGAAGCATGCCAAAAAAACATGTAGAACGCCTACTAGAAGAGGCTGAAATACTATCACAAAAACAAAAGGTCAAAAGTTAAAACAGAAACAGAGATCATGTGATCCTGAACCAGTAAATAGAGAAGAACTGTCTGAGAAAAAAAGGGTAAACCACAAACCAACTCCGAGACAAGATGAATTGAGAACGAAAAATATAACAAGGCTTAGAAGGGAGAAACTTAATGCCAAACCCAAAAATGAAAAGAACAGAAGATCTGAACATACAAAAACGCTAACGCCAAACTGCGAAATGAAGCCGACATTCACGAAAATAGAAAATATAAGAGGAATATGGAAGAAGATGCAACGTACCGACTAAACATAGGGAAGAGGATTATGAAGGAGAAGCAACGGTGAAACCGAATTTAAATGAAAGTGTAAAGTGCTTTGGAACATGCAGGGGCAACTAGATGTGACAGAATGAGGTGCTGATGAAGACACGTAATTGAACCCGTTTACAACGGTGATCGAGATAGCGTAGAAGCTACGACCTCCCAAAACGAAAGGAGGGCAAGGTGAAGCAGTGCAAGCCAGAGGAATGGACTCCAGAAAGGTAATATGGAATTGAACACGTTTTGGAAAAACCTAGTACAACCGGCCCAAAAAAAGAAGGAAGCCTAATTTACGTTTAGAATTGTGGCCCAAAAAAAAGGAAGCTCAATTTACATTGGAATAGGTGATATCCTAATACAACCGGGCTAAGTTAAAAAAAGCCCAAATTACGTAGGACAACCGGCCCAAAAAAGAAGGAAGCTCAATTTACATTTAGAATAGGTGATATCCTAATACAGACGGGCTAAATTAAAAAAAAAACCCAAATTACGTAGGGGCAAATTTGGAATTGAAATACTCCTTGGGATGTAGTCTCCATTTTAAAGTAAGGATATGGACACTCACAAAAAATAAAGTCATTGAATTTTAACTTTCAACCATAATTAGTGAACATCCTGCATCTTGTGCGGATATATTTATATATTGAATCTAGTAAGTAATATATCATGAGTCGTGCGAACTAAATATATATTTATGAAATATTATAATTGTAATTCACATTTTATTATTTATCAAAACGATAAAATAGTCACGAATAAAGAATTTCTTATTATTCTACACTTCATAAATTTAATACTTATGCAACGCACAATTTTTTATTTATAAAAAATTATATAACACACAACTTCGTTATAGACTTATAAATAAAGTGTTTTAATTATGACCTTTGGCAGGTCCTTGGACCCTCCCTTCACCAATACTGACTTATTTTTCAATTTGTGACCTAACTAGATCATTAATAATTACAGGAGTAATACCTTAGGCATTGGGAACATTAGATGGAGCTTAATTTTCACCAATGTTGTTTGGTGGATCTAAAACTGAAGGTACATGAAATTCTTTAAGGGACCGAACCTCCACCTAGACGGGTGATGTACATAATTGGGAAAGGTACCGAGTATCATAAGGTCATAGAGAGGAAAAGATTTATGAGCGATATTAGGAGTAAGAAGGAATTATAGGTTAATTGGCGTTGTCCTCCTATAGGTTGGGTAAAATGGAATCCATATGGTTCCGTCAATCAAGATAACGGCATGGCCGTCGTTGGTGGTGTTCTGAGGATAAGTTTGACAATTGGATCCTTGGAGGTGTCCATAAGATTGGTACTTGTTCCGTTCCACTTGCGGAGTTGTAGGGTGTTGCTTTCGGTCTCTCTACTTTTTGGAATACTGGTTTTCAGAAAGTGGAGTTGGAAATGGATTCCCAAGTCATTGTTTGTCTACTTTGCGGGAGAATCGTTGTTTCCCATCCCCTTTCTAGCTTGGTTAATCATTGCCAAGACTTCCTTTGTAGATACTAAAAAATCCGATTTCGACACATTTTCAGTGTGGCTAACTCATTTGCTAACTATTTAGCCTTCTCCACTTTTAGTTTTCTCATTGGTGTTCATTCCGTTTTTTACCCACTTGAAGGTGCGTTACAGTTTTTTTGTAACAATTTCTTGGAACTTGCTTTATCTCGTTTTGTTGCTGATTAATTGTTTTATGTTTAATAATATGCATTAGGCGCAATTCTTTTTCTACAAAAAAAAAAATATTTTTTTTTATTCTAAATCATTCTATTTACGAAAATGATTCATAGCGATTCCAAACGTGTTAGAGTGAGTGGCATATACGAGAAAACAATTAATGCTTTTATATTGGTGATAAAAAAATATAAAAAAATTAAGGTTTATTTTCTATAGTATCTTCATTAAGGTATTTAAATAAATTTCTTTTAAAATTTGTATTAAAATAATTTTAATTTTATATGGTCTTTACAAATCTAATTATTAATTTCTAATGAAAGATTATTAAGATTTTATTTATCAGAACTGTTTTTTTCCTTCTACTTCTTGTACTTATATATAGCTTACAAAGTTTTCAAATGCAAATAAGGTCAATTTCAATTTTGAATCCCATATCCGATTTGAAAGTTGAAAAGGGAAAAGAAAAAAAATCAAAGTGATGAAAGGGTGACAAAAGAAAATAATAAAGGAGATGTATATTTATAAATCACTATAGAAATCAAAAGTTGTGCAATATTTGGATTTTAATCTTTCGTACATGGAAGTGCTTCCTTTTTGTTTGGTTAAAGTTAGCTATTAGACTATCAACAAGAGTTCCTACGAACTAAACTGTATTAGATATAATTTTAATTTATTTAAACCAATGATACTGGGAGGGTCTCCCCGAATGGGTCACGCCCGTACCCGGTTTAGATGTAGAGCGCCTTTGGCCGATCGAACCAGACAAAAAACCAAAAAAAAAAAAAATGCGTGACCCATTCGGGGAGACCCTCCCAGTATCAACTTTTTTTCATACATGTTGTTAGTAGAATTCGAGAGTCTACTGCTACTTAATTTACTATTAGACCAACTGAGTATTGGTGCTTGTTTCCAATATATTTGATCATGCATCTTTTTAATTACGCAAAAATTAAGCTTAGCATAGCCCCAACAACAATGTGGCGTCACCTTGAACCCATCGACAACCCGACACATGTAGAATATCGAGACAAAAACATAGGGTGTGTTTGTTTGAAATGTGTAAAAAAAAATTGGTGTTAGTGTTTAGAAGTGTTTTTGGTAGTGTTTTGGAGAAATACTAGTGTTAGTGCTTTTTGAATGCTAAAGAGTGTTTGGGTGTATTTACAATTTACACTAGTGTTTTTATGTTAAGAAACCATTTGTATATCACGTGAGATAATCCAACAACTCCACCTCCTAAATTAACAACAAACTGAAGAGCGAAACCGCTACTCCGTACATTATATTGTTGATCGGGAAGCAATTGACCATAAGCAAACGATGTTCTACCATCTGGAATTGTCGTTGAAGACGATCTAGACGCTGTCAAAAATGTTGTTGAATACAATGATCCATCAAATCAATTCAAGACAACATATTTGCACTCATTAACACGATGTTCCCTCAAAATAATTATACACACTAGTACCCAAAAATCCTACCTATATTATAAATAACAACCAACAAGCCTCGGTCATTCATTAATTCATTCTATCTTTTTTGAAAATTCACGTTCGTTTCCCCTACGTGTCGCGTTGAGAATTAAAACAACCAAATTATTTTAAAAAAACAGTATTATTTTTCAACTATATTTTACTTCCATTGATATTAAAATAATTTTTATTTAAATTAGATATAACTTTTATAATTAGACAACTTTTATTGATAAATATGTTGTAAGACCCCAAATTCTTAGAATTCGGGGCGCTACGGGTTAGGACCTCACAATGGGTCCTGACCCTAGCCTAACAACAATCTCACCGGATCTTATATCAAGGCATAAATAAAAAAGGTAAAACCGAATAAAAATAATATGTCATAGTGTCCTCCAAAAGATAGACTCTCAGCCGAGTACTACTTAAGTACGACAGTCCGAAACTACCAACGCAAAATTGGAATACTGAAATATAAGAACCCAAATCCCGTCTTATAATGTACGGGAACCCGACTGACCACTCCGTCCGGATCACTCGGCCACTACCCAATCCTGCAAGACATTTACAAGACTACAACATCGAATAAAACTGTTAGCTAACAATATACATATAAGAAGAACAACAATAGCACACACACATCATTGTTGAAATGAAACACGCATTTGCTTACACAGAAGTTCATTAATTATCTTGCAATAAATTATTCACTTCTAATTCAACTTATTGGGTGGCACGAAGGTCTCCCGACCTTTGCCTCCGTCCTCGTATACCAACAGGAATGGGTCGTATGCATCTCACCGTATACCATGTCTAGAATGGTTGCGGAGAACCTCCTAGACTCAAGTTAGAGTTGGGCAATGATGTCACGACCCGTTATACATGCACTTGGGTCTTTAATTAAATAACAAGTCATCCTACTCAAGTTCTAATAATGACACATCAAAACACACACCACCATTATAGCTCATTTCAATACATATAATGTCAACTAAGTAAACCCAAAGGACTTACGTGTATCAAGACAAGTCCAATTAACCACAACTCATGATCCTGTAAAACAACTCAACTGCCTGATCATAAAAGGAACTCGGATCAAAACCTAGCCGACGTCTGGAAGTTTCCAACTTCTAGATCAACTATTATAAGTCTAATATCCAACTATTGGATCGATTCCAACATATGCCATGAAGAACTCCTCTATATAGTTATAACTCATCAAATATATAGCTAAGAGGAAGAAGTCTTATACCTAGGTCCAACTTCCAAGTTGAATGCTCGAACTTAGGAACCTACTGGAGGAATTTCGCGACCATGGGGAGAACAAAGATGCGACCGCATATTATGAAGCCTCGACCGAGAGAAAATGAGGCACGAGCGTGGGAAAGACGGACAAGTAGGACAACGTCGAGGGATGGCCGCGACCGCGGGATGCAACGATTGGGTTGTTGTTTGGTTTCCGACTTCGTTTTGAAAACTCAATGTCTTCGCTTGGCTTCTCTCGGTCTCTTAGTTATTGGTTACGCGACAAAAGATAGAGTAAAGAATACCGTGTATACACACACAGAAGGATGAGAAGGAAGCGGTGGTTACCTTCGATGTTGCTGTTGCTACTGCGTGGAGAAGAAAGAGTGAAGATTGATGGTTGTTGCTTGTATGTCGCTGCGGAGGAATAAGGTTGGTGTCAAAAGAGAGAATATGAAGGAAGGAAAAGGTGGAGAAGACATGAAAGTGGGAAAAAGAGACGGTTGTTACGGTTGTGTTAGGATAAGAAAAGAGGGCAATTACACAACTAAGGTTAGAAAATAAAATGTAATATTCCGGAAAGGAAGGAATCCCGACGGTTATGAATCTGAATAGGGCACGATCTATTGTTTCACCACGACCGCGGGTTACAGTAGGTGCGACCACGTCGGCGCAACTGCGCCAAGGCAAAGTTGCGCGATTGCGATGACACTGGTTGAAACTTTGGAATAGAAATTCCGGTTATTACATATATTACTTGCATTTTGATTACAACTTCTATTTAAATTATATTTTACTTTGTGATCTTATTCTCTTTTTAAAATAAAAATTTAAAACAAGTAACATTAAATCATTTTTTAATTATGTTATAACTACACCTTTTATTTAAACTCCATATTACGTCTATATTTTATATATATCCAAGTACTTATAAAATTGAAATACATAAATTTTAATTTTAAAACTTTTTAAAAATAAAATAAATTATTTATACTAGATCAACTATACGTAAATTAAACTAGTAGTATATAAAGTAAAACCCAAATCCCTAAATAAATGACCCAATGTGTGACATAAATTAAAAGTAATGATTATATATATAAGTAGATTATGATTGGCTACTAAAGCCTAAAGCATTTTTGTTACTTAGTTGTTTTAAGTAACATAGAAAAAATAAAAAAGCAAAAGAAATGGAAAGACTTGTTGATTAAGTAGCAAACTTTATATTGTGCTTTTGTTGGGAATAATAAAATGAAGGAAGCAAAGCATTTTGTGACAAAATCTAAGTTAGAACCAACAAAAGTGATTACTTATAAGGTTGAAGAGGAAAAGGTGCAAAATGTTGTTAAGGGGATACACAAAAGTGCTTTAAAACTTGTGATTCCAATCTTAGCTTCCAAGGAGACAAAAGAAACTTGCATTATATAACAACAAACTTTAAACATCACTAAAATGACCATACATACATTTCTGCTAAGACAAAAGATCACAACTTGGTTTTTTTATAATACATTGTTTTTGAAAATAATGTTTTAATAACGTGAATATGTTTTAGGGCCCGTTTGGTTTTAACTCCGAAATCGGAAACGGAATGGAAACGAATCTACTCCATATGTATACCATTGTTCATAAAAGTTTGTGGAATCATTCTTTGTGGTTTGAAAGAATTGGAGTAGAGTTTGATTACTTTTGATACCCTATAGGGTAACAAAATATTCCAGTGAGGAGCTCCTTGTACATGGAGGGAGGGGAAGAGTGATTTTGTGCATTTTTTATATTATATAATTTTTTATGTTTGTCGATCAATATATTTTTGATATCACTATTCATTATTTCAATTATAAACAAAAAAAATATGCATTATTTTTGTTGGATAAGCATTTATTTTTAAAAAAAATTTAAAAAATAAATGCTGAGTGAATTAAAACAAACCTAGTACAAAAATATGTGTTCATTTTTGTTGGATAAGCATTCAATTGTTTCGGGTGAGAAGCTCCTTACAAACTACAAAGAGGAGTGGTGAAAATTTTTGTTCATTTTTTTTGGATAAAATTTCATTTTTGAAAATTTGATAAAAATAAACAATCAATAACATAAAAAAAAAAAAATTTATCATCACTTCTTATCTATAAGTAGTCTCCTCGCACGAACCAACCTCTATTTATATATAAAATAAAGTTATAACAAAGATATATGAAAATAACATAGGTTTTGATGTAATTTAAAATACAAAATCCTCGAACAAAGATAGTATAGTAATATGACTGTTTTTATTTTCAAAGTAATGGGTACTTTATTAAAGGGATTTGCCATTTAACGATCAAGGTTTATTTTTTTACAGAAAGAAGCAATATTTCTTCATTTGATTTTGAAAATGAGGATACGAGAATAGTTTTTTTTCTTCTCTTTTTTTTTTTTTTTAATTTTCTGTGAAAGAGTATAAAAACTTTTGAACATGATAAGCTTTAAAGATGATGGTAAAAGCTAGAATATCATTTAATTGTTTCAAAAGCCTGGTTTGTAATAGGGATTATAAATTTTGTACCCGATAATCATTTATGAGATCTAAAGTGAATTACATTCGATTACCTATGGGAGTATATTAAAGCATGAAGCTTTTCCCTATTTTCCAACAATCATAATATCAAATCACTTTGAATTTTATTTGTTAGTATAGTAGAGACATGGGTCCGGTTTGAACCAAACCGCCAAACCGGCGGTTTGTGAACCGGCCCAAACCGGCGGTTTGGCTAAACCGACGGTTTAGGTTTGCCGGTTTGGCCAAACCGTGGGTTTACGGTTTAAAGGCCAAACCTAAACCGGCAGTTTAACCGCCGGTTTGGTTATTTTTTTTATTTTTTTTTTAAAAAATGGACCAAACCGGCGGTTTGGAGATCAAACCGTCGGTTAACCGCCGGTTTGGTCCGGTTTGGTCCAGTTTTCAATTTTTTTTTTAATAAACCGGCTAAACCGCCGGTTTGGATTTTGACGGTTTAGGTTTAGGTTTGGCCTTTGGCGGTTCGCAAACCTAAACCGGCGGTTTAGGTTTGCGACCTACCACTAGCATAGTATAAAAAGAAGATGAAGATAAGTTTAATTTAGATGCATGGAAAATGTTGTGTTTAAAATGTTTAGGGTTGTTATATGAGTTATTCAGTTTCGACTCAGATTTAGCTCGGACTTATTTATTTTCTAAACAATAAACCACATTTAAAATCTCGTGTAAAACTTAGATTCGATTGACTGTTGGTTAAAAGAATATGTTTGACTCATTTAAAATTTAAAATTAACTCGTTTATAAATGAGTCGAACTAATAAAACTAGAAATGTGATCTTTCTTTTTCTATCCACGTGGGTGTAATGAAAACAGCATGCAGCTGCTAATCTGATGTGGGTTTAATACACATTTGTGTCTGCTCTTTAATTATAACCCACAAGAGAATGAAGGTCTATTCTTAAACGACAATGTGGGGTTTGTAAAATTAAGGTTTCCTCTCAACACAACCAAATCATCATTTCTTAGGTTTTATAAGTATAATGAGAAAAATGACTAAAATAATACAAGTATAAACTAAAATAATACAAACTTTAAAAATAGTAATTTAATATATAAGTTATTTTAGATTAAATTAATTTTAATACGGGGTGAAATTATAACCAAAATTTATTATAAAAATTGTCCATATATTCTTAAATTACACAAAATGATCCCGTATTTTATTCTCTTACAATAATAACCCATGCTGTTTTTGTGTACTTCACGAATTATGTTATAAATGTTAGTCATTATTTTATTCATAATTATTTAAGGTAGTTTATTTATTAAATTTATTTAAGAAGTTTTAAAAATAAAATTTTGATTAATAGACTCATGTTTGGTGTTATTATTGTTTTTCAGGTAGTTTGAAGAACAAATCCATGTCTGTTGGTAAAATTTAATGAAAGTATATATCACTTATCGAGAATTTGTGTAATTTAAATATTTAAAATTAATATATTTAACGTAAATTTGTGAGAAAGGGTCTCCTTTCATGTTTAATAGGTAAAAACCAATATTATTATATTTTATACTAAAATTTTGTGGGATGTCACAAAGTATGGGTCTTTTAACCAAATTTTTATTTTTAAAGTTTTAAAACTTATCAATCATTCTTATATTTATATTTTAAATAAATGGCCTAAAAATATTTTAGAATAAAGTGATAACTAACCTTCTTACATAACTCATTACGTATACAAAAATAATATGGGTGATTTTTGAAAGAAAATATAATATAGGAATGATCATGTGTGATTTAAAAAGTTATGGACGGTTTTTGTATTGAAATTGGGCATAATTTCACCCCGTATCAAAATTGGTAAAATAATTTGTACACCAACTAGTAATTTTTAAATTTTATATTATTTTTTATTTATGTTTCATAATTGGTACTATTTTTGGTCATTTTTCCAAAGTATAATGCAATTAGAGTGAACAAAAAACAACAACTTTAACATTAATAAGCTATAAAAATTTATTTTAAATGCATTTGTAGTTGTTAGTTTTCGGAATTACTAATTTCACGGACAAAGAGCCACCGGTTACAATGCATTATGTAAGACGTCTCGTGTGAGTGCAAATACAAAAATAATAACAAAAAATAGTACTAAATATGAAACATTGTAACCGGTAACTCTTTGTCAAATTATTGGAGGGGATTATTGAAAACAATAATCCCCCACAATAATTTTATGGACAAAGAGTTATCGTATGACAGAGCTTTTTTACGGGGTCAAAGGTTATTGTACTCGGATTATTTTGGGATTATTTTGACCCCAAAAGAGTAACCAAATACACATAGATTATCAGATTATTGGAGGGGTTGTTGAAAATAATAATCCCGCAAAATAATCTGCAATGCTTGCCGAACAAACCCAATATGGTTGATTGGATGTTGGGTAACATGCAAGCCAAAACATTGGGAAAACATATTGACGCACAATCGGTATGTGCTTGAACACATACTAATTTTTGAGAATTTTCGGATGATGCCCTTGTGTTTTAAACCTTTTTGGATTATGCTTAAGGGTTTCAGTTTTCGAATAGTGCCCTTGAGCTTTACACTTATCCGGATTATAACCTTCTACCATTCATAAATTAACATTTTAAGGAATAAAAAGATAATTTATTCATTCAACAATATTATATATATACTTTTAAAATGACTATTAACAATAACTAATAAATAATAAACATCTTTTTCCCCCTCAAAATGTTAACTTATGGATGGTATAAGGGCATATTCCGGTAAACAATAAAGCTGAACGACACCATAATCCGAAAAAATTTAAAGTACAAGGGCACTATCCGAAATTTACCAAAAAAAATTATTTGTACTTTACTTCAACTTGGCTATAACGAGACTTGTGCGGCATTTTATTTATCTAAGCTTGCAACTATTACTTCATCTAATAAATCGAATGATGATTGGATGACTCTTACAAAACCTGAGCTTTGCGAAGTTAAATACCGGCGGATATCTCATAGAATTCCTACACTCGCGACCACAATAGGTGTTCTTTGTGATACTTATGAAGACTAGGTGAGTGGATTCATAATCAACTTGGGCAACACTTTAACCTCCATTGTTAAGTTGTTATGTTGAGTAATCCACGAGGTTAAATTTGCTTCGGATTATGGTTGTCTTTAAAATAAGGATGTCAATGTTAAAGAAGAAAAAACAAGGATGTCAATGTTAAAGAAGAAAAAACTGAAATGAAAATAATTGTGTTACTTTCATGTACTAAAATACATCTATTATTTGCTAAATAAATATAGTTAAATACTAGAGTTTCCGTTGTTCCTTGATTTAGTCCGTTCGCCGCCTTGCTCTGATTTGTTTTAAGTCATTCACTCACTCTTTACGACTCATTTGGTTGGATCTAAAATACTAGAGTTTCCGCTCTCCCTTGATTTAGTCCGTTCGTCGCCTTGCTCTAGTTTGTTCCATCGCCGTCCTTCCTCTAGTCCGTTTCATCGCCCTTGTATCTGTGGATTACCACAATTGTAGTCTATAGTTAAATAAATGTAAAAATCTGTAAATTACTAGTTGTTATTTTGTGAATGTAAATCGGTAAGATACTTTGATGTAACTTGAATTTGTTTTCAATGTATTAACTACTAATGTAGGCGTCATGAATCGATAATTAGGTATCAATTTTTTTAGATCATTTGCGTCTTGAAACATGAGAGAAAACATGTATACATATTGAATATAATCGGTGCATAATTTTTCGCGTGATTTGTCCCGTCCCGTACTGCGCGGGACGAAGAAAAAAAAGTCATAAATCCCATCCCGTCCTGTCCCGCAAATAAATTGTGGGACGGGACGCGGGACGACCCCTATCCCGTCCCGTTCCATGCCCACCCCTACAAAATTCAGGATAAAAATCGGGGTTGATTATCGATATTCTTAAATTGGTCAACCGGTCAGCAATTAACGTTAATTGTAATTGTTTATGTAAATAAATTATACATAGTTAAAATATCGATATTTGAAAGTAACTATTTATACTGATAAAACATCATATTCTTATTTTTTAAATAGTAATTATTAAAATATACAATTTTCAAAGTATCCTGTATTCAACTAATGATTCAAGTAATAAAATATCCTACATTCAACGAGTGTTTTTTATGACAAAAGATTCCATGAACAAGCGATTCTATACCATTTTTCTAAATCAATTTAATTTAAAAATATATTATTTCCCTTTAAGATATGATTCGAAGTTTCAAACCCAATATCTTATAAAAACCCACCACTCCCATTCGAAGGGGAGAGATAGGGTGGCGCATGCGACACTCCGGCCACCTTACCGCCGCCGCTGCTACTCTCTGACCATTACATCCTCCCACCACAATCCTCGATTAAATTAAGTACCCATTTCAATTAAAGTAATCCTAAACACTAGTTTAAAATTCCCTTTTTTGTTTTTACACTGAGCCATTTGCAGGGCTCTCTTCTCATCGTCCCAAATCTCAACACGAGCGAGGAGAGAGAATCCCTAATCTCAAGCACTGGGGAGTTGAGTTGAGACCTTAGGGGGAGACCTGATTGAAAGAAAAGAAAAGTGCCTGAAAATGGCGATTCTTCAATGTCTACATTGTGTGCTTTTTTGGCAATAAATCTCTTCGACTCTTTCCCTTGATTGAGCCCTCAAAAAATCCCCAATTTATCTGCCCTCTATCCTCCGTTTTACCCTCTGGACATCGTCGTTTCTTGTCAAACTGATTGTAGTGCTCATTAATGGCGGCATTTAAATCTTTTGGGTTGTCTCTTTCAGCTCACGTCAACAACAACAAAAACCCCATAGGTTAAAATCGAGGGTGAAAGACTGAGAAGTTTTCATTCCTAGTAGAAAAAGACCTTTTTATCGCCATCCCATTTGGATTTTTCTTGTTTGCTTAGATCCCCAGATGTTGACCTGTATAGCTTGTTCGAAGCAGTTGAATGGCGGATCTCTTCAACAGCAACCGCATCAGGATGAAGACGACGTCCTTGCAACCACTACCCCTAGCAGGAAGCAATCTATCAAAGCCCTCACTAGTCACGTAAGAATCACATGTTTGTTTTTATCCTTTTTTTTAAATTAAATTCTCTGGGTCTTGCAGGACTACTACCTCGACTATTATCTTTAGTCCTACTCCAAATTTATTCTATGTACATGGGTTCTTAGCATTTTCCTGGGTTGTATGTGTGGAATTTGCAGATCCTTTGGTTATGACTTATGAAGGAATAATACTAGTAACTTTAATTGGATTTGTTTGCTCCATTTTGTGAAGTTTTTGTATGAATTCTGCAGCATTCACATGGATTGTATTTGTATGTGGGGAGTTTTTGGCAGATCAAGGATATGGCTATCAAGGCTTCTGGTGCATATAAGAACTGCAAACCTTGTTCTGGAGGGAGGAATGAAAACCAGAACTATGCAGATTCTGATATATCTGCGTCTGAAAGGTTCAATTTGGGGTACCGTAGGGCAGGGAGCTCCAACTCGACACCGAGGGTTTGGAGGAAGGGTTTGGATGGAAGGATAAAGGGACTGTCGAGTGGGGAAGGAACACCAGTGTCTTTGAGTGGGAGGACGGAGTCTGTGGTTTTCATGGAGGAGGATGAACCTAAGGAATGGGTTGCTCAAGTGGAGCCTGGTGTGCTGATCACCTTTGTTTCGGTACCGCAGGGTGGCAATGACCTTAAGAGAATCCGGTTTAGGTGAAATTCTCGCTCTTACAACACTATATGATGTTTTGATTTTTTACCAATTTCGTTACTTTTACTTTATGTTTTTGTTTGGTTCTTTTTGAAATTTCAATTGTTTTAGACTTTTAGGTATTGATCTGATGTCTCAATTGTTTGTGATATAATAGAGCATGTTGAGATCTGAATACCTGTCTTCGCTTTTTTCGGTTCTTAGCTACCTGTCTCTCATATGGCCATACAAGCTTTTCTTATATGTGGATGTTCAGCTTCCAGCAGTATTTGCACTAATTGGTGCAGGGCTGGCCTTAAGGGTTGGGGGTGTTGTTTGGTCTTGATGGATTCTTCTGTAGTTCTTGAACCACAAATGACCCAATGGATTATGTCCAAGTATTTTGGTCTGCCCTTATTGGATCATAGTTTCAACTTGATACTTTAAGTTTGATTGAATTATCATCAATTCGTAGTGGTTCATTGGAGATAATTTGTGCCGTGTCTACATATTTTGCATGTATTAAAAAGGATGATTGATCATGATTCACAGCAACTAAAAATCCAGTTTTCTGTCATATTCTGATCCTCCAGGATTTAGATTTACTTGGTTGTTCTCACACCAATCAAATCCTTGTGCCTTAATAGGACATAGCTAGGTAGACCAGATCTCCGAAAAGTACTATTCTCTACATAAAGAGAAATCGGACTTAAGTTACCTCAGTCAAGTATATATTCATCGAATGGTTTTCCCCTCTACCCTTCACCTCGTCCTGGACGGGACACTTTCCTCAAACAATGGATGCCTCTGATAATGCATTGACAGAACACATTCTGCATATTGGTTTCATTTTGAGTATTTAAGCACAAAACTTTCAAATGCTGTTGCATTGTTTTTTGTGATTTAACGGTTTAGGATCAAATGGATAAACAGTCTCACAAGTCATACCTGAATCCGCACTCTAAGTTTATCCTTTATAGTTTTCGTTGCTGGCTTAATTGAATTGATCTGCCCTTAATTAGATGGTACTGATTTAGATTTTGGTATGCTGCCCTGTCTGCTTGTTATTTTTGTAGCCGCGAGCTTTTCAACAAGTTGCAAGCTCAAAGGTGGTGGTCAGAGAATTATGAAAAAGTCATGGAGCTGTACAATGTTCAGAGGTTTGATGAGCAAAGTGTGCCTCTCCCTACTCCTCCCCACTCTGAAGACGGGGTAACTTTCAAGTTCATGTTTCTCTTCTGCTTTGGAATAATTTGTGTATATAGCTTGTGAATAGGTAGAAAATACCTAAATTTATTAGGATTTCATAAAGTTATACAACTAAATATTTTTCATTTTTTTAGAACTCCAAGATTGGATCTGTGGAAGCTAGCCCTGCAACGCCTCCACTGAAAAAGGAGTCCTTGCCCCGAACAAAAGGAATGATGGGTTACTCGTCCTCAGACTCAGTAGAGCACCAATCAGCAAAAAGCCGACACCATCGCTCCTGTGGACTTGCATCGACTCCCAAGCTCTCAGACATTAGTCCTGTAAAGACCGAGACTTCATTTGCTGACGCTTCTGTGAGAAGCAGCTCGTCAAGAGAAGCTGATCACTCAGGTGAATTCTCAGTCAGCAATGCCAGCGATGTAGAAACTGAATGGGTCGAGCAGGATCATCCGGGCGTGTACATCACTATCAGAGCATTGCCAGATGGCACCCGAGAGCTTCGACGTGTTAGGTTCAGGTTAGCACTCTATAACTTGAATATCTCGACCATTTTTAGAACCAAGGTTTCAACTTTGTATTACAAATCTTCTTAAGTCTGATCTGATGTTATAATACTTCCAATCCTACATTCTGACAGCCTAATTAAACCAAGATTAAACATTATTCGGATTATATAAATAGTTTATGTGAAAACCTTGGTAAACCCAGATTCATTCAACTTGCAAAGCTGTCTTCTGTCAAAAGCATATAAGAAAAAATGTGAAAATGAACAGATAGCTGGATAGATCCAGCAAGCAATGATGCAAATCCCATGTTAATCCATCCAAGATGGAATGGACCATCAGCTTTAAACCAATAAAATATACATCACAGTTAATATTTTAAGATAGCAGGAGTAATTTCATTCGTTGGTTTTTATTTTAATCTGCATGATCAGTAGCTCAGATCTGTGCTTTACCTTAAACAAATGATAAATTTTTCTTATGTGATGCAGCCGAGAAAGATTTGGAGAAATGCAAGCAAGATTATGGTGGGAAGAAAACAAAGCCAGGATCCAGGAGGAATACTTGTGATATCACGGGCTCGTGGTGTTTGTTCGATCTCGAAGAAAACCGGGTGGTAAAGAAAATGGATTATGGATGGAATATACAAGTGAACTTCTGGGTTGTCGTTAGATTTCCTGTGTTGCTGTTAAAGAATGCAGGAAGGTGATGTTGAGAGAGATGAGAGTTTTGAGCATGAAACGACGTAGTTTTAGATACTTAGAAGTTAGATGGAATCTACAGTGATAGTTGTTTGTAGCGTTGAAAGGACAGAGTTTTCTTTCACTGTGTTTGAAGCTTGTAATACCGGTGAATCCATTTCTCTCGAGTAAGAATAAGAAAAAGTATTGAGTTGGGCCTTCTGTTGGGCTATTATAAAAGAATTTGGGCTTCGTTTGGTTTGGCCCAAACTCCAGACCCGTTACGATTCTGTGGTTCCCATTGGCCATAATCAATGATCTACCTTTGGTATAAACATCTTATAAAATAAAAATTTATAATTTGAAATAGGGTAAAGCATGAGATACGAGATGTGTTTGACGTAGTCCCACATCTCATCCTCATTATTATACACCAAATAACGGTATCGGGGATGGGGTGAGAACAATTCCGACTAGTACGATTGTGAAGAATCGATGAAACGAAAACTGTAAAATTGCTTCAACTATGTTTGAGAAGTTGAGCGGAAAAACGTGAGGGTGAGCCTAAAGAAAATGCATGGAATTGTCTAACTTGAAATTCAATTGTAACAAATCAAATAAGCAAAATGTAATCGTAAAAAACGATAAAATCATCGTTTTAGTCCTGTTTTGAAAAGAGGAATGATATTACAAGGAAACGAGAGTTGGAGATTTGATCATTAACATTACTCTTAAGGGTAATAAATTAAAGATTGAGATTATTGGTTATATATATACATGTTAAGTACTTGAACAAAAGTTTAGTTGAGCAATTGAACATATAAAATAACATTTGCACAATTGGTTATACAGTTGAACAATTTCGAATATAGTTAAAAATTGATAATACAATTGAACAATTATAATCACACAATTGATATATTTGAACAATTACGAATATAGTTGCCAATTTCTAATTAGACAAATACATATTATATTTGAATAATCGTTAGTTAATCTAATGGTTATGCATCCTTTCTACTTTTGAACTCAACCATTTTTCACTTGAATTCAACCCCCCATACATGGTTAGTCAAAAATTATAAGAGGCATTAAGATGCACGTACATGGTTGAATTCCCTAATAAGGTATTTAGCAGAAAATTGTTTGTATTTGTATATTGCTTGCTTTATTGTTACATTAGATGATGAATTTATAGATTGAGTACATGGATCATGACCCACATATTCATTGGGCCATATCTCCTAGTATGCCTCCTCGAGCTAAGCAACACAGAGGGATAACTTAGATCGAAGAAGATTGAATGTAGTAGAGGTGAGTGGCTTGGTGAGGGCATCAACTATCCGGTCTTTAGATGTGATGAAGACAACTTGTAGGGTATTGACAACTATCTTCTCACGAACAAAATGATAATCCAACTCGATGTGTTTCGTTCGTTGATGGAACACGGGATTTGTAGCCAAGTAAGTGGCACTTAAGTTATCACACCAGAGAATTGGCGGTTGATGAAGATGCCTAGTTCAGCCAGGAGATGTTGAAGCCAAGTAAGTTCACATGTGGTTTGACCAAGAGCTCGGTACTCAACTTCGGTTGAAGAGCGTGAGACCGTAGATTTTTTCTTTGACGCCCAAGACACCAAGGATGGCTCATAGTAGATGTAGTAGGCTACAGTGGAGCGTCGATCGGTTAAGTTACCGGCTCAATCAGCATCACAGAAACCTACAAGAGTTGGGGAGTTTTGGGAGGAAAGCTGTAGATTAAGATTAGGAGTGGAATTAAGGTAGCGGAGAATTCGTTTTATAGCTTGCCAATGTATGAGGTGAGGTTGGTGCATAAACTGGCATATTTTATT
The DNA here is from genome assembly GCA_033239045.1 of Fagopyrum esculentum. NCBI lineage: Eukaryota > Viridiplantae > Streptophyta > Magnoliopsida > Caryophyllales > Polygonaceae > Fagopyrum > Fagopyrum esculentum. Next base: position 24,876,874 of record BSUD01000005.1, on the reverse strand, counting down.
CATTGCAAAGAAAATATCTGGACGAGTGAATGACAAATATTGGAGACTACCAACGACACTCTTATAGAGTGTGGAATCAGGAAAGATGGGAGAGGTAGAGAAAGATATATCACAATTGATTGACATAGGTGTAGAAACAGGTTTAGAGAGATGCATATTGGTAGATTTGAGAAGAGTATGGATGTATTTGGATTGAGAGAGGAAGAACCCAAAGGAGTTTCGAGTCACTTCAATACAAAGAGAGATTTATGTAACTTACATATGTGATTTGGGAACTGAGGATGAATAAACCCTGGTGGCTGTGTGATGTACACATCTTCATTCAAGTCACCATGAAGAGAGGCATTTTGTATGTCTATTTGCTTTACTGGCCACTTCAACATAGCAACATGGGTGAAGACAAGTCTGATGGTAGATGGCTTAATAACTGGACTGAAGGTTTCATTGAAATCAATGCCTAACACTTGGTTGAATCCCTTTGCCACTAAACGTGCTTTTCTACGCTCAAGTGTAGCATCTCACTTTTTTTTTGGTTTTGAACGCCCATTTGACACCAAGAGGTTTGGTATTTGGATTTGAAGGAACTAGTGACCAGGTGTGAGTAGACAACAAGGCATGCCATTAATGTGCCATGGCATCTCGCCAATCAGAGAATGAAGAGGCATGGGTGAATGATATTGGTTCCTCAGGGATAACATTAATAGAGGAAGAGGAGGGGGTGGCCAAGGAATGGTGCCATCGGTGCGAATTTTGGGTTTAAAGATGTTGTTGTGCGAGCGAGTGTTTGGGAGGCAGGTTTTGTGGTCATGAGGTCGATGATGGGGACTCAGTAGTTGGTGGAGAGATAGAAAGTTGTGACGGAGAATGGAGAAGTGGGTTACTCATCGAGAGAGAAGGCTGGGTAATTGGGTTGGTAGGCAAAATGGGTTCGGATGAGGAATTAGGCCCATTAGGAAGTGTGAGAGAGGGATTTAATGAAGGAGTGTTGAGCCGAACTGATTGGGCCTGGGTATGCAAAGTAGGTAAGGAAAGTAGGTTGGGTAAGTGACAAGATGGATTGGGCTGAGAGGTGGTAGTGGGCTGGAATTTTTTTTGTTGGGTAAAAGAAAATTGTGATTCATGGAAGATGACATCTCGAGAAATGTAGATTCGTTTTGATATATAGTCGAGGCAAATGTATCCTCTATGATTTGGAGCATATCCCAAGAAAATACATGGTTTTGACCGAAAATTGAGTTTATGAGGGTTGTATTGGCAAAGGTTAGGAAAACAAAGTGAACCAAAAACTTGAAGAAGTTTAAGATTGGGAGGTTTTTTATGAAGGATATGATATGGAGAAGCGTTTTAGAGGGTTGGTGTTGGAAGATGGTTTATTAAGTAGACGGCGGTTTTAAAAGCGTAATCCCAAAAAGAGAAAGGGATAGACGAGTGGGCTAGTAAGGCAAGTTCGGTATCCACAATGTGATAATGAAGGTTTTCAATACTACCATTCTGAGAATGTGAGTATGGACAAGTGAGTCTATGATTTATCCCATGTTTGGCAAACAAAATAGCGAGGGGTTTAAACTCGGTTCCACCGTCGGTTTGAATAGATTGGACTTTGGATGAAAAATAATTCTCAACAAAGTAAATAAATTCTTCAACATAAGAGGAGGTGTTAGATTTACTAGATAGTGCGAAAATCCATAAATAATTGGAATGATCATCCAAAATGGAAAGATAAAATCTGTGGCCTCTTAAAGCAGTAGTATGGCCCGGTCACCATAGGTACATAAAAAAAAGTCCAAAAGGATGGGCCACTTTGGATGGTGATGGGTGATGAGGCAATGAGTGGGCCTTGACTGTGGAGCAGAAGACACAGCGAAATGGAAACACAGAAGTAGTAGGGTAGGCGATGCTGAGGGAACACAACATTTGTTGAGTAACGCGAGGTGAGGGGTGACCAAATTTGTGGTGCCAGAGGTGAAAATTGGAGGTGGTTGTTAGGTGTGCTTGGGCAGAGTGATTGAGGGTTACCAACGGAAGAACATACAAGCCATTTTCAGCGGTGCCTTGAAGAAGAGTTGCCAGAGTAATTCGATCCTTCACAAAGAAGCAGTCACTGTGAAACTCAAAGAAGACATTATTATTAGTACAAAATTGACAAACGGAGAGGAGATTGTTATTAATGGAAGGCACATGAAGAATATGTTTGAGAGCAAGATTGACAGAAGGTGAAGAAGAAGAAGGGAAAGAAGTGAAACAGTAGTGCTGAATGGGCAGCGATGAACCGCCACCTATAGACAATGTATCCGAGCCATGGTAGGTCTGAGCATCATATGTAATTTGATTTATGTCTGATGTGAAGTGATTGGTGGCCGTCGTATCGGGTGTCCAATTTGAGGTTGAAGAGTGTGCCTGAAACGATGAGGGAGCGGAAGCTTGGTAAGAATGGTTGAACTGATGCCAGCACTGAAGAGTTGTATGACCAGGTTTAAGACATACTTGATAGATGGGGCGAGTCTCTAGTTGTCCATTGAAATTGAAGGAGGTGTTATTAGAGCCTCGACCAAAAGAGTTGCGGTAGGAGTTCTTGAAGTTTGTATTGGTGTTCGGAGATCTTCCTCGTCCTTTGTAGTTGTTGTTTATGTTTCGTTGCTGATTGTTGTTGTTGGGTGTGTTTTGGTTTATTCGACGGCCTCTGGGATCTTGTTGATCTGAGGAGTTAGATGTGTATGTAGAGTTTGCAGAGAGGTTGGGTAAGAGAGATGAGGAGTGATGAAGCAAGTGAGCCTTATGATTAAGGAGATATGAGAGAATCATATGGGAAGTGGGTAACAAAGGTTGGGTGCTGAGAGATATGATGATCGGATCATATGCAGGAGGGAGGCCCGAGAATAGAGAGGTAGCAAGTTCAAAGTTAGATATTTGTTGTCCAACAACTTGAAGAACAGAGACACATGCTATTACCTTGTTGAAGAAAGTAGTGATGCGATCAGTTCCCTTTTTGATGGAGGCAAGTTGAAGGCGCGTTTGAAGAACATGAACACTAGAGCGGGCGGTATAGAGATCTTGGAGTGTTTGCCAAACTTGACGAGCTGTGTTACAGTTAATAATATGGGTAAGCACTTCAATAATGAGAGAGGAGGTAAGGATGGCTAGCACCAAGTGATCTTTAGAGTACCAGTCAAGGGTGGTTTGGGTGGGCTGGTCTGATGTAGGGCTTGGACACGAAGAGGTTCTTGTAACACCCCAAATCTAATAGACTCGGGATGCTACGGGCCAGGACCTCGCAATGGGTCCCGACCCTTAGTGTGATAACAACTTCATCGGACCTTACAACACGGCACAAATAAAAGCCAAATGGAATGAGTTTTAATGCATGATGAGTATCTGAAATACAACCGAAAAACATAACTCTAGCCAAGTTCTCAAAACACACAACATGGCAATGTCTGAAACAATAATAATAAAAGATAAACTGACCCCGTCCTATAATGTACGGAATCTTGGCTGCTCACTACCGCCGGATCACTCGACCGCCTCCCTAACTTGCAAGGCATCTACAAGCGGTATAAAACCGTTAGCTAAACATTCTATGCATTAGAATAAAGGTAAAGGAACATAAACACATGACGAACACATATAACATGCAAGCACTCAAGTCCATTTATTATCTTCATTTACGTTATTCTTTATCAATGATACTTATTTTGTGACACGAGGGATTCCCAAACCTCGCCTTTGTCCTCATTTACCAGCAAGGAATGGTAGTAATGCATCTGACCGTCTACCTGCCTAGGCTAGTCGCAGAGAACCTCCTAGCTCTCGCAAGAGCTAGACAGTGATGTCACCGCCCGTTATCATACACTTGGGCCAATTACGTAATATATAAAGGTCGTCCTATTCCGGTTTCGTTGTTTAACATAACTAACACACACCACCAAAACACAATAAGGTAATACAAAGAAGTCAGCTAAGTAAGTCCGTGGACTTACCAGTCTCAAAGTGAAACCTGATCAAACTCTCTCAACCTCCCGTGGAAAAACACACAACGCCTGTTCAATACAAGGCACACGAATCAAACAACACTCTAGTCAACTAGAAGTCCTTAGACTTCTAGGCTCAACATCCTCACAAGAACAACATCACTCTAGTCAACTAGAAGTCCTTAGAATTCTAGGCTCAACATCCTCACAAGAATAACAACTCAAGATAGATCAATACTCTTAGTCCACTACCTCAAAGGCTTCCAATATAACAAATCAGTCCCAAACCGATATCTTTAAAGATCTCAAGAGATCATGTCACAATATCACAAACAACAGACCCTCAACTCTCACAAGATAACCCTAAGGGTCAAGCCATTACTTGGCATTCTATATCACCTATGTTAAGCCAGCCTAGCATGCTACTAAGATGGATCAAGATCAAGGAAGCGGAAAGGAAAGAAAGGAACAAGAGACCGGAGGCTTACTGGTGCAGAAACCGCCCCTGCGGTTTCAAGACACCGCCCCTGTGGTATGCAGGACCTAGAGTCCGCCCCTGTGGGTTGTAGAGGCCGCCCCCGCGGTTGCAGACCAGAAATATCGACTTCTTCGGTTCTTTGATGTGCAGTAGCCTTCGTATTGCCTTCTTTGATGTTGTGAACGTCTCCTAGCCTCCAACAGAAGATCCTAGCCCTCCTCCATGGTCTAAGTATGTCATCAACACAATCAAACACAAGAGGAACCTCCTTTAGGTGGATCCATGGATTCCTACCATTCAAGGTAGCAAGAAGAAGAAGGATGAAGAAGGAAGGAAGAGGGAGGAAGAAGCTTACTCTGGAGCACGTCTCTGTAGTCCCGAACTCTGTGTGACAACCTCAAGAGAAGAGAGAAGCAAAAGATGGAGAATAACATGAAGGAGATGAGAAAGAAGAAGGGAGAGAATGAAGTAACGTGAAAAGAAATGAGGGAGAGGGAGTTAGGCTGCATAAATGGGAAGGATGCCAAGAGACAACATCCATGAATCACTCCTCTCATATAGAGAATGGAATTTAAAAGAGTTAGGAGATAAAAGTTTGGATGGAAAAGGCACAACTCTCGCTGTAATGTGTCACCGCCCCCGCGGGACATCCAAGCCGCGGTCGCGGATGGCCGCGGGTGCGGGCCTTCTAAGCCGCAACGGCGGTAGCCCTTGCTCAAGGCTTCTAACGCCTCTCGTAAACGTAACCGAAGTTCCGGGCGTTACATCAAATCCCCCTCAAAATAAGTTTTGTCCCAAAATTTGCTAAACGCTGATCATCGATCATGCAGCCAAACTGTCTCAACTATCGTCTCTCTACACATGCATCCCCCAGCTAACACGTCAAAACCTCATAAGGTACACACATGAAACATACATAGTATCCCACAACACATAATCACAAAATACAAACAAGGAAAGGATTGGTACTAACCCGACGGTCCTACAGACGTCCCTATACTCGCATAAAACTCTGGATAGTTCCGCCAGACACTATCATCTGTCTCCCAGGTAGCCTCGTCGACTCCTCGTCTTGACCGCTGTACCCTCATCATGGGTATTACCTTCGATCGAAGGCGTCTCGTACTCCTCTCCAAAATAGCTACAAGATGCTCTCCAAACGTGTGGTCTGGCTCAACCACCAAGTCGTCGTGACTAACTATGTGTCTTGGGTCATGAGTATACTCTCTCAACTGAGACACATGGAATACCAGGTGGACTCTTTATAACTGCGGTAGCAACGCCAATTTGTAAGCCACCTCTCCCACCCGCTCTAGGATCTCAAATGGTCCGACATATCGGGGGCTCAACTTCTCCTTAATGCCGAAACGTCGGACGCCTCGCGTCGACGACACCCTCAACCAGACCTGTGCTCCCACTCTAAACTCTAGATGCCTACGCCTCTTATCAACATAATATCTCTGACGACTCTGCGCGGCTAGCATCCGCTCTCGGATCAATGCTACCCGAGCCATATCATTCTGCACCTGCTCGGGTGCTACCCCACTCATCCTCCCCGACTCATCCCAACACAAGGGTGTACGACATCTCCGTCCATACAATACCTTGTAAGGAGTCATCCCAATCGTCGCATGCCAACTGTTGTTGTACGAGAATTCCACCAAAGGAACGTGGTCGGGCCATACATGTCCCCAATCAAGTACACAAGCTCTCAACATATCCTCAAGAGTCTGTATAGTCCTCTTTGACTGACCGTCCGTCTAAGGATGATACGCTGTAGTAAACTACAGGCGCGTACCTAGGGCGGCGTGTACCTGCTGCCAAAACTCGAGGTAAAACGCCCGTCCCTATCTGAGATGATCGTCCTCGGCACCCCATGGAGCCTCACTATTTGTCGTGCAAACTCTTCGGCTTAACGAATCACCAGCCACGTTTCCTTAATAGGAATAAATCGTGCGGTCTTCGTCAGCCGATCTACCACCACCCATATCGCATCGAAGCCTCAACTCGGCCTCAAGCCAGTAACGAAATCCACAGAAATGTCCTCCCACTTCCATTGTGGAACTGGAAGTGGTTGGAGCTCTCCTCCGGGCCTGTGATGCTCAATCTTGACCTGCTGATAGGTCGCACACTAGGCTAGGTATCTAGCCACGTCGGGTTAAGCCTGCCCCACCAATAAGATCGTCGGATGTGCTGATACATCTTATTCACGCCCGGGTGTATGGAGTAAGGTGTAGAATGGGCCTCCTGCAATATCCGCTGTCTCAGCTCCCTATTTGACGGTACTCATATGCGCTCCTATCGCCTCAAAATCCCATCTACACCCACGGTAAACTACGGTGCCTCTCCTCGGGACATCCTATCCCAGATCCTCGTCAGTGCTGGACAACCTGCTTGTTTCTGCCGGATCTCCTCCGACAAATCCGATGAAACCTCTAAAGGTGACAAGTGGGCGTCAGTATCCTGAAACCGGATATCTACCTCCAACCAGATCAAGTCTCTTTGCAACTGTGTTTGAACTGTCAATCTAGCTATCGTCGCCTCTCGGGTTGTCCTCCTACTAAGGGCATCGTCGACCATGTTCTTCCTTGGGTGATACAGGATCTCCAAGTCGAAGTCCTCAATCAGCTCCAACCATCTCCTCTAACGGTTATTCAACTATCACTGAGTGAATATGTACTTCAGACTGTTATGGTCTATGAAGATCTAACAAGTGGCCCCATAACAAGTGGCCCCATAGAGATAATGTTGCCAAATCTTCAATGCATGAATCACTGCGGCTAGCTCAAGGTCGTGGGTCGGGTAGTTCTCCTCGTATGTCTTAAACTGTCGAGACGCATAATCGATGACCCTACCCCTCTGCATCAAAACGCATCCCAAGCCTAGCTTGGATGGATCATTGTAAACGATGAAATCCTCAATACCCTATGGCTGTGTTAACACAAGATCGGAAGTCAACCTCCTCTTCACCTCCTTAAAACTCTGTTGGGAGGGTCCGGACCTTGTAAACCTGATGGACTACCTCAACAAGGAAGTGAGTGGCCTGACAATCACGAAAAACCCTTCACGAACCTACGGTAGTACCCTGCTAGGCCTAGGAATCTGCACACCTCCTTGATCGCCTTGGGGAGCGGCCATGAAGCAACTGTCTCTATCTTCGCCGGGTCCACCTTGACACCCTCGGTGGAGACAATGTGACCAAGAAAGGCCACCTCTGGCATCCAAAACTCGCACTTAGAGAGCTTAGCGTAAAGCTCTCTATCCTGTAAGACTTGCAGTACAGTCCTCGAGTGCCCTGCATGCTGCTACCTACTCCGGGAGTATAATAAGATGTCGTCGATGAAAACCACTACAAACTGGTCCAAGAAGTCAATGAAGATGCTGTTCATCAACTCCATAAAGATGACGGGAGCATTCGTGAGCCTGAATGGCATCACAACAAACTCATAATGACCATATCTTATCCGAAATGCCGTCTTCGGCACGCCCTCCTCTCTCACCCTCAGTTGGTGATACCCTGACCTCAAGTCGATACGTGAAAACACGGTGGCGCCCTGTAACCGATCTAGCAGATCATCAATGCGTGGTAATGGATACTTGTTCTTGATGGTGACTTTGTTCAATTCACGGTAGTCGATACAAAGCCTCATCGAACCGTCCTTCTTCTTGACGAAGAGGACTGGTGCCCCCCCAAGGAGACACATTGGGGCGGATGAATCCCCTCTCTGCTAGCTCCTTAAGTTGCTTCTTCAGCTCAAGCATCTCAACCGGCGCCATGCAGTATGGGGTCTTGGAGATCGGCCTCGTGCCGGGTTCCAACTCAATCCCAAAGCCTACGCTCCTCTACGGAGGTAGTCCAGGTGGCTCTCCAAGACATCCTCAAACTCACATGCTACGGGGGTCTCTGCTAAGGATGACCTCATCTCTTCCTTCATGGCATAACACCAGAAGGCCTCACATCCCTGCCCAATAAGTCTCGTGGCTCAGACCGTGCTGATGACTGTACCGACCTTTCTGAGATCCCATCCTCGGAAAATCTCCTCCTGGCTAGCCCATGTGGTGACCGTCACTGTCCTCCTACTGATATCCAAAATAGCTCGATGGTGGTCCATCCAGTCCATCCCTAATATGACTTCCTCATGCACTAGGTGCATGACGTGGAAGTCGGCTAACCAGTCTAGGTTTCCCAAGCGGATGGGACAACCGTGGACCTCCCGAGTGCCACAAACCTTACCCCCGTCGGGTAACCCTATAAGGAAGGGTTCCCCCTCTACTGTATCTAAGGCTAACCTATCCATGCAATCATCAGATATGAAAGTGTGCGTCGCATCCATATCAAAAAGTACTCTGACCGGAATGCCGTGAATCATAATAGTACATGTAGTTGCGCGTGCTGCTAGCTCTACCACACTCCTCAACTTGAAGACCTTGGCCTGGGTGCCTCTAGTCTTTGTGGTGCCTCCACCACGTCTTCTACCTCTACCTGGAACCTGTGAAGAACCCTGAGAATAAGCATGGCCAGGGGCTCGCTGCTGCTGACCCCGAGCGTGATACTGAGGCGGCCTTTTCCCACCTCTTAAAGTTCCAGCAGACGAAGACCCCTGTTGCAATGTTACCTTGCCCTATGGGCAGACGGTAGCTCTATGACCCAGCTGGCCATAAGTAAAGCAAGTCATTGGCGGCTGTTCGCCACTTAGCGTGCGTGCAATCAAGCTTTAAATTTATAAAACTAGAATCAAGCAAGCGAACCCGCAGTGTACGGATCGATATAGTTAAGCAAGAATTCCAGAGTATCGAACACAGGGATTTGGGTGGAACGAACTCGATTGCAGGTTATCAAGCAGTAAATATGAGAGTTTTGCAGATATTGGGAAAACAACAATCCTAAAGATCCAGGTATCCAGCTGTGGCAATCGATTCAAGATATACTAATGATGTAAAGACAGAGTTAAGATGTGCAAAGGTATACTAATGTAAGGTAATCGTACGGTTGAGGTTCCGAAAACCTTATATAACTCACCCAAAAGACTCTTCCTATACAGGTTGATGAGGCTCAATATAGAAAGGTTCTAAGGACAAGGATTAGCATCAAATACCCAAACCTATAATCTAAAGATCAAGACTAACTTATCCGATTGAGGTTGTTGAGACTCACAATCGAGGTAGAGGTTGTTGAGGCTTCACTACCACCTAGAAAAGACAAGTCTAAACTAAGCTAAAGCAAATCTTTAACTTTGGATTAAGGTAAAAGCAAGCTCGTAAACTTAAGGAAATTACGGTTGGATCTTGAGATTCCACGGTCGTGGAACTCAAGAACAGCCCGTAATTTAGGGTTGTCGGCGACAATTCTCTAACTCTCAGGGTCTAATTTGTTTGCGATCGATCTATCACCATCTAAGCCACAACTATCAACCCTTCACTTTAGAATTGTTAAGGGTTTTTTAGCCAATAACAGTCATATTGATATTAATTCAAGATTTAAAAGATAAAAGATGGGAACTTTCAAGAACTATCAATAATCTTCAATTGAATCTCAGAATCACAGTCAAGAACAAGTGTTCATCAAAAGATTCAAAACGGAATAAACAATCACAATCTTAGGAAAGAAAGGAAACGGGATGTCAATCCGATCCTAAATCAAACCTAAGCAAGAAGAGGAATCTTCTTGCAAAACCCTCCAAGAACTTCGATCTTCCACACGAAGATCACAAACAGCAACTCTCCAATACGAACTTTGGAACTTCAATGAGATCTCCAAAATCACCTCCAAGAATGAGGGTTTGTATGTTGCTAAGCGTGCGTTTTTGCCGCTAAACTAGGGTTCAAAGGTCGTAAGTGAGGTGACGGAAGCTTGCTTCATCCGTCCTTTTTATAATGCAGGGCAAAATGTCGGCCCGGCCCGATCTTCAAAAGATCATGGCTTCGAAACGTGGCGAAAGGATTCGCCAAGATCACGGTCGTGGAAGATTCCACGACCGTAATTTTGAGGCGTGGAAACAAACACGGATAGCTTCCACGGCCGTAATATCTCCTGGAATGAACATCGAATTCTGACTCACAATCCACGGCCGCAATTTAGGGTAAAACCGTGATTCTTGCTCTCATTCGTGCATTCCTCAATCCAATACTCAAATTTGCTTCCAAAAAGTGTCCTTGGTCTATGGACACATCAACTCAACTCTCCTTTGCTCGATTCCGTTCGGAAATAGCTCCAAATCACCTATAATCAACATAGAACTCGTGTAGACATCTATATCGACAATATAGGCAATACTAGCTCATATATGCATAAAGCTCAATCAAAGACTATCGATATGAATCAAATACGATTAGAAAACGTGCCTAAAATATCACAATATTTCATGCTAACAAATAACCCCATACTTAGCACTTGCTTGTCCCTAAGCAAGGTCTTTCAAAAAGCTTAAAACAAGAGTTAGGATGAAATATGTGTACCTTCTTTTGGATGAAAGTGACTTCTAAAGAATAGATCATTCTCAAACCTTGCTTCAATCGTTTTCAAACTTTCACACACTTAATTAGAGAGTAAGAGGTAAAGAAAAATCATGAATCAATTTAGCTTCTAAACAAGTATTATAACCTTCAAATATTATCAAAATCAATCATAAGAACTTCAATTTAGATCACCAAGCCATATAACATTCTTTTGATCTTAAGGACTTTCAAAGAAAAGGTCTAGAGTATGGAAGGGAAGGGAAACTTTAAGGGAGAGTGGTGCATAAATCCGGGAAAGTGGACAACTACCTTCTTCTTCTTTTGCGGTTTCCGCAACACTTCACTTAGAGCTTCGCTCTCTCCTTTTCATTTTCCGACTTTACTTTTGGAGTTATGGATAGAGGTGCACAAAAACCGAAGCCTAGGAGATTGGCGTTTCTCATTTTTGCGAGATGCCTCAAACCCTTAGCGCACATACCATAATCCGCTTGGAATATCGCTCAATCCGACTTTGGCAAGACACAAACACCCGGCTATGTGAATGGTGCCGAGTTACTCATCGTCATGATTGACTTCCCCAAACCTATAATTTCTTTCTATTCAATTGATTGCAAATATATGCTCTCATGGCCCTCCCACATCAAACATGCCTTTTTCTCATTCACTTTCCAAGTTCCCGGATGGGTAAGGGAGGCTAATATTTCAATGAGGAGTTAGATGATCAAAGGAAGAAGAAAGAAAATATCGAATTGCCTTAATCATTTCAACAAGAAGTATAGGAACTTATAATGTGATTTCAATTTCAACTTCTTACATGATTTAGGTAACATTTTCACATTATACAACTTGCAAAAGAGGTAAAATGTATTCATTCAATTTCTTTTCGAATTACCATCCTTTCAAGCATGCAATTGTTATCAACTCAATTCGCAAGTAATGATTATCATGGAAATCATATCGATTCGTTAGAAGCATCAAATTTTCAAAATTTTTCAATTTTTATGGGTTTTTTAAAGTTCTTTTTCATGCAATGCAAGAATGAAACGTGTAACATACAATGAACATGCAATGATAGTCTCGGAATAGAAGCAACATATAGAGTAGAGTTGTTACAAACATTTAGTACATCCCACCCCATACTTAGGACGAACATTGTCCCTAATGTTCACAAGAAAGAACAAAAGAAAGAAAAGCAAAAGAAAACTCACAAATGGTGGCGGGAATGTCTAAAAACGAGCTGTCCGGTCATCTATCACTGCGGTGCCGGCGGAGGTGGGAATGGAGAGAAACTCGGATCATAGTACCGCCCAAACTGCTGGCGGTAGACGTCCCTCATCATGTGGTCAAGGTCGTCTAAGCGTCTGTCTCTATCATCCGCCCGGATCTCTAATGCTCCGACTCTCTCTGAAAGTCCGGTAGCCCAATCCGGCATCCAATCATACCATCCCGGGGGGTCGGCTGGTGCTGCTGCTGGTGGTGGCGGTGGTGCTGCTGGCTGCGTCGTGGACCAAGGAGGAGGTGTGCTGTACCAAGAGGGAGGTGTGGTCATCCACGTGGGCCTCTCGCTCACACTGGCGCGGCGAGATGACGAGCCTGAAGCTCTAGCCGGGTGTGGAGAGCGCCTAGGTACATCCTGGGCCGCATCCGGCTGATCCGGAAACGTGCCGAACTCCTGCTCTGCTCCTCCACCACTCTCGTACTGCTCTCCCATGTCCTCCTCATCATCAGCCGGTGGTGGGACGTAAGGGGGAGCTACAAGCCTGTTCGCATGCATCGCAGCGAACGTCTCCTTCCAATTGTGGCGTCCCGCCACAATGGAGTACTCTGGCAGCCACTCAATACCCCTGCCTGTCCTACTCTCCCAGGGCATGCCCGCATAAGGCGGACCTCTATGTGTGGGGAAGATGAGTCCCCTAACCATGAATGCGTGTAGTCCTAGAGGTACGGCGGGTATGCGGGTGCAGGCTGAAAAGTCAACACCAAACGTCCTAGCTATGTGGGTCACTATCCCACCATATCCAATGTTCCCTCTCGATTTGTTCTTGAGCTTACTCATCGTCGCCGCCAAAAGGGTAGCACAATCTGCGCGGCATCCATGAAGCATAGCGTAGAGAAGGAATAGCTCATCCGTCTTGATCTTTTGGGGCGTCTCCGTCCTAGGAAAGAGACACTCCGAAAGAACACGGTGAGCTATCTTCAAGGCCAAATGGTACATCAATTTGGCCTTGGTATCAGCTGGATGCCAACGGTCCTCGTCGGCATAGATCATCGCCACTTCCTCCCAAAAATCCTTGGCGGAAACGTTCCTAGGGAGTCGACCGTTGTAGGTCTCATGGAACCCAAAGATGGTCCCGAACTCAACAATGCTAAGATGATAGTCTCTGTTCATGAGACGGAAGGAGACGGTCCTATCAACAGGGCTGTGCTCGAAAGACGTCACAACCTCTCGGGTGATCTCCTCATAAGCGTCTTCACGAATGTTCGTGAAGACAAGCAAACCGGCTCTATCCAAGAGCCATGTAAGGTCGTCTACTATGTTGAGAGGATGTAGATCCTCCAACAACAAATATCTAGGACCTATCACTGTCCTCTTCTCTATTTTCTCAAGTGCCGCTATGTAGTTCTCGTGTATGATCGGGATGCTAGGAGGAGGGGGTGAAGATGGAGGTGAAGGTGAGGATGGTGGTGAGGGAGATGAGGGTGGTGGTGCTCTAGATGTGGAGGGGTTACCCTTTCTCTTCTTATTTTGCTCCCCTCTCTTTTCCTTAATCCTTCCCGAAACTCTCCTCACAAAGTCCATTCTGTTGAGAATTACGGTCTGTTCTTCCCAAACCACGGCCGTGGAACCTCTGTAGACCGTAATTCGACACAGAAATTCTCAATTCTCAGCAAATCAGCAATCAAACTCCACAACAAGCAGTCCTAATCTAATTTCTTCCAATCTCAATCAGTTCTTCCTAAAAATCTCTAACAAAAACGAAAAAAAACGACTAGAATCAAGAAGAGAGCAAAAACCTATTTTTCGGATTGAAAAATCCAAAATGCGGGTTTGTTGATCATTTTCCACTCGATTTGTCGCTTGGATCATGTTCTTGGTTGGATTTGCTTCAGTTTAGGAAGAAGAATCGTTAAAAACGATTAAAGAACGAAGATTTGGGAGAAGCTGCGGGTTTTCGGTATTTAGGGCGTGGAAATTGGGGGTTTTGTGGTGTTTTTGTGGTGAAGTGTGGCTTTTATACTCGCAGGCAAAATTTCAAAAATCACGGTCTATCGGGGCATTCCACGGCCGTGGAAATGTACGGACCCGTAATTTTTGTGATTTTTCACAGGCCTTTGAGAATTACGGCCACTGTAGCTATGACGACCGTAATTTAGACCGTGGAACTCTCTGTAAAGCTTCAAAGTCCAAATTTCGTCACTTCTCTTCGACATTATCCCTCCTTTCTCCTTTTCCATCGATCCTACAACCAAAAACACGAACATACCGGGAGAAATCGAGGCGAAAATAAAGCAAAAACTTCTATTCTAAGCTAAACTATGAATCGAAAACGAAAATCGAGAATGCAATACCTTGGGTTGCCTCCCAAGAAGCGCTTTGTTTAAGGTCCGTAGCTAGACCAATCTCGCACTTATTCGAGTGCGGTAGGTGCAAACTCCTCAGCTTGGAGTTCCGGTGAGTACTTCTTGAGCCGTTGGCCGTTCACCTTAAAACTTCCGCTAGCTTCACCCCATACTTCAACTGCACCATGGGGGAAAATACGCTTAATTAGAAAAGGTCCAGTCCAACGAGATTTTAACTTACATGGAAAGAGGCGAAGTCTCGAATTGAAGAGGAGAACTTGATCTCCTTCTTGGAAGTCCTTTGGGATGATATGCTTATCATGCCAACGCTTTGCTCTTTCCTTGTAGATCTTAGCGTTTTCATAGGCGTTCAAACGGAGTTCATCCAGCTCGTTGATGTCTAGGAGACGCTTCTCTCCCGCTTCCTTCATGCCGAAATTCAGCCATTTGATAGCCCAAAACGCTTTGTGCTCTAGCTCTACCGGCAAATGACAAGACTTCCCATACACAAGGTTGTATGGTGTGGTTCCTATGGGAGTCTTGTATGCAGTCCGGTATGCCCATAATGCATCATCTAGTTTCAAGGACCAATCCTTCCTAGTCCTTGAAACCGTCTTCTCTAGAATTCCCTTGATCTCCCTTTTTGAGATCTCAACTTGTCCACTCGTTTGTGGATGGTAAGGGGTGGCGATCTTGTGAGTAACCCCATACTTGGCTAGAAGAGCTTCAAAGCGACGGGCTATGAAGTGAGAACCTCCATCACTAATGATCGTCCTTGGCGTCCCGAATCGCGGAAAGATGGTCTTGTTGAAGAACTTGACCACCACCATGGCATCATTTGTGGGAGAGGCAATTGCTTCGACCCATCTAGAGACGTAATCTACTGCCAATAGTATGTATTGGTTTCCACAAGAAGAAGGGAATGGTCCCATGAAATCGACTCCCCAAACGTCGAAAATCTCCACCTCTTGGATGTTGTTGAGGGGCATCTCGTTCCTTCTAGAGATATTGCCTGTTCTTTGACAAGCATCGCAGCAAGAAACAAAGGATTGCACATCTTTAAATAAGGTAGGCCAATAGAATCCAGATTGCAATACCTTTGCGCTAGTTTTGTTCGAACTAGCGTGTCCTCCACAAGGTAGTGAATGACAATGACGGATGACACTTTGCATCTCATCTTCCGGCACACATCGCCGGATGATGCCATCCGGACCTCTCTTAAAGAGGAGAGGCTCGTTCCAATGGTATTCCCGGACGTCCTTGAAGAACTTCTTCCTTTGTGCGTATGATAGTCCGGGTGGTATCTCCTGGCAAACCAAATAGTTAACAAAATCAGCAAACCATGGTTCGTTACCTTTGGAGACTACCTTGATGCACTCCTCTATGATGTGTAGGTGTTCGTCCGGAAAGGAGTCATCAATGGGTAAATGGTCGTCCTCTAGATGTGTTAGACGGCTCAAATGATCCGCAACAGAATTTTCCGAGCCTTTCTTGTCGCGGATCTCTAGATCGAATTCTTGTAGGAGAAGAATCCATCTAATCAGCCTTGGCTTCGCATCCTTCTTAGCAAGGAGGTATCGGATCGCAGCATGATCCGTGTAGACAATCACCTTTGCACCTACAAGATAAGAGCGAAACTTGTCAATAGCGTAGACAATGGCTAGAAATTCCTTTTCCGTAGTGGCGTAGTTGAGCTGGGCTTCATCTAGCGTCTTGCTAGCGTAGTATATGGCGTGGGTTCGTCCTTCCTTTCGTTGCCCAAGAACAGCTCCAATGGCTACGTTACTAGCATCACACATAATCTCAAAAGGGAGAGTCCAATCCGGTGGTTGGATAATGGGTGCTGAAATTAGAGCTTGCCGGATGGTGTTGAACGCATCTAGACATTCCTGTGAAAACTCAAAAACTGCATCCTTCATCAATAGATTAGTGAGAGGTTTTGATATCTTAGAAAAGTCTTGAATGAAACGTCTATAAAATCCAGCATGTCCTAGGAAACTTCTTATTCCCTTCACCGAAATTGGGGGAGGAAGTTTCTCTATGGTTTCTATCTTAGCTTTGTCTACCTCTATCCCTCTACTAGAGACTAAGTGACCTAAAACGATTCCTTCCTTAACCATGAATTGACACTTCTCCCAATTAAGAACTAGGTTAGTGTCTTCACATCTTTGCAAAACAAGAGAAAGGTTAGAAAGACAATCGTTAAAAGAGGAACCGTAAACGGAGAAGTCGTCCATGAAGACTTCCATGATTTCCTCTACATATTCGGAGAAGATGGCCATCATGCACCGTTGAAAGGTGGCTGGGGCGTTGCAAAGCCCGAACGGCATTCTCCTGTAAGCGAACGTACCCCAAGGGCACGTGAATGTGGTCTTCTCTTGATCATCCGGATGTATCGGGATCTGAAAGAAACCACTATAACCGTCAAGGTAGCAAAAGTATGAATGTTGTGCTAACCTTTCAAGCATTTGATCGATGAATGGCAATGGAAAGTGATCCTTCCGCGTTGCGCTGTTGAGCTTGCGGTAGTCTATGCACATTCGCCATCCAGTTACGGTTCGGGTAGGAATGAGTTCGTTGTTCTTATTGGTGATGACCGTCATTCCTCCCTTCTTTGGAACTACTTGGACTGGGCTCACCCACTTGCTATCGGAGATAGGATAGATGATACCTGCATCAAGAAGTTTAAGAATTTCCTTCTTGACAACCTCCTTCATGGTCGGATTCAACCGCCTTTGAGGTTGTCTTGAAGTTCTAAAGTCTTCCTCCATTAGTATTTTGTGCATGCATAGGGAGGGTTTAATTCCTACTAAGTCCTCTATAGTATAGCCTATGGCTTTTCTATGTTTCCTAAGGACAATCATGAGCTGTTCATGTTCATCTATGCTTAATTCGGAACTAACGATAACCGGGAAGGTGGAATTAGATCCAAGAAAAGCGTACCTTAGATGAGTAGGAAGTGGTTTAAGTTCCATTGCTTTCGGAACTTCTAATGATCCTTGAGGAGCTTCCGATGTTTCCTTAGAAGCTTCTAAGGATGTCGAATGGTTTGGAGAAGAATTAGAGGAAGTTGAAGAAGTGTGCCGATCGCCCTTTTTCACGGTCAAAATCACGGTTTCCTCTGGTTTTCCACGGCCGTAATATCCTCTGGAATGGAGGTCGAATTTGGTCGTGGAATCCACGGTCGTGGAATACAGAGTATGACCGTGGATTCGAGTATTTTCAGCCTCATCGTGGAGTTTCTCAAACTCCACTTCATGCATCTCTTCTTGTGTTTCTAAGGCTTCAATTTCCTCTTTGCACTCTTCTTCTTCCCCTACATCGGTTAGACTCATAGTAATAACCTTTTGCAAAGGATCGTTAAAGAGAATCGCACTCACCTCCTCCCTAGATAAACCTTCTTCGTCTTGGACATTGTAAATATCCTGATCAAAGATTGGCTCCTTCACTAGAGTGGAAAGAACGAACTCTACTTTCTCTTCCCCAATGTCAAAAGCGAGTCTCCCATTCTTGCAATCACCATGCAGCCGGAAGTTGCAAGAAACGGTCTTCCGAGTATAATCGGGACCGGACTATCTGCAGGAATGTCAAGCACGACAAAATCAATGGGGACAAAGAACTTGCCTAGCTTGACCGGGACGTCTTCTACAATGCCGACGTGACGAGTAATGGATCGATCCGCCATGTATAACGTCATCTTCACTGGTTTAGGGTCGCCTAAACCGATCTTCCTGCACAATGCAAGTGGTATGATGCTCACACTTGCTCCCAAGTCACATAAAGCGTCATATGTGACTTCTCCCACTCCAATGGGAATGCAAAATGACCCCGGATCTTTCAGCTTTGGGGGCATTTTCTCCTTCATAGTCTTGATGAGGTCCGAAGAATCCGAACTCATCTTGACCTCTCCAAAGTCTTCTAGCTTCCTCTTGTTAGAGAGGAGCTCCTTCAAGAACTTGCCATAAGCCGGCATACCTACAATAGCATCAATGAAAGGTATATTAATATGCAGTTTGCTCATGAGTTCTATGAACTTACCGAATTGCTTGTCTAGGCGCGCTCGCGCTCTAGATTGAGGGAACGGTAGGGGAGGTTTGAAAGCTGGAGGGGGGACATAGACGTCCTCCTTCTCCTTCCCCTTTTCTTTGCCTTTCTCTACGGGGACTTCAACAAACGTAGGCTGCGGATCGGTGGTAGTCACTCCGCTCCTAGTTGTAATCGCCATTACCCTTCCCTTAGGGTTGTCCTCCGTCTTTCCTGGAAGTTTCCCTTGATTTCTAGGAACTTCCTCCGCATGGTTGAACATTTGATTTTCCAAAACCTTTTGAGCTTTGTCAACTTTAAAAATTTGATCATCAACCTTGATGATGCGGTTCTCCAACCCTTGAAGCTTTCCCAAGATCGTTTCCAGCATGGGATCCGGCTTCTCCTTTCCCGTATTGTTTCCTCCATTTGACGATTGCCCCTGGCTTTTCAAAGGAGTAGAGGAAGAAGAGGGTGGAGTTAGTGAATTGGAATTGGAAGGATAGGAGTTACCGGAATTTTGTTGATTGGAGCGCCAATTGTTGTTGTTCGAACCCCGATTGTTGTTCCAATTGTTGTTGTTCCGGTTGTTGTTGTTTCCATTCCAATTGTTGTTCCGGTTATTGTTCCGGTTATTGTTGTTGCGGTTGGTGTTATCACCGCCGTTGTTGTTACCCAAATAGCCAACATCCTTCTCTTGTTGCTTTGGGAAGTTGGTCTTGATAGTCTCCTTCAACTCTTTGATCTCATTGTTGAGGGAGAAAATCTGATTTTGAGCTTCATGTGTGAGCTTTGCTCCTTGCTCCGCACGATTTCCCTCCACTTTCCGGTGGGAATACTTCTCTATGACTCTTGCTTGCTTCTCAATGAAGTCCCAAGCGTCATCTTCTCTCATGTCCATGAACGTTCCGCATGAGAGGGATTGAAGGTTGGATTGCGTTCCCGCATCCAGCCCCTTGTAGTAAATTTCCAGCAAGGCAAGCTTGGATATGCCATGATGAGGGCAATCCAAGAGCAAATCCTGAAACCTTTCCCAAGATTGAAACAAACTTTCGTTAGGTCTCATAGAAAAAGCATTAATCTTACCTCTAAGTTCCGCCGTTTTGGAGGGCGGAAAGAACTTGGTGAGAAACTCTGCGGAGAGGTCTTCCCACGTCTCTAGCTTCCCACTAGGAAGAGCTTGGTACCAAGATAGCGCTTTCCCTTTCAAAGAGAAAAAGAAAGGTTTGAGCTTATAGCTGTTGGTAGTAGCGCTCTTTGGTCTCATCGTCTCCATCATACACTCAAAGTTTTGCAAGTGTTGGTGTGGAGATTCAGCGCTTGTACCGCCAAACTGGCTTTGGCGAACAAGAGTGATAACTTGAGGGTTGAAGCTAAACCCTTGTACATCTTCAGCATCAAAGTTCACACCTAAACGGCGTGGTTGTTGTGTTGGATCCATTCGTTGGCCAAGAGTTCTCGGCTCATTATCCACACGTTCGACTCTCGCATTCCTAGGTGGAATGCGGCGGTTAGCAGCTCCTTGTTGATTGAAAGGATTTATATTGATCGTGGGATCAATCTCTTCTAGCGGAGGCATGGAAGAATCACTATCATCGGTGGATGAGTAGTTTCTTCTTCTAGACCTTGTTCTCCTTCTCGAGGACTTCTTGCCCACCTTGTCCTCAAGATCGCTCATCTTTATCTTCATTTGGACGATCATGTCTTGTAGACCGTTAACTTGAGTTTGATGGCGATCCATCTCATCTTGGAGGAGAGTCTCATTCCATCGGAGTTGAGCTTCCTTCTCCGCCAACTTAGTTTGAAGATTGTGCTCGTTTTCTTCAGCCATCTTCCTTTCCTTGCGCTTTTGCCTCAAGCTTTTCTCTAGCTCTTGATCAAGAGGTAAGAGATCTTCTGTGTTCCTAGACCTGCGCATGCACTTAAAGAAAAATCAAATAACGAGAGCAAGCTCCCAAGCTTGACAACCGGCTACCGGATTCGGTCGAAGCCAAATCCCCGGCAACGGCGCCAAAAACTTGTTCGCCACTTAGCGTGCGTGCAATCAAGCTTTAAATTTATAAAACTAGAATCAAGCAAGCGAACCCGCAGTGTACGGATCGATATAGTTAAGCAAGAATTCCAGAGTATCGAACACAGGGATTTGGGTGGAACGAACTCGATTGCAGGTTATCAAGCAGTAAATATGAGAGTTTTGCAGATATTGGGAAAACAACAATCCTAAAGATCCAGGTATCCAGCTGTGGCAATCAATTCAAGATATACTAATGATGTAAAGACAGAGTTAAGATGTGCAAAGGTATACTAATGTAAGGTAATCGTACGGTTGAGGTTCCGAAAACCTTATATAACTCACCCAAAAGACTCTTCCTATACAGGTTGATGAGGCTCAATATAGAAAGGTTCTAAGGACAAGGATTAGCATCAAATACCCAAACCTATAATCTAAAGATCAAGACTAACTTATCCGATTGAGGTTGTTGAGACTCACAATCGAGGTAGAGGTTGTTGAGGCTTCACTACCACCTAGAAAAGACAAGTCTAAACTAAGCTAAAGCAAATCTTTAACTTTGGATTAAGGTAAAAGCAAGCTCGTAAACTTAAGGAAATTACGGTTGGATCTTGAGATTCCACGGTCGTGGAACTCAAGAACAGCCCGTAATTTAGGGTTGTCGGCGACAATTCTCTAACTCTCAGGGTCTAATCTGTTTGCGATCGATCTATCACCATCTAAGCCACAACTATCAACCCTTCACTTTAGAATTGTTAAGGGTTTTTTAGCCAATAACAGTCATATTGATATTAATTCAAGATTTAAAAGATAAAAGATGGGAACTTTCAAGAACTATCAATAATCTTCAATTGAATCTCAGAATCACAGTCAAGAACAAGTGTTCATCAAAAGATTCAAAACGGAATAAACAATCACAATCTTAGGAAAGAAAGGAAACGGGATCTCAATCCGATCCTAAATCAAACCTAAGCAAGAAGAGGAATCTTCTTGCAAAACCCTCCAAGAACTTCGATCTTCCACACGAAGATCACAAACAGCAACTCTCCAATACGAACTTTGGAACTTCAATGAGATCTCCAAAATCACCTCCAAGAATGAGGGTTTGTATGTTGCTAAGCGTGCGTTTTTGCCGCTAAACTAGGGTTCAAAGGTCGTAAGCGAGGTGACGGAAGCTTGCTTCATCCGTCCTTTTTATAATGCAGGGCAAAATGTCGGCCCGGCCCGATCTTCAAAAGATCATGGCTTCGAAACGTGGCGAAAGGATTCGCCAAGATCACGGTCGTGGAAGATTCCACGACCGTAATTTTGAGGCGTGGAAACAAACACGGATAGCTTCCACGGCCGTAATATCTCCTGGAATGAACATCGAATTCTGACTCATAATCCACGGCCGTAATTTAGGGTAAAACCGTGATTCTTGCTCTCATTCGTGCATTCCTCAATCCAATACTCAAATTTGCTTCCAAAAAGTGTCCTTGGTCTATGGACACATCAACTCAACTCTCCTTTGCTCGATTCCGTTCGGAAATAGCTCCAAATCACCTATAATCAACATAGAACTCGTGTAGACATTTATATCGACAATATAGGCAATACTAGCTCATATATGCATAAAGCTCAATCAAAGACTATCGATATGAATCAAATACGATTAGAAAACGTGCCTAAAATATCACAATATTTCATGCTAACAGCGGCTTCCTACACTCAGTCTTAATATGGCCATACTCTCCACAACTATAACACTGACGTCCCCTAGGAGATGTCGGTGGGGCAGACTGATATCTAGGGCGTCCATGAAACTGACCACGACTATGACTTGAGGCTCCAACTCTTACACTGCCTAGTCCCGTCCTCTACCTCTTATCCGGACCTCCAGACTGAGCGGCTCTCTTAGGACCCGGTCGGTCCCTCTCATATGCTGAAGCTCGGTCCTGGTAATCTGTCAAGGAATCACAAGGAAACCCTGCCAGATAGGAGCGGGTGGTCTCCCTCAGTCTCCGGGAGTACAGGTACACGCGTTGGACCATTGGTGGTGCTGCGGGACCTAGCAGTTACAACTCCTACCAAAACCTCCTGATCGTCTCGGCTATCAGGACATCCTCAAATCCAGCCTCTAAGAAATCTTGTACTTTGTCTCTTCTCAACAAGGTAGGGAAAAAAGTCTCCCGAACTAGGTTCAATAACTGCTCGAAACTGGTGACACCACTCCGAACAGTCCTCCACCACCTGATCCTTAAATAAGGTTTGAACTAAATCAACCTGACGATCCTCAAGGCAACGGATCGCCTCCAACACGGACATTACGTGGCTGATCTAGTGTTCCACCTCTAATCCCACATTCCCGTCAAACGTGGGTACACACTGCTGGTTGAAAGTCTTCAAACAACAGTCCGGCCTCGGCGCCCTCAGCTTGTTTCTTACTCTGTCGCTCTCGACCACCCTCACTGGTGCAACTACTACTGGTGGAACTACCACCCGAGTCACCCTCTGCGAAACCTCTACAAACCTAGCTGGTACCGGCGGTGCTGGGGGTGGTGCTCCGGTCTTAAATGCCTCCTTCACTCGCTGGAGATACTCTCGGTACTCCGATGCTCTGATAGATACTCTGCCCGAATCCGTTGACCTTGAACTCTGTGCTCCGGACCTTACAGCGGTCTCATCCCTAACCTCAGGGATAATGCTCTAAGTCACCTCCTCAGCAGGGACATCCGCAGCTGGCGGGTCCATAATGGGGGCTCGTCCCCGACCTCGGGCTCCCGGAGGCCTACCCACACGTCCCCGTCTCAGAGCTCCTAGAGGAAGGGGAGGTCTACCCCCTCCTCGTCCCACCTATGTTGTCGCTCTCGTGCATATCATCTGGTAAAGATGGAATCGATGCGTAAGACTATGCTATCTTTAAGAGGATATAACAATTCTAACAAACGGCTGATACTACTAGAAGGTCCAAAACTTAACTACAATATATATACAACTTTACAATCCAATAAACTACGCTGTCGAGATCCGCGGAGTTAGTGGTCATTCCGTACATTCTATCCCAACCCGACTATGCTCATGGTTTGAAAATGAAATTCGTTTTGAAAACTCGAACCCTTGTGGGTTTTGTTTATTTGTCTATTTGGCCTTTTATAAGATTGTGAGTGCCGCCGTTGTCAACCTAGAGCTTTGATACCATATTGTAACACCCCAAATCTGATAGACTCGGGATGCTACGGGCTAGGACCTCACAATGGGTCCCGACCCTTAGCCTGACAACAACTTCACCGGACCTTACAACACCGTACATATAAAAGCCAAATGGAAAGAGTTTTAATGCATGATGAGTATGTGAAATACATCCGAAAAACATAACTCCAACCGAGTTCTCAAAACACACAACATGAAAACGTCTGAAACAATAATAATAAAAGATAAATTGATCCCGTCCTATAATGTACGGAACCCCGGCTGCTCACTACCGCCAGATCACTTGACCACCTCCCTAACCTATAGGCATCTACAAGCGGCATAAAACCGTTAGCTAAGCATTCTATGCATTAGAATGAAGGTAAAGGCACATAAACACATAACAAACACATACAACATGCAAGTACTCAAGTCTATTTATTATCTTTATTTACGTTATTCCTTACTAATGATACTTATTTTGTGACACGAGGGATTCCCAAACCTCGCCTCTGTCCCCGTTTACCAACAAGGAATGGTAGTAATGCATTTGACCGTCTACCTGTCTAGGCTAGTCGTAGAGAACCTCCTAGCTCTCGCAAGAGCTAGACAATAATGTCACCGCCCGTTATCATACACTTGGGCCAATTACGTAATATAAATAGGTCGTCCTATTCCGGTTTCGTTGTTTAACATGACTGACACACACCACCAAAACACAATAAGTTAATACAAAGAAGTCAGCTAAGTAAGTCCGTGGACTTACCAATCTCAAAGCAAAACCCGATCAAACTCTCTCAACCTCCCGTAGAAAAACACACAACGCCAGTTCAACACAAGGCACACGGATCAAGCAACACTCTAGTCAACTAGAAGTCCTTAGACTTCTAGGCTCAACATCCTCACAAGAACAACATCACTCTAGTCAACTTGAAGTCCTTAGACTTCTACGCTCAACATCGTCACAAGAATAACAACTCAAGATAGATCAACACTCTCAGTCCATGATAACAAGATTTATGACTTAGGATTAGGTAATCATTTAGATAGATTTCTCACTCATTCATGCACGTTTTGGCATTGGTTCATGACGTCTTCGCTCAATTCATGCACATTTCTAGAAAAGACGTCTACACTACCTTTTATCGGTTTTGTAGGTAATTTGGGGATCTATTGGACGTTAATCGATACATTTGAGGGCCAAGCCTCATGATGGTACACATCCAAAGCCTTGGAGGAGCATAATTGGAGCAACAAAGGATACAAAGACCACTATTGGTGCAAGCAATGGAGCAACTCATGGCTAGACGATCATAGCATGCTTCTATTGAAGAAAATCGACCTACACCCAGGAAAATCGGCCGATTTTTTCCTCTGGGTCGATTTTTGGGCCTTTGAAAACTTAAGCCACGTGTCCCACGATCTCTTGTCCGGCCTTGCTCTTGGTGGAGAATATAAGTGGTCCTTCAAAGCTGTTGCTGGCTTATTCCCATTGATCCTTCTCCTCTCTTTTGACCTATCTTCTCCCCCAAAACACTTCTCTATTGTTGCCTCTCTTCCAAGCACCCATTAGGGGTGTTCTTGGAAGAGATTAGTGTAGATTCTCGTTTTTGAGTGAGATTAGAGTGGATTTGAGAGAGAAGTTCATTGTTGACAACTTGGATTAGCTCTTGGAGCCTTGTAAGGATTTGGTAATTTCTATTCTATGCTTTTAATGTCTTTTATTTGGATTGTTCTTCATCAATTGACCATGACTTGCAAGCATGCTTTATTTGTGGAGATTGATCTTGAAATGAATGTTGTTGGCTAGATAGATTGCGATTCTAGGGTAAGGAAAGAAGGGTTATGGCTAGGACCATGATAGGATGAACTTAGATTTTTACCCTTGGATGACTCTTGTTCTTGAAATCCTAGTGTTTGTTGAGCTAATTCTATCCTAGGGAGACCTAGTGTTAGCAACTAAGTGTTTAGAAGAGACTTACCCGGTGATTCTTACTCTTAGATTCAAAAGATGACAAACCCTAGGTAGTGGTGAGCCTCATAAGCCGCCATTGGACTAAGTGTGCTAGGATAGTTGTTTAGGACTTCCCTTTCCGAGACTTACCCGGTAAGGATAGGTTAGACCCCTAGGTAACAATCCGGTTTGTGTAGAATTCCTATCTTTAGGTTCTTAGAGACTTACCCGGTGATGAGACCTTAGGAATGGACTAGTGGATCATGAGACTTACCCGGTAATTGATCCCAATCTAGAAACGCTTAATCCCAACATATCATAGTTAAACCGAGGAATGAATAGATAGCTTGAGTCTATGCCATAACCAGACTTCCAATCTATAGAATCCGCTTTGTTACTTCCATTCTCCTATCTTTTGTGTTAGTGTGTGTTTGTGTTGCTTGATTGTGTTCACATATTTGTGATCTTTGTTTGATCACCCAAAACCCTCCAAAAACATTGTATTTTCCATTTTCTTTATTCCTCATCTTATCTTAGTCTAGATTCACACTATCTTTGATCATTGAATGACTTAGTTTCACCTCAGTCCTTGAGTTCGACCTCGGAATAATATCCCTACTACAAACGACCCGTACACTGCGGGTTTTGCTAGGTAGTTTAGGATTTAGTTCGAGTTTATAAATGTAAAACTTTTTGTGCTATTAATCCTAGCGTAACAAGTTTTTGGTGCCGTTGCCGGGGACTAGGTCTAGATTAAGTCATTTGATTTTGATTGCTTTTAGTGTTTATCTTTCTTGTTACTATTGATCTTGTGTGTTTTTGTCTTTGCCTTTTCATGTTTGCCATAGACGGATTGTACCTCCAAGACGACCTTGACGACATGGAGTATGAGGAGTGGATGGAAAGCCAAGATCTTGGACCTCTCCATGATGAGTTTGAGTATTGGGAGGAGTTTAATGCCTATCATGAGTCCCATGATCAAGCTCACATGACTACATTGCCTTATGTGGAACCTCACCATCAACCTCACAATGATCGATTGGAGTCAATGCTAGAAGAAATGTTGAGGAAGATGGATAATCTAGAAAGCAACCTTTCTTCCATTTCTAGTTCCCACATGGAGCTTGAAGCGGAAGTATGTCATCAAGAGGAGGTTCACTATGAGGAGATCCAAGAATTGCCCGATTCAACCATAACCAATAGAAGCCTTGAGGAAGAGTTGAATGAAGCTCGAGAGCAATTGTGGCTAAGGGATTTGGCCCTGAAGGAAGAAAGGAGATTGAATACCGAGAGAGAAGAACAAACGAGGAGGGAGATTGAGGAGATTAGGA
The DNA here is from genome assembly GCA_033239045.1 of Fagopyrum esculentum. NCBI lineage: Eukaryota > Viridiplantae > Streptophyta > Magnoliopsida > Caryophyllales > Polygonaceae > Fagopyrum > Fagopyrum esculentum. Next base: position 24,849,921 of record BSUD01000005.1, on the reverse strand, counting down.
ATGCTCTTATGCTAGGAGATCCTACCACCCTTCAAGGCTTACCTCCACCTCCTTCACCTTTGGAGGAGTGCAATGAAGTATACTCACCCCCGGTCATCCTTGCCATCAACCCCGGAACCACACTTGAAGAGCTCACGAGGGAGAGCCCTAAGCTAACCTCAACTCCTTCCAATCCCTCCTTGCTTGCCCGGAGTACACACGAAGATTGGAGCCCCTTTCCTAAGGAGTTTCCCATGTTGAATGATGGAGGCAAGCATGATGGATCCATGATGGTTATGGAGCACCTCAATGAAGAATTCTTCCCAAGAACCGGCCTTCTTTGGATCATAGAGGATGAGGATGACAAGCATCTCACCGGTATGACCGCGGAGTACCAATTGTCTAAGTATGGGGTGGCACCTATGGTTGCAACTCCATACTATCATCAAAGGAGCGGTGATGAAGGAGTCTACTACTCACCGGTGAAGAGAGAACTTAAAGCTTATTTGGGCATCAAGTGGCCCTTGCTTGTCATCATGGATGCCGGAAAGCGATGGTTGCTTGGACTCCTCAAGCAAACCATGGTATTCGAGGTGGATTGACACATCCTCAGAGTTTGGTCAAGCTAATGACTTTAAAGAAGCGCTTAATGGGAGGCAACCTATTGGTACATGTCTTTCCCTTTTATTTTTCTCGTTTTTGTTTGATTTTGCTTTTGGTGTGCTTTGTTTTTCTTTTGTGTTTTTGGGTGCTAGATCTTGTTGTTGTCATGTGTGATGAGATGCTGGAGGTCATGTGAAAACCTCATGGAACTGTTGAGAAGAAGGTACAAGATCCAAGCACATGGATGAGGAAGAAAGCACCCAGGAAAATCGGACTGTTCTTCACAGAAATCGGCCGATTTTCCTGGGCAGATGGTCCGATTTTTCCTCTATCAAGGAAAGTGATGATCTCAAATCAAGCATGGGTGGAGCGGACGTGGAACTTGGACGGCTTGCGGCGCCAAGCGCAGGTTCCGACATCATAATGAACATCAAGAGCTCTCTACCATCCTTGATCGATCATCCACCATCATCATTCAATGTGAACCGAAATACCAAAGCATCACCAATTTTACACTGTGAGGACTCTCTTTCACTTCTTTATTTAGTTTCCACATTGGGGAAAATGTGTTTCTAAGTATGGGGTGGGGTTTTCATGATCACTTGCATGATTAGCATCTAGGATAGTTCAATTTTGTCACATGTTTCATTATGTCTTGCATTGTACATACATATTTCGAAAAAGCCAAAAAAAAAATCAGAAAATTTTAAAAATTTCTAGTGCTTCTAAAGCTTGGGAATGACCCTTATGATGAATCTTGTCTTGTGAATTGGCTATGGATGGCCTTATGTGTCAAATTGATGATAGCATATGTGGACTTGAAGTACTTATCTTAAATCCCATGTATGATTTGTGATCATGAATGTTTGCCTTGATTGAATTGAGTATTGAAAGTCGAAATTGCATGCTAGTTCTTGCACATCATTTAGGAATAAATGAGGCAATTCATCTTTCTCTACTTCTCATCTTGATCATGTTGTTTGAGCACCTCAATTGATGAAAAATTTGACCTCTTTTGACCCATCCGGGAATAGGAGCATGATAGTGTGTTGATGTGTGTGAAAAGCAAGTGTGGGGTGAAGTTGTTGATGAAAGAATGATGTGAATGAAATGCTGAAATTGTTGTGAAAGTGCAGACAAAAACATAGGTTTGGGGACGTTAGTTTAAATGACAAGTAACTCGGTACACTTCACATAATCGGGTGTTGGTGCCTTGCCAAAGTCAAATAAACCAATAGTCCTAACGAGCTTTGGTATGTGTGCCCGGTGTGGATGCATCTCGAAAAATAGAAAAATCCCGAGAATGGCTAATTACCAAGGTTTCGGCTTTTGTACACCAATGCCATTGTCTCAAAAATAAAAGAAAGAAAAGAAAATGAAGAAAAACATACACTTGAGGGAAGTTGATAAGAAATGTGAAGTTGTGGTTGTTTAGTCCCTTTCCAGGATTAGCATCACATGACCTAGAAATTCCCACCTAATCACAACGTTTCTTAGCCTTTTCTTTCCTAAGTCCTTGTGACCTAAATGCACATGTGTAAGACTTAGTGATCTAGATTGGACATACTCATGATCATCTTGACTTCTTCATTTTCACCTCTCATGCATGCTTTCTAGTTAAGTGTAATTGTCTTTCCATGCCTTCATTCATTTTATGCATATTGCTTGTCCATTGCTATGAAACATGACTATGAAGGTGATCCAATATTAGAAGCACAACTCCAAAAAGATTTTGCCATTTTTCTGCATACATAAATCATGTCATCTCTTAGTCTATAGTTGGGAATTTGCTCGGGGACGAGCAAACCTTAAGTATGGGGTATTTTTGATAACAAGATTTATGACTTAGGATTAGGTAATCATTTAGATAGATTTCTCACTCATTCATGCACGTTTTGGCATTGGTTCATGACGTCTTCACTCAATTCATGCACATTTCTACAAAAGACGTCTACACTACCTTTTATCGGTTTTGTAGGTAATTCGGGGATCTATTGGACGTTAATCGATACATTTGAGGGCCAAGCCTCATGATGGTACACATCCAAAGCCTTGGAGGAGCATAATTGGAGCAACAAAGGACACAAAGACCACTATTGGAGCAAGCAATGGAACAACTCATGGCTAGACGATCATAGCATGCTTCTGTTGAAGAAAATCGACCTACACCCAGGAAAATCGGCCGATTTTTTCCTCTAGGTCGATTTTTGGGCCTTTGACAGCTTAAGCCACGTGTCCCACGATCTCTTGTCCGGCCTTGCTCTTGGTGGAGAATATAAGTGGTCCTTCAAAGTTGTTGCTGGCATTCATCCTTCTCTCCCACATCCTCTAGCATCTTCCAAAGGACTCTTCCAATTGGGAGCTCTCTTCAAGACACCCTTGTGGGTGTTCTTGAGAGAGATTAGTGTAGATTTCAATTTCGTAGTGAGATTTGAGTGATTTTTGCGAAGAAGCTTGTTGAAGGTTGTAAGATCTGACTTGGAGCTACATTTGGTGTGTTGAAAGACTTGTTTTGAACTCAAATCAAGCTAAGTTTCATTGCTTTCATAACCGGAAATCTTGACCTCTAGAATCCTCTTTTTCTATCTTTGATCTCATATCTTGTGTTTGTGTCACTTGTTTGTTTTGCTAGCTTGAGTGTTATTTTGTTTTATTACCTTGCTTGATTTGTGATCTTTGTTTGATCACCCAAAAACCCTCCAAAAACATTGTCATTTTCATTTCTTTATTTCTCTCTTATCTTAGTCTAGATTCACACTATCTTTGATCATTGAATGACTTAGTTTCACCTCAGTCCTTGAGTTCGACCTCGGAATACTATCCCTACTACAAACGACCCGTACACTGCGGGTTTTGCTAGGTAGTTTAGGATTTAGTTCGAGTTTATAAATGTAAAGCTTTTTGTGCTATTAATCCTAGCGTAACAAGTTTTTGGTGCCGTTGCCGGGGACTAGGTCTAGATTAAGTCATTTGATTTTGATTGCTTTTAGTGTTTATCTTTCTTGTTACTTTTGATCTTGTGTGTTTTTGTCTTTGCCTTTTCATGTTTGCCATGGACGGATTGTACCTCCAAGACGACCTTGACGACATGGAGTATGAGGAGTGGATGGAAAGCCAAGATCTTGGACTTCTCCATGATGAGTTTGAGTATTGGGAGGAGTTTAATGCCTATCATGAATCCCATGATCAAGCTCACATGACTACATTGCCTTATGTGGAACCTCACCATCAACCTCACAATGATCGATTGGAGTCAATGCTAGAAGAAATGTTGAGGAAGATGGATAATCTAGAAAGCAACCTTTCTTCCATTTCTAGTTCCCACATGGAGCTTGAAGCGGAAGTATGTCATCAAGAGGAGGTTCACTATGAGGAGATCCAAGAATTGCCCGATTCAACCATAACCAATAGAAGCCTTGAGGAAGAGTTGAATGAAGCTCGAGAGCAATTGTGGCTAAGGGATTTGGCCCTGAAGGAAGAAAGGAGATTGAATACCGAGAGAGAAGAACAAATGAGGAGGGAGATTGAGGAGATTAGGAATGCTTTTATGCTAGGAGATCCTACCACCCTTCAAGGCTTACCTCCACCTCCTTCACCTTTGGAGGAGTGCAATGAAGTATTCTCACCCCCGGTCATCCTTGCCATCAACCCCGGAACCACACTTGAAGAGCTCACGAGGGAGAGCCCTAAGCTAACCTCAACTCCTTCCAATCCCTCCTTGCTTGCCCGGAGTACACACGAAGATTGGAGCCCCTTTCCTAAGGAGTTTCCCATGTTGAATGATGGAGGCAAGCATGATGGATCCATGATGGTTATGGAGCACCTCAATGAAGAATTCTTCCCAAGAACCGGCCTTCTTTGGATCATAGAGGATGAGGATGACAAGCATCTCACCGGTATGACCGCGGAGTACCAATTGTCTAAGTATGGGGTGGCACCTATGGTTGCAACTCCATACTATCATCAAAGGAGCGGTGATGAAGGAGTCTACTACTCACCGGTGAAGAGAGAACTTAAAGCTTATTTGGGCATCAAGTGGCCCTTGCTTGTCATCATGGATGCCGGAAAGCGATGGTTGCTTGGACTCCTCAAGCAAACCATGGTATTCGAGGTGGATTGACACATCCTCAGAGTTTGGTCAAGCTAATGACCTTAAAGAAGCGCTTAATGGGAGGCAACCCATTGGTACATATTTTTCCCTTTCTTTTTCTTGCTTTTGTTTAATCTCACTCTTGGTGTGCTTTGTTTTTCTTTTGTGTTTTTGGGTGCTAGATCTTGTTGTTGTCATGTGTGATGAGATGCTGGAGGTCATGTGAAAACCTCATGGAACTGTTGAGAAGAAGGTACAAGATCCAAGCACATGGACGAGGAAGAAAGCACCTAGGAAAATCGGATTGTTCTTCACAGAAATCGGCCGATTTTCCTGGGCAGATGGTCCGATTTGTCCTCTGTAAAGGAAAGTGATGATCTCAAATCAAGCATGGGTGGAGCGGACGTGGAACTTGGACGGCTTGCGGCGCCAAGCGCAGGTTCCGACATCATAATGAACATCAAGAGCTCTCTACCATCCTTGATCGATCATCCACCATCATCATTCAATGTGAACCGAAATACCAAAGCATCACCAATTTTACATTGTGAGGACTCTCTTTCACTTCTTTATTTAGTTTCCACATTGGGGACAATGCGTTTTTAAGTATGGGGTGGGGTTTTCATGATCACTTGCATGATTAGCATCTAGGATAGTTCAATTTTGTCACATGTTTCATTATGTCTTGCATTGTACATACATATTTCGAAAAAGCCAAAAAAAAATCAGAAAATTTTAAAAATTTTAGTGCTTCTAAAGCTTGGGAATGACCCTTATGATGAATCTTGTCTTGTGAATTGGCTATGGATGGCCTTATGTGTCAAATTGATGATAGCATATGTGGACTTGAAGTACTTATCTTGAATCCCATGAATGATTTGTGATCATGAATGTTTGCCTTGATTGAATTGAGTATTGAAAGTCGAAATTGCATGCTAGTTCTTGCACATCATTTAGGAATAAATGAGGCAATTCATCTTTCTCTACTTCTCATCTTGATCATGTTGTTTGAGCACCTCAATTGATGAAAAATTTGACCTCTTTTGACCCATCCGGGAATAGGAGCATGATAGTGTGTTGATGTGTGTGAAAAGCAAGTGTGGGGTGAAGTTGTTGATGAAAGAATGATGTGAATGAAATGCTGAAATTGTTGTGAAAGTGCAGACAAAAACATAGGTTTGGGGACGTTAGTTTAAATGACAAGTAACTCGGTACACTTCACATAATCGGGTGTTGGTGCCTTGCCAAAGTCAAATAAACCAATAGTCCTAACGAGCTTTGGTATGTGTGCCCGGTGTGGATGCATCTCGAAAAATAGAAAAATCCCGAGAATGGCTAATTACCAAGGTTTCGGCTTTTGTACACCAATGCCATTGTCTCAAAAATAAAAGAAAGAAAAGAAAATGAAGAAAAACATACACTTGAGGGAAGTTGATAAGAAATGTGAAGTTGTGGTTGTTTAGTCCCTTTCCAGGATTAGCATCACATGACCTAGAAATTCCCACCTAATCACAACGTTTCTTAGCCTTTTCTTTCCTAAGTCCTTGTGACCTAAATGCACATGTGTAAGACTTAGTGATCTAGATTGGACATACTCATGATCATCTTGACTTCTTCATTTTCACCTCTCATGCATGCTTTCTAGTTAAGTGTAATTGTCTTTCCATGCCTTCATTCATTTTATGCATATTGCTTGTCCATTGCTATGAAACATGACTATGAAGGTGATCCAATATTAGAAGCACAACTCCAAAAAGATTTTGCCATTTTTCTGCATACATAAATCATGTCATCTCTTAGTCTATAGTTGGGAATTTGCTCGGGGACGAGCAAACCTTAAGTATGGGGTATTTTTGATAACAAGATTTATGACTTAGGATTAGGTAATCATTTAGATAGATTTCTCACTCATTCATGCACGTTTTGGCATTGGTTCATGACGTCTTCACTCAATTCATGCACATTTCTACAAAAGACGTCTACACTACCTTTTATCGGTTTTGTAGGTAATTCGGGGATCTATTGGACGTTAATCGATACATTTGAGGGCCAAGCCTCATGATGGTACACATCCAAAGCCTTGGAGGAGCATAATTGGAGCAACAAAGGACACAAAGACCACTATTGGAGCAAGCAATGGAACAACTCATGGCTAGACGATCATAGCATGCTTCTGTTGAAGAAAATCGACCTACACCCAGGAAAATCGGCCGATTTTTTCCTCTAGGTCGATTTTTGGGCCTTTGACAGCTTAAGCCACGTGTCCCACGATCTCTTGTCCGGCCTTGCTCTTGGTGGAGAATATAAGTGGTCCTTCAAAGCTGTTGCTAGCTTATTCCCATTGATCCTTCTCCTCTCTTTTGACCTATCTTCTCCCCCAAAACACTTCTCCATTGTTGCCTCTCTTCCAAGCACCTATTAGGGGTGTTCTTGGAAGAGATTAGTGTAGATTCTCGTTTTTGAGTGAGATTAGAGTGGATTTGAGAGAGAAGTTCATTGTTGACAACTTGGATTAGCTCTTGGAGCCTTGTAAGGATTTGGTAATTTCTATTCTATGCTTTTAATGTCTTTTCTTTGGATTGTTCTTCATCAATTGACCATGACTTGCAAGCATGCTTTATTTGTGGAGATTGATCTTGAAATGAATGTTGTTGGCTAGATAGATTGCGATTCTAGGGTAAGGAAAGAAGGGTTATGGCTAGGACCATGATAGGATGAACTTAGATTTTTACCCTTGGATGACTCTTGTTCTTGAAATCCTAGTGTTTGTTGAGCTAATTCTATCCTAGGGAGACCTAGTGTTAGCAACTAAGTGTTTAGAAGAGACTTACCCGGTGATTCTTACTCTTAGATTCAAAAGATGACAAACCCTAGGTAGTGGTGAGCCTCACAAGCCGCCATTGGACTAAGTGTGCTAGGATAGTTGTTTAGGACTTCCCTTTCCGAGACTTACCCGGTAAGGATAGGTTAGACCCCTAGGTAACAATCCGGTTTGTGTAGAATTCCTATCCTTAGGTTCTTAGAGACTTACCCGGTGATGAGACCTTAGGAATGGACTAGTGGATCATGAGACTTACCCGGTAATTGATCCCAATCTAGAAACGCTTAATCCCAACATATCATAGTTAATCCGAGGAATGAATAGATAGCTTGAGTCTATGCCATAACCGGACTTCCAATCTATAGAATCCGCTTTGTTACTTCCATTCTCCTATCTTTTGTGTTAGTGTGTGTTTGTGTTGCTTGATTGTGTTCACATATTTGTGATCTTTGTTTGATCACCCAAAACCCTCCAAAAACATTGTGTTTTCCATTTTCTTTATTCCTCATCTTATCTTAGTCTAGATTCACACTATCTTTGATCATTGAATGACTTAGTTTCACCTCAGTCCTTGAGTTCGACCTCGGAATACTATCCCTACTACAAACGACCCGTACACTGCGGGTTTTGCTAGGTAGTTTAGGATTTAGTTCGAGTTTATAAATGTAAAGCTTTTTGTGCTATTAATCCTAGCGTAACAAGTTTTTGGTGCCGTTGCCGGGGACTAGGTCTAGATTAAGTCATTTGATTTTGATTGCTTTTAGTGTTTATCTTTCTTGTTACTTTTGATCTTGTGTGTTTTTGTCTTTGCCTTTTCATGTTTGCCATGGACGGATTGTACCTCCAAGACGACCTTGACGACATGGAGTATGAGGAGTGGATGGAAAGCCAAGATCTTGGACTTCTCCATGATGAGTTTGAGTATTGGGAGGAGTTTAATGCCTATCATGAATCCCATGATCAAGCTCACATGACTACATTGCCTTATGTGGAACCTCACCATCAACCTCACAATGATCGATTGGAGTCAATGCTAGAAGAAATGTTGAGGAAGATGGATAATCTAGAAAGCAACCTTTCTTCCATTTCTAGTTCCCACATGGAGCTTGAAGCGGAAGTATGTCATCAAGAGGAGGTTCACTATGAGGAGATCCAAGAATTGCCCGATTCAACCATAACCAATAGAAGCCTTGAGGAAGAGTTGAATGAAGCTCGAGAGCAATTGTGGCTAAGGGATTTGGCCCTGAAGGAAGAAAGGAGATTGAATACCGAGAGAGAAGAACAAATGAGGAGGGAGATTGAGGAGATTAGGAATGCTTTTATGCTAGGAGATCCTACCACCCTTCAAGGCTTACCTCCACCTCCTTCACCTTTGGAGGAGTGCAATGAAGTATTCTCACCCCCGGTCATCCTTGCCATCAACCCCGGAACCACACTTGAAGAGCTCACGAGGGAGAGCCCTAAGCTAACCTCAACTCCTTCCAATCCCTCCTTGCTTGCCCGGAGTACACACGAAGATTGGAGCCCCTTTCCTAAGGAGTTTCCCATGTTGAATGATGGAGGCAAGCATGATGGATCCATGATGGTTATGGAGCACCTCAATGAAGAATTCTTCCCAAGAACCGGCCTTCTTTGGATCATAGAGGATGAGGATGACAAGCATCTCACCGGTATGACCGCGGAGTACCAATTGTCTAAGTATGGGGTGGCACCTATGGTTGCAACTCCATACTATCATCAAAGGAGCGGTGATGAAGGAGTCTACTACTCACCGGTGAAGAGAGAACTTAAAGCTTATTTGGGCATCAAGTGGCCCTTGCTTGTCATCATGGATGCCGGAAAGCGATGGTTGCTTGGACTCCTCAAGCAAACCATGGTATTCGAGGTGGATTGACACATCCTCAGAGTTTGGTCAAGCTAATGACTTTAAAGAAGCGCTTAATGGGAGGCAACCTATTAAGCGCTTCTTTAATCCCATTAAAAAAAAAATTTCTAGTGCTTCTAAAGCTTGGGAATGACCCTTATGATGAATCTTGTCTTGTGAATTGGCTATGGATGGCCTTATGTGTCAAATTGATGATAGCATATGTGGACTTGAAGTACTTATCTTAAATCCCATGTATGATTTGTGATCATGAATGTTTGCCTTGATTGAATTGAGTATTGAAAGTCGAAATTGCATGCTAGTTCTTGCACATCATTTAGGAATAAATGAGGCAATTCATCTTTCTCTACTTCTCATCTTGATCATGTTGTTTGAGCACCTCAATTGATGAAAAATTTGACCTCTTTTGACCCATCCGGGAATAGGAGCATGATAGTGTGTTGATGTGTGTGAAAAGCAAGTGTGGGGTGAAGTTGTTGATGAAAGAATGATGTGAATGAAATGCTGAAATTGTTGTGAAAGTGCAGACAAAAACATAGGTTTGGGGACGTTAGTTTAAATGACAAGTAACTCGGTACACTTCACATAATCGGGTGTTGGTGCCTTGCCAAAGTCAAATAAACCAATAGTCCTAACGAGCTTTGGTATGTGTGCCCGGTGTGGATGCATCTCGAAAAATAGAAAAATCCCGAGAATGGCTAATTACCAAGGTTTCGGCTTTTGTACACCAATGCCATTGTCTCAAAAATAAAAGAAAGAAAAGAAAATGAAGAAAAACATACACTTGAGGGAAGTTGATAAGAAATGTGAAGTTGTGGTTGTTTAGTCCCTTTCCAGGATTAGCATCACATGACCTAGAAATTCCCACCTAATCACAACGTTTCTTAGCCTTCTATTTTACAAGTCCTTGTGACCTAAATGCACATGTGTAAGACTTAGTGATCTAGATTGGACATACTCATGATCATCTTGACTTCTTCATTTTCACCTCTCATGCATGCTTTCTAGTTAAGTGTAATTGTCTTTCCATGCCTTCATTCATTTTATGCATATTGCTTGTCCATTGCTATGAAACATGACTATGAAGGTGATCCAATATTAGAAGCACAACTCCAAAAAGATTTTGCCATTTTTCTGCATACATAAATCATGTCATCTCTTAGTCTATAGTTGGGAATTTGCTCGGGGACGAGCAAACCTTAAGTATGGGGTATTTTTGATAACAAGATTTATGACTTAGGATTAGGTAATCATTTAGATAGATTTCTCACTCATTCATGCACGTTTTGGCATTGGTTCATGACGTCTTCGCTCAATTCATGCACATTTCTAGAAAAGACGTCTACACTACCTTTTATCGGTTTTGTAGGTAATTCGGGGATCTATTGGACGTTAATCGATACATTTGAGGGCCAAGCCTCATGATGGTACACATCCAAAGCCTTGGAGGAGCATAATTGGAGCAACAAAGGACACAAAGACCACTATTGGAGCAAGCAATGGAACAACTCATGGCTAGACGATCATAGCATGCTTCTGTTGAAGAAAATCGACCTACACCCAGGAAAATCGGCCGATTTTTTCCTCTAGGTCGATTTTTGGGCCTTTGACAGCTTAAGCCACGTGTCCCACGATCTCTTGTCCGGCCTTGCTCTTGGTGGAGAATATAAGTGGTCCTTCAAAGCTGTTGCTAGCTTATTCCCATTGATCCTTCTCCTCTCTTTTGACCTATCTTCTCCCCCAAAACACTTCTCCATTGTTGCCTCTCTTCCAAGCACCTATTAGGGGTGTTCTTGGAAGAGATTAGTGTAGATTCTCGTTTTTGAGTGAGATTAGAGTGGATTTGAGAGAGAAGTTCATTGTTGACAACTTGGATTAGCTCTTGGAGCCTTGTAAGGATTTGGTAATTTCTATTCTATGCTTTTAATGTCTTTTCTTTGGATTGTTCTTCATCAATTGACCATGACTTGCAAGCATGCTTTATTTGTGGAGATTGATCTTGAAATGAATGTTGTTGGCTAGATAGATTGCGATTCTAGGGTAAGGAAAGAAGGGTTATGGCTAGGACCATGATAGGATGAACTTAGATTTTTACCCTTGGATGACTCTTGTTCTTGAAATCCTAGTGTTTGTTGAGCTAATTCTATCCTAGGGAGACCTAGTGTTAGCAACTAAGTGTTTAGAAGAGACTTACCCTGTGATTCTTACTCTTAGATTCAAAAGATGACAAACCCTAGGTAGTGGTGAGCCTCACAAGCCGCCATTGGACTAAGTGTGCTAGGATAGTTGTTTAGGACTTCCCTTTCCGAGACTTACCCGGTAAGGATAGGTTAGACCCCTAGGTAACAATCCGGTTTGTGTAGAATTCCTATCCTTAGGTTCTTAGAGACTTACCCGGTGATGAGACCTTAGGAATGGACTAGTGGATCATGAGACTTACCCGGTAATTGATCCCAATCTAGAAACGCTTAATCCCAACATATCATAGTTAATCCGAGGAATGAATAGATAGCTTGAGTCTATGCCATAACCGGACTTCCAATCTATAGAATCCGCTTTGTTACTTCCATTCTCCTATCTTTTGTGTTAGTGTGTGTTTGTGTTGCTTGATTGTGTTCACATATTTGTGATCTTTGTTTGATCACCCAAAACCCTCCAAAAACATTGTGTTTTCCATTTTCTTTATTCCTCATCTTATCTTAGTCTAGATTCACACTATCTTTGATCATTGAATGACTTAGTTTCACCTCAGTCCTTGAGTTCGACCTCGGAATACTATCCCTACTACAAACGACCCGTACACTGCGGGTTTTGCTAGGTAGTTTAGGATTTAGTTCGAGTTTATAAATGTAAAGCTTTTTGTGCTATTAATCCTAGCGTAACAAGTTTTTGGTGCCGTTGCCGGGGACTAGGTCTAGATTAAGTCATTTGATTTTGATTGCTTTTAGTGTTTATCTTTCTTGTTACTTTTGATCTTGTGTGTTTTTGTCTTTGCCTTTTCATGTTTGCCATGGACGGATTGTACCTCCAAGACGACCTTGACGACATGGAGTATGAGGAGTGGATGGAAAGCCAAGATCTTGGACTTCTCCATGATGAGTTTGAGTATTGGGAGGAGTTTAATGCCTATCATGAATCCCATGATCAAGCTCACATGACTACATTGCCTTATGTGGAACCTCACCATCAACCTCACAATGATCGATTGGAGTCAATGCTAGAAGAAATGTTGAGGAAGATGGATAATCTAGAAAGCAACCTTTCTTCCATTTCTAGTTCCCACATGGAGCTTGAAGCGGAAGTATGTCATCAAGAGGAGGTTCACTATGAGGAGATCCAAGAATTGCCCGATTCAACCATAACCAATAGAAGCCTTGAGGAAGAGTTGAATGAAGCTCGAGAGCAATTGTGGCTAAGGGATTTGGCCCTGAAGGAAGAAAGGAGATTGAATACCGAGAGAGAAGAACAAATGAGGAGGGAGATTGAGGAGATTAGGAATGCTTTTATGCTAGGAGATCCTACCACCCTTCAAGGCTTACCTCCACCTCCTTCACCTTTGGAGGAGTGCAATGAAGTATTCTCACCCCCGGTCATCCTTGCCATCAACCCCGGAACCACACTTGAAGAGCTCACGAGGGAGAGCCCTAAGCTAACCTCAACTCCTTCCAATCCCTCCTTGCTTGCCCGGAGTACACACGAAGATTGGAGCCCCTTTCCTAAGGAGTTTCCCATGTTGAATGATGGAGGCAAGCATGATGGATCCATGATGGTTATGGAGCACCTCAATGAAGAATTCTTCCCAAGAACCGGCCTTCTTTGGATCATAGAGGATGAGGATGACAAGCATCTCACCGGTATGACCGCGGAGTACCAATTGTCTAAGTATGGGGTGGCACCTATGGTTGCAACTCCATACTATCATCAAAGGAGCGGTGATGAAGGAGTCTACTACTCACCGGTGAAGAGAGAACTTAAAGCTTATTTGGGCATCAAGTGGCCCTTGCTTGTCATCATGGATGCCGGAAAGCGATGGTTGCTTGGACTCCTCAAGCAAACCATGGTATTCGAGGTGGATTGACACATCCTCAGAGTTTGGTCAAGCTAATGACCTTAAAGAAGCGCTTAATGGGAGGCAACCCATTGGTACATGTCTTTCCCTTTTATTTTTCTCGTTTTTGTTTGATTTTGCTTTTGGTGTGCTTTGTTTTTCTTTTGTGTTTTTGGGTGCTAGATCTTGTTGTTGTCATGTGTGATGAGATGCTGGAGGTCATGTGAAAACCTCATGGAACTGTTGAGAAGAAGGTACAAGATCCAAGCACATGGACGAGGAAGAAAGCACCTAGGAAAATCGGATTGTTCTTCACAGAAATCGGCCGATTTTCCTGGGCAGATGGTCCGATTTGTCCTCTGTAAAGGAAAGTGATGATCTCAAATCAAGCATGGGTGGAGCGGACGTGGAACTTGGACGGCTTGCGGCGCCAAGCGCAGGTTCCGACATCATAATGAACATCAAGAGCTCTCTACCATCCTTGATCGATCATCCACCATCATCATTCAATGTGAACCGAAATACCAAAGCATCACCAATTTTACATTGTGAGGACTCTCTTTCACTTCTTTATTTAGTTTCCACATTGGGGACAATGCGTTTTTAAGTATGGGGTGGGGTTTTCATGATCACTTGCATGATTAGCATCTAGGATAGTTCAATTTTGTCACATGTTTCATTATGTCTTGCATTGTACATACATATTTCGAAAAAGCCAAAAAAAAATCAGAAAATTTTAAAAATTTCTAGTGCTTCTAAAGCTTGGGAATGACCCTTATGATGAATCTTGTCTTGTGAATTGGCTATGGATGGCCTTATGTGTCAAATTGATGATAGCATATGTGGACTTGAAGTACTTATCTTGAATCCCATGAATGATTTGTGATCATGAATGTTTGCCTTGATTGAATTGAGTATTGAAAGTCGAAATTGCATGCTAGTTCTTGCACATCATTTAGGAATAAATGAGGCAATTCATCTTTCTCTACTTCTCATCTTGATCATGTTGTTTGAGCACCTCAATTGATGAAAAATTTGACCTCTTTTGACCCATCCGGGAATAGGAGCATGATAGTGTGTTGATGTGTGTGAAAAGCAAGTGTGGGGTGAAGTTGTTGATGAAAGAATGATGTGAATGAAATGCTGAAATTGTTGTGAAAGTGCAGACAAAAACATAGGTTTGGGGACGTTAGTTTAAATGACAAGTAACTCGGTACACTTCACATAATCGGGTGTTGGTGCCTTGTCAAAGTCAAATAAACCAATAGTCCTAACGAGCTTTGGTATGTGTGCCCGGTGTGGATGCATCTCGAAAGATAGAAAAATCCCGAGAATGGCTAATCACCAAGGTTTCGGCTTTTGTACACCAATGCCATTGTCTCAAAAATAAAAGAAAGAAAAGAAAATGAAGAAAAACATACACTTGAGGGAAGTTGATAAGAAATGTGAAGTTGTGGTTGTTTATTCCCTTTCCCGGATTAGCATCACATGACCTAGAAATTCCCACCTAATCACAACGTTTCTTAGCCTTTTCTTTCCTAAGTCCTTGTGACCTAAATGCACATGTGTAAGACTTAGTGATCTAGATTGGACATACTCATGATCATCTTGACTTCTTCATTTTCACCTCTCATGCATGCTTTCTAGTTAAGTGTAATTGTCTTTCCATGCCTTCATTCATTTCATGCATATTGCTTGTCCATTGCTATGAAACATGACTATGAAGGTGATCCAATATTAGAAGCACAACTCCAAAAAGATTTTGCCATTTTTCTGCATACATAAATCATGTCATCTCTTAGTCTATAGTTGGGAATTTGCTCGGGGACGAGCAAACCTTAAGTATGGGGTATTTTTGATAACAAGATTTATGACTTAGGATTAGGTAATCATTTAGATAGATTTCTCACTCATTCATGCACGTTTTGGCATTGGTTCATGACGTCTTCGCTCAATTCATGCACATTTCTAGAAAAGACGTCTACACTACCTTTTATCGGTTTTGTAGGTAATTCGGGGATCTATTGGACGTTAATCGATACATTTGAGGGCCAAGCCTCATGATGGTACACATCCAAAGCCTTGGAGGAGCATAATTGGAGCAACAAAGGACACAAAGACTACTATTGGTGCAAGCAATGGAGCAACTCATGGCTAGACGATCATAGCATGCTTCTATTGAAGAAAATCGACCTACACCCAGGAAAATCGGCCGATTTTTTCCTCTGGGTCGATTTTCGGGCCTTTGACAGCTTAAGCCACATGTCCCACGATCTCTTGTCCGGCCTTGCTCTTGGTGGAGAATATAAGTGGTCCTTCAAAGCTGTTGCTAGCTTATTCCCATTGATCCTTCTCCTCTCTTTTGACCTATCTTCTCCCCCAAAACACTTCTCCATTGTTGCCTCTCTTCCAAGCACCTATTAGGGGTGTTCTTGGAAGAGATTAGTGTAGATTCTCGTTTTTGAGTGAGATTAGAGTGGATTTGAGAGAGAAGTTCATTGTTGACAACTTGGATTAGCTCTTGGAGCCTTGTAAGGATTTGGTAATTTCTATTCTATGCTTTTAATGTCTTTTCTTTGGATTGTTCTTCATCAATTGACCATGACTTGCAAGCATGCTTTATTTGTGGAGATTGATCTTGAAATGAATGTTGTTGGCTAGATAGATTGCGATTCTAGGGTAAGGAAAGAAGGGTTATGGCTAGGACCATGATAGGATGAACTTAGATTTTTACCCTTGGATGACTCTTGTTCTTGAAATCCTAGTGTTTGTTGAGCTAATTCTATCCTAGGGAGACCTAGTGTTAGCAACTAAGTGTTTAGAAGAGACTTACCCGGTGATTCTTACTCTTAGATTCAAAAGATGACAAACCCTAGGTAGTGGTGAGCCTCACAAGCCGCCATTGGACTAAGTGTGCTAGGATAGTTGTTTAGGACTTCCCTTTCCGAGACTTACCCGGTAAGGATAGGTTAGACCCCTAGGTAACAATCCGGTTTGTGTAGAATTCCTATCCTTAGGTTCTTAGAGACTTACCCGGTGATGAGACCTTAGGAATGGACTAGTGGATCATGAGACTTACCCGGTAATTGATCCCAATCTAGAAACGCTTAATCCCAACATATCATAGTTAATCCGAGGAATGAATAGATAGCTTGAGTCTATGTCATAACCGGACTTCCAATCTCTAGAATCCGCTTTGTTACTTCCATTCTCCTATCTTTTGTGTTAGTGTGTGTTTGTGTTGCTTGATTGTGTTCACATATTTGTGATCTTTGTTTGATCACCCAAAACCCTCCAAAAACATTGTGTTTTCCATTTTCTTTATTCCTCATCTTATCTTAGTCTAGATTCACACTATCTTTGATCATTGAATGACTTAGTTTCACCTCAGTCCTTGAGTTCGACCTCGGAATACTATCCCTACTACAAACGACCCGTACACTGCGGGTTTCGCTAGGTAGTTTAGGATTTAGTTCGAGTTTATAAATGTAAAGCTTTTTGTGCTATTAATCCTAGCGTAACAGTCCACTGCCTCAAAGGGTTCCAACATAACAACTCATTCCGAAACTGATATCCTCAAAGATCTCAAGAGATCATGCCACAATATCACAACCAACATACCCTCAACTCTCACAAGATAACCCTAAGGGTCAAGCCATTACTTGGCATTCCCTATCACCTATGTTAAGCCAACCTAGCATGCTACTAAGATGGATGAAGATCAAGGAAGCGGAAAGGAACTAAAGGAACAAGAGATCGGAGGCTTACTAGTGCAGAAACCGCCCCTACGGTGTCAAGATGCCGCCCCTGCGGTGTGCAGGACCCAGAGTCCGCCCCTGCGGGTTGCAGAGGCCGCCCTCGCAGTTTACAAGATCCGCCCCCGCGGCTCACAGGACAGAAACATTGACTTCTTCGGTTCTTTGATGTGCAACAACCTTCCTATTGCCTCCTTTGATGATGTGAACATCTCCTAGCCTCCAAAATAATATACTATCCCTCCTCCACGGTCTAAGTATACCATCAACACAATCAAACACAAGAGGAGCCTCCTTTAGGTGGATCCATGGATTCCTACCATTCAAGGTAGCAATAAGAAGGACGAATAAGAAAGGAAGGGGGAGGAAGGAGCTTACCTTGGAGCACATCTTTGCAGTCCCAAACTCTGTGTGACAACCTCAAGAGAAGAGAGAAGAAAAAGGTGGAGAATAACAAGAAGGAGATGAGGAAGAAGAAGAGAGAGATGAAGTAACGTGAAAAGAAATGAGGGAGAGGGAGTTAGGCAATATAAATGGGAGGGATGTCAAGAGACAACAGCCATGAATCACTCCTCTCATAAAGAGGACGGAATTTAAAAGAGTTAGGAGATGAAAGGTTGGACGGAAAAAGGCACAACTCTCGCTCTAACGTGTCACCGTTCCCGTGGGACGTCCAAGCCGCGGTCGCGGATGGCCGCGGGTGCGGGCCTTCTAAGCCGCAAGGGGCGGTAGCCCTTGCTCAAGGCTTCTAACGCCTCTCGTAAACGGAACCAAAATTTCGAGCGTTATAGTTCTATAGACATGGCTAAACAAATTATATGCACAAAGGAGAGGGATGAACTAGGTTTTCCAGAGAAGATAATTACTGGGTAACAATTTGATGTTGACAAAGTTGGAAAAACCAGGAAGTGGGGTGGTGTTTGTTTGTGGTGTCGGAAGGAGAGGTGGATAAGGAGGAGGTGGTGGTGGTGGTGGTAGGTTGAATGTGTTTGAGTTTGGAGAGGGATTGACATTTGAGGAGGGGGAGAATCACTGTTTGACATTTTTGTTTTTAGGCCTTAGTGGACGTTGGTCCTTGGTAGGGCTCTGATACCATGATAAGGTATTCAACATAGAATTGTTTGTATCTGTATATTTCTTGCTTTACTATTACAATGGATGATGAATTTATAGACTGAGTACATGGATCATGGCCCACATATTCATGGGGCCATATCTCCTAGGACTCCCTAATGAAAGAATTTGAGTTTTTGTTTGGTTTGTTCCCAATACATTTTGAGAACTAACCTAATCATTTTTGTTTATACAAATGGAACTTGCTTAATGCATGAATTAGTTGATCAATCCAATCTATTAGATCAATTCTAAGATAAGTTGATACTAATGTTGGATAATTGCAATAATCTTGTATTGATCGATAATTTGATAATGAATTGGTGTGATCTATATGCATGATTATGAGCAAGTAATTGATTGTTTAGTTTCATGACATGTGGCCATGCCCCAATCTCATCTCTTAAAAACACGCGGAGTTTGAAATAATTAATTGAATAACTTTATTTTGTAAGTAGCTTCCAAATATTATAAGTGTCTAGGGGTGGAAAAATCCTTCAAAACATACTAAATGAAGAAAAGATGGATGTCATTATTATGAGCATGGGACAATCATCATGGACAGGAAACAAAATCTTCATAGTTGTAATATATAATATGAAAAAAGTCCCCCCCCCCTTCAAATAAATTATAACATTTTTTATAACGGAAAGAAATTACCACATGTTAAATGTATCGAAAAGATGAATAAATTGATCTAATGAATATTTTCAAAAACCGAATAAACGGTTAGTCTAAAAATTAAATTATTACATCAAAGTACAATGTAAAGTCTAAAATTAGAGAAATAAGGGAAAGGGGAGCCAAACAAAGGGAAAGCGGTGATAACTCATTTGTCAAAAATATCAACAAGGAGAAATCACGGGTAACAATTATAGACATTTTATATTTTGGGTCAAAGTAGAGCCTTGAGAAATCAATCACTAATCCTCTATCCCTTCACAACAAACAAACTTGAATTGTTGTATAAACTACTCAAGATCCGCAAGGCTCTTCAAATAAAGGAAAAACGCAAATTTACAAGTTCGAGTAGTTTTTAAAATAACTTTTTTTGAGGCACCAAAGAAACCTAGTGCCTTGAGAGACCGGCAAAGTGGTTGACAAAACAATAGTGAAGAAACAAACCAACAACCAAAACAAGAAAAATAAAGAAAAAAACATGATAGGAGGGGGAGTCAATGAAGGACAACAAAATGCTAAATCACGAACATGAAAGTCCTCCCGAAGATGAATCTCGTGATCGAGAGAGGAACCAAGCACTACCAAAATAACACCGTTGGAAGTAGGTCCAACGAGACCTTATCTCCTAGGGAAGTGAAAGACAAGGCTTCAGGGAAGATCATCCCAACAAACGGAACCGTCAAGAACACACAACCACAACATTGACAAGACACGACTCAAACCATACAAGTAAATCAACAGACACCCGTGAACATACCAAAACACAAATTATATGACGACCTATTTTCTTCTTTTGGTCCACAAGGTTGGTGATAGAAACACCTTTTTCATTTTTTGCACGTGTTCACTAAATCAAAACCTTATGCTAGATTTTGTTCGAGATTTTACTAGATACACCCAAGTATTCATAAATCAGTGCCTTTTAGTAGCACATTTTTCGTGCTATGTTTTTAGATGTTTTTAAATGTCCTTTTTTTGTTTTATCTTTGTTCGGCATAAGAATTGATGTTTATTCTTAGCTTTGTGCTTAAATTGATAATAGACGTCTACCTCTTTCTTTTTGTATTTTAAGGTGATTTGGCCCAAAAAATGAGCAAAAAGGAGTATTCAAGTCAAGCATCCATGACAAGAATTGCAACATAAATCCGCCTCTCTCCATGAGCATTTGGAAGTTTTCAAGAAGAAACATGAACCAACAACGAGGACTTGTGAACACAAGAAATCTTAGAGGTCACTTTTGCACATTTTTAGTAAAATGAATCTATAGGAGGCCTCATAATTAATTAGAAGACCCACAAATACTTATTGGAAAGGTATTTCAAAGGGATATAACTTGTTTTAGTACCTCCTTTTGTTACGCTAGGATTAATAGCACAAAAAGCTTTACATTTATAACTCGAATTAAATCCTAAACTACCTAGCGAAACCCGCAGTGTACGGGTCGTTTGTAGTAGGGATAGTATTCCGAGGTCGAACTCAAGGACTGAGGTGAAACTAAGTCATTCAATGATCAAAGATAGTGTGAATCTAGAATAAGATAAGATGAGGAATAAAGAAAATGGAAAACACAATGTTTTTGAAGGGTTTTGGGTGATCAAACAAAGATCACAAATATGTGAACACAATCAAGCAACACAAACACACACTAACACAAAAGATAGGAGAATGGAAGTAACAAAGCGGATTCTAGAGATTGGAAGTCCGGTTATGGCATAGACTCAAGCTATCTATTCATTCCTCGGATTAACTATGATATGTTGGGATTAAGCGTTTCTAGATTGGGATCAATTACTGGGTAAGTCTCATGATCCACTAGTCCATTCCTAAGGTCTCATCACCGGGTAAGTCTCTAAGAACCTAAGGATAGGAATTCTACACAAACCGGATTGTTACCTAGGGGTCTAACCTATCCTTACCGGGTAAGTCTCGGAAAGGGAAGTCCTAAACAACTATCCTAGCACACTTAGTCCAATGGCGGCTTGTGAGGCTCACCACTACCTAGGGTTTGTCATCTTTTGAATCTAAGAGTAAGAATCACCTTGTAAGTCTCTTCTAAACACTTAGTTGCTAACACTAGGTCTCCCTAGGATAGAATTAGCTCAACAAACACTAGGATTTCAAGAACAAGAGTCATCCAAGGGTAAAGATCTAAGTTCATCCTATCATGGTCCTAGCCATAACCCTTCTTTCCTTACCCTAGAATCGCAATCTATCTAGCCAACAACATTCATTTCAAGATCAATCTCCACAAATAAAGCATGCTTGCAAGTCATGGTCAATTGATGAAGAACAATCCAAAGAAAAGACATTAAAAGCATAGAATAGAAATTACAAAATCCTTACAAGGCTCCAAGAGCTAGTCCAAGTTGTCAACAATGAACTTCTCTCTCAAATCCACTCTAATCTCACTCTAAAACGAGAATCTACACTAATCTCTTGCAAGAACACCCCTAATGGGTGCTTGGAAGAGAGGCAATAATAGAGAAGTGTTTTGGGGAAGAAGATAGGTCAAAAGAGAGGAGAAGGATCCATGGGAGAGAGCCAGCAACAGCTTTGAAGGACCACTTATATTCTCCACCAAGAGCAAGGCCGGACAAGAGATCATGGGACACGTGGCTTAAGCTGTCAAAGGCCCAAAAATCGACCCAGAGGAAAAAATCGGCCGATTTTCCTTGGTGTAGGTCGATTTTCTTCAACAGAAGCATGCTATGATCGTCTAGCCATGAGTTGCTCCATTGCTTGCACCAATAGTGGTCTTTGTGTCTTTTGTTGCTCCAATTATGCTCCTCCAAGGCTTTGGATGTGTACCATCATGAGGCTTGACCCTCAAATGTATCGATTAACGTCCAATAGATCCCCGAATTACCTACAAAACCGATAAAAGGTAGTGTAGACGTCTTTTCTAGAAATGTGCATGAATTAAGCGAAGACGTCATGAACCAATGCCAAAACGTGCATGAATGAGTGAGAAATCTATCTAAATGATTACCTAATCCTAAGTCATAAATCTTGTTATCAAAAATACCCCATACTTAAGGTTTGCTCGTCCCCGAGCAAATTCCCAACTATAGACTAAGAGATGACATGATTTATGTATGCGGAAAAATGGCAAAATCTTTTTGGAGTTGTGCTTCTAATATTGGATCACCTTCATAGTCATGTTTCATGGCAATGGACAAGCAATTATATATCAAATAAATGAAAGCATGGAAAGACAATTACACTTAACTTGATAGCATGCAATGAAATGTAAAGATGAAGAAGTCAAGATGATCATGAGTATATCCAATCTAAATCACTTAGCCTCACACACATGCAAGTAGGTCAAAAGGACTTGTAAAATAGAAGGCCAAGAAACGTTGTGATTAGGTGGGAATTTTCTAGGCTATGTGATGCTAAACCGGGAAAGGAACTAAACAACCACAACTTCACATTTCTTATCAACTTCCCTCAAGTGTATATTTTTCATTTTCTTTTCTTTCTTTTATTTTTGAGACAATGGCATTGGTGTACAAAAGCCGAAACCTTGGTGATTAGCCATTCTCGGGCTTTTTCTATTTTTCGAGATGCATCCACACCGGGCACACATACCAAAGCTTGTTAGGACTATCGGTTTATTTGACTTTGGCAAGGCACCAACACCCGATTATGTGAAGTGTACCGAGTTACTTGTCATTTAAACCAATGTCCCCAAACCTATATTTTTGTCTACACTTTCACAACAATTTCAGCATTTCATTCACATCATTCTTTCATCAACAACTTCACCCCACACTTGCTTTTCACACACATCAACACACTATCATGCTCCTATTCCCGGATGGGTCAAAAGAGGTCAAATTTTTCATCAATTGAGGTGCTCAAACAACATGATCAAGATGAGAAGTAGAGAAAGATGAATTGCCTCATTTATTCCTAAATGATGTGCAAGAACTAGCATGCAATTTCGACTTTCAATACTTAATTCAATCAAGGCAAACATTCATGATCACAAATCATTCATGGGATTCAAGGTAAGTACTTCAAGTCCACATATGCTATCATCAATTTGACACATAAGGCCATCCATAGCCAATTCACAAGACAACATTCATCATAAGGGTCATATCCAAGCCTAGAAAGCACAAAAAATTTTAAATTTTCTGAATTTTTTTTGAATTTTCGAAATATGTATGTACAATGCAAGACATCATGAAACATGTAACAAAATTAAACTATCCTAGATGCTAATCATGCAAGTGATCGTGAAAACCCACCCCATACTTAGAAACACATTGTCCCCAATGTGGAAACTAAATAAAGATGTGAAAGAGAGTCCTCACAATGTAAAATTGGTGATGCTTTGGTATTTCGGTTCACATTGGATGATGATGGTGGATGATCGATCAAGGATGGTAGAGAGCTCTTGATGTTCATTATGGTGTCGGAACCCGCGCTTGGCACCGCAAGCCGTCCAAGTTCCACGTCCGCTCCACCCATGCTTGATTGGAGATCATCACTTTCCTTTACAGAGGAAAAATCGCCCCAACTGCCCAGGAAAATCGGCCGATCTGCTAAAGAACAGGCTGATTTTTCTGGGTGATTTCCCCCTCGTCCTTGTGCTTGGATCTTGTACCTTCAACTGGTCCATGAGGCTTTCACATGACCTCCAACATCCCATAACTCATGACAATCAACAAGATCTAGCACCCAAAAACACAAAAGAAAAACAAAGCACACCAAGAGTGAGATCAAACAAAAACAAGAAAAAGAAAGGGAAAAAATATGTACCAATGGGTTGCCTCCCATTAAGCGCTTCTTTAAGGTCATTAGCTTGACCAAACTCCGAGGATGTGTCAATCCACCTCGAATACCATGGTTTGCTTGAGGAGTCCAATCAACCATCGCTTTCCGGCATCCATGATGACAAGCAAGGGCCACTTGATGCCCAAATAAGCTTTAAGTTCTCTCTTCACCGGTGAGTAGTAGACTCCTTCATCACCGCTCTCTTGATGATAGTATGGAGTTGCAACCATAGGTGCCACCCCATACTTAGACAATTGGTACTCCGCGGTCACACCGGTGAGATACTTGCCATCCTCATCCTCTATGATCCAAAGAAGGCCGGTTCTTGGAAAGAATTCTTCATTGAGGTGCTCCATAACCATCATGGATCCATCATGCTTGCCTCCATCATTCAACATGGGAAACTCCTTAGGAAAGGGACTCCAATCTTCGTGTGTACTCCGGGCAAGCAAGAAAGGATTGGAAGGAGTTGAAGTTAACTTAGGGCTCTCCCTCGTGAGCTCTTCAAGTGTGGTTCCGGGGTTGATGGTAAGGATGTCCGGGGGTGAGCATACTTCATTGCACTCCTCCAAAGGTGAAGGAGGTGGAGGTAAGCCTTGAAGGATGGTAGGATCTCCCAGCATAAGAGCATTCCTAATCTCCTCAATCTCCCTCCTCATTTGTTCTTCTCTCTCGGTATTCAATCTCCTTTCTTCCTTCAAGGCCAAATCCCTTAGCCACAATTGCTCTCGAGCTTCTTTCAACTCTTCCTCAAGGCTTCTATCGGTTATGGTTGAATCGGGCAATTCTTGGATTCCCTCATAGTGAACCTCTTCTTGATGACATACTTCCCTTTCAAGCTCCATGTGGAACTAGAAATGGAAGCAAGGTTGCTTTCTAGATCATCCATCTTCCTCAACATTTCTTCTAGCATTGACTCCAATCGATCATTGTGAGGTTGATGGTGAGGTTCCACATAAGGCAATGTAGTTATGTGAGCTTGATCATGGGACTCATGGTGGGCATTAAACTCCTCCCAATACTCAAACTTATCATGGAGAGGTCCTAGATCTTGGCTTTCCATCCACTCCTCATACTCCATGTCGTCAAGGTCGTCTTGGAGGTACAATCCGTCCATGGCAAACATGAAAAGGCAAAGACAAAAACAACACAAGATCAAAAGTAACAAGAAAGATAAACACTAAAAGCAATCAAAATCAAATGACTTAATCTAGACCTAGTCCCCGGCAACGGCGCCAAAAACTTGTTACGCTAGGATTAATAGCACAAAAAGCTTTATATTTATAACTCGAATTAAATCCTAAACTACCTAGCGAAACCCGCAGTGTACGGGTCGTTTGTAGTAGGGATAGTATTCCGAGGTCGAACTCAAGGACTGAGGTGAAACTAAGTCATTCAATGATCAAAGATAGTGTGAATCTAGAATAAGATAAGATTAGGAATAAAGAAAATGGAAAACACAATGTTTTTGGAGGGTTTTGGGTGATCAAACAAAGATCACAAATATGTGAACACAATCAAGCAACACAAACACACACTAACACAAAAGATAGGAGAATGGAAGTAACAAAGCGGATTCTAGAGATTGGAAGTCCGGTTATGGCATAGACTCAAGCTATCTATTCATTCCTCGGATTAACTATGATATGTTGGGATTAAGCGTTTCTAGATTGGGATCAATTACCGGGTAAGTCTCATGATCCACTAGTCCATTCCTAAGGTCTCATCACCGGGTAAGTCTCTAAGAACCTAAGGATAGGAATTCTACACAAACCGGATTGTTACCTAGGGGTCTAACCTATCCTTACCAGGTAAGTCTCGGAAAGGGAAGTCCTAAACAACTATCCTAGCACACTTAGTCCAATGGCGGCTTGTGAGGCTCACCACTACCTAGGGTTTGTCATCTTTTGAATCTAAGAGTAAGAATCACAGGGTAAGTCTCTTCTAAACACTTAGCTGCTAACACTAGGTCTCCCTAGGATAGAATTAGCTCAACAAACACTAGGATTTCAAGAACAAGAGTCATCCAAGGGTAAAGATCTAAGTTCATCCTATCATGGTCCTAGCCATAACCCTTCTTTCCTTACCCTAGAATCGTAATCTATCTAGCCAACAACATTCATTTCAAGATCAATCTCCACAAATAAAGCATGCTTGCAAGTCATGGTCAATTGATGAAGAACAATCCAAAGAGAAGACATTAAAAGCATAGAATAGAAATTACAAAATCCTTACAAGGCTCCAAGAGCTAGTCCAAGTTGTCAACAATGAACTTCTCTCTCAAATCCACTCTAATCTCACTCTAAAACGAGAATCTACACTAATCTCTTCCAAGAACACCCCTAATGGGTGCTTGGAAGAGAGGCAATAATAGAGAAGTGTTTTGGGGAAGAAGATAGGTCAAAAGAGAGGAGAAGGATCCATGGGAGAGAGCCAGCAACAGCTTTGAAGGACCACTTATATTCTCCACCAAGAGCAAGGCCGGACAAGAGATCGTGGGACACGTGGCTTAAGCTGTCAAAGGGCCAAAAATCGACCCAGAGGAAAAAATCGGCCGATTTTCCTGGGTGTAGGTCGATTTTCTTCAACAGAAGCATGCTATGATCGTCTAGCCATGAGTTGCTCCATTGCTTGCACCAATAGTGGTCTTTGTGTCTTTTGTTGCTCCAATTATGCTCCTCCAAGGCTTTGGATGTGTACCATCATGAGGCTTGGCCCTCAAATGTATCGATTAACGTCCAATAGATCCCCGAATTACCTACAAAACCGATAAAAGGTAGTGTAGACGTCTTTTCTAGAAATGTGCATGAATTGAGCGAAGACGTCATGAACCAATGCCAAAACGTGCATGAATGAGTGAGAAATCTATCTAAATGATTACCTAATCCTAAGTCATAAATCTTGTTATCACCTTTGTTTTGGCGAAGTTGGCCCATGGTCGAGTAGTAAACCTCTTCTTATTTCGGCCAATGAAGATCTCTAGGGTTTGGACCACTCCCAAAGCTCTATAAATGTGGGCATTAATTGTGTAATGAGGGGGTGATAGGTAGAAAATTTTATTTTTATATCTAGAGTTAGAATTAGAATAAAAAAAAAGATTTGGAGCTTGTCCTCCAAGAACAAGCTTGTTGTTCTTCTATCTTCATTTTGTTATAACTTTTGATTGATAACTCTGAATCACTCCTTTCAAAGTTTCGTATTTTGTTGAGAGCTATCTATGTATTGCAAGTTTAATTTTGTTTTATCTTTTTACTTTCGTGGTGTTAGTCTAGACCTCATCTAGATTTGGGGGTAAACTCCACAATCATGCTTTGCTTGCTTCCTTTAGTGTAGATTCATGGTATGAAGGGATTTTTGAGTATGAATGTGTTTCAATATGAGTATTTACTATACCTAGATGATATATCTTCATGCTTGGTGATATGTTATATTGTAAAGTGGTTTAGATATGCATGTCTAGGCTTTTCTTACAAACAACGAGACTTCTCCATGTTTTGATTGCATTGATTACTAGTTTAATCATCTTACTTGAATTTGAACGGTTTATGTGGATGATTCATGTATTTGTGTAGACCCTCATCTTAATTTGGCTTGAGTATTTATGAATGTAGTAGGAAGCTCTAGTATTGTGTTTATCATCCCTTGAAAGTATGGTTTGTGATACATTGAAAATGAGATTCTCTTTGATGTTTAGTATTATCTTACTTTTTTTCTAAATGTTCCTTAGACTTAACTTGGTTCATATTCTGAGAATATTTATCATGATCAAGTATAATATTTAAGATGATACATGTCATGCTTTGATATGCTTTTGCTCTCCCTCTCAAGATGGTTCATATTTAGTGGTGTTTTGTGGAGCTTTATATGATGCCTTAAGAATTTACTTGATTTATTCTATATGGTGACAATATAGTTGGCGATCAACTAGGTACTTGGATATAATATTGCTTAGAATTGATTGCCCTTCATACCTTGTTTCATTAGTTACATGTTTCCAGTTAAAATGAGTTATGCCTTGTAATGCTTGTATAACTTCATTTGTGCTTAGACTTGACATCATTTGTATGGTGACAATAATTTTGATTCTAGTATTATCTGTTGTTGAAACATGCTTTGCATGAATTATTCCCCTTTCATTGATTGAATAATGCACTCTACTATGCTTGTGAGCACCGGTTTGACAAGATTAACCCCCTAGCCTAGTTTTCTTTTATCGATTAGTCCCTGCTTTGATTTCAACATTTGGATACTAAAATCCTTGTTTTACCTTGTTTTTAATTGATCTTATGATCACCTTTTGTTGCTTGTTCGGTTTCATGCATTACCTTGCATGATTGCTAGCATCTGATACTCAGTTCTCCGTGGATACGACCTTGATTGTGTTGATCATGTACTACAGTGACAATGAACGTGAAATCGTGGTAACCTAGCACATGTGATTTTTATTTCACCATATTGTTTAGCATATCACTTGCTAATACACCCATCATGTTTATGGCGACGTTGCCAGAGAACTGAGTTTGATAGTTTGTTAGTTGTTTTACTTGGTAGTGTAGAATTATTTTGTTACCTTTAATGTGCTTTAGTGTGTCTTTTTAACTTGTAGGTGTGTAGGTTTTTCATATAAGGATGAATAGGCAACCACTTTTACAAGCCATGGATGAACAAGATGTTGACATGGAAATATTATTTGCTCAAGCACACGAAAGAGTGAAACAACAACGCTTGATAAAAATAGAGCTAGAAGCAAGGTTGCAAGGTCAAGCTAGGGATGCTATAGGAGTACATGAGCAAGAGAAAGTGCTCCCTAGAATTGGCCCATATAGGGTGAATCAAGTTATAAACCGTGTTCCTCGTACCCTAGGGGAGAGGATAGATCCAACTCAATATCTACTACAATCTGGAGTAGTGTTTGGGGATGGCATACCAAACACCTTCAAGTTAAAGATTGCTTTGATCCGAATGGGGATGCAAAACCAAGTTGGAGGTTTACCTACCGAGATTTCATATCTTCATGTGACCACTTATAATGAGTTACTTGAAACGGTGAAGATGAGAGGAGTTGAAGCTAAGAGCATTCTCATTCGCATCGAAAGTGTAGACTAAAAGATGGTTCCAAACCCTAGTATTGGGTTCTATGACATCATGAGAGGAGCTCTCATCCGAATAACTTGACTTGTTTTTCCTACCAAGCCGATCCTTCAAGCTAAGGAGGAGGATTTTCTCATTTAAGATGGAGTATGAAGACAATATCCATAAAACATGGGAGATGTTTAAAGATCTATTACTTGAATAAGTAACATCCTCACCGTGGAGAGCCTAAGGTAGCTTTGTTTTTGATATTCTACAAATGGCTTGATGATGCTTGATTTCCTATCCGGCGTTACCTTTATGGAGTTGGAGATTGATAAGACTTAAATCTTCATTGAGAAGCAAGTCAAGTATTGTGAAAGGTATTTCTCCCAAGGAAGAGGAAATATGTTTAGAGTAAATAAAGGTATAAAAAGGAATGTTATAAAGGAGAAACTAGCCAACCAAGTGGACGAGTTGAAGAAGCAACTAAAAGAAGAGAGGTCTAGAAAAGAAGAAAGTGTTGCTAATGTGAAGGAAGCTAGAGTTGAGAAACAAGAGAGGAATGCCAGAAGAGAACATCCGAGTTTTTTTTATTGGAAAGGCAATCGAAGAGATAGACCTTCACAAAAAAAAACTATGTCCCTCACAAGCAAAGCACAAAATGGATCTCAACTTGTCACTAAACCTGAACAAAACAAAGATCTACAAAATATCTCATCCCACCATATGCGACCTAAAAAAATCTATAATTATAAATGCAAAATGTTACGCTCAGGATGTGTGATACGCAATGAGTTTTAAATTTATATTCTCGTTATATTTATCCTAACTCCTAGCGAACCCGCAGTGTACGAGACGTTTGTAGTAGGGATAGTATTCCGAGGTCGAACACAAAGACTAAGGTGAGATTGATTCAATTTGTGATTAAGTCTAGTGAAGATCTAGGTTAAGAAAAGAGAAAGAAATAAAGAAATGAAAATCTCAATTGTTTTTGGTTGGTTTTCTTGGTGATCAATCAAAGATCACAAATCATGCGAAATATAATAATCAACTAAGCTAACAAATCAACGCAAACAAGCAAAAATACGAGATATAGATCAAAGATAGAAAGATGAATTCTAGGGGTTTGGAACTTTCGGTTATGACATAAGACTCAAGCTATCTATTCTTTCCTTGGATTAACTATGATATGTTGGGGTTAAGTGTTTCTAGATTGGGATCAATTACCGGGTAGGTCTCATGGTCCACTAGTCCATTCCTAAGGTCTCATTACCGGGTAAGTCTCTAAGAACCTAAGGATAGGAATTCTACACAAACCGGATTGTTACCTAGAAATCTAACCTATCCTTACCGGGTAAGTCTCGGAAGGGTTAGTTCTAAACAACCATCCTAGCACACTTAATCCAATGGCGGCTTATGAGGCTCACCACTACCTAGGGTTTGTTATCTTAAGATCTAAGAGCAAGGATTACCGGATAAGTCTCTCCTAACACTTAGTTGCTAACACTAGGTCACCCTAGGATAGATTTAACTCAACAAACACTTAGGATTTCAACATTCTAACAATCTAAGACTAGATCTGTCGAACCAGGTAAGATCACGGTTTGTTCTACCTTTCCACGGCCGTGGTTTGGCAAGAACTAGCCGTGATTCCTAACAGAAACTACGTTCATGCACACAAGTCATCCAAAGGTAAATCTAAGTCCATCCTATCACAGCCCTAGCCATAACCCACCCTTCCTTACCCTAGAACCGCATCTATTTAGCCTAAAACATTCATAATAGAAATCGAAACAATCAAACATAAAGTCATGGCATCCATTTGCAAGATAATGAAAAGAAGAGATGAACAAGTGAACTAAAGCAAAACCAAGCTGAAAATGGAATTAGAATAACTCACAATCCTTCTTAAAGAAGGTCCAAATGGTTCATACAACTCTAGAAATCGAATCCGAAATTCTTCACTACAAAAGCTTTCTAGGTCTATCAATGGTGTCTTCTTCTCCTCCCCTCAAGCTCTCTTCCAATGGTGGTTTCCTTCTACTTCCTTCTTCTTCCTTCTTCCTCTTGAGAGAGTATTTTGATTGGATGATAGTGGATAATGGAGAGCTGCTCCAAGATGCTTTTCTCAGCCAATGAAGGACCACTTTTATAACAAATTTGCATGAGCTGGCCATGAGAGTCGTGGCACAGCTGTCACAAGAATCTGGCAAAATCCACGGGTAGAATCACGGCCGTGGTTTGTGCCAGTGAACCTTGGTTTGCTCCAGAAACTTCGCCTTGGATCATTAAGGTGTGATTTGGTGCATGGCTTGTGTTGGCAAGGTTCCATGAGTCCTCCTTAGGTTCTAGTTTGCATCCTAATGAGTCCGAGGGTGTGTCATCGTGATGAACGATCCTTAAACGCATCGTTTTAGCTCCTAAATCTCCCAAAATACCTAAAAAGCAATGCACAAGTCCGTGTAGACGTCTATCTCGACAAAATACGCGAATTGAGTGCAAACGTCATGAACTAGTGCTAAACCATGCGTGAATGAGCGAGAATTCTATCTAAATGATTACCAAAAACTAAGTCATAAATCGTGTTATCAAAATACCCCATACTTAAGGTTTGCTCGTCCCCGAGCAAATCCTCAACTATAGACTACGAGATAACATGATTTATGTATGCAGAAAAATGGCAAAATCTTTTTGGGTTTGTGCTTCTACTATTGGATCACCTTCATAGTCATGTTTCATGGCAAAGGGTAAACAATCATGCATCAAACAAGCGAAAGCATGGAAAGACAATTGCACTTAACTCGAAAGTATGCATGAAATGTAAAGATGAAAAAGTCAAGAAGATCAAGAGTATATCCAATCTAAATCACTAAGTCTTACAAACATGCAAATAGGTCATAAGGTCTTGTGAAATAAAAGGCCAAGAAATGCAGTGACTAGGTGGGGATTTTCTAGGTTATGTGATGCTAATCCGGTAACGGAACTAACTCCACAATCTTGTCCTCGATCAACTTCCCTCAAGTGTATATTTTCCTCTATCTTTTCTTTCTTTTCTTTTTCTTTGACTTATTTTTGAGACAATGGCATTGGTGTACAAAAGCCGAAACCTTGGTGATTGGCCATCCTCGGGATTTTTCTATTTTTCGAGGTGCATCCACACCGGGCACACATACCAAAGCTCGTTAGGACTATTGGTTTATTTGACTTTGGCAAGGCACCAACACCCGATTATGTGAAGTGTACCGAGTTACTTGTCATTTAAACCAACGTCCCCAAACCTATATTTTTGGCTACACTTTTCACAACAAATTTAGCATTTATTCATGACATTCTTTCATCAACACCTTCATTACACACCTTGCTTTTCACACACATCAACACACTAGCATGCTCCTATTCCCGGATGGGTCAAAAGAGGTCAAATTTATCTCAATTGAGGTGCTCAAACAATCATGATCAAGATGAGAAGTAGAGAAAATGAATTGCCTCATTCATTCCTAGATGGTATGCAAGAACTATCATGTAATTTCGATCTTCAATACTCAATCCATTCTAGGCAAACATCATGATCACAAATCATTCATTGAATTCAAGAGAAGTACTTCAAGTCCACATATGCAATCATCAATTTAACACATGAGGCCATCCATAGCCAATCCACAAGACAAGATTCATCATTAGGGTCATATCCAAGCCTAGAAAGCACAAAATTTTTTAAATTTTCTGAATTTTTAGGGGGTTTTCGAATTGAATATATACAATGCAAGACATGTGAAAATGTTAAACTATCCTAGATGCTCATCATGCAAATGATCATGCAAACCCCACCCCATACTTAGAAACACATTATCCCCAATGTGTAAATGAAATAAAGAAGAGTGAAAGAAGGTTCTCACAATGTAAAAGTGGATTGCTACGGTATTTGGGATTCTCAAGTAAATCGATGTTGGATGATCCTATCAACCATGGTAGAGAGCTCTAAGTGTTCATCAAGGCGTCGGGACCCGCGCTAGGCACCGCTAGCCGTCCAAGTTCCGCGTCCGCTCCACCCATAATTGATGAGGGGTTCATCATCATCATTCCTATGTCAAGCAAGGCTTCCAATGCCACTAATGTTCTAGCACACACACTAAGCACACAAAACACACACAAAGATAGAGACATTTAAAACAAAAGCAAAACAAGAAAGGGAAAATGTTACCAATGGGTTGCCTCCCACCAAGCGCTTCTTTAAGGTCATTAGCTTGACCAAACTCGGGGCGTCTACTCAAGGTAAAGTGGGGCAATCATATCTACCGGAGCTCCCGGGATATACCTCTTCAACCGGTGCCCATTCACCTTAAAGTTTTCACAATGATCCCCTCCAATTTCAATAGCTCCATGGGGAAAGATCTTCTTCACCACATATGGCCCGGTCCATCTTGATTTGAGCTTTCCGGGAAAGAGCCTTAGCCTTGAGTTGAAGAGAAGGACAAGATCTCCTTCACTCAACTCCTTGGGGATGATCCTCTTGTCATGCCACCTTTTGGTTCTCTCCTTGTAAATTCGGGCATTCTCATAAGCATCCAACCGGATCTCCTCGAGGGCATTCAATTCAAGCAATCTCTTTTCTCCCGCCTCTTTGAGATCAAAATTTAGCCACTTAATGGCCCAATAAGCTCTATGCTATATCTCTACCGGAAGGTGGCAAGACTTGCCATAGACCAACTTGTAAGGAGTGGTGCCAATCGGTGTCTTGAAGGCGGTTCTATATGCCCATAAGGCATCATTGAGCCTCATAGCCCAATCTTTTCTCGTCCTAGAGACCGTCTTCTCAAGAATGGCCTTGATCTCCCGGTTGGAGATCTCCACTTGGCCACTAGTTTGGGGATGGTAAGGTGTCGCCACCTTATGAGTCACCCCATACTTAGCCAAAAGCGCTCCAAAGTTCCTATTTGTGAAGTGCTTCCCTCCATCACTAATGATCACCCTTGGTGTACCAAACCTAGGGAAGATCACTCGGTTGAAGAACCGCACCACCACCTTGGCATCATTTGTAGGAGAGGCGATTGCCTCCACCCATCTCGACACATAGTCCACCGCCAATAGGATGTAGAGATTACCACATGAAGAAGGGAATGGTCCCATGAAGTCCACACCCCACACATCAAATATTTCGACTTCTTGGATGTTGTTCAAGGGCATTTCATTCCTCCTTGAGATGTTGCCCGTCCTTTGGCAAGCATCACATGCCGCTTCAAAACCTTGCACATCTCTAAACAAGTTACGCCAATAAAAACCGGATTGCAATACCTTTGCACACGTTTTGTGTGAGCTAGCATGGCCTCCACATGGTAAGGAGTGACAATGCCGGATCACACTCTCCACTTCATCTTCCGGTATGCATCTTCTAAACATTCCATTCGGCCCTCTCTTGAATAGAAGTGG
Organism: Fagopyrum esculentum; assembly: GCA_033239045.1. NCBI lineage: Eukaryota > Viridiplantae > Streptophyta > Magnoliopsida > Caryophyllales > Polygonaceae > Fagopyrum > Fagopyrum esculentum. Next base: position 24,815,661 of record BSUD01000005.1, on the reverse strand, counting down.
TTCACTCCAATAGTAGTGCCTCACATCGTTGAAGAACTTCTTTCTTTGTGCATATGTCAACCCGGGAGGCACTTCCTCACACACTAAGTAGTTCACAATGTCGGCATAACATGGCTCATTTCCTCTAGACACTTGGAACAAGCATTCCTCCACCAATTGCAATTACTCATCTCGGAATGAGTCATCAATTGGGATGTCATCTCTTTCAAGCTCCAATGGTGAGAGTCTACTAAGGTGATCCGCCACCGAGTTCTCGGATCCCTTCTTTTTCCGGATTTCCAAATCAAATTCTTGTAGAAGAAGGATCCACCGAATCAACCTAGGCTTGACATCCTTCTTGGTAAGTAGATAACGGATCTCAGCATGATCCGTATAAACTATGACCTTCGCTCCCACAAGATATGAGCGGAACTTCTCAAATGCATACACAACCGCTAGCAACTCCTTCTCGGTGGTAGCATAATTGAGTTGGGCATCATCTAGCGTCTTGCTAGCATAATAAATGGCATGAGTGCGTCCATCTTTCCTTTGCCCCAAAACAGCCCCAACGGCTACATCACTTGCATCGCACATGATCTCAAATGGTAAACTCCAATCCGGAGGTTGCATGATAGGTGCGGAGATCAAAGCGTTCTTCAACCTACAAAAAGCCTCAAGACAATCTTTGGAAAAGACAAAAGCAACATCCTTCATTAGTAGGTTAGTGAGAGGCTTAGAAATTTTAGAGAAGTCTTGAATAAACCTCCGGTAAAAACCGGCATGCCCTAAGAAACTCCTTACTCCTTTCACCGAGGTAGGTGGTGGCAACTTCTCTATCGTTTCAATCTTGGCTCTATCAACCTCAATGCCACGGTTAGACACCAAGTGTCCTAACACAATACCTTCACTTACCATGAAGTGGCATTTTTCACAATTCAAGACAAGATTTGTCTCTTCACATCTTTGCAATACTAATGACAAGTTAGCCAAGCAATTATCAAAGGAAGAACCATAAACAGAGAAATCATCCATGAACACTTCCATGATATTTTCAATGTATTCCGAAAAGATAGCCATCATACACCTTTGGAAGGTGGCGGGTGCATTACACAACCCAAATGGCATTCTTCTATATGCAAAAGTTACCCATGGACATGTAAAGGTTGTTTTCTCTTGGTCATCGGGGTGGATAGGGATTTGGAAGAATCCACTATAGCCATCTAGATAGCAAAAATGAGAGTGTTGAGCTAACCTTTCTAGCATTTGGTCAATGAAGGGGAGAGGGAAGTGATCTTTCCTAGAGGCCATGTTCAATTTCCTATAATCAATGCACATCCTCAACCCCGTAACCGTCCTAGTCGGGAATAGTTCATTGTTCTCATTAGTCACTACGGTCATTCCACCCTTCTTAGGTACTACATGAACGGGACTAACCCACTTACTATCCGAAATAGGGTAGATAATTCCCGCATCTAGCAACTTAATGATTTCCTTTTTAACTACCTCTTTCATTATAGGATTCAATCTTCTTTGATGTTCAATAGAGGGTTTGTGGTTATCTTCCATCATTATCTTATGCATGCACAAAGAAGGCTTAATACCAACCAAATCACAATAGTATAGCCAATGGCTTTCCTATGCAATCTTAGCTCATGCAACAACTTAGCAAGTTCATCATCACTCAAGCATGCATTCACAATCACCGGATATGTAGAATCGACACCAAGGAAAGCATACTTTAACTGAGAGGGGAGGGGTTTGAGTTCAAGTTTAGGAGGACCTTTATCGATTGGAGACGATCCAAACAATGTTGGATGAGATGAATCCAAAGCAAATGAAGACCCTCCAAGGCTCTTAGAAGCTTGATCACCATCAAGGGTTGATCCAGGGGAAACCACGGCCAACTCCACGGTCTGCTCCAGGTCCACGGCCGTGGTTTTTGCCTGGCTTGTTTTCTGTGGTTTACAGAGAGTTTGACGGCCGTGGAACACATTCCACGACCGTGGTTCCTACAGCTGTCCAACACCTCTTCGTTTTCTTCATCTTGAGCACTTGTCTCCTCTTCTAAAGCTTCTAAGGCCTTGATCTCTTCATTGCAATCCTCCTCAACATCTTCTTCCATCATACTTAAGGTAAGAACCTTCTCCAAGGGATCCTTGATCAAGATCGAGCTCACAACTTCTCTAGATTGTTCTTGCTCGACTATGTTGAAGACATCCTCATCAAGGGTTGGCCCTTTCATCATTGTAGACAATTTGAACTTGATGTTCTCTTCTCCAATGTTGAAGGAGAGAGTCCCATTCTTGCAATCCACTAGGCATCCGGAGGTGGCTAGGAAGGGTCTTCCTAAGATGATGGGAACCGGATAATCCGCCGGAATATCCAAGACAACGAAATCAATTGGCACATAGAATCCTCCTAGTTGCACCGGGATGTCTTCTAAGATCCCAACCGGATGAGTGATAGAACGGTCTGCCATGTATAGGGTCATCTTGACCGGTTTCGGCTCTCCTAACCCAACCTTGTTGCAAAGTGCAAGCGGTATGATGCTTACACTTGTCCCAAGATCACAAAGGGCTTCATACTTCACATCTCCCACCCCAATTGGGACACAAAAGGAACCCGGATCTCTTAGCTTGGGAGGCATCTCCTCCTTCATTGTTTGGATCAATTCCGAGGATCTCTTGGTCATTCTTATCTCCCCATACTCCTCCAACTTCCTTTTGTTGGAGAGTATCTCTTTCAAGAACTTGCCATATGCCGGCATTCCTAAAATAGCATCCATGAACGGAATGTTAATATGCAATTTAGACATTAGTTCAAGGAACTTACCAAAGTGATTGTCCAAACGAGCTCTTGCTCGTGATTGCAGGAACGGTAGTGGTGGCTTGTATGGAGGTGGTGCCATATAGGTTGGCTCTACATCCTTGCTCTTGCCTCCATCTCCTTGCAAAGTCTCTTCCTCTATCACCACTTGTTTCCCTTTAGCATTGTCCTTGGGCAAAGGATCTTTCATGCTCAACCCACTCCTTGTTGTAATGGCCAACACTTGGCCTCTTGGGTTGTCTTCGGTTCTTCCGGGAAGTTTTCCCGGATCTCTATGGGCTTCACCCGCTTTTTGGAACACTTGTGCTTCCAAAACCTTTTGAGCTTTCGAGATTGAAGTCACGGTGCTCTCAAGACCACTCAACCTTCCAAGCAATTGCTCAAACATTATTTCGGTTCTATCCTTTGGAGGTTGAGTAAATCCGGGTGGAGGGTCTTGTGAAGCTCTTGGTGGTGGAGTTGTGCTTGTGGAAGCGGGAGGGTTCAAGGCTCCATCCGGGTTAGAGTAAGAGAATCCGGGATGGTTGTGGTTTGGCCGGTAATTGTTGAATTGCCGGTTGTTGTTGAAATTCCTTGGGCCTTGGTAGTTGTTGTTGTAGTTGCCCCTTCCCATGTAATTCACATCCTCATCTTTGGAAGACAAATTGGCTTGTGGAAGCACTTGAGGAGTTGCTTGATTCTTCAAAGTTGTAGCACACAACTCCTTCAAGGACTTCAATTCATTGTTGATGGCGTCAAGCTTGAAATTGTTCATGGTGACCTCACTCACTTTATATGCTCCCGCCTTTCTCCCTTCACTCTTCCTATGGGAGTATTTCTCAATCACTAGAGCTTGCTTCTCCACAAACTCCCAAGCTTCATCTACATGCTTCTCCATAAAAGTCCCACCGGAAAGAGATTGGAGCTTAAATTGGCTATCTTCATCAAGTCCTTTGAAGTAGATCTCCAATAGCTCAATTTTCGGTATACCATGGTGTGGACAATCTAGGAGAAGATCTTTGAACCTCTCCCAAGACTTGAACAAGCTTTCTCTATCCTTCATCACGAAGGCATTGATCTTCCCTCTTAACTCGGTAGTCTTGGAAGGTGGGAAGAACTTAGTCAAAAACTCGGTTGTCATCTCCTCCCAAGTACCAACTCGCCCTTGTGGAATAGATTGATACCAAGCCAAGGCTTTATCCTTAAGAGAGAAGGAGAAAGCCCTAAGCTTATGGTTGTTGCTCTCCAATCTTGGCGGTCTAAGAGTCTCCATCAAGATCTCATAATTCATCAAGTGTTGATGAGGAGACTCTCCTTCCATCCCTCCAAATTGATTATGCCGGATCATTTGTAGATCTTGAGGGCGGAGTTCGTAATCATGGGCTGCGGGATCTCCTAAGTTCACACCCGGACGGTGTGCTCTTTGTGCCGGATCCATTCTTTGCCCCAACGTTTGTGGCTCTTCCATAGCAATGGGCACAACCCTAATGTTTACCGCCGGCTGCGGTTGTGGTGGTGGTGGAGGAGGTTGTTGACGGTTAAGCTCTCTTTGCACAAGAGCTTGCCTAATCTCCTCAATCTCCCTCCTAGTTGCCTCTTGCCTCTCATTGGCAAGTCTCCTCTCATTCTCCAAAGCTTCATCCCTTATTCTAATCTGCTCTAAAGCCTCATCTAACTCAGCTTGGAGATCCCTTCCGGCCATCTCCTTTCCCTTTTTAATGCTCTTGGATTTAGATCTAAGGGTTTTCTCCGGTTCGGGATCGAATGGAGCTAAATCCTTGCCACGAGATCTTCGCATACACCTAAAGAGTAAGAGATGTCCTGAAAAGCAAAGACACAAACCAAAAAGATATCAAAAGCAACAAGAAAGATCTACACTAATAAGCAATCACAAAATAGACTCAATCTAGACCTAGTCCCCGGCAACGGCGCCAAAAACTTGTTACGCTCAGGATGTGTGATACGCAATGAGTTTTAAATTTATATTCTCGTTATATTTATCCTAACTCCTAGCGAACCCGTAGTGTACGGGACGTTTGTAGTAGGGATAGTATTCCGAGATCGAACACAAAGACTAAGGTGAGATTGATTCAATTTGTGATTAAGTCTAGTGAAGATCTATGTTAAGAAAAGAGAAAGAAATAAAGAAATGAAAATCTCAATTGTTTTTGGTTGGTTTTCTTGGTGATCAATCAAAGATCACAAATCATGCGAAATATAATAATCAACTAAGCTAACAAATCAACGCAAACAAGCAAAAATACGAGATATAGATCAAAGATAGAAAGACGAATTCTAGGGGTTTGGAAGTTCCGGTTATGGCATAAGACTCAAGCTATCTATTCTTTCCTTGGATTAACTATGATATGTTGGGGTTAAGTGTTTCTAGATTGGGATCAATTACCGGGTAGGTCTCATGGTCCACTAGTCCATTCCTAAGGTCTCATTACCGGGTAAGTCTCTAAGAACCTAAGGATAGGAATTCTACACAAACCGAATTGTTACCTAGAAATCTAACCTATCCTTACCGGGTAAGTCTCGAAAGGGTTAGTTCTAAACAACCATCCTAGCACACTTAATCCAATGGCGGCTTATGAGGCTCACTACTACCTAGGGTTTGTTATCTTAAGATCTAAGAGCAAGGATTACCAAAGAAGTCTCTCCTAACACATAGTTGCTAACACTAGGTCACCCTAGGATAGATTTAACTCAACAAACACTTAGGATTTCAACATTCTAACAATCTAAGACTAGATCCGTCGAACCAGGTAAGATCACGGTTTTTTCTACCTTTCCACGGCCGTGGTTTGGCAAGAACTAGCCGTGATTCCTAACAGAAACTACGTTCATGCACACAAGTCATTCAAAGGTAAATCTAAGTCCATCCTATCACAGCCCTAGCCATAACCATCCCTTCCTTACCCTAGAACCGCATCTATTTAGCCTAAAACATTCATAATAGAAATCAAAACAATCAAACATAAAGTCATGGCATCCATTTGCAAGATAATGAAAAGAAGAGATGAACAAGTGAACTAAAGCAAAACCAAGCTGAAAATGGAATTAGAATAACTCACAATCCTTCTTAAAGAAGGTCCAAATGGTTCATACAACTCTAGAAATCGAATCCGAAATTCTTCACTACAAAAGCTTTCTAGGTCTATCAATGGTGTCTTCTTCTCCTCCCCTCAAGCTCTCTTCCAATGGTGGTTTCCTTCTACTTCCTTCTTCTTCCTTCTTCCTCTTGAGAGAGTATTTTGATTGGATGATAGTGGATAATGGAGAGCTGCTCCAAGATGCTTTTCTCAGCCAATGAAGGACCACTTTTATAACAAATTTGCATGAGCTGGCCATGAGAGTCGTGGCACAGCTGTCACAAGAATCTGGCAAAATCCACGGGTAGAATCACGGCCGTGGTTTGTGCCAGTGAACCGTGGTTTGCTCCAGAAACTTCGCCTTGGATCATTAAGGTGTGATTTGGTGCATGGCTTGTGTTGGCAAGGTTCCATGAGTCCTCCTTAGGTTCTAGTTTGCATCCTAATGAGTCCGAGGGTGTGTCATCGTGATGAACGATCCTTAAACGCATCGTTTTAGCTCCTAAATCTCCCAAAATACCTACAAAGCAATGCACAAGTCCGTGTAGACGTCTATCTCGACAAAATACGCGAATTGAGTGCAAACGTCATGAACTAGTGCTAAACCATGCGTGAATGAGCGAGAATTCTATCTAAATGATTACCAAAAACTAAGTCATAAATCGTGTTATCATAAAACAAAGCTAGAATGATTTAAAACCTCATCTTCAGACTATCACATGTTGTCAAAAAAGAGAGAAGACTAAAAAAAGAGAAAAATTCACATAATTTGCAAAAAAGAAGAAGAAAAACTCTTTCTCTAGATCTCCTTTGCACCTTAGAAATAAAAAATGAATTTTTCTTAAAACAAAGATGGTGATAAATGGTCACTACTCATCTCACGATGGATCAAATGTAGCAAGATTTTCTAAACCTCGTGCATGAAGACTTTGTCATTGTTAGTATCAACCAAGACATCTACTTGTCATTGTATCTTAAAGAATCTTTCTTGGCAATTTATGAAGGATTTGGTGTGTTTGAGTTTCTCAACAGATTTTTACATTTTATTTATTGTGTTAATGAACAATGAGCAAATTTCACAAACTAAAATAGGAAGAATATGAATAGCAAACATAACATATAGATCACCAAAAAATGGACGATTGTCAATGATGAAAAAAGAAAGAGGATAAACCTAAAATCTTATTGAAAACAATTTATTCTTGCCATTGTGAATTGAGATTAAAAGATAAAATTCATAGTTAAAAATTCAACAACACCAAGTGAAAATAATAATAAAAACATCCACTTATGCAAAGACAATAGTTGCCGCCCGCTACTCATTAGAGTTGACCTAATTAAAAGGAATTGATGTTGTTCTAGGAAGGAGGTGGTTTGATTTATTCAGGTTGGGGATTGTGTAGATGAAAGAACAAAAGAGACAGGCGGACATTCTCTTGTACAAGTTTTATGAGGTTCACCCCAGAAATTTTGTGGAGGTTTTGAAGCCTAATTATGATTTTTATTTTAAATCATGAGAATCGTTTACGGTTTAAATTTTATGAGGTTTTATGAGGTTCACCCCAGAAATTTTGTGGAGGTTTTAAAGCCTAAAGAATCGTTTACGGTTTAAATTTTGTTGAGACTTCAAGTGATTATGTATCAATTGATAATACTCTTCCAATTATGGCCCGACGGCCCGACGCAAGCAAGAAGGGTTATCGGGAGAGGGAAAGCGGCTAGGGTTTTTTCAAGCACTACCCTCGTTGCAAATGAAGAGAGATGATGTCAAATGTCAATATGCCCTTTTCAATTTCCATTAGGTTTGTCTACCCCTTCATTAAATTGAAGTTGGAAGTTGAGGGGTTTGAATAGGGGTACATCTACTAAACATATTATATCATGAGCCTAGTTACTAGAGAAAAATCTCAAAAATACTTACTTAGCAAATTTGGCCTTTTTTTTTTGTTTACAAATTTTGAGGCTTTACAAGACTTTCAATTCGGACAATTGGGTTTCACCGAATACATAGGTAATTTTGTTGGAGTTAGAATAGTTGTTAATTTGATGAGTTGTTGCCTTCTACCAAGTGGTTTTTTTGGAACATCTATTGTTATGATTCCAAACTCGTTGGTTGTGACATATAATCATTGTTTAGGGGTTGATAGATGTACCCATATAATTTTTTTTAATAAAATTATCTAATTTTGCACTTCGAGTGCATCATCATTTATTTATTTATTAATTTTCTGTTAATTTCCCATTTGGTCTTCAAAGTGAAAGCCGTTTGGAGCCAAAACAAGACGTTTAATTTCGGATATGGGCCTAGAAGCCAATTATACATATGAGCTCGGAAGCCGAAATCAGTTCCACATTTGCCCCCAAAACCAGTTCCGCGTTTAGGGCCCGAGTCCAAAACCAAATCAGTTTTGCATCTTAATTAGATTTAAAACCAAAGTGGGCTGCAAACCAAATTGTATCACCGCAAATTCTACGAACTCGGAATGCTACGGGCTAGGACCGCACAATGGGTCCCGACCCTCAGTTTAACAACAATATCAGTGGATCTTGCAACAAGGCACAAATAAATGAAAACCAAAATTGATAAAATATAAAAAGGTGTAACAAAGAAAAAGCAAAAGACTCTCAGCCGAGTTCAATAACAGACTGAAAAGACCACTCACTAACCAGTAGAGCGTCTACAACGACGGTAATAACCGTTATCTAAGATTATAGATATTAGAATAGCAGTAGAGGCACCAACACATATAAAATATAACCATATAGCATGCTCACACACAAGCCGGTTATTATCTTTTAATAAGCCATTCATTACTAATTCAACTCCTTTTGACACAAGAATCTCTCCAAACTCGTCCCTTGTTTTCGTTACCGACAGGAATAGATCATATGCATCTATCCGTTACATGTGGGCATGGTCGAAAGAACACCTCCCAGTCTCATATAGAATTGGACAAGTGGTCACCGCCCAGTTATAATACACTCGGGCCAATTACGGTATAAGGTCGTCCTATTCCGGTTTTCCGTTATAAACTGCTCAGCTTCCTGTAGGAAAAGATCTATGCCTGCTCAGACAAGGCATCCCAAATCATAAACTATCCCAAATGCTAGAAGTCTGCACTTATAGTCTCATTGACCTCTACAAGGTCTACAACAACGAGCTAGAAGGTTCCTACTTCTAACCTCAATGATCTCTATCAGATCTTCAACATGTTAGGAAGCATTATTCCTAGTCTCAAAATCCTCAAGGATCAACATCAACATAACCAGCTTAGGGGTTCTAAACCAACACTCAAGAGTCCACAAAGCCACTAACTAGCATTCACCCTAGTTCATCTAGGTCCAGCCTAGCATGATCTAACACCAGGAAAGGATAAGGAAGCAAGGAGGGAAGTGACTTACCAAAAGCCGGTAGCCATTGGAGTTAAGGCGCGACCGCGGGTGAAAGGAGGCGCAAGCGCGACGACAAGGAACTGAAGTAACGACCACAATGACAAGAGGCCACGGGGGAGGCGTCTAGGGTTAAACCGCGGGGGCAGTTGTAACACCCCAAGTTCTGAGAACTCGAAGCGCTACGGGCTAGGACCGCACAATGGGTCCCGACCCTCAGAATAACAACAACACAACGGATCTTACAATAAGGCACAGACGAATGAAAACTAAAACTTAATATAAAACCAAAGTTTTGAACAAAAGGAAAACGTAAAAGACTCGCAGGAGAGTTCAAAACAAAAGAGAAACAACAAAAGAAAGATAAACCCGATCCCATCCTATAATGTATGGGAACCCCGGCTGACCACACTATCCGGATCACTCAACAACATCCTGAACTTGCGGAACATCTACAACGACGGTATAAACTGTTAGCTAACATTCAAGATACTAGCAAGAGCGTAAGGCACAAACACACATAAAGTAAAGAAAACACATAGCATGCTTCCACACAACCGGTTATTATCTTTCTTAAAGTTACCCATTACTAAAGGCCAAAGCTTGCCTTTCTCAACACACAACCACGTCACAACTCAACCAAGGAAGCGTGTGAACAACAAGGAATCAACAACGGAACGCTTGATCCTTGGAGAAGAAGAAAAGGGAATAACGAAGAAGAGACGAAACAGAAGAGAAGCAAGGTGCAGCAGCATACGAACGTGATGAAGAACAAGGGAGGAAGAACTTACACGTTCAGCAAGAACACAAGGGCAAGACTGCAACACTCTAGGGTTGAAGAAGACGCAAGTAAGAAACGGAAAAAAAGAAGAAAAGACAGGAATATATAGGAAAGGGCTGGAAAGATAGAAGGAAGAACGTTTTAGGGTTAGCAACAAGATAAAGAAACTTGCTCATAAGATAGAAGATCGGATCTTCTATCTATGGAAAGAAGATAAAACGGACAAAAACACATCGGGCGCGATCTACAGCGCATCCGCAGGGGCGGATCGCCTCAGCCGCAGGGGCGGTGACAGACACCAAGGCCGATGGGGCGGCCTTCTTCACCGCGGGGGCGGTGAAGGTCAAAACTGGGATCTTACATCCAATCCCCCTAAAAAGAAGTTTCGTCCCGAAACTTGCAAAATCCGAATGATCACATAACAACACACAAAATTAAATAGAACTCATATATTCCCACTCAGGGCACGTAACTCAAAACGTCACAAAAAGCGTACGCAACGCAACAAAGGGAAGACTGAAACAAAACGACTACGCTAAGGGTGCATCCAACTCAGCGTAAAACTCCGGATAGTTCCTCTGGATACTATCCTCTGTCTCCCAAGTCGCTTCATCAACTCCTCGCATCGACCATTGAATCTTCATCATCGGTATGTCCTTCAAACGCAAGCGTCTCGTACTATGCTCTAAGATAGCCATCGGGTGCTCTATGAACATGTGGTCTGGCTCAATTAATAGATCCTCATGGTTGACAATGTGTCTCGGGTTTGATATGTACTACCGTAGCTGAGACACATGGAAGACTGGGTGAACACCCTCGAGTCTTGGTGGCAAAGCAAGTCTGTATGCTGCTTCTCCAACTAGCTCAAGAATCACGAACGGTCCAACATATTTGGGACTCAACTTCCCCTTGACTCCGAAACGTCTGACGTCTCGTGTCGGAGATACTCTCAACCAAACCTGATCTCCGACTCTGAACTCTAGAGGTTTGTGCCTCTTGTCCGCATAAGACTTCTGTCGACTATACGCTGCTAACATCCGCTCGCAGATCGCTGCTACTCGAGCCATGTCATTCTGTATCTTCTCAAGTGCTACTCCGCTAGCACTACTCGGCTCGTCCCAACACAGCGGTGTACAACATCTTTGTCCATATAAAGCCTCATAAAGATCCATCTTGATCGATGCGTGCCAACTGTTGTTGTACGAAAACTCCACTAAGGGAAGGTGATTTGGCCACACCAGTCCCCAATCTAACATGCAGACTCGGAACATGTCCTCCAGAGTCTGGATGGTCCGTTCGGACTGACCATCGATCCAAGGATGATAAGCAGTCGTGAACAGTAGACTCGTACCTAGGTCCGCATGCACCTGCTGCCAAAACCTCGAAATGAGCCGTCCGTTTTTGTCACAGACTGTAGTCCTAGGTACTCCATGAAGTCTCACTATCTGTCTCGTGAACTCCTGTGCCAACCGACTCACCAGCCACGCTTCCTTGATCGGAATGAAACGTGCGGTCTTCGTCAACCAATCTAATATCACCCAGCTAGCATCAAAACCTTGACTCTGTCTCAAACCGGTAACAAAATCCATAGAGATGTCCTCCCACTTCCACTGAGGAACGGGAAGTGGATGTAGCTCGACTCCTGGTCGATGATGCTCGATCTTGACTTGTTGGCAGGTCGTAGACCTAGCTACATATCTCGTGACTCCTGGCTTCAGACCTCCCCACCAAAAAGAGCCTCTGATGTCCTGATACATCTTACTCGCACTAGGGTGCACCGAGTAAGGTGAGAATGAGCCTCTTGAAGGATCCTTCGTCTCAACTCTCGATCTGAAGGCAAACAAATACGCTCTTGGCGTCACAGAACTCCATCAGCACCAACTGCAAATTGCGGTGCCTCTCCTCGAGACATCCGGTTTCGGATTTGTGTCAAAGTTGGACAACTATCCTGCTTGTCGGATTTCAGCCAACAAACCAGGTACTATCTCCAAGGTGGACAACTGGCTGTCGGAATCCGGGAAGTGGATATCCATCTCTAGCCATGCCAAATCTCGTTATAAATGTGGCTGAGTTGTCAGCCTAGCGATCGTCATCTCCCGGGAAGTCTTCCTATTGAGGACATCTGCTACCACATTTGCCTTTCCCGGGTGGTATAAGATCTCAAGGTCGAAGTCCTTGATCAACTCCAACCATCTGCGCTGACGGTTATTCAACTCACGCTGAGTAAATATATACTTCAGACTCTTGTGGTCTGTGAATATCTGACACGTAGCTCCGTACAGATCATATCTCCAAATTTTCAAAGCATGAACCACAACAACCAACTCAAGATCATGGGTAAGGTAATTCTCCTCGTACGCATTCAACTGTCGAGACGCGTAAACAATCACCTTACTCCTCTGCATCAGAACACATCCCAAGCCCAGCTTGGATGCATCGCTATAAACCACAAAATCCTCAATGCCCTCTAGCTGAGCTAGGATAGGAGTAGAGGTCAACCTCTTCTTCAGCTCCTCGAAACTCTGCAGGCACGGCTCGGACCATACGAATTTCGTAGACTTCCTCAGCAAGGAAGTGAGCGGTCGGGCAATAACTGAAAATCCCTCAATAAAACGCCGGTAGTAGCCCGCCAATCCTAAGAAGTTGCGGACCTCCTTGACGTTCTTAGGAGGTGGACATGATGCTACTGACTCGATCTTCGCCAGATCTGCCTTGATCCCTTCAGTTGAAACGATGTGACCAAGGAACGCTACCTCGGACATCCAAAACTGAAGAACGATCATCAAGTGTCTTGCATGATCTTCTCTATTGCGAGAGTAAACCAAAATATCATCTATGAAGACAACTACAAACTGGTCTAGGAAGTCGATGAAGATGTTGTTCATCAACTCCATGAAGACTGTAGGCACGTTCGTAAGCCCAAATGGCATCACTACAAACTCGTAGTGCCCATATCTGGTCCGAAATGCCGTCTTGGCTATGTCCTGCTCTCTCACCCTTAGCTGGTGATATCTGAATCTTAGATCGATTCTCGAAAACACTGAAGCTCCATGCAGTTGATCCAAAAGATCATCGATAGGGGGAAATGGGTACTTGTTCTTGATCGTCACCTTGTTCAACTCTCGATAGTCGATACATAACCTCATTGACCTGTCCTTCTTCCTGACGAAGAGAACTGGTGCGCCCCGAGGAGATACACTAGGGTGGATGAAGCCCTTCTCTACTAACTCCTCGAGCTGCTTCTTCAACTTAAGCATCTCGATAGGCACCATACGATAAGGAGCCTTAGAGATTGATCTCGTATCGGCTCTAGCTCAATGCCAAAGTCTACACTCCTATGTGGAGGTAAACCTGATGGCTCTCCAAAGGCGTCAGCAAACTCGCAAGCTACTGGAATCTCCTCCAAAGCCGGACTCGTACTATCCTTCATGGCATAGCAACAAAAAGGCTCGCAACCCTGACTAATAAGTCTTGCAGCTCGCAGTACACTAATGATTGTATCAGTCTTCCCGAGATCCCATCCTCGAAAGATCTCCACATGGCTTGCATATATAGTACTGTCACTGTCCGCTTACCGATGTCCAAAACTGCTCGATGTCAATCCATCCAATCCACACCCAGAATAACTTCTTCATGCACTAAGTACATGACGAAGAAGTCAGCTGGCCAATCGCGACCTCCTAATCTAATAGGGCAACCGTGAACCTCTCGTGTACCTCGAATCTTACCCCCATCGGGTAGTCCTATAAATAAGGGTCTACCTTATACAGTAACTAAGGCCAACTATCTACACATGCATCAGATATAAAAAATGCGTAGCACGGGTATCGAAAAGAACTCTGACAGGAAAACCATAAATATGAATGATACATGTGGTTGCTGGCGTTGTCGGCTCTACAACACTCCTCAACTCATACACTCTAGCTGATGCATCTCTGGTGTCTGCAGATCCACCACCACGTCCTCTACCTCTCCCCTGTCCCGGAGTGGAACCTTGAGGAGCAGTAGAACCGGAAACTCTCTATTGTTACTGCTGATACTTAGATCTCTATCCTCCTCTTGTAACACTAGCAGGTGAAGAACCTTATTGTGATAGCGCCTTGCCTTGGTGGCAAAACGCAGCTATGTGTCTGGGCTTGCCACAAGAAAAGCAAGTCACTGCTGACTTCTTGCAATGAACTCGGATTTGTCCTGCACCACCGCATTTATGACACTACCGTTCTTTGTCAGAACTTTGCTGGAAACCAGAACGTCCCGGCATCTGACTACGCTCAAACCCAGTTGCTCTAGCTCCAGCACTGACTGATCTAGTCTTTTGTCTCTTCTCAAGACCTCCTGTCTGAGAAGCTCTCCTCTGACCCGGTCGGTCTTTCTCATAAGCAAAAGCTCTATCCTGATAGTCCGTCAAAGAATCACAACGGAAACTAGCAAGATAAGAGCGTGTCGACTCCCTCAACCTCTAAGAGAAAAGGTAAACATAATGATCCTCAGGTGGTGCAGACGGACCCAATAAAGACAACTAATCCTGAAACTTGTTGATGATCTTAACAATAGGCAAATCCTCGAATCCAGCCTCGAGGAAATCATGAAGACGGTCCCTCCTCATAGCTGCAGGGCAGTAGCGATCTCTGATCTCTGTCTTCATCTTATAATAACTAGTGACCTTACTGCGAGCTTTCCTCCACCAAGAATGAGCATGATCCTTCAGCAACGTCTGTGCTATGTTGACTCGACGTCCCTCTAGGCAACCGATAGCCTCCATAGTAGAATCCAATTGTCCTAGCCACTACTCCACCTCCAATCCGGTCTTTCCCATGAAAGTGGGAACCTTCAACTAGTCAAAAGCCTTCAACCAACTGTCGGGCTTCGGATCCTTTGCCTCAGCCGGCGCTCTAACAACCTCAGCAACTCTAGTAGGCGGAGCAACAACCTGTGTCACTCTCTGCGAAACCTCAACTGATCTTGCGGGAACTGGCGGCACTAGTGTTGGTCCTCCAGTCCTAATAGCCTCCTCAACTCTCTACACATAGTCGCAATATGCAGAAGCTTTGATAGACACTCATGCGGACTCTGTCGATGGCGCTCTTTGTGCTCCAGACCTAGCAACGGTCCCATTCCCAGCCTCGGAAACAACACTCTCAGCAACCTTCTCAACAAATGCCTCAGCGATAGGCGGATTAGCAATTGGGGCTTGGCCCCGACCTCTAGCTAGTGAAGGTCTTCCTGCACGTCCTCGTCCACGGACGGCAAGTGGAAGGGGTGGTCGACCCCTTCCTCGCCTTATAGCAGTGATAGATCTAGTGCATACCATCTGCTATAAAGATAGGTATATAAGACTATATATAGATATAAGGCCATGCTATAGCTAAAGTAGAAATCCAGAAAAAGCACGTAAAAAGGTCTACATGTAAGAAACTGTACTGCTGAGATCCGCGGAGACAGTGGTGGTCGCTCGTACATCTATCCCAGACCGACAAGTTTAAAACAAAACCCCCTTTTGAAAACATTAGACTCCTTGCGGGTTCTATTTATTTATCCATCTGACCTTTAGAAGATTTCGAGTGCCATTGTTGCCAACCTAGAGCTATGATACCATATTGTAACACCCCAAGTTCTGGGAACTCGAGGCGCTACAGGCTAGGACCGCACAATGGGTCCCGACCCTCAGAGTAGAAACATCACAACTGATCTTACAATAAGGCACATACGAATGAAAACTAAAACTCAATATAAAACCAAAGGTTTGAAAAAAAGGAAAAAGTAAAAGACTCGCAGCCGAGTTCAAAACAAAAGGGAAACAACAAAAGAAACATAAACCCAATCCCGTCCTATAATGTATGGGAACCCCGACTGACCACACCATCCGGATCACTCAGCAACATCCTGAACCTGCGGAACATCTACAACGACGGTATAAACCGTTAGCTAACATTCTAGATACTAGCAAGAGCGTAAAGGCACAAACACACATAAAGTAAAGAAAACACATAGCATGCTTGCACACAACCGGTTATTATCTTTATTAAAGTTATCCATTACTAATTCAACTTCTTTTGTCACACGAGAATCTCCCGAAACTCGCATTCGCTTCCGTCTACCAATAGGAATAGATTAGTACTATCCGTTACCTACGGGCTAAGGTTGCAAAAGCACATTCTAGTCTCTTGTAGAACTAGACAAGTGGTCACCGCCCGATTATCATACACTTGGGCCAATTAAGGTTATAAAGGGTGAATCCTATTCCGGTTATCCGTTATAAACATGATAAACAATACAACCAAGCCAAAACACTCAAACCAATATACGGAATGAAGCTAAGTAAGTCCAAGGGACTTACCTCACTCGAAGGTAACTCAAAGCTCGACAAACAACTCAGAGGCGGCTCAGTTTCCCTCAGGAAAGGAGCAAGGCAAGTCTGTTCACACAAGCATCACGAATCAGGAACGAAAACGGTTGCTAGAAGTCTATAACTTCTATTCTCACTGATCTCTAAGAGATCTCCACAAGCTAAGGGCTCAACCTTAGTCTTACAGCATACCCAGGGAACAAGGAACATCTAGAAGGAACAAGGAAAGGAACGAGAAAAGTAAGGAAGGAAGTAACTCACAAGAACGGAAGTTACTACAGAGGAAAATGCAGGGGCAGCTGGACAAGAGCAGGGGCGGATGGCCACGGGGGTGGCACTGCAGAGGCGCGGGGGTAGTTTGTGCAACAAAAACGCCGACTTCTCCTTCGACAGCAAGGAACTTCACCAAAGGCCAAAGCTTGTCTATCTCAACACACAACCACATCACTACTCAACCAAGGGAGCCTGTGAACAACAAGGAATCAACAGAATGCTCTACCAAGAATCAAGGCTCAATCTTGATCCTTGGAGAAGAAGACAAGGGAAGAACGAAGAAGAAACGAAACAGAAGAGAATCAAGGTACAACAACATACGAACATGATGAAGAACAAGGGAGGAAGAACTTACAAGTTCAGCAAGAACACAAGGGCAAGGCTGCAGCACTCTAGGGTTGAAGAAGACACAAGCAAGAAACGGGAAAAAGAAGAAAAGACGGAAATATATAGGAAAGGGCTGGAAAGATAGAAGGAAGAACGTTTTAGGGTTAGGAATAAGATAAGGAAACCGACCCATAAGATAGAAGATCGGATCTTCTATCTATTGAAAGAAGATAAAACGGAGGAAAACAGATCGGGCGCGATCTGCAGCGCATCCGCAGGGGTGGATCGCCTCATCCGCAGGGGTGACCCATTTTCACCGCAGGGGTGGTGACAGACACCAAGGCCGCAAGGGCGGCCTTCTTCACCGCGGGGACGGTGAAGGTCAAAACTAGGATCTTACAGCGGTAAAGCGACAAAAGCGAACGCCGGGACTTCCTTCGACAACAAAACCACACCCGGCTGGCTTAGCTTTCCTTTGTGATTCTTCACACGACACACTCAACCACAAGAGCCTGGATATATACAAACAACGATCAAACCACAAACAACTAGAATCAAGACTAGATCTTGATTCTTGCCAAGAAGAAGAAAAAGAAGAAGAATGTAGTAGGGGTAATAATGAGGGAAAGGAGAACATATAGGAGAAGAACTTACAAGGATTCTACAAATGTCACGGAACAAAGAATATAGCTTGGCTCACGGTTGAAGAAGACAAGGAAGCAAGAAGAAGAGAGCAAGGGAGAAAACGTGAATAATAAAGAGGTACGGTTTGGGAAGAGGAAGGTATAGAACTAGGTTAAAAGATAGAGGAAGGACGGCCCAAGATTAGAAGATCGGATCTTCTAAGAAGGAAAGAAGATAAAAACAGATCTTACGCGATCAGGGATCAGCCGCACCCGCGACTAGACCACGCCGCGACCGCGGCAAGAGCACTTGGCC
Organism: Fagopyrum esculentum; assembly: GCA_033239045.1. Lineage (NCBI taxonomy): Eukaryota > Viridiplantae > Streptophyta > Magnoliopsida > Caryophyllales > Polygonaceae > Fagopyrum > Fagopyrum esculentum. Next base: position 24,797,726 of record BSUD01000005.1, on the reverse strand, counting down.
ACGACCGCGGCAACAGCACTTGGCCGCGACCGCGGGCCATCGTCACCGCGGGGCGGTGACGTGGAAAACCGGGTGTTACATGATGTGGAAATGAATTGCTTGCTTTTGTGTATGAACTAGATAAGTCGCTTCTAAACTCGTCATGCGGTCTCAACATAAACCGAAGTGGTTTTCTCGCTTCTGGACTCGTCTTCTCGTGCATCTCTTCACATCGACAGCTCGTTTATGGACTTGTCTTCTCCGTCGTCAACTACTTACTTCTCCGGCATTTCTAGACTCAAACCTCCAACGTTTCTGGACTCGAACCTAGGACCCAATGCGAAATTAAATTGGCTTGCATCTGGGCTCAAAGCTCTGACGTCTCTTCCCTTCCCCTTCATCAATTGCTCATTTCATCGTGGTTAAACGGCTCCCAAAACCTAATTCCGCATGTGGAGTCCAAATGCGAGTTTAAAATATTTTTTTGTGAAATTTATGCTTTGAGGGGCCAGGTGCGAAATGAATCTCTATTTAATTCCGGTTTTGGGCTGAAATGTCAAAGTAAATAATTTGTTTTGGCTTAAAACCGGCTTTCATTACGGGCCCAAATGCAAGCTTATGTGAACCCTTAATTTCGGAGCTCACGTGCGGAATTGGGGTTATAATAAAGAAAATATTTGGGTTCGTCTAATATACTCATTGGTTAGATGGAATTATAAAAAACATACATTTTTTTTGCAATTAATTCAAAGATATCCAAGTAATTGTGTGACCAAGTTGACTTGTTGATCTCGCAAAATAACTTGTTCCAAACTCAACAAGTCGACTCATCGAGTTTCACTTGAGGTTTTGCCAAACTAAAATAAAAATGATTTGAGAATATTGGTGTAATAGAGCCTTTTTTTGTATCACAAATACAAAATAGGTTGCTACAGTTTCACAATTTAAAATAATAATATATTGGTGTGGTAGAGCCTTATAAGAATAAGTTAGGAGGGGCCTAATTTGTATCCATAAAAACATAATAACCTGTTTATGTTAAAATTTGTTGGGTAATTTTGGTAAGTATGCTATTTCTAGTTTTATGTATAGTAAGTAGGCTATTAGTATAATCTATTAAGTAAATGTACCCCTTTTCTTTTTTTTACTGTTCAATACGCGTGAATCCCTCCACTCCTCCTATCCACATGCCTCACATCGTACAACCTAGCCGTCACCCTCGGCTGTTACTTCCTCTCTTTCGCTCTCAAAGCATCGGCGACGGAACTAGTGAGATGGTTGCCATCGTCGATTATCGACCTAGATATCTCCTTCAGACAGCGAACGAGAAGCTTCTCTTCGGCAAGACCTAGGTTTTAATTTGAGATCTAAGCATTATAAGTCCGAGTCAAATTGATTTGAAATGTGGGGTATCTGCTTTTGATTTTTGTTAATCGGAAGTGGTTTTGTAACTGATCTAGCTTTAAACTCCAATATATCTCAAATTACTGCCGGAACTAACGTATTTTAAGCCTACTTTATATCCTATGAAGTAAGATTGTTTTGGTTAGTACTTGCTATTCTTCTACTTGAAGTTTATGGAAGGATGTTCTAGAGTTTTTTTTTATTGATTGGCGTGGAGTTGAGTTAATTAAGGAAGGAATTGTTCAATATATTTTAAAAGTGTAATTGGCGTCCATGAATGAGCTTTAGGTTTTGTACTGCTCGACCATACTTTGTATTCTGCAATACTATTGATGTTTACATATTGCTTGTAGCCAGCATTATGCAGCAGCAGGTCTTAGCACATGTTTAGTGACACACTCCCAGGTCTTAGCACATGTTTACATATTGCTTGTAGCCAGCATTATGTCCAGTATGTAAGATGTCCGGTATGTAAGATGTCCGGTATGTAAGATGTCCGGTATGTAGATGTCCGGTATGTAGATGTCCGGTATGTAAATCTGGTATGAGTTTCTGGTATGAAATTCATATCAGAAACTCATACCAGAAAATTATAAAAAAATAAAAAAGGGGAAAAAATCCGGTATGTGAATTCCGGTATGTAAAAATTCCGGTATGTGAAAATTCCGGTATATGAAATTCCGGTATGTGAAATTCCGGTATGTGAAAATTCGGTATGTAAAATTTCGGTTTGTAAATTATAGAAAATAAAAAAGGACAAATAAAACAAATAAAATTCTGGTATGAGTTTCTGGTATGAATTTCATACCAGAAAATTATAAAAAAATAAAAAAGGACAAAAAAAAAACTTTTGGTGTGAAAAAATTCTAGTATGAAAAAAATTCTGATATATGAAAAAAATACAATTCTGGTATGTGAAAAAATACAAATTTGGTATGTGAAAAATAAAATTCTGGTATGTGAAAAAATTCTAGTATGTAATTCTGGTATGAAAAAATTTTGGTATGTAATTATGGTATGAAAAAATTCTGGTATCAAAAAACTTCTGGTATGAATATGAAATTCTGGTATCAAATTCATACCAAAAAATAAAAATAAAAAAAATATAAAAGACAAAAAAAAAGAAAATAAAATAAAAATA
>BSUD01000005.1:24751168-24794977 GCA_033239045.1 Fagopyrum esculentum | reverse complement strand
TTTTGAAATAGAAGAGTTAATTATTTTTACCTACCATTAAATGAAAGTGGTAAAAAATTATGGGGTACATTTACTAAATCATATTCTCAAAAAGGCCTAGTAGGCCAAATTCTCCCAAATTTGTTTTCAAACTATGAACTATAGTTGATTTTTTTTTTATCATTTGCATTAATCATTATTGTTTTGTTTTCATTTTTGAAAATAAATAAAAATAATATAAACTATTACAGTTGAAAAATTAATCTAAACTTAAACATTAACAACATGCATTTTTGAGTAGTCAAAATTGAATATATTCAAGAATAAATGAAATAATTCATAAATAAAAAATCAAGTTTTTCTATGCATTGTTTAAAAAATTGATTAAGTTGGCTAAGTAGGTAGTTTATGTAACATGTTGTATAAAGTAGGAGGGGCCTAGTATATAAGGTTATTATGAAAAAAATTATGAATAAGGGAAATAAACCATGGAGATTTATGTTCTCACATCGATAAAAATGGGATAAAGAGTCTAGTATATAAGGTTAGTTGACTACTCAATTCCCAGTTAGTCACATCGATAATAATGGGATAACGAGCCTAATATATAAGGTTAATTGACTACTCAATTCCCATTTGTTTTTAGGATAGAACAAGATGCAATGGGCCCCTATATCTAACATTCTAACCAAACGAAATCTTTCATAAACCTAAAAAATCAAAACTAAAATCCGTTTTTGGAAACTTTTCACAATCCAAAAGTATTTTCCAAATTTTATAATTATTATTATTTTTAGGAAAAAACTCACATAAAAAAATATGGTGTAAAATTTGTGAAAGCAACTGTTGAAAAGAATTTTTGGATTTTTCATAATTGTTTTTCATGAATATTCATGTTTTGAGTTTTTTTAAATTATAATTTTTCTGTATGATGTAATAACTCTTTAACTAAAGTATGTGATAAATCATCAAAAAAAAAAAAAAAGTGATATTACACAACATTTCACCTGGCCTAGTGATTTTTTTTTACCCCATTTGGTCTAGTTTTATGGGTTTGGAAGGGTTGGAGCCTTTGAGAGGAAGCAAGAAAATAAAGTACATACAAATGATGTGAGAAAGGACATTAATTGAGGAAGTGAAGAAAGCACCAAATGGATTATTAATCATTTCATTATGCTTCTTATCTTTGTCATCTATTTTTCATTTTTAGAAAATGCCATATGCTTGCTTAATTACACACTTATATCTCCATATTCCACACTGTTTAGTATATAAAAACAGTTATCAATCAAATTTTTATTACACTTGACAATAATAAAAACTTGAACTTACACAATTACAACATCTATTATTATTATTATTATTATTATTATTATTATTATTATTATTATTATTATTATTATTATTATTATTATTATTATTATTATTATTATTATTATTATTATTATTATTATACTATTAGATGTTTTTTTTCCTTAAATTATCAAATAATGAAATAATTCTGAAAAAGGAATGGAGTACAAGTCTATAATGTTTCATGTCTTCGGGGAGGCCGGAGCCGGTTTCAATAGTGTATCTTATTTTTTACCGTGTCAGATTCTTCATCGGTTTTTGGATGTAGCAATGACGTTGATGAGAACACGGTGCTCCTCAAGTCTAGAGTTGCTTGTCTCGTATCTTTGGTAGTTGTTGCCCTTACAACTATTCGCTTCTGTTCGACTTTTCATCTTTTAAGCTTTTTCTGCAAGAAGATGAAGAAAGTAAATTGTGGTTTTACATCGTTATTCTGACTAATAGATTCATCCTATTTCCAACTAGACTAATTTAAGTTGGGTATTTTTTTTTGAAGTTGTACTTTATTTTTAATTACCCAAACTAATGTTATGCAAATTATAACACACAAACTTTATTTTGCCAAACTAATGCTATCAAGTTATAATACAAAAGTTCTATTTACCTAAACTAGTAAACCTAATTTATGCAATTAAAGATGACGGTTTTCATCGTCTTCTTCGCTGTTATATGTCTCAGAGGTGCAACGAAAAAGAGGAGAACGGGAGGAGCGGCAGTGTAGTGCCGGAACTAGGGAGGAGCGACGGTGCAGGAAATACAACTCTGGAACCAAGGAGAAGGAGCGGTGTAGGAGGGCGGTTTCTGCACAGCGAGAGACATTTTCTATCGTAGAGGGCAGCACAAGAACATGATAGCAGATATACCTTCCCTGGCGGCAACTGCAGAGACCCTTCCCTTGCGGTGTTCTTCTCCATTCTTCTTCTCCATTCTTCTCCAATCCAAACATGTTTATTAGATTTTTTTAATCGTTCAATTAATTAAGTTTTTAATTAATTAACTTTGTATCTTAGATTAAAAAAAAAAGTCCTATTATATTATTTTCTAAAAAGAATTTACCGACCTTAAAAATTTAGGTGGATTAGAGCAACCCATATCTCACTCCTCCGTTTGTGTTTACGTATATTAGCATGAAGATGGTTAGATGGGCATGAATTTGTGATGTTTACTCCCATATCGATCTCCATATCTCACTCACATTAATAAAGGGGTGGAATGAGCCCACGAGTGAAATGATTGTATTACTAGATTATCAATTTCCTTGAGCTATTATTCAGATTATTACCTACCACTCAGACTCTTCATGATCCATACTAATTTATTTATGTTTTTATATTACATGTTTTTTTGTTTAATCTAAAATGATGGTTTAGAATGACAGCTTAGAAAAGTAAATTGTTCCTACGGCTTTCCATTAAAAAAAAAATTGAGCTGAACAATAACGGTTCGATTTTTGTTACATCCGGATCGATTTTATTTAGATTTTAACTGTGTTGTACGGACACTTTTGATAACATGTTGGGGGTGAGCATCTATCGAGTCTCCCGTGTCCTATCGTGTTGGACACGGTGAGACACGGTCAAATATAGTCCGATACGATCAAGACACGTTTCAGATGTTGGACACGGCGAAGACACGATGTGGATATGGATTGTGTCCGACCAAGACACGGTCAACAAAAGTTTTTCCTATTTTTAAGGCTAAAAATGTAAGAGACTTAGTCTTTGAGGGATCCCGCGCCTGCGCCTCAGCTGAGACGCAGGTGCTGAGTATCTGAGTTGTGCCTGAGCCACCCTTGCGGCCATACTAGGTGCCCCTGCGGCCACCTTGATCCGCCCCTGCGCCTCCATGAGCCGCCCCTGCTGTTAGTGGTGTGTTGCAGCCGGCATTGTTGACCTTGACCCGTGCTTTTGAATGACTTCCTATATAAGTCACCCCATTGCTTCAGGAGGAGGGTTTCTTATCTCTTCCAGCTCCATCTTCTCTCCCCTACGTTCTTCTTCTCTCCTTCTCTACCCTTGGATCTTCTTCTTGGTTTCTTCTTGTTTTGAAGAGAGTTTTGTGTGGCTTTGATTGTTGTATGATGATGATGGTGTTTGATGATGTTGTTGTGCTTGTGTTGAGCAAGCCTTGAGGTTGTGGTGTGTGTGTTCTTCCTCTGTTAGGTTCAGCTTGGTGAGTTCTTCATTTTCTTCCTATCTTCTCTCCTTCCTTTCTAGCTTAGGATTCCACAAGATTTGATCTTGTTGCAGCCTTCCTAGGCTTTGTTTGATGTATATATGTATGTATATGTATGTATGGGGTTGTTGGCTGAAGAAGGTGTGAAGAGGCGAAAGAGGAGCTGAAGTGTGCATTCTGCACACCATCCGCCCCAGTGCCCAGCCAGGCCGCCCCAACACCGGCCAAACGCCGCTCCTGCGTCACCCAAGGCCGCCCCTGCGGTTCCTTGCACCAGCCTTGCTTTTTTCCTTGTCACGCAGGTGTGTCTTGCTTCCGGGCTTGCCTATGGATGGCATTGTCCCTTCCTTTCCTAGTGTGAGTGTGTAGTATCATGCTAGGTTTCGATGAGAGTGTGATGATGATGTTATGATCATGTTATGCCGGTTATGGCTTTGAGGATTAGTGGGTTGTGAGACTTAGGATGTATATGATCCTTATGGATCTCTTGGGTCTAGGGGTGACCCCTTTGATTGATAGGAGATTGATATACCTCTATGCCTTGTTATTAGGCAGTGTTCCTCTCTGGATTGAGGTTGCTCGTGGTTGAGATTGTACGAGGTTGAGGTAAGTCCGTAGGACTTACTTTGTAATAGCTAGGATTCCGAATTCTAATTAATGTTGATTAACTTAATCATTGATAGTAATTGACATATAACTCGCGAAGATTTCGCAAGTGATGAGTATGAGTCCCACCGTTATGTTCCTGGCGTAATTTTGGACGTTTGGGGAAATTTTTATTTTTTCCCCCGGGTAATTATTTTTATCCTCCGGTGTTATTTGGAGCATTTGGTAGCTCCAATTAATAAAAATGCAGTTGAGAGAAATGATCAGGACATCGGATGTATCCTAGATATGAAATAACATGGAGAGGCAAAACGGCCAAAAGAGTCGCTATTTCGTTTCTTAACGGCTAAGAAAGACGGCTTAGGAATACACGTTTTTCGAGGCAGTTGTGGAATAATTATCCCTACAATATTCCAAATATATTATTCCAATCTCGAGAAGTTTGGAGAAAGAGGTTCGACCCGCCTTTGGATCGGTTAAAGGATAATTATCGACTTCGCTAAAGGATAATTATCGTCTTCACTATAAATAGCGGAAAATCCTTTATTAATTCATTTCCTTTCACGTTTCCTCGTAAAAGTTCTGATTTCTCTAAACCTTCAAACTCAGTTCTACTCTCCGTTTCTAATCCGATTTCAATTCCATTTGAGTTTCTGGATTCCTCTCTTCATTCTCTTCATATCGGTACCGAGTTTTCGCATTTCCGAGTATATGGAGGGCTGGTCGAGCATATATGTCACCAAAACGGTTCCGTCGCTCAGATTCCGGTGAATTTGATGTTGTCCGTGCGTAGCCTGCGCCGTTGTGATTCCGAATCTTCTTTCACATCGTCAATCGGGTTAGTAACGAATAAGTTATGAATTTATTCGTTTTCCGTACTGCGATCTGACCTAAATTGACTTTAAGCTTGTCAAATTAGACAATTAGAAATTTCATTATGGTCGTTATATTATTTTGGTGATTATGGGTAGTTTGTTTGATGAAATCTGATGACAGATGGGTTTAGAAATTGTCTGCGGGCAAAACGTTATTCTGGCGAAATTTAATTAATTAATTGAAGGTTAATTAATTAAATTAGGATTAGAATTGAGATTGAGGAATGTAGATTAGATACTACCTTGAGATTTGAGGAATCGTGAGTTATGTTGAGATATTGAGGTTTAGTTTGTTGTGAGGCTTATAGATTGAGTATGATCCTTATGGATCCCTTTGGGTCTAGGTGTGACCCCTTTGATGAATAGAGGTTGATATATCTCTTTATGCCTTGTTTATAGGCCGTGTTGTCCCTCCAGTGTAGAGGTGATCGTGGTTGAGTTTGTACGAGGTTGAGGTAAGTCCGTAGGACTTACTTAGCTTCCATCCCTATATTGGGTGTTTGTATGAGTGGTGTGTGCTTTATATGTTTGCTATAATAGCATGAGTTGTCGTTTTTATCGACCTATGTTCTATTGACTGCCCCACTGCGTGGCTGTGATAACCTTTCCCTTTCATCCCGCCGTGGAGTCTGGGAGGTTCTCTGATGTCGGGCCAGACTGGTTTACAGGAAGGGCGCAATCCACTCCCATAGGGTACACGGATTGTGTGACCGATACTCGTACAGTTGGACATTGCACTCAGAGGCGGGGATGTATCGGTCCTCGTGTCACATACTTTCATCTATATATATATATATATATATATATATACGGTTTTTGAGTGAATGGTTATTATATAAAGATAATAAATGGGCAAATGTGTGATAGCATGCTGATGTGTTTATCTTTGATGATTGTGCTTGTGCTTATGCATTACCCCATATATGTATGGTTAGCTAACGGTTTCATACCGTGTTGTAGATGTTTGCAAAATAGGCACTGTTTGGTGATCTGGCAGGGTGACAGGCCGAGGACTCTCGTACATTAGGTGGTTGGTTTTGGGTTGTTTATGTTTTCCCTCCTGCGTGAGGATGATGTCTTGTTTACCTCGTGTGTGAGGATGTCGTTCCATACTCGGCTATGTTGTTGTTTACCTTTGGTTGTACAGTTTATAAGGTTTTATGTATTTGTTTTTATATCTGTCAGTGCCATGTTGTAAGGTCCAGTGAACTTGTTGTCAAGCTAGGGTCAGGATCCATTGTGAGATCCTAGCCCAATGTTACACTCCGAGTCCCGCGGATTCGGGGTGTTACAGAGTTGGTATCAGAGCCTTAGGTTGACAACAATGGCACTTGCTACCTCCAATGAGGTTTGATAGGTAAAATAAACAGAACCCACATGAGATCTGACGTTTTAAAATGTTTTTGGTTTTAAGTGTGGTTTTGGGATAGAATGTACGAGAAGTCGTCACCTCTGTCATGGATCTCTGCAGCATAGATATGTATATATATGTGCATTATTGATTATGTGGATGTGTTATATACATATATACCGATACATATGGCATATATATAGCCTTATACGATTAGGTGCGTATACTCTTCAGATGGCTCAGACTAGAGCAACATTTGTAGTGGAACAAGGTGGGAATATGCCCCCTCTTCCTCCAGTAGTGATAGGTCAGGGACCAATTTCCGCTGTTGTATCACTTATAGTTGAGGACGACCATGAAGAGCTTGATTACGTCTCGATGAGTGGACTCGAGTTTAGAGAATATATACGCTAAGTATATGAAGCTGCAAGAGCGGGTAAACTTACACCGGGCTTACCAACATCTATGGTATCAACTGAAGCTTCCAAATCAAAGAAGAAACAACGGATCGAGCTAGTGAATGAGGAAGTAGACCCTTCAGGAGGTAGACAAAGTCTAGCACATGGACATTCGAGTGATCCCCGTTCTACACGGATTGTTGGTGAGATGAGATCTTGTTATAACTGTGGGAAGTCTGGAAATTTGCGACCAAAGTGTACGAGACCACCAGTGACTTGCTACACCTGTGGTAGACCAGGTCATAGAGCTGCCTTCTATAGGCAAGGTAGAATTGCATCACAGTAAGGATCTTCCCCTGCCAATGTGGCGGGAGGTGGTCAGAGGACACCTCAAAAGCAAACACATGGACAATAGAGAGCTTTAAATCGTCCTTCTACTCAAGGATCTGTTCTTGGGTCGAATAGAGGTAGAGGTCGTGGTGGAAGTACCACTGACACCAGAGGAGCTCAGGGTAGAGCCTTTGAGTTGAGAAGTGCAGAGGAGTCACCCGTATCAGTAGCAGAGATGGGACGTCTGTGTCTTAACTGTGGCGATCCAGATCATTTGCGCCTTGAGTGTTCTTTGGCACTGATAGTATGCTTTACATGTGGTGAACTAGGCCATTTGGCCCCCTTTTGTCAACAAGGTAGTGTTTCTTCTCAGCAAGACCTTCCTTTTTTCTGGCGCAAAAAGAGTAGAAGTAGAGGCTATGGTGATGACCTCAGTGATACCTGAGGAGCATAGGTCCGAGGTTTGAGTGATTATATACAATGGAGCTGCTGGCGTTAGCTATTACAGGTACCATTCTCGTTAATGGTTTACCTAGTGGAGTTTTGTTTGATATGGGTGTTATGCATTCTTCGCTTTTGATGTATGTATAGATTGATTTTAGATACAATAGAGGGTAGACCTTCCTTGATAGGGATACTAGTTAGGGGTCTGAGGTACCTGCGAGATATGTGATTGTCCCCTTTATGTAGGGACTTGTGTGTTGCTTGTAGACTTCTTTGTCATGTCATAGGTGCATGAGGAGGTCATTATGTGTATGGATGGGACATATAGATATCATGTTGTGTTAGATGCCAGTTGGAAGACTATTATAGTCTCTACTGAGATAGATTAGATAGAGGTCTTCCGAGGTTAAGACCTATGAAGAGACGGGTTTTTTCATTAGTGCCATACGGGCAGCAAGGTTTATAGCACAGGCATGTGATTCCTTCTAACGTTATGTCATGAAGGAGGAAGAGAGTCCAACCTTGGAAGATATTCCAGTGTTTTATGAGCTTAGAGACATGTTACTGAACCGTCTAGTTTGCTGCCTCAGTGGAGTGTGGACTTTGATATTGAGTTGAAATGTGGTATGAGATTGATTTGAAAGGACCCATATCGTATGACGCATGTTGAGATGTTAGAGCTGAAGAGACAACTTGAGGAATGGGTAGAGAAGGGCTTTATTCGCCCTAGTGTATTCATTGTGTCGTGTTGACAACTTATTGTGTCAGCTTCAAGAAGCGATTATGTGTTCCATGACTTCCTTGCGCTCAAGATATCACCAGTTAAGGGGGGAGAGCAGGATGTGCATAGGATGGCATTTCGTAGCCGTTATGGACACTACGAGTTTGTAGTGATGCCATTCGGGCTGACGAATGTCCCACTACCTCCATGGAGTTGATGAACAGTATCTTCCTCGACTTCCTTGATCAGTTTGTGGTAGCCTTCATTGATGACATTCTGGTATACTCTCGTAGCAGAGAGGAGCATGCCGGTCATCTGAGGACAATTTTACAGATTTTGAGGGATAGAGGGTTGTATGCCAAGCTCTCTAAGTGCGAATTTTGGATGTCTGAGGATTGCTTTTCTAGGCCACATGGTATCTGCCAGTGGGATCAAGATTAATCTGGCGAAGATTGAGTATGTTGCAACATGGACGATATTGATGAACAATAAGGAAGTACGTAGCTTTCTCGGCTTAGCCGATTATTACCGACACTTTGTGGAAGGATCATCTGTGATCACCGTCCACTCACGAGTCTTCTGAGGAAGACTACCAGATTTGTGTGAGCTGATCAGTGTGTCCAGAGTTTGAGGAGTTGAAGAGGCGTTTGACTTCTGCTCCTATTCTAGCACAGCCAAAGGATTCTGATGATTTTGTGGTCTACAGTGATGCATCCAAGCTAGGTTTGGGATGTGTTTTGATGCAGAAGGGCAGAGTGATTGCATATGCGTCTTGCTAGTTGAAGACGTATGAGGAGAACTACCCGACTCACGATCTGGAGTTAGTAGCGGTAGTTCATGCTTTGAGAATCTAGAGACATTACCTGTATGGTGCTATATGACAAATCCTCACAGACCATAAGAGTCTGAAGTATAGTGTTACGTAGTGGGAATTGAATAACCGCCAGCATAGATGGTTTAAGCTAACCTAGGATTTTGACAGCTAATTCAGACTGCTTTGGGGACAAGTCTACACGTTACGATTGTGTTTTACCCCGGACCAATGGTCGGTCAGAGAGGACCATCTAGACCCTTGAGGATATGTTGCGAGCTAGTGTGTTGGATTAGGACAAGGATGATCAGATTACCTCCCATTGGTTGAGTTCTCATACAACAACAACTAGCATGCATCTATTGGGATGACCCCTTATGAGGCACTATATGGGCGTAGATGTCGTACACCTTTATGATGGGATGAGCCTAGAAGTACAAGTGGGATAGCAACAGAGAAGATTCAAGATGTTATGGCTCGAGTAGCACTATTTAGGAAGAGGATGTTGGCGGCACTGAGTCGCCAGATGTCGTATGTAGACAAGAGGCGCCGGCCTCTAGAGTTCAGAATAGGAGCTCATGTATGGCTGAGAGTATCTCTGATGCGAGGCGTCAGACGTTTTGGCATAAGGGGGGAAGTTGAGTCCCCGATATGTCGGTTCTTTCTAGATACTGGATAGAGTTGGGAAGGCAGCATACACAGTAGCTTTGCCTCCGAGGTTAGAGGGTATTCACCATGTTGTTCACGTGTGTCAGTTGAGGGAGTATATACCAAACTCGAGACGCACTGTGAGTCATGATGATTTTAGTGGTCGAGGCAGACCACATGTTTTCTTAATATCCTGTTGCAGTCTTAGAATGAGGTATAAGACGTTTATGTTTGAAGAACATTCTTCTGATGAGAGTATAGTGACCAAGACGAGGCCACCTGAGTGACTGAGGATAGTATCCATAGGAACTAATCCGAGTTTATGCACACAAGGCTGCACCGTAGACTTGCTGAGCAAGCCATGGTTGTATATTATGAGATATATGATGATGTGATTATGTGGCTATGTGATATGTGATGTTCTCTTTCGTGCTAGATTATTGGTGATCCTAGTGGATCTTGTTATGTTAGGGTGAGTTATGTTATGGCTGGAGAAGTTTTACCTCCAAGCCCTCGAGCGATGATTTTACCATTGAAGAAGTTCTACCTCCATACCATCGTGTATAGGTCAGCTGAAGATGGTTCTACCTCCATGTTGTAGAATGATATTAGGTTTAGTTGGAGATGATATTACCTCCATGTTTGGGATTTAGGTATAGAGATTTCTGGAGATGTTCTTCCTCCATACGGTCATTTGTGTTTTAGAGATGTGTTTCCTCCTTGATGATGAGTTGGTAGCTGGAGATGTTTTTCCTCCATGCTCTTGTGATGTGAGACAGTTGGAGGTGTATTTCCTCCATACTGTTATAGTGATTATAGTTCTTGGAAATGTTTTCCTCCACGGTGTGATTAAGGATATAGTTGTCAGAGATGTTTTCCCTCTGTACCTTTGGGATAGGATTTGACTATTGGAGATGTTTTACCTCCATGCCTTTGGGATAGCGTTATGATCCTGTTTTCTGGAGTTGATGATTCCTCCATGCTTATGTTTTGAGGTTATCGATTGTTATAGGTTGATACCTTTGAACGGAGATGTGATACCTCCGATAGAGACAGTGTTTATACCTCGGCGTATGGGTCCGAGAGGATTTGGGAATTGTTCAAGATTCGGGACGAAACTTTTTTTATGGGGTGTGTGATGTAATAGCTAGGATTTCCGAATTCTAATTAATGTTGATTAACTTAATCGTTGATAGTAATTGACATATAACTCGTGAAGATTTTGCAAGTGATGAGTATGAGTCCCACCGTTATGTTCCTGGCGTAATTTTGGACGTTTGGGGAAATTTTTACTTTTTCCCCTCAGTAATTATTTTTATTCTCCGATGTTATTTGTAGCATTTGGTAGCTCCAATTAATAAAAATGCAGTTGAGAGAAATGATCACGACATCGGATGTATCCTAGATATGAAATAACATGGAGAGGCAAAATGGCTAAAAGAGTCGCTATTTCGTTTCTTAACGGCTAAGAAAGACGGCTTAGGAATATACGTTTTCCGAGGCAGTTGTGGAATAATTATCCCTACAATATTCCAGATATATTATTCCAATCTTTAGAAGTTTGGAGAAAGAGCTTCGACCCGCCTTTGGATCGGTTAAAGGATAATTATTGACTTTGCTGAAGCATAATTATCGACTTTGATAAAGGATAATTATCGTCTTCACTATAAATAGCGGAAAATCCTTTATTAATTCATTTCCTTTCACGTTTCCTCGTAAAAGCTCTGATTTCTCTCAACCTTCAAACTCAGATCTACTCTCCGTTTCTAATCCGATTTCAATTTCATTTGAGTTTCTGGATTCCTCTCTTCATTCTCTTCATATTGGTACTGAGTTTCCGCATTTCCGAGTATATGGAGGGCTGATCGAGCATATATGTCACCAGGACGGTTCCGCCGCTCAGATTCCGGTGAATTTGATGTTGTCCATGCGTAGCCTGCGTCGTTGTGATTCCGAATCTTCTTTCAGATCGTCAATCGGGTTAGTAACGAATAAGTTATGAATTTATTCGTTTTTCGTACTGCGATTTGACCTAAATTGACTTTAGGCTTGTCAAATTAGACAATTAGAAATTCCATTATGGTCGTTATATTATTGTGGTGATTATGGGTAGTTTGTTTGATGAAATCTGATGACAGATGGGTTTAGAAATAGTCTGCGGACAAAACGTTATTCTGGCGAAATTTAATTAATTAATTAAAGGTTAATTAATTAAATTAGGATTAAAATTGAGATTGAGGAATATAGATCAGATACTACCTTGAGATTTGAGGAATCGTGAGTTATGTTGAGATATTGAGGTTTAGTTTGTTGTGAGGCTTATAGATTGAGTATGATCCTTATGGATCCCTTTGGGTCTAGGTGTGACCCCTTTGATGAATAGAGGTTGATATATCTCTTTATGTCTTGTTTATAGGTTGTGTTGTCCCTCTAGTGTAGAGGTAATCGTGGTTGAGTTTGTACAAGGTTGAGGTAAGTTCGTAGGACTTAATTAGCTACCATCCCTATATTGGGTGTTTGCATGAGTGGTGTGTGCTTTATATGTTTGCTATGATAGCATGAGTTGTCGTTTTTATCGACCTATGTTCTATTGACTGCCCCACTACGTGGCTGTGATAACCTTTCCCTTTCATCCCGCCGTGGAGTTTGGGAGGTTCTCTGATGTCGGGCCATACTGGTATATAGGAAGGGCGCAATCCACTCCCATAGGGTACACGGATTGCGTGACCGATACTCGTACAACTGGACATTGCACTCAGAGGCGGGGATGTATCGGTCCTCGTGTCACATACTTTCATCTATCTATCTATATATATATATATATATATATATATATATATATATATATATATATATATATATATATATATATATATATATATATACGGTTTTTGAGTGAATGGTTATTATATAAAGATATTAAATGGGTAAATGTGTGATAGCATGTTGATGTGTTTATCTTTCATGATTGTGTTTGTGCTTATGCATTACCCCATATATGTATGGTTAGCTAACGGTTTCATACCGTGTTGTAGATGTTTGCAGAATAGGCACTGTTGGGTGATCTGGCAGGGTGACATGCCGAGGACTCTCGTACATTAGGTGGTTGGTTTTGTGGTTGTTTATGTTTTCCCTCCTGCGTGAGGATGATGTCTTGTTTACCTCCTGTGTGAGGATGTCGTTCCATACTCGGCTATGTTGTTGTTTACCTTTGGTTATACAATTTATACGGTTTTATGTATTTGTTTTTATATCTGTCAGTGCCATGTTGTAAGGTCCAGTGAACTTGTTGTCAGGCTAGGGTCAGGATCCATTGTGAGATCCTAGCCCAATGTTACACTCCGAGTTCCGCGGATTCGGGGTGTTACATACTTAGCTACCATCCTTATATCGGGTGTTTGCATGAGTGGTGTGTGTGTTATATGCTTGATATGATAGCATGCGATGTCAATTATTACCGACCTATGTTTTATTGATAGCCCCATTGCGTGGTAGTGATAACCTTTCGCTTTCATCCTGTAAGGAGTTGGGAGGTTCTCTGTCGTCAGGCCAAACCTGGTATACAGGAAGGACGCAACACCACTCCCATAGGGTACACGGGTTGTGTGACCGACACTACTCCAGCTGCTAGGAGGCCCAGAGGCGAGGAAGATACGTTCCTCGTGTCACATAGTTCCATATACCTATATATATATACGATTTGAGTGAGTGATTATTATATAACGATAACTAACATGGGTAAATGTGTGACAACATGATTATGTGTTTATCTTTCATGACTTGTGCTTGTGCTTATGCATTACCTTATATATGTATGGCTAGCTAATAATTTTATACCGTGTTGTAGATGCTTTGCAGGATAGGAGAGTTGCAGAGTGATCCGACAAGGTGACAGACCGAGGACTCTCGTACATTAGGTGGTTATGGTTTTGGCGATATTGTATATACCTCATGCGTGAGGATGATGTTCTGTATACTTCTTGTGTGAGGATGATGTTCTATACTCGGCTATGATTTTGTATACCTTTTGATGTACAATTTTATACCGTTTTATGCATTTGTTTTTATATCTGTCAGTGTTATGTTGTAAGGTCCAGTGAACTTGTTGTCAAGCTAGGGTCAGGATCCGCTGTGAGATCCTAGCCCAATGTGGCATCCCGAGTCCCGTGGATTCGGAGTGTCACAAAAAGAAGGATAACAAATTTTTAAAAATAAAGAAAAATTAATTTACCGTAATACTTCTTTTTCTCTCCCAATTTTTTTTACTAAACCTAACCCTCATATAGCCACCTACGAGATTTGTGTTGCCGGAAGTAAGATACAGATCTTCTAATTCTTATTCTTCAACGAAGCATTTCATCTTCGAAGAAGTCTTCTTCTTCTTCTTCTTCTTCTTCTTCTTCTTCTTCTTCGAAGAAGTCTTCATCTTCTTATATTTAATTTTTTATTATTGTTTTTCTTGGTTGATTATTGGTGAATTTGCTACGTAGCATTATGTATTTATATTGTTTAATATATGTAAACCTCACTAATTTTATTAGAATATGACATCATTTGAAATTTTAAGACTAAATTACCCTCATACATACAATTACAAGATTTCTGTATTTATTATTATTGTCTTTTAAATCAAGATACTCTAATTGTAGAAGGTGAATCGTTAATGGTTAATAATTTGGAATAACGTAATAAATTTGGATTATCCTCATACAAGCAATTACAAGATTTTTGTTTAAATCTTCATCGTTTACTACTTTGCAGCTTGAACATTCATTTTCTTGATACAATAATCGTGTACAAAAAATTAGTTACAATAATTCTTGTACAAGAAAATTAGTGTACAAGCGAAAGTTCAAGTATCATAATTAACGTATATTTATAATTTTAAAAAGAAAATAAATCGTGAGATCCAAACTTGTCTAGTTAGTGTTAGGGTGGGAAGGAGGGGCAACCAACCAGAGATCAATTCTTGGTGATTATATTCGTTTATTAATTTTCCATATTTCTTGTAAGAATTATAAAATTACAAGAATATTCAAAATATAAATTACAAGAAAATAAGTATCATTTACAAGTATAAATTATAAATTTTCAAGAATAAGTTACAGTAAAGTTATAAGAGAAACGTCTAAATTATGATAAAATTTGTTATAATAAATAAGGGTAAATTTGCCATTATTTGTTTAATAAGGCTATTCACTTAAAAATTCATAGGCCTAAGTTATTTACTAAACAAAATTTATCATTGAGTGCATTTCATCAAATTCTCTCTTGATTATTTTGTTCGGTTGTTATTGATTTGTAAATTGGATCCGTTCTTCATTTTGAAACCAAGTATGTTTATTTATGATTGTAAGACTAAATATATTTATGATTATGTTTTCTAAGACTGAAATGTTTATTTCTAAACTTTTGTTTCAGTTATTTTGTTGTCATGTTAATGTTTTATCTACTCATATATAATTGGATTTTTCATATATATGTATCTCATTATGACATATGAATTTTAAATTTCAATAGCTAAAAATGATATATTATTTATTTTCCTCGCCGTGTCCCCATTTCCTATACTTTTGAGGATTATCGCTTTCCCGTTTCTTGCTGTGTCCGTTTTTCGTGTTCGTGCACCAATAGGATTTTAAAGACACTCCTTAAAATAAGTAAATCGAATTTGTAGATAAAAAAATATAAAATAATAACTCGACATATAAATCATACATTAAAAATGTATATTAAAATACTAATATATTTAGATATACTTATATTATGAAATACATAATATTTAATGATAAATCTATACATGTAATTACAAATTTTTATACTTTAGAATCATTAGTGTAATTGTTTTTTAACTTATTCTATAAAACTCTGTTTCATAAGGTATTAGTTGTTGTTTTTTTTGCAAAGCATTACAAATTTACAATTAGGGTTTAATTAAGCATCAGTATGAAGTGAGGTTTGGATTTTGTTTTATTATACTTTTCTGTTTTGTTGATCCAAAGAGGAATCCAGTCAGGAAATCCAAAGTGCATTAGCTGTCGGGTTTATTTATAAGCTACCCAACGGTAAAATAATCTATATATACTACTAAAACAGAACCCATTTAGTCGACATGTCAACACCTAAGACATGCCACCTAACCTTTTTTCAATATATTTACAGATATGCCACATGATATTTACATATTTGCCATTTTTCTTTTACAAAATAATTTTTATAAGTATTAATAAACAGTCAGCAATGTCACGTCACGTCAACACATGCCACATAATAATTTTTTTAAAAGTTAAGTTACGGATATACCACAATATTACAAATCAAATCTTATAAATAAAAATTATAAGATATTGATAACAAACTAGATTTTGAAAGTTTTAACAAACAAAATTTTATAATTATTTTTCACAATTAAATTTTAGAAATAAATAATTGTCGTGGTTTAGCAAAATTTGGAAGTTGTAACAAACCATATTTTATAATTAAATAGATTTTAAATTAACGGTAAATTACCAAATTATATGTTAATAATTAAAAGAATTGTTTAAGGATATTTCTAAAATTTAAAATTTTGAGATATGGGATTAACTTTGTATCTTAATTTGAGATTTATAACAAATTATATTTTTCAAAGTAATAGAAACATATTTTGTATATGAATTTTGGATCGAATATATAATATTGAGTTTGCTAATATAAAAAATTTATATACAACATTGCCTCAAGATATTTACGGATTTGTCATTTTATTTTTATAAATTTTTATAATTTTTTTAAAATTAATATATAGTTAACATGCTAAATCATCTTTATTGAATATATCACCAGGCCACACCAGCTTTACGCAAAGATTAATTAAAAAACAAATTTATATAAAAAAATCAAAACATATACTAGATATTATGTTTTTATAGTTTTCAAAAATAATGGAGGCCCAATTTTAATTTTTGATTTATTTAAAAAAAATTAAAAAAATTAAAAAAATTAAAGTTTAAATTTTATATTTCAAATTTTTTTTTCTAACAAGATTTTACACATTTTTTAAATTTATAACTAAATCAAAACTTGCTTATTAAGTTTTATCAAGTAAAAGTGATAATATATTGAACTACAAATATAATACTCTAAAAATAATCTTTGTAATAATCTTTTTTGTGTCTTTTTATTTTTTAAAAAATTATAATTTAATCTTCACATATGTTAGTCATATTAGTTAATAAAAAATAATTTTTTAATAAATTAATATCCAATATATATGATGTATAACAGCCAAAATATTAATTTTTTATTTAAACAAAACCCGCACAAGGTGCGGGCACTAAACTAGTTAAGTTATTAAAGGGTTCGTTCATTCTCCTATCCGGACCGGTATTTAAACTTTAAATCGGTCTTGAACCAAAAATCTTTTTTTAACCGGATATTCAGGTTCAATCCGAACGATATGTCAAAATTTCAAAGGCCAACACCTTAGACCCAAAAATATTAAAAGCTTATTTAGTCAACTCGGTTTAGGACGGAACCGAACCTGGACCGGTCCACAACCTAGCACCATCACCCTCTCGAATGCTTTGAGATTTGGTATACGTGGGCCATGTATGCCGAACCAAAGCATTAACCCCATGGAGGTAAAAAGTGGAAATCAATCAATATTAGTTTTTGACCATCTATCAAGATTGAAACATAATCTCCACATGCATGTGCTCATCAACTTCCTCAGTAACATGCCCACTTATGATTGCTCATGACCGTAAATTTCTCTCATTCTATATGGCCCACCCATGCCCTACAAACACTAAAAACCAATTCTCAAATGCATCAAGGCTGGAAACAATTTTCTTTATCAAAACGTTGTTTGTTATTGTCCGGAAAAATTCAATCTTTTTCGGGTCAAGGACAATTACATTAATCTATGATGTTTAGATATTCTATGTTTGAATGTTTATCTATTTGAGTTATGGTAGTTGTAATAACCGGATTTTTGAAACCTCGTTAAACCTGAATCTAACCGATTTCCGAAACGTCAATCTTAAATAAATAAGTACATAAATTAAAAGTAAAATAGAAGAGTGTTATTTCCATCATTTTATGTGACATTAATTCACATAAAATGACGAAACCTGGTAACCGGAAATAAATTTCGCACCTTAAAATAAGAATAATAATAAATTCATAAAATACGGAATTTAATTCCGTATTATATATTTTCCGCGCTTTTAACGAGTTCCGGATCCTGTTCTAAGAGAGAGAGGCTGGAGATAACCCGCTACTAGGCCCAATTACCGGCCCAGCCAATCAGCCCATTTCATAATCTAATCCTAACCCTAAACCCTAATCTAGCTGCTAATCAAATGTAACTAACCCTACGCTACTCCTGCTCTTCCTTTCCCTTCCCTGTACGAAGACGGCAACCTCGCAACTACAACTGCTGCGCCTCCCTTTCGACCACCAATACGACTCAGCAACTAGACCGCCGGGAGGAGCTTGCAGCCGCGCCGATCGAAGCCAGAACGAGACCCACGCAGCGAACCTTGCGCCGCCAAGACCGTCGGGACGTCGGAGTGTTCGTGCACAGAGGCTAGCACACGCCTCTCTTCGCCACTCTCCTGCGCCAAGAAGGGCGAGGCCGAACCAGTGCTGCGCCGAGAAGGGCGAGGCCGAACCAGTGCTGCGCCGAGAAGGAGGAAACCGGACCAGCCCTGCGCCGAGGAGAATGAGCCGGAGCCTGCAGCCCCAGAACCACCAGCGAGTCGTGCGCGCTGTTGTCGACCATCCAGAACCCCGCCAGCCACCGCCTCAGACCGGTAAGTGCGCTGCCCTTCTTTCCGCCTTCCTTCTGTCGATGTGTGAATATGCGCCTCACTGCAGCCCTACGACTTACAGCAGTGCTACGAACCAGCCGGAACCTTCCGCCGCCTACTGCTGTTCCGTACCTGTGCCGACGCCGCACCTCGCTGCACCGGGACCAGACTAGCATTCCTCCGGTGTTTAGGTTAGTCCGAATTAGTACATTGCTGAGCATATAGATCTAAAGAGAAGAATAAAGGACTGCTGTATATTTTTATGAACAATGGAAAAGATTGGCTGCTGTAAATTTAATTTAATTTCTTCAGCTTTTAGGTTACGAACAGCCCATCTTGTCGATCAATTATAAAACGTTTGGATAAAGATCCACCGTTGAATTTTGGATATGTTATAGACGGATATATGTAGTTTATCATATTAAAATTTGGGGAGGAATGAACGGTCGGATTGAAAGTTATGAGCTCCCGAAGTTAGGTAGTTGAGCAGTTTTGGTAAACTTAAAAATTGGCTAAGTATAGGAAAGTAGAATGAAGAACCGACTTTGGGAATTATTATAAAAATATCGGCTGAACAGTTTGGAGTTTTTCTTTCTTCTAAGGTTAGATAGAACCTCATAGATGATCTAGAGATTTAATTCGGAAAATTTATAAGCTGTTAAGAATTTTATATTTAGAGCCGAAGTTAAACCTTTTTCGATTCTTCCGGAAAATAGAAACATAGGAAAATGTCAGTTTCGAACCAAATAAAATTCTAAGAGTTAGGATATAATATTAGAACTTCAAATAGGAGTTTGGACATGAATTTTAGGGTTTTCGAGAAAATCGGAACCAAGGGTAAAATGGTCATTTTACCCTAAAACTAATACTGTAATTAGTACGTCTTAATACTTTTTGATCTTAGAAGTTTTAGACTTCTATCTACGTGAAAGTGTGCTAACACACTTATCGCCTTTGACAGGCAACTGAGTGAGTACAGTTTACAGAGCGAGTGGTTATTAAAGAGTCGAGCGTTATAACAGGTAAGTCCTTTGGGCTTACTTAGCTGACTGCTAAATATGAGTATAAATGATGATGGTGGTGTGTGATTGACATGTTAGAGAGATAGGTTGTGATATATAAATACCGACCTGTATTTTGGCCTAAGAGTAACGGGCGGTGGCATTCCGCTCAGTAGCTCGCAGGGTGCTGGGGGTTTCTTTCGGGACTAGTCCACACATGGTTTGTAGTGATGCTACCAAAGGAAGTCAGCTAGACCTACACCAGTTGGATAAGGAACGGAGGCGAGAACTAATAATAGTTCTCGTGCCACAACTTAAATTGAATAATGTGAATCACTTAAATAATAGATAATAATTGGTTGAGTGCCAGCATGATGTTTGTTTATTTCTATTTCTGCTTGTGTTTGTGCTGTTATCATTTTACTTATATTTGGTTAGTTAGCTAACGGTTTATCCGTGTTGTAGATCTGTAGAGATAGACAGTTGCAGAGAAATCCGGAACGGATGGTCAGCCGGGTCCACGTACTCATTAGATGGGGACGGGGGAGTCTTCCATACGTCATGCATGTTATGTACCTTTATATATATTTGTAAGGCTGTCACATGTGTACGTTTATACCATTAAAAATATTATGTTTTAGAAATTGTTTTAAATACATTTGTGCCTTGTTGTAAGATCCAAGTAATGTTGTTGTTAAACCAAGGTCGGGACCCATTGTGAGGTCCTAACCAGTAGCTCCCCGAGTTCCGAGAAATTGGGGTGTTACAACATGGTATCAGAGCTCTGGGTTGGCAACAATGGCACTTGAAATCTTCCGAAAGACCGAATGTATAAAATAACTAGAACCCGAAAGGGGTCTAAGATTTTCAAAACGGATTTCTGTTTTTACACACGTGCATAGTCGGGTTGTTGGGTTAGTAGTACGTCGGACCACCATCGTTCTCCGTGGATCTCTGCAACTTGGAACGATAGGTGAGTTAGTATATAGACTTATATCGATAGGTTTTAGTGTAAATTATATATCTGTGTGTGTAGTATGCTAGTATCCTAAAGGATATCTTGTATTCCTTAGTTGTGATATCATGAACCGATTAGCGCCTCATGATAAATCGGTAACGAGTTTGAAGAGTTTTCCACACGAGATAAGGGATTCAGACCAAGATTTAGTATGATACTCTGATGGGCGTCCTGGTGACTTATAAATCATCCGAAGGACGGGTGGGCAAAGCAGTAAAGATGTTTAGAAAATTTTTACCGCCAGTACAACCGGATGAGAAAGAAGTTCCCGAGTCAGCTTAGAAAGAAGAAATTGAGAATCATGCAAGGGGCTTTGTCGTATGAAGTCGAGAGATGAATTAGAAGAACCATGCAAGAGACGACGAGAGCGTAGAATGGAGATAAAAATGGAGAAACAAGAATTATATAGAACGGAGTACAACCAAGAATTTCGGTGTAAAGGACGTGACTATCAAGACGGACGCCGCCAGAAGCAAGCATGGACATGAGAGTACAAAGAAGATAGAGTGTCAACCCAGTTGTGAGAGGTTAAAAGGTACAAAGATAAAGAGTGAGTTTGATGACGAGAAATAAATCCTGTAACCATGGAAGCATGTGGAGTCCTTCAAGGATATGAGAGTTTTGAATGAAAGTCCGACATAAGTATCCAAGAAACTAGAAGTCTAAAATTGAGACAACGAATTTTTATAAAGGCGACATGATCAAGACGAAACTAAACAAGGGGAAGAATGTGGAAAAGTGATTTGGTGGACTTAAGGGTCCGCAATAATTTCTCAATTACAAAGAGATTTAAGTTACCAACACTAACGGTTCATACCAGAGAACCGCAAACAGATGATGACTAAAGTAAGGAGAATCGCGAAGACACGCTTACAAGCTAATGTGGAAGACTTGATGAACTCATTGGTGACAGATGAATGCTAGGACTAGACTCAGAAGAGTATAGTGACCTCATAAGAGAACAAGAGAAGTGCAGACTGTGGAGGAAACTAAAAGAGTATTAACAAAGAAACTAGAGGAGATAGATTTTGACCAAGTCTATCAAACCTCAAAAGAGATAGAAGAACAATAAGTCTGTGATTTTGTGGAAGGTCAACTACATACCAGTCAGTAATAATTGAGACATAACACGTGCGGGTCAACCAGTGGTACTAGTTATCAGATAAGGAGGATAACTATAGAATGATGAACGAATTTTATAGACGTCTAGAGGACCCTTCAAGAGATCAACAACGACAAATGTGAAGCTAAATCGATCCGCGTGCTAGCACCTTAATAATAACATGGAGTGAGTTCGAGCAAGGATCCCTAATTAAGAACTTAAGAAAAAAAGACTAGACGGTCAGAAAGGACCCCCTTTTATTTCATTGAAGACCAAGGGAAGCGTGTGAAGAATTTACGGCCTACTGGCTAGGAAAAGGGTGCATATCACAGTTAGTACGGATGGATTATAAAAGAAGAACTAGAGGAGTAAGAGGAAGTAGATAATTTTGATCAGATCCTACGTCAGACCAGATAGAAGTTACTTAGCATTCCACACAAATAGAGCTGCTTGAGTTGGGGAAGCAGTTAGAGGAGTTAGCAGAAAAGGGCTTTGTATGTCCTGGTGATTCTCTCTGGGGCACACAATATTATTTGTGAGGAAGAAGGATGGATCGATGAGGCTGTGTATTGATTACCGGGAGCTGAACAAGGTCACCATCAAGAATAAGTACCCACTGCCTCGCATAGATGATCGGCCGGACCAGCTGCATGGAGCGTCAGTATTCTCGAGGATAGATTTGAGATCGGGTTATCACCAGCTGAGGGTGAGAGATCAGGACATACCTAAGACGGCATTCCGGACTAAGTATGGTCACTATGAGTTTGTAGTGATGCCATTCGGGCTCACTAATGCGCCAGCAATATTTATGGAGTTGATGAATGGGATTTTCATCGACTACCTAGACCAGTTTGTAGTGGTCTTCATTGACGACATTCTAGTTCACTCTAGAAGTCGAGAGGAGCATGCCGGACACTTGAGGACAGTGTTACAGATTCTACAGGATAGTCAGCTATATGCTAAGCTATCCAAGTGTGAGTTCTGGATGTCAGAGGTGGCTTTCCTAGGCCGTGTAGTGACTGCTGAGGGGATTAAGGTCGACCCGGCGAAGATTGAGTCAGTGTCTTCTTGGCAACCTCCGAAGAATGTGAAGGAGGTTCGCAGCTTCCTTGGATTGACAGGGTATTACCGTCGGTTTGTGGAAGGGTTTTCCCTAATCGCCCGACCACCCACTTCTCTCCTAAGGAAGCCTACTCGGTTCGTCTGGTCTGAGCCGTGTCAGCAGAGTTTTGAGGAGCTGAAGAGCAGATTGACGTTTGCTCCGATCTTAGCACAACCTGAGGGTACAAAGGACTTGTAAGGTACAGTGACGCATCCAAGCTGGGCTTGGGATGTGTCTTGATGCAGAGGGGTAAGGTCATAGCATATGCGTCTTGACAGCTGAAGACGTATGAGGAGAACTACCCCACTCATGACCTGGAGTTAGCAGCGGTAGTGCATGCTCTTAAGATCTGGCGTCATTATCTCTATGGAGCGACCTGTCAGATCTTCACAGACCATAAGAGTCCGAAGTACATATTCACTCAGCGGGAGTTGAATAACCGCCAGAGACGGTGGTTAGAGTTGATCAAGGATTTTGACCTTGAGATTCTCTACCACCCCGGAAAGGCGAATGTAGTTGCTGACGCTTTGAGCCGGAAGACGCCTAGGGAGAGGGCGATAGCCGGTTGACAGTACAGCCACAGTTGCAGAGGGACTTGGCTTGGTTGGAGATAGAGATTCAGTTTCCCGATACTGATGGTTAGTTGGCTACCATGGAGTTACTTCCTGATCTGTTGGATGAGATCCGACAGAAACAGGAGACTTGCCCGACTTTGATCAGGATCCGAGACAAGACGTCTCAAGATGAGGCCCCACAGTTTACTAGTGGTGCAGATGGGGTGATGGGACGTCAGGATCGTGTTTGTGTGCCGTCAGACAGTGAGCTGAGACAGAGGATACTAGGTGAGGCTCATGCTACCCCATACGCAGTACATCCTGGAGCAAGTAAGATGTACAAGGATGTGAGACGGTCCTTCTGGTGGGGTGGTTTGAAGCCCGATGTGACTCGGTATGTAGCTCAGTGCGCGACCTGCCAACAGGTCAAGATTGAGCACCGTAGGTCTGGAGGAGAGCTCCACCCACTTCCAGCATCACAGTGGAAGTGGGAGGATATATCTATGGATTTTGTCACAGGTTTGAGACTCAGCAGAGGATTTGATGCTATTTGGGTAGTGGTAGACCGCCTGACGAAGACCGCACGTTGCATTCCGATCAAGGAAATGTGACCGGTGAGTCGTCTGGCTAAGGAGTTCACTAGACATATTGTGAGACTCCATGGAGTACCGAGGACTATCGTCTCTGACAGGGATGGACGTTTTACTTCGAGATTTTGGCAGCAAGTACATACTGCTTTGGGGACGAGTCTCCACTTTACTACCGCCTACCATCCACAGACAGACGGACAGTCTGAGAGGACCATTCAGACCTTAGAGGACATGCTTCGGGCGTGTGTACTAGATTAGGGACAAGTATGGCCAGATCATCTTCCACGGGTAGAGTTTTCGTATAATAATAGCTGACACGCGTCTATTGGGATGGCTCCTTATGAGGCTTTGTACGGGCGGAGATGTCGTACACTATTATGTTGGAATGAGCCCAGCAGAGTTGATGGAGTAGCTCCAGATCAGATACAGGATGACGTCGCTCGGATTGCCCTAGTCCGAG
The DNA here is from genome assembly GCA_033239045.1 of Fagopyrum esculentum. Lineage (NCBI taxonomy): Eukaryota > Viridiplantae > Streptophyta > Magnoliopsida > Caryophyllales > Polygonaceae > Fagopyrum > Fagopyrum esculentum. Next base: position 24,770,664 of record BSUD01000005.1, on the reverse strand, counting down.
AGCGGATGTTAGCAGCTCAGAGTCGTCAGAAGTCCTACGCCGACAAAAGGCGTCGACCTTTGGAGTTTAGAGTGGGTGCTCAGGTGTGGCTGAGAGTGTCACCTACGAGAGGAGTCAGGCGTTTCGGCATTAAGGGGAAGTTGAGTCCCCGATATGTCGGACCTTTTGAGATCTTAGAGAGAGTAGGGGAAGTGGCCTACAGATTAGCACTACCGCCGAGATTAGAGGGTGTTCATCCGGTCTTTCATGTATCTTAGTTGAGAGAGTACATTCCGGATCCGAGACACATCATCAGCCATGAGGATCTGACAGTTGAGCCTGACCATACATTTGTAGAGTACCCAGTAGCTGTCTTGGAGCGCAGTACTAGACGTTTGCGGTCCAAGGAGATACCTATGTTGCGGATCCAGTGGTCTAGGAGAGGAGCGGATGAGGCCACTTGGGAGACTGAGGAGAGTATTAGACGTAACTATCCCGAGTTCTTTGCGGGGTTAGAGGTTACTCCTGTTTGACGAGTTAGTACTCGGATGTTGTGTTGTTTGACCTTTCAGGTTTTTATATTGATTTGAGTGGGTACGTTTTATGTGACACATGTCTACTGTTGATGGTTGAGTAGTTGCTTGTAATCAACGAAATCGTCGAGAAAATTTAATATACCAAAGGAATGCGCGATTAAGAGAATTATTCTAAGTTTCGGGACGAAACTTCTTTTAAGAGGGCACTGATGTAATAACCGGATTTTTGAAACCTCGTTAAACCTGAATCTAACCGATTTCCGAAACGTCAATCTTAAATAAATAAGTACATAAATTAAAAGTAAAATAGAAGAGTGTTATTTCCATCATTTTATGTGACATTAATTCACATAAAATGACGAAACCTGGTAACCGGAAATAAATTTCGCACCTTAAAATAAGAATAATAATAAATTCATAAAATACGGAATTTAATTCCGTATTATATATTTTCCGCGCTTTTAACGAGTTCCGGATCCTGTTCTAAGAGAGAGAGGCTGGAGATAACCCGCTACTAGGCCCAATTACCGGCCCAGCCAATCAGCCCATTTCATAATCTAATCCTAACCCTAAACCCTAATCTAGCTGCTAATCAAATGTAACTAACCCTACGCTACTCCTGCTCTTCCTTTCCCTTCCCTGTACGAAGACGGCAACCTCGCAACTACAACTGCTGCGCCTCCCTTTCGACCACCAATACGACTCAGCAACTAGACCGCCGGGAGGAGCTTGCAGCCGCGCCGATCGAAGCCAGAACGAGACCCACGCAGCGAACCTTGCGCCGCCAAGACCGTCGGGACGTCGGAGTGTTCGTGCACAGAGGCTAGCACACGCCTCTCTTCGCCACTCTCCTGCGCCAAGAAGGGCGAGGCCGAACCAGTGCTGCGCCGAGAAGGGCGAGGCCGAACCAGTGCTGCGCCGAGAAGGAGGAAACCGGACCAGCCCTGCGCCGAGGAGAATGAGCCGGAGCCTGCAGCCCCAGAACCACCAGCGAGTCGTGCGCGCTGTTGTCGACCATCCAGAACCCCGCCAGCCACCGCCTCAGACCGGTAAGTGCGCTGCCCTTCTTTCCGCCTTCCTTCTGTCGATGTGTGAATATGCGCCTCACTGCAGCCCTACGACTTACAGCAGTGCTACGAACCAGCCGGAACCTTCCGCCGCCTACTGCTGTTCCGTACCTGTGCCGACGCCGCACCTCGCTGCACCGGGACCAGACTAGCATTCCTCCGGTGTTTAGGTTAGTCCGAATTAGTACATTGCTGAGCATATAGATCTAAAGAGAAGAATAAAGGACTGCTGTATATTTTTATGAACAATGGAAAAGATTGGCTGCTGTAAATTTAATTTAATTTCTTCAGCTTTTAGGTTACGAACAGCCCATCTTGTCGATCAATTATAAAACGTTTGGATAAAGATCCACCGTTGAATTTTGGATATGTTATAGACGGATATATGTAGTTTATCATATTAAAATTTGGGGAGGAATGAACGGTCGGATTGAAAGTTATGAGCTCCCGAAGTTAGGTAGTTGAGCAGTTTTGGTAAACTTAAAAATTGGCTAAGTATAGGAAAGTAGAATGAAGAACCGACTTTGGGAATTATTATAAAAATATCGGCTGAACAGTTTGGAGTTTTTCTTTCTTCTAAGGTTAGATAGAACCTCATAGATGATCTAGAGATTTAATTCGGAAAATTTATAAGCTGTTAAGAATTTTATATTTAGAGCCGAAGTTAAACCTTTTTTTCGATTCTTCCGGAAAATAGAAACATAGGAAAATGTCAGTTTCGAACCAAATAAAATTCTAAGAGTTAGGATATAATATTAGAACTTCAAATAGGAGTTTGGACATGAATTTTAGGGTTTTCGAGAAAATCGGAACCAAGGGTAAAATGGTCATTTTACCCTAAAACTAATACTGTAATTAGTACGTCTTAATACTTTTTGATCTTAGAAGTTTTAGACTTCTATCTACGTGAAAGTGTGCTAACACACTTATCGCCTTTGACAGGCAACTGAGTGAGTACAGTTTACAGAGCGAGTGGTTATTAAAGAGTCGAGCGTTATAACAGGTAAGTCCTTTGGGCTTACTTAGCTGACTGCTAAATATGAGTATAAATGATGATGGTGGTGTGTGATTGACATGTTAGAGAGATAGGTTGTGATATATAAATACCGACCTGTATTTTGGCCTAAGAGTAACGGGCGGTGGCATTCCGCTCAGTAGCTCGCAGGGTGCTGGGGGTTTCTTTCGGGACTAGTCCACACATGGTTTGTAGTGATGCTACCAAAGGAAGTCAGCTAGACCTACACCAGTTGGATAAGGAACGGAGGCGAGAACTAATAATAGTTCTCGTGCCACAACTTAAATTGAATAATGTGAATCACTTAAATAATAGATAATAATTGGTTGAGTGCCAGCATGATGTTTGTTTATTTCTATTTCTGCTTGTGTTTGTGCTGTTATCATTTTACTTATATTTGGTTAGTTAGCTAACGGTTTATCCGTGTTGTAGATCTGTAGAGATAGACAGTTGCAGAGAAATCCGGAACGGATGGTCAGCCGGGTCCACGTACTCATTAGATGGGGACGGGGGAGTCTTCCATACGTCATGCATGTTATGTACCTTTATATATATTTGTAAGGCTGTCACATGTGTACGTTTATACCATTAAAAATATTATGTTTTAGAAATTGTTTTAAATACATTTGTGCCTTGTTGTAAGATCCAAGTAATGTTGTTGTTAAACCAAGGTCGGGACCCATTGTGAGGTCCTAACCAGTAGCTCCCCGAGTTCCGAGAAATTGGGGTGTTACAACATGGTATCAGAGCTCTGGGTTGGCAACAATGGCACTTGAAATCTTCCGAAAGACCGAATGTATAAAATAACTAGAACCCGAAAGGGGTCTAAGATTTTCAAAACGGATTTCTGTTTTTACACACGTGCATAGTCGGGTTGTTGGGTTAGTAGTACGTCGGACCACCATCGTTCTCCGTGGATCTCTGCAACTTGGAACGATAGGTGAGTTAGTATATAGACTTATATCGATAGGTTTTAGTGTAAATTATATATCTGTGTGTGTAGTATGCTAGTATCCTAAAGGATATCTTGTATTCCTTAGTTGTGATATCATGAACCGATTAGCGCCTCATGATAAATCGGTAACGAGTTTGAAGAGTTTTCCACACGAGATAAGGGATTCAGACCAAGATTTAGTATGATACTCTGATGGGCGTCCTGGTGACTTATAAATCATCCGAAGGACGGGTGGGCAAAGCAGTAAAGATGTTTAGAAAATTTTTACCGCCAGTACAACCGGATGAGAAAGAAGTTCCCGAGTCAGCTTAGAAAGAAGAAATTGAGAATCATGCAAGGGGCTTTGTCGTATGAAGTCGAGAGATGAATTAGAAGAACCATGCAAGAGACGACGAGAGCGTAGAATGGAGATAAAAATGGAGAAACAAGAATTATATAGAACGGAGTACAACCAAGAATTTCGGTGTAAAGGACGTGACTATCAAGACGGACGCCGCCAGAAGCAAGCATGGACATGAGAGTACAAAGAAGATAGAGTGTCAACCCAGTTGTGAGAGGTTAAAAGGTACAAAGATAAAGAGTGAGTTTGATGACGAGAAATAAATCCTGTAACCATGGAAGCATGTGGAGTCCTTCAAGGATATGAGAGTTTTGAATGAAAGTCCGACATAAGTATCCAAGAAACTAGAAGTCTAAAATTGAGACAACGAATTTTTATAAAGGCGACATGATCAAGACGAAACTAAACAAGGGGAAGAATGTGGAAAAGTGATTTGGTGGACTTAAGGGTCCGCAATAATTTCTCAATTACAAAGAGATTTAAGTTACCAACACTAACGGTTCATACCAGAGAACCGCAAACAGATGATGACTAAAGTAAGGAGAATCGCGAAGACACGCTTACAAGCTAATGTGGAAGACTTGATGAACTCATTGGTGACAGATGAATGCTAGGACTAGACTCAGAAGAGTATAGTGACCTCATAAGAGAACAAGAGAAGTGCAGACTGTGGAGGAAACTAAAAGAGTATTAACAAAGAAACTAGAGGAGATAGATTTTGACCAAGTCTATCAAACCTCAAAAGAGATAGAAGAACAATAAGTCTGTGATTTTGTGGAAGGTCAACTACATACCAGTCAGTAATAATTGAGACATAACACGTGCGGGTCAACCAGTGGTACTAGTTATCAGATAAGGAGGATAACTATAGAATGATGAACGAATTTTATAGACGTCTAGAGGACCCTTCAAGAGATCAACAACGACAAATGTGAAGCTAAATCGATCCGCGTGCTAGCACCTTAATAATAACATGGAGTGAGTTCGAGCAAGGATCCCTAATTAAGAACTTAAGAAAAAAAGACTAGACGGTCAGAAAGGACCCCCTTTTATTTCATTGAAGACCAAGGGAAGCGTGTGAAGAATTTACGGCCTACTGGCTAGGAAAAGGGTGCATATCACAGTTAGTACGGATGGATTATAAAAGAAGAACTAGAGGAGTAAGAGGAAGTAGATAATTTTGATCAGATCCTACGTCAGACCAGATAGAAGTTACTTAGCATTCCACACAAATAGAGCTGCTTGAGTTGGGGAAGCAGTTAGAGGAGTTAGCAGAAAAGGGCTTTGTATGTCCTGGTGATTCTCTCTGGGGCACACAATATTATTTGTGAGGAAGAAGGATGGATCGATGAGGCTGTGTATTGATTACCGGGAGCTGAACAAGGTCACCATCAAGAATAAGTACCCACTGCCTCGCATAGATGATCGGCCGGACCAGCTGCATGGAGCGTCAGTATTCTCGAGGATAGATTTGAGATCGGGTTATCACCAGCTGAGGGTGAGAGATCAGGACATACCTAAGACGGCATTCCGGACTAAGTATGGTCACTATGAGTTTGTAGTGATGCCATTCGGGCTCACTAATGCGCCAGCAATATTTATGGAGTTGATGAATGGGATTTTCATCGACTACCTAGACCAGTTTGTAGTGGTCTTCATTGACGACATTCTAGTTCACTCTAGAAGTCGAGAGGAGCATGCCGGACACTTGAGGACAGTGTTACAGATTCTACAGGATAGTCAGCTATATGCTAAGCTATCCAAGTGTGAGTTCTGGATGTCAGAGGTGGCTTTCCTAGGCCGTGTAGTGACTGCTGAGGGGATTAAGGTCGACCCGGCGAAGATTGAGTCAGTGTCTTCTTGGCAACCTCCGAAGAATGTGAAGGAGGTTCGCAGCTTCCTTGGATTGACAGGGTATTACCGTCGGTTTGTGGAAGGGTTTTCCCTAATCGCCCGACCACCCACTTCTCTCCTAAGGAAGCCTACTCGGTTCGTCTGGTCTGAGCCGTGTCAGCAGAGTTTTGAGGAGCTGAAGAGCAGATTGACGTTTGCTCCGATCTTAGCACAACCTGAGGGTACAAAGGACTTGTAAGGTACAGTGACGCATCCAAGCTGGGCTTGGGATGTGTCTTGATGCAGAGGGGTAAGGTCATAGCATATGCGTCTTGACAGCTGAAGACGTATGAGGAGAACTACCCCACTCATGACCTGGAGTTAGCAGCGGTAGTGCATGCTCTTAAGATCTGGCGTCATTATCTCTATGGAGCGACCTGTCAGATCTTCACAGACCATAAGAGTCCGAAGTACATATTCACTCAGCGGGAGTTGAATAACCGCCAGAGACGGTGGTTAGAGTTGATCAAGGATTTTGACCTTGAGATTCTCTACCACCCCGGAAAGGCGAATGTAGTTGCTGACGCTTTGAGCCGGAAGACGCCTAGGGAGAGGGCGATAGCCGGTTGACAGTACAGCCACAGTTGCAGAGGGACTTGGCTTGGTTGGAGATAGAGATTCAGTTTCCCGATACTGATGGTTAGTTGGCTACCATGGAGTTACTTCCTGATCTGTTGGATGAGATCCGACAGAAACAGGAGACTTGCCCGACTTTGATCAGGATCCGAGACAAGACGTCTCAAGATGAGGCCCCACAGTTTACTAGTGGTGCAGATGGGGTGATGGGACGTCAGGATCGTGTTTGTGTGCCGTCAGACAGTGAGCTGAGACAGAGGATACTAGGTGAGGCTCATGCTACCCCATACGCAGTACATCCTGGAGCAAGTAAGATGTACAAGGATGTGAGACGGTCCTTCTGGTGGGGTGGTTTGAAGCCCGATGTGACTCGGTATGTAGCTCAGTGCGCGACCTGCCAACAGGTCAAGATTGAGCACCGTAGGTCTGGAGGAGAGCTCCACCCACTTCCAGCATCACAGTGGAAGTGGGAGGATATATCTATGGATTTTGTCACAGGTTTGAGACTCAGCAGAGGATTTGATGCTATTTGGGTAGTGGTAGACCGCCTGACGAAGACCGCACGTTGCATTCCGATCAAGGAAATGTGACCGGTGAGTCGTCTGGCTAAGGAGTTCACTAGACATATTGTGAGACTCCATGGAGTACCGAGGACTATCGTCTCTGACAGGGATGGACGTTTTACTTCGAGATTTTGGCAGCAAGTACATACTGCTTTGGGGACGAGTCTCCACTTTACTACCGCCTACCATCCACAGACAGACGGACAGTCTGAGAGGACCATTCAGACCTTAGAGGACATGCTTCGGGCGTGTGTACTAGATTAGGGACAAGTATGGCCAGATCATCTTCCACGGGTAGAGTTTTCGTATAATAATAGCTGACACGCGTCTATTGGGATGGCTCCTTATGAGGCTTTGTACGGGCGGAGATGTCGTACACTATTATGTTGGAATGAGCCCAGCAGAGTTGATGGAGTAGCTCCAGATCAGATACAGGATGACGTCGCTCGGATTGCCCTAGTCCGAGAGCGGATGTTAGCAGCTCAGAGTCGTCAGAAGTCCTACGCCGACAAAAGGCGTCGACCTTTGGAGTTTAGAGTGGGTGCTCAGGTGTGGCTGAGAGTGTCACCTACGAGAGGAGTCAGGCGTTTCGGCATTAAGGGGAAGTTGAGTCCCCGATATGTCGGACCTTTTGAGATCTTAGAGAGAGTAGGGGAAGTGGCCTACAGATTAGCACTACCGCCGAGATTAGAGGGTGTTCATCCGGTCTTTCATGTATCTTAGTTGAGAGAGTACATTCCGGATCCGAGACACATCATCAGCCATGAGGATCTGACAGTTGAGCCTGACCATACATTTGTAGAGTACCCAGTAGCTGTCTTGGAGCGCAGTACTAGACGTTTGCGGTCCAAGGAGATACCTATGTTGCGGATCCAGTGGTCTAGGAGAGGAGCGGATGAGGCCACTTGGGAGACTGAGGAGAGTATTAGACGTAACTATCCCGAGTTCTTTGCGGGGTTAGAGGTTACTCCTGTTTGACGAGTTAGTACTCGGATGTTGTGTTGTTTGACCTTTCAGGTTTTTATATTGATTTGAGTGGGTACGTTTTATGTGACACATGTCTACTGTTGATGGTTGAGTAGTTGCTTGTAATCAACGAAATCGTCGAGAAAATTTAATATACCAAAGGAATGCGCGATTAAGAGAATTATTCTAAGTTTCGGGACGAAACTTCTTTTAAGAGGGCACTGATGTAATAACCGGATTTTTGAAACCTCGTTAAACCTGAATCTAACCGATTTCCGAAACGTCAATCTTAAATAAATAAGTACATAAATTAAAAGTAAAATAGAAGAGTGTTATTTCCATCATTTTATGTGACATTAATTCACATAAAATGACGAAACCTGGTAACCGGAAATAAATTTCGCACCTTAAAATAAGAATAATAATAAATTCATAAAATACGGAATTTAATTCCGTATTATATATTTTCCGCGCTTTTAACGAGTTCCGGATCCTGTTCTAAGAGAGAGAGGCTGGAGATAACCCGCTACTAGGCCCAATTACCGGCCCAGCCAATCAGCCCATTTCATAATCTAATCCTAACCCTAAACCCTAATCTAGCTGCTAATCAAATGTAACTAACCCTACGCTACTCCTGCTCTTCCTTTCCCTTCCCTGTACGAAGACGGCAACCTCGCAACTACAACTGCTGCGCCTCCCTTTCGACCACCAATACGACTCAGCAACTAGACCGCCGGGAGGAGCTTGCAGCCGCGCCGATCGAAGCCAGAACGAGACCCACGCAGCGAACCTTGCGCCGCCAAGACCGTCGGGACGTCGGAGTGTTCGTGCACAGAGGCTAGCACACGCCTCTCTTCGCCACTCTCCTGCGCCAAGAAGGGCGAGGCCGAACCAGTGCTGCGCCGAGAAGGGCGAGGCCGAACCAGTGCTGCGCCGAGAAGGAGGAAACCGGACCAGCCCTGCGCCGAGGAGAATGAGCCGGAGCCTGCAGCCCCAGAACCACCAGCGAGTCGTGCGCGCTGTTGTCGACCATCCAGAACCCCGCCAGCCACCGCCTCAGACCGGTAAGTGCGCTGCCCTTCTTTCCGCCTTCCTTCTGTCGATGTGTGAATATGCGCCTCACTGCAGCCCTACGACTTACAGCAGTGCTACGAACCAGCCGGAACCTTCCGCCGCCTACTGCTGTTCCGTACCTGTGCCGACGCCGCACCTCGCTGCACCGGGACCAGACTAGCATTCCTCCGGTGTTTAGGTTAGTCCGAATTAGTACATTGCTGAGCATATAGATCTAAAGAGAAGAATAAAGGACTGCTGTATATTTTTATGAACAATGGAAAAGATTGGCTGCTGTAAATTTAATTTAATTTCTTCAGCTTTTAGGTTACGAACAGCCCATCTTGTCGATCAATTATAAAACGTTTGGATAAAGATCCACCGTTGAATTTTGGATATGTTATAGACGGATATATGTAGTTTATCATATTAAAATTTGGGGAGGAATGAACGGTCGGATTGAAAGTTATGAGCTCCCGAAGTTAGGTAGTTGAGCAGTTTTGGTAAACTTAAAAATTGGCTAAGTATAGGAAAGTAGAATGAAGAACCGACTTTGGGAATTATTATAAAAATATCGGCTGAACAGTTTGGAGTTTTTCTTTCTTCTAAGGTTAGATAGAACCTCATAGATGATCTAGAGATTTAATTCGGAAAATTTATAAGCTGTTAAGAATTTTATATTTAGAGCCGAAGTTAAACCTTTTTTTCGATTCTTCCGGAAAATAGAAACATAGGAAAATGTCAGTTTCGAACCAAATAAAATTCTAAGAGTTAGGATATAATATTAGAACTTCAAATAGGAGTTTGGACATGAATTTTAGGGTTTTCGAGAAAATCGGAACCAAGGGTAAAATGGTCATTTTACCCTAAAACTAATACTGTAATTAGTACGTCTTAATACTTTTTGATCTTAGAAGTTTTAGACTTCTATCTACGTGAAAGTGTGCTAACACACTTATCGCCTTTGACAGGCAACTGAGTGAGTACAGTTTACAGAGCGAGTGGTTATTAAAGAGTCGAGCGTTATAACAGGTAAGTCCTTTGGGCTTACTTAGCTGACTGCTAAATATGAGTATAAATGATGATGGTGGTGTGTGATTGACATGTTAGAGAGATAGGTTGTGATATATAAATACCGACCTGTATTTTGGCCTAAGAGTAACGGGCGGTGGCATTCCGCTCAGTAGCTCGCAGGGCGCTGGGGGTTTCTTTCGGGACTAGTCCACACATGGTTTGTAGTGATGCTACCAAAGGAAGTCAGCTAGACCTACACCAGTTGGATAAGGAACGGAGGCGAGAACTAATAATAGTTCTCGTGCCACAACTTAAATTGAATAATGTGAATCACTTAAATAATAGATAATAATTGGTTGAGTGCCAGCATGATGTTTGTTTATTTCTATTTCTGCTTGTGTTTGTGCTGTTATCATTTTACTTATATTTGGTTAGTTAGCTAACGGTTTATCCGTGTTGTAGATCTGTAGAGATAGACAGTTGCAGAGAAATCCGGAACGGATGGTCAGCCGGGTCCACGTACTCATTAGATGGGGACGGGGGAGTCTTCCATACGTCATGCATGTTATGTACCTTTATATATATTTGTAAGGCTGTCACATGTGTACGTTTATACCATTAAAAATATTATGTTTTAGAAATTGTTTTAAATACATTTGTGCCTTGTTGTAAGATCCAAGTAATGTTGTTGTTAAACCAAGGTCGGGACCCATTGTGAGGTCCTAACCAGTAGCTCCCCGAGTTCCGAGAAATTGGGGTGTTACAGTAGTATTGTTTATTTCTTGTAAAATACGAGAGCCTAGTTTGGAATCTTCATTTGCTATATGTTCTTTAAGGTGTTGACGACAAAATGCGAGAGTCGAGTCACTCATGTTCAGAATACTTCGTTCGATGTGTGATAAGAGGAAGTCTTGTGTACTTAATAATCACTGCTCTTGACAAATATCTTGGTCTTATAAATATTTGCGAGACCCACGTTTCTCCACTAGTCTCGTCAACCATTGTTCTTGACAAATATTTTGGATGCTCAATATTAATGAAAGAGTTACAAAATTTTTGGAGATATCAATACAAAAATAAAGAAATAACTTTCAAAATGGAAAGCTAACTCACTCTCACAAGAAGGTCGAAATACCATAATAAAACACAATTTAATTGTCAAACCAATCTTTACTATGCAACGTTTTATGCTTCCAGCCCACAATTTTAAGGAGGTGAATAAAACATGCAATATTTTATTTTGGAATAAAAGAGAAAAGATAAACCTATCGTTAGTTGAGATAAAATTTAAAAAATCAAAAAGAACGGAGGTCTTGATTTGAGAAAAGCTAACATCATGAACACAACTTAACAAATGAAGCTTTTGTGGAAAATCTTGACGGAATCAAGCAACGTGTGAGTAAAAGTTGTAAAAGAAAATTACATGAATAACTTGACATATTTCATCACCAAAATAAAGTACCAACATCGTGACAATGGAATAATCTAATAAAACTTAAATCTGAATTTAATAAAGAACTTATCTAGTAGGTCGGCAATGACAACACAATCAATTTTTAACATGATAATTGGGTTACCACATCGCCACTTATAAAACTAGTTCAAAATGTAAATCAAATTAATTCAAGCGCCAAATTAAATCACTATATAAACAATTCTATGGAATGAGATATTATCAAAATTAACAACGACCTTCAAATATTTTTAGTTCGATTATGGAGAAATTTAAGTAAACAATTATCAAGAAATTATCATGTCAAAAATTGATTGTACACTCCCTTACCTACGCCTACCTAACCATGACTTGATATCAGTATGGATTTTGTTGTAGGATTACCTAGGATTTATAAGGGGAGAGATTCTATTTCTGTGGTTGTTGACCGTTTTTCTAAAATGGCTCATTTTATTGCTTGTCATAAGACCGATGATGCTTATAATGTTGTTAACTTGTTCTTTAGGGAAGTGGTTAGATTACATGGAGTGTCTATGATTGAATGTCAAATTCCTTAGTTTTTTTTGGAATACTCTTTGGAAAAATCTAGGAACTAGGTTGTTATTTTCGATCTCTAATCATTCTCAAACGAATGGTCAAACGGAGGTTACTAATAGGACCTTAACTACCATTTTACGGACTGGTTTGAAGGATAATTTAAATGCTTGGGAAGATGTGTTACCTCATGTTGAATTTACATTCATCTGTTAACCTAACGCCTTTTGAGTGTGTCTATGGGTTGAACCCTTTGACACCTTTTGATCTTATTTCGTTGACTATCGAGGAGCGAGTAGAGTTTAATGCAAAAAATAGGTGAAATTCATCAAGGAGTTGCATGAAAGGACACACATAAGGCTAGAGGAGAAAGGCAAGGCCGTGGTTGTCAAGGCAAATCGGAATCGCAAGGAGATGTTATTCAAGCCAAGAGATCTAGTTTGGTTGCATTTAAGGAAATAGAGATTTCCGGAGAAGAGGAAGTCTAAGTTGTTTCTAAGAGGAGGTGGGCTATTTCAAGTGACACGTAAGGTTGGTAACAACGCTTATGTTTTGGAGCTTCCGAAGGATTATGGCGTGAGCCCTACCTTCAATGTAGGAGACTTGAGTCCTTATGAGACTAGTGATGAGCATGGTGGTGATTCGAGAAAAAATCATTTTCAAGAAGGGGAGTATCATGAGGGACCATACCCAACACCAACGATATAAGGACCAATCACTAGAGTTAGAGCTAAGACCTTGAAGGAGAAGGAATCCACATCATCTTCAAGTCATGACATAAAAGGATCTATCACTAGATGAATAACAAAGTTCATCAAAGAAGAGGTTGCTAGCTTATTGAAAACATGTACATCTAACGAGACTTTATTTGTGTCTAAATCTTCTTTAGTGATATTGGTGTCTATTGCGGAAGGACCCTGCAAGAGTGAAGATGATCAAGGAAGCAAGTAAAGTGGCTAAAACGAGATTTCAGCAAACTAGTAGAAATCTCGGTCTTGAGAACCAAATCTTGCCCGAGATTCTAGTCGAGATTTGCTTTGTCGAGATCCATAAGATCCATTCGAGATCTTGTTAGATGTTAGATATTTTATTATTTTAATACCTTTAAAGCTCTAAACATTCTAAATATATCTTTTGGTTTTTTTTATCCTATCTTTTAGGATTATCTTTATTTTATCTTTTAGAGGAATTTCTCCTATAAATATCCTTAGAAGACGAGATTCATAGGTAGATTTTGATTGATTATTATTTTCACAACATTGTGAGATACTCGCTGCTTCGTTTATGAAGTTTGTGTTTTATTCATTTCAATTCAATAAAAAAGAGAGCCTTTGATTGAATATATAGTTGAAAGTCCTTGCTAGGTTATTTTTGTGTGTGTTAATCTTATTGAAGATCGGTGCTACTGGTCAAACTAGTCACTCCTTGAGTTTGTCTTATATAGAAGGTTTGTGTAAAGTTAAAGAATGAAGGGTTAAGGTAATTCTTTGTTGAGGATTTTGATCCAATTGATCAAGGTTCTTTGCAAATCTAACATTAAGTTTTTTCTTTCCATATTTTCCATACTTTCATTCCATTATTCATCTTCTTATCAATCTATTATCATTCCATCAAACTCATTGTTCTTTGTGTTTGAGTATCACAAATCTCGGCCTTACCATACAAATTTCGCCCGAGATTCGCACTGATATTTTATTTTGTTGTCGTGTTCGTGAGCTTCAATCTAGATCGAGAACTACGGCATCAATTCCGCAACAAGCCCAGTCTAGGCCCAACCGAGATGCCATACGACATACATGCCATTTCCCAATCCGTCTCAATGCCTTTTGATCCTACATAAGCATGTATTGGCCTTAGGGTTTAGGATTTCAAATGATCTCTCAACCTCCAATCTTGCCCTGAGTCTTGTAGCCATCAAGTAGCTTTAGAATAGAAGGTGCACCTTGTTGCGTTGGAACCAAAAAATTGTGAGTTTTTGTCCTTTTTAATATTATATATAGATTATGCTTTATATTCAATCATGTCAAATATCCCTCTTGATCTAAGCATTGGATGATCCCTATAACGGATTAATTTATTATTGCATATATGATATGTGAATTGAGATTGTGAAAATTTACTTTTTAAAGTACTTCGTTTTCATCTTTTGCTTACTTTGTGAAAAAGGGACGTTTATAAAGGATTTAGATAAAAGAGTTTGTTGTCAAATGCGAGGTTGCTTTATTGGATTTATTGAAAAACATTTGGTTTAAAGGATAAGATCCTACCTTTCTTGATACACCGCCAAAAGTGGGGCTTTTCTTGGTCTTTTTCTGATTTTAAGTTCTTAATGGGTTTTCATATGTGCTTGACCCAACCGCTTTCGATATAATGCAATCAAGTTGGATAACACAATCTTTGTTGAGAATATTGGTGAAATGTAGGATTCGAACTCTAGACGAATTGCCCCACCCCCAACCCTTATACCAGTTATACTTATCAAACTTCGTGTATTCTTTTGATGATACACAATATTAATACACAATATTAATACACAATTTTAACACAAAATTTTAATTACACAATGTCCGTACACAATTTTAATTGCACAATGTTAATACATAAAATACAAATATCAGCTACATAAAATGCATTTGACATACATATTCTACACTCCGAGGTGTGTCATCCACAAGGAATACACGTTTACTACATAATTGTAACAATTATGTAAAAACGTCACAAAAATATGTATTAATAACGGATCCACAAGGAATACACATTTACTACATAATTTTGTTGAGTTATGTAGGACGTATCTTCATCGACAACCCTCCATTGATGCTCTCGAACTGAAGATCCAACTTCTTTTACGCACAACAATGGATAATAAAATAACAAAAGATGAAGATATATTGTTAAATGGTCGTAATTAATTAAGGAGATATTTCAGGAGCTGTTAATAGAAAACAAAAGGTACATACTTTATGCACAAAGATACGTAAAATACCTACTTAACAAACTCATCCCTCTTTGTTTGTCTATATCAAATGCTAATCTAGATAGTTACCTACAATGTTCACATATCAATATTTATGAGTTTCATATATGCATGCAATCCTACTTTAATTTATTATAGTGAATTTTCTTGTTTTCTTATATCACATTCCTCCATTATTTGCCTACAACAATCATGTCAATGCTCGGTTCATTCGCCTAAAATAACACTATAGGAGCATTATTTTAGCTGAGCTACTTGAGACTCAACTCAAACTCGTTCAATTTCTAAACGAGGCGAATATGAACACAATTTTTAAGCTTGTATAAAATCTAGGCTAGGTCTCGACTCGTTTTAAACGAGCCGAGTTTGAGCATGCCAATGCTTAGTTCGTTCAGGTAAATCTTGACTCGTTCGGCTAAAATAATACTATATGAGCATTATTTTAGATGAGCTACTCGAGATCGGCTCATTAAAGCTTGGCTCGAGCTCGAGTCGAGCTTGAGCATGCCAATACTCAGCTCGTTTGGGTAAATATTGACTCGTTCAACTAAAATATTACTATATGAGCATTATTTTAGCTGATCTACTCGAGATAGGCTCGTTAAAAGCTCGCATCGAGTTCGTTCACTTTATAAACGAGCTGAATATAAACATATTTTAAAGGTCATATAGTTTTAGATTTAACTCGGACTCAATTCATTTATAAACGAGTCGAGTTTGATCATGAGAATGTTCGTCACGAATAACACCACTAATGATACCACGTTAGAAATTAAAAGAAATATACAGAATACCGACCTTGTGTTTGATTCAGTGAATAGTATTTTATATAGAGAGTAAATAAATGCTATCATAATGAAGATACGTAATCTATAAAAAGAGAAATATCAATAAAACATTATTCGCATATATGAAAATGGTAACTTATTCCTATAATTGCCAACAACATTCATTTATTCCGATTTCCTTCATTTTACCTTTGATATTTTTCTTTTATACAAAATATATCACCACGACATCTCCGGGCTACAGTAGCCTATCATATCGTGCCAGCTCAGCCTACAAACACTCTCTCTCATTCTCTCCTTTATATAAAGACCCCCATCTCTCAGCAGACTCGCACGCACGGGGATTCCCCTGCCTTCACTTTTTCGTTGCTTTGTCTTTCTCTACAGCCTGCCTGCCGTCGATTTAGGCTTTCTTTACTCTCTTACCAACTTTAACCATCCAGAAGCCATCCATTCCTTTTGTCTTCATCCTCATATTCTCCTTACTGTCTTTGCTTCCACCAACCGCCATTGACGCGCTTTCACCCCTCGCAATGCATTCCATCATTCAATTACAGTACTGAACTTATCACCATCATCAAATACCAGTACTCTTTCAATATGGACAGCAGGTACGCTGTTCATAGAGATCGCCATCGCGGCTACGATCCTCCGTCGTTCTCGTCTACTCTACTCGATTCCATCTGTCGCTCTTTCGATGATTCTGGTCAGGAAAGTTCGAGGTCACGTTTGCTCAGCGATGAGTGCTGCAATAATGGCGGAAAGACGATGATGACGAGGAGTGGCAGTTGTTATACGGACAGATCAGTGAGGAGAAATTTACGAATTGGAGAGGCTGATGGTGTTAGGTCACGAGATCGGATTGTTGATCGGTGGATCGAGAAGACGGCGAAAGGACACGAGGAGTCATTCGTTGTTCGACGGAAATCTCTTACGCCGGATATGTCCATTGATTTTTCTAGTAAGAGTTCGTCCGATTCGAGCTCTGGCACTGGATTCTCCTCCTCTGATACTGATTCTTTCTCCAGCGCTAAGAAGAAGATGTCGCTCAAGCCAATTAGGATAATCGTCTCGGATTCCGAAACGTTTTGTCCTCTTACGACGCAATCTGATGATTTCTCCGATGAAAACTGCCATTCTAACGGATCTAGCGGTAGAAGGTCCGCTAAGTCACGAGCGATGAAATTTTACGGCGACCTGAAGAGGATGAAGCAGCCAATCTCGCCAGGAGGCAAACTCGCAAGCTTCCTCAATTCTCTGTTCAACGCTGGCGGCAGCACCAAGAAGCAGAGGATTTCGGCATCAATTCCAGCGACTGTCACCGGCAATAATTATAGCCAGGAAAGGTTCGAGAGATCAGAATCCAAGTCCAATTTTAGAACCGCTTCTTCCTACACTCCATCGTGTCTTAGCAAATCGCCAATGTCTGCCAGCCGGTCCGGCGGTATGAAAAGGTCAGTGAGGTTTTGTCCGGTTAGCGTAATCGTCGACGAGGACCTCAAGCCTTGCGGTCACAAAAGCTTGCATGTAGATGAAGATGATCTGAATAAAGTTACAGACGGAGCAAGTTCAAATCCCAGCATGGAGAAAAACAGAAAATCAGTTGAAGAAGTGGCGAGGGATCTGATGAGAAATTATCATAAAAAATGGGAATTAAATGGTTCAAAGGAGGTTGAGAGGTTTGATAATCTGGATGATGGTGAGGATGTAGAGAGTTGTTGCAGTTCAGATCTGTTTGAATTGGAGAATTTGACGGAGATCGGAGTTGACAGGTACTGTGACGAATTACCAGTTTATGAGACTACTCATGTTAGTACGAATCGAGCTATTGCCAGTGGTTTCTTTAGGATTTAGGAGTGTTGGTTGTTACTTATCTACATAATTATTTTGAGATTTGCAATTTTTCTTGTAGCTAACATGCATGTTAATGAGTGATTAAGGGGTGTTTACTGTCTAATCTGAAGTTTGTGAATGATGGAGAAGGTAGATAAGTTTTAGTCTTTTAGAGCATGCCAAAATTTGCTCATTCTCAGTAGTAATGATTTTCGTTTATGTGGGATTTTTCGACTTTTAGAGCGCAGTAGTAATTTTTTGAAAACAATTACACTAAATTATCTATTCGTCTTCGTGAGTATCAAATAAAATATTGTGGAGCTGTAAAGGGCAATGGAGTGGGCATGAGATCTTGCAGAGGATCTTTGGGGGTTGATTAAGTCGCAAAAGGCAAATGATTAGTCACTGTTAATCGTTATTGTTTAATCTCTCAACTAATTTCATCATACAGAATACGTCATTCTAAGGTTAGATCTTATTTTCCCCAATTATACACCGGGCCGTAATTAAGTAAGAATAATCGCATCTGAATTTTGAACATGTCATTATTAGGCTCTGTAACTGCGTGTAATTGAGATTCGTAACACAGCACGGTGTAACGAGTAATTCGATGACAGTAGTTTAATTGATTTATAGGTAAAACTAATTTGGATTAGCTAAAAAGTAGCGTCCATGATAATGACAACTAAACTAAAAAATGTGATGCTCAAAAGCTAATCTATCCATATATGACAACCCTAATGAATCTCTAGACCCTAATCCTATAAAGATTGCACTTACCCTACAAGTTCACAAATTTAAACACCAGAAAGTCATAGTAGCATTTTGGTAACCTAAAATATCATCATAATTTCAACCTTTACATTGATTAAAAAACTTAGATGTTGATCTAAACATTGAGTGTAAGATAAGCTTCGATGTTGTTGACGAACAATAAGGCCATCTTTATCAATGGGTCTTCAAAGCGGGATCTTGGGCCATTTTTGTAATTTTTCTTCAATTAAATCTTATAACTTACTTTTACCAATTTATCAATGGGTATTCATCATTGGGTCTTACCTCGTTTTTATCACCCACCCATTTATTTCCTCATACCATTTTACAAATATACCCCTACTAACTTTTTAATATTATAATTGTTTTAACTATATCTTAAACCAAACTTTTTATTATTATAACATTAAATAATGATTTAATTATTTTTTGTTAACTCAAAATTATTCAATTATTTTTAAAATAATATTTAATTATGAGAAATACTTAATTTCATTAGAATTAGCATAAAAAACATCACACGATAAGATACATAAAATTAAATCATGATACAAACAACATTCAAGTGAACATAAAAAAACATGAAGCAAACACCATTAAAATAACACAATCTTGAGTTGAACTACCCTGGTGTTGGGTGCTGTATGCAGGAATTTCGGAAGGTTGAGTGAGTATTTGACTATAATAATTATAGTCAGAATCTAGTTTTAAATCATTAAAACCAAACATTTCACTAAAGTTTTGAGAATTTGGATGATTATCCATGATGGATGTAGAAAGAAGAGATGTGTTTTGGTGTTTCAAAATGATCCAACACATTCACTATATATAGACAAGAATATGGGTTAATTTTATTATTTATTATATTTTTATACCTTAGAATGAAATTTAGGTTAATCTATTAATTATCTCTATGAATAATACTATAAGAAACAAAGAGATAAAAAATTACCCAACACATATATGACAAAATAAGGAATAAATTTTTATTATATAGAATTTTTATACCTTAAAACGAAATTTATTAATATATTTTGTATTTTGATATTTTTATACCTACAAACTTTACCATAAAAAAAACATTTTTTTAAAACTATTCTAAATATATTAAAAATGGGTGTCTTTGGATAGATAAAAAAAAATTATGAATTTTGGTATAATTTTTTTTTTTTTTTTT